>CM077147.1:9063839-9676016 GCA_039583875.1 Platanthera guangdongensis | reverse complement strand
GGACTAACACGGGGGAGGCGCACGGCGGGGGCAGCTGCGAAAAGTGAAGACGAATCATCAGGGGCGTCGAACAGAGGAAACGGGGGCAGGGGGACTTAGGCACCACATTTGCCACCGTAGGGAGGAGTAGGGAAGTTTTTCCTTTTTTAAAGGTGTCGTACAGCGAGCAGCGGTGGGTGAAACAAAACCACTTTTTTTTAATCGTTTGCCACCTTTTCACCTTTCTTTTTTTCTTTAGAGAGGGGCATTTACAAGTAGATGGTTCATTGAAGTGTGAACCATTCTTTCAGACAAGAAAACACTCATATACGTATTGTTTATGTTATTATCGTGACATTGAATGCTTTGATTTTCATCAAGATACTTGTTTATTTTCTTTATCTTCTCTTTCAACAAAAGATATTCTTCTTGAGTTTTAGAAGCCTTTGAGGCTAATTTAACTAACATAGGACATAACTCTTTGTAGTGATCTGTCATGTCAGATTTTATAGTACCTTAAAACAAATAAAATAAATTAATCTAGAACATAATATTAAGAGTAAATAAATCATGCATATGAAACTACTTTACCTTGATATCTCTATCTGTCTTCTCCATAATCTCATCTCAAGCACATCATGTCCATCGCCTCAAAATATATTTTTCTGGAATTGATTTTATATCTAACAAATCTAGAACCTTCAATGCATGAGAACACAGAATGGCAAACATGTCAAATTCCATGCACTGACACGATACAATTTCATTAATTTTGTTACATGATACCATATATTCGCTTTCTTCAATAAAAGATGCTATTAAAATGCATTATTTTCATGCCGATGTTTTACAAATGTAGATAAACTTTTTTTCCATTCATCCTGAAATTTTTTAAATATCAGTGATGTATAGGTGCTCCCAGCTTGTTGCAAAAGAGGTAGGGACTTGACTCTTAGTTTTGCAATTTTTTCTCTTGAATCAAATTCTGCATGTAGCTCTTTATACCTTTTGTCATCGATCACCCTTTCAAAATGTTTGAAAAAAGATCTCAAATCAAAATTGGATTTTAAGTAATCTTTTAAGTCTCTGTTTAAACTCTTACTAAGTTGTGTGCACCTCATCCCTAAAGTAACTGCAGTTTTCATATAATATTTTGTCCACTTCTTTTTAATCTTATAAATTGAAGTTAACGAAAATGATAATAACATTTCATTTCAAGCAACTTCAAATTTTTCCTCATTCTCATATTCAAACATATTTTTTAAAAAAATTACTTAAATTGCATCAAATTCCAAGTGCACAAACCATGTCTGGTTTCTGGGATAACTTGACTTATTGCTTTTGTCATTGCGGCATCTTGATCTGTAAACATTGTTTTAGTTTTTTTGTGAGCTTCTAAAAATGTCTCAAACAACCATATAAAAGAATCTATCATCTCATCATATAATAGAGCAACCCCAGATATTATGATTCCTCGATATTGATTGAATCCAATAAAAACTTCAAATGGCCTATACTCTTTGTTTGTAGCAGATGTGGTATCAAAAGTTATTACATCCCCAAAAAGCTCAATCAAAGTGCATTCTAGCATCAACCCAAAAAATATCTTGCTCCGAATTATTTAATTGAACTGCATAAAAAGGATGGATCATCTAATGTTTTTTTTCCTGAAAATAATACAATAAAAAACCAACTTCTTCATGCATCATTTTCCTTCGTCGTCTGCTTCTGATATAATTTTTTTGATCTCTTTGAGTGAACCCATGGTTAGCTCGTCCTCCGGCTTGGTTACTAAAGAAGTCAATGAAATTCAAAAGCTTAAACGTTCGTTATTGTCCTTTGAGATGAGAGCATATGAGTGCATTCTGCATAGTAAAGTATATGATTATGCTCTGGTATAAATTCATGCACATAATATTTACTCGTGCTTCTATTCAATATAATTCCCATGCGAGCAGAACAATCAGTCCTAGTTTCCTGTCTTGGTTCAATCACTAGATGATCACATTTATAATTTCTCGATGTCCTTGCTTACTACATAAAAACCATCTAGATGTAACCACATTATCTTTCTTGCTTTTATTTGCATAGATGTCCTTGCTTACTACATAAAAACCATCTAGATGTAACCACATTATCTTTCTTGCTTTTATTTGCATAGTGCTTGCGAACATTAAAACCCATTTTCCCCATAAAATCTCCAAAAATTCCATGTCTCCTCTAAACTAGAAGATTTCATACCCTCTCTAGGTATCCAACTTGAATCAGCATTATCCATTTACCAGAGATCACTCACCAGTTGAAACAATCAAAAGAAATCATGGAACAAAGGGTAACACTAAGATTTATGTGATTCAGTTTAAATAATCGACTGCACATCACCTAGTTAAAAAAATCGACTGCACACCAAGATTTACTAAGAGATCATGACTTGTTTACCTAAATATTTGTCCGCTTTTTACTGATGAACACATGTACAAACGTAGGAGAGGATGAGATCTTTTGCGAGGGAGATCTGCGATTCATGCGAGATAGACGCCGACGTTGGAGAGGATGAGAGCCTCAAGTGGCCTTCCGATGAGGGAGCAAACGTCGGCGCCGGAGAGGATGAGAGCCTCAAATCATGAGCGGGATGAGATCTTTCGCGAGGGAGATCTGCGATTCACGCAAGATAAACGCCGGCTCCGGAGAGGATGAGAAAGCATGGGAAAAATATTTGCGATTCACGCGAGAAAGCAAGGAAAAATGCATACATGCGCGAGAGATTTGCTATTGACGCAGGAGAGCGGAAGTCAAGGAAAAAATAAACACACTTAATTAATATTAAATCCTGACCGTCTCCTTCATCCAATGGCTGCCATTGGGCGAACTCCACGGTCTAGTTCCCGTACGAGCTTCAGGGGATCCGGATCCTAAATATGAAGATTAAATTGTCATTTGTTAATGTCCACATAAGAAACTTCATCCACTTTTATGTTCAAATGAATGATGTTTGTTAGGTGATCCTTAACAAATGACACGGTGATCGGCTCGACTTATATCCAGTCCTTGAAGATACTTCACGGCCAACATTAGATCGTCCATGACGCTTGAGTTGGTGCGGCGAGAAAGAACAAAGGATGATGCCCACAGAGAAATAACTCATGGCTGCCAATAGTAAGTTTTAGGAGGAAAAAAGACCTTATTTTTAGGGGATTGTTATCCGCAGACCGAAAATGACTATTCACAGATTATTACTATTCGCTGATCTAAAGATACTTAAAATTGTTATTCACAGAAATTATTATTATTCACAGACCAACATTAAAAGTAAAAAAATAACAAGAAGTGCACCAGCACCACAAGTACCAGCAAGGACATAGCTCAATGCTCACTACAATCCACAAGAAACGGTTGACCCCTTCGAACAAAGTGAAGAAGCTCAATGCACTCACAGCGGGGGAGGCGCAGCGAACGGTTGGCTCCTTCGAACAAAGTGAAGAAGCGAAGGATCGGGGGCTTCGAACAGGAGGATTCTTTTTCGCCGGCGACCTAGAGGGCACCACCTTTGCCACCTACGCCCGCACCAACAAGGGCAATGCCTTTTCTGAAATTCTTCGTCAGCGAGCAGGCGGGCGACGTCGTCGTAGCTGGCGAGCGGGAGATGTTCGATCGAGAGTTGGGAGAGCGAGAGAGGGGCAAATGCGGAGTGCGGGATCAGGCAGTTGGCTGGGAAGGGGAAAAGGAATTAGGGTTTGGTTTGTGAATAAAGGTTTTGAAAAAGCAATGTGAATATTTAATGCCTCTAAAAAGTACTATTTTTTAGTTTGTGAATAGCCATATTCGATCTGCGGTTAACAATTCTCTATTTTTACAAAAGGCAGTTAGCCAAAATGGGTCCATCATATAAATCATATTTATTATTATTGTTTAAAATATTCTATTCTATAAATTATTTATTTATCTAATAAAGAAAATATAAAAAATTCCTAAGACAAAGACAAAACATTTTTCTCTCTCTCTCGTTTTCTCTCTCCTACGCAGCATGCCAGCCGAGTTATAGTCCTCCTAAACGATTGGAAGATGAAGGAAAGTACCATTTTACACACTCGCTATGTCCAGAATGTAGGGCTAAAATGGTAATTTCATCTTTTGTCGGATAGCTTCACCCAACAACTCACCCTCGTTTCTCTCTCATCCCCGTTATTACCCCGGTATCCCTCCCCGCCTCTCCTCTCTCTCTCTCTCTCTCTCTCTCTTGTCACTGTGAGTCCCCACTCACAATGAAAAAGCTCCCCCACTGCCCTTGCCATCGTCAATAAGCAGCGACTCCATTGACGATTTATTGGGAGTCTTCACATAAGCTCTCCACCTACAATGGGAGTTGCTTATCAGAACGCTTCTTCGATCCTCTTATGCGGCGAAGACAATAGCTTCGTCGGTGACGCGGAGGAGATGGGAACCGTCGGAGAAGCTCAGGCGAGCATCCGCCGCGAGATTTCCGGCCAGATTGTTGGTTTCCGGGATTCCACTAGAATGGTTTTCCCGTTACAGTCGGAGGAGTGTTTGAATGATTTACTGGAGAAGGAAACGGACCATCTCCCTGCGGCGGATTATGCCGAGAGGTTGATGAATGGGGCATTGGACGTTTCTTCAAGAAAGGATGCTGTCGATTGGATTCAGAAGGTGGTTTATTTTGTCTCCGATCCTTGAAGTTTATCCCTCTTTCGATTGATTTGCTCTCCTGTTTGTGGATTCCAAGTTTTGGCTCTGAGTTTATCCCTCTTTTGGGATGATTTTAGATGCAGTTTGATTCCTTAGTTCTTTTTTGACTGCTAGAAACATGTTTTGTTTTGCATGTTTGAGGGATAAGACAAATTAAAGACAGCATTTAAGCTCATATGTGATTCAGTTTCTTCCTAGTTGGCATTAATTTGTGTTGTTTTCTTTATCCCCCAAAAAATGATTTTTATTGATTGTAATGGAAGCTACTTTATTTGTGTTTCCCATTCAATCATTTTGATGATGATAATAATGATATTATCCATTAACTAATTCATGGATTGCCACTCATGAGTGTAATCTTTGTGCATTTGAATGGGAACTTGCAGGCCCATGCCTATTACGGTTTTGGATCTATGAGTGCATATTTATCTGTAAACTATCTGGATCGATTTGTTTCAGCACACGATCTTCCAGTAAGTACAAAGAAAAGGACATTATGAATTCAAGGGTTAGATGAGGATACAATTCTTAATCCAGATGCTAACGTCTCTATTTGTTTCTCTACAGCAAGGGAAGGCTTGGATGATGCAATTGCTAGCTGTGGCATGTCTTTCTTTAGCCATAAAAATGGAGGAAACTGAAGTCCCTCTATCTGTGGATTTACAGGTGAACACCTATGGAAAACATTTTGCATAGTAAGATGATATTTGATATAAAATAGACAACATGTTCATTTTATCTAAGGAAAAAATGATTTTGGGTGTATTCTGGTTCCTCATTGGTGCATTTGATGTGCTGCAGCAGATTGTCAATGCGAAGTATGTGTTCGAAGCGAAGGCTATACAGAGAATGGAGCTTCTTGTTCTAAGCAAGCTCAAATGGAGGATGAAGGCTGCCACACCTTTCTCCTTCATCGAGTACTTCATGCACAAGTTTAATAATGGGACTGATCCAAAAGAACACGAGATCAATCACTGTGTGGAGCTCATTTTGAGCACCATTAGAGGTTGGTTTTATGAAAATTTTCATTTGAGAAAGCTAATGATCTGATTGGAGTTAAGAGTAGAAAAGAGAGGATTTGGATGGAGAGGAAAGTAAAAAACGAGAATCAAAATGGATTTTGTTCTTCTTAATTGAGTTTTAAGAGAGACGACTTATTGACCTTAATCCATATTGAGAGTTCAAAGAAAGAAGTGTTTAACTATTATATTGAATATACCCCCATATATATTAAATGATTAATAAATTATTATATATAATCAATCTATGTAAATCTAATAGACTGAATAATCCATATGAGGAAAGATGTATAAATAATCATTGGGCCATAATAAAAAAATTTCTTTTACTAGAGCAAGAATAATTTGAGAACTACTGCATGTTAGAAAACAATAGTGGCAGTAGAATATTGGTATATGGGTTATCCTGAGCCTAATACAAATCAATGAAATATGATATCAGCCAGTCCGCCTAAGGACTTTTCCCAAGAAGACTCTTCAATGCTCAAATCAAGAATTGACCATAAGGTGAAGAAGAGTTGAAAAGAGTTTAATGTCCCTTATGAGATGAAAGCTTTGAGAGACCCTCCATCCAAGTGATAGGGTGAGAGAGCCTCCATCCAAGTGATAGGGTGACTGAATATGGACTTCAAATTTTGCTTTACTTCACCTTAGCCATTGAGGGTGTATTCATAGGTGTTTGAATGGAGAACATTCTAGTATCTTCACTTTTTCATAAAGTATATGATGGATGGATGAACCACATTGTGATGCAGGACATGCGTCACACCTTCCTGCCACCCTGGAGTCCCACCAGGGGGACTCATCCGGTGATCCAGATCAGTTGGTGATGAGAGCTTGCCTGAGAGCTCTTTATCAAGGTCTCAAGATTGAATCTCGGCCTCAACAACCTTTCGGCTTCTTGTGGTGGGACCGAAGACGGGTTGGGGTGTACGACTCGCGGGTCTGATAAAGCCGCCTTGGTGCGACGCCAAGGTGAGCCCCCTGGTGGGACTCCAGGGTGGCAGACAAGTGTGACACCTGTCCTACATCATAAAAGTGCAGATGCAGGGCATGCGTCTCACCTTCCTATCACCCTGGAGTCCCACCAGGGGGCCCACCTTGGAGTCCACCAAGACGGATTTCATTAGGTTCGCGGACCGTACACCCCAACCAGCTCTCCGCCACAGAGTCATCACCATGCGGCAGGTTGTTGATTCCCAGAATCGAACACCCGACCTCCTAGATAAGAGTTTTTTAGCAAAGCTCTTATCACCAACTGAGCCGTGGATCAATTGGTGATAAGAGCTCTGCTGCAACTCTTATCTAGGAGGTCAGATGTTCGATCCCGGGGCTCAACAAACTGCCGCATGATGATGAATCCGTGGCGGAGAGCTGGTTGGGGTGTACGTTCTACGGACCTGATGAAAGCCGTCTTGGTGGACTCCAAGGTGGGCCCCCTGGTGGGACTCTAGGGTTGCAGGCAGGTGAGACGCTTGCCTTGCATCATAACATTGTATTCAGGATTTTGTAGGACAAAAATATCCTTTGATTGAGGACATTTTAGTTCTCCGATCAATCAAATGATAGAAAATCATGACAAGTCATTTTCGAGTTCTATATTGGATCATCATGCCCTTAGAGATGATGAATGATTGAAAAAACACCCAAGCCTTTAGATTAGGGTTGATGCATATCTTAATCATGCAGTTGGATTTGCATTGACATGTTTGAGATTTGTGATAAAGATGATCTAAATCAGACGGTCTGGTTTATGTTGGATCTCCAAAATCAGTGTTGATTTACATGTCTCATCATAATTAATTGGATTATAGACAAGGATCTTGATGCGGTCTAGTGGCGTAGATATAGGACTATTAGTTTCTAGGAGCCTAAGTTTTGACATTCACGATTGAACAACTATAATTAATCCAACACTATTATTTTTGAGGGATATAATAGTTGCCCCTTATTTTTGCAATTTTGTAAAAAATCAAATATTATTTTTTTTGTTTATTTTCAATGCCATGATATGTTGCAGCATGTCCTCCTTCAGAGCAAGATGAAATTTGGCTATGGTTCATTTTAGGTCAAGGCCCCAAATTCGAATTGTTTTTTAAGACAACCAAATCCAAGAGGTCAACGCGAAGATCCTTTGAGGTTGTAGATTGAGAGGTTGCAAACTAAACAAATTACCCTTATTAAGCACTTTATTAAAATTTGAGCTTGTTCAAAAAACTTTTCATGTTTATACTAATGGCTAAATCTGAGCATAAAATAGAGCAAAGTTTTCGATGTATAAGAAATTCGGGTTATATTTGAGCATAAAATAGACTCTGGCTTCAAAACAAATATTAAATGATACCAAAATATTTTTGAATCTCAAAATGAATTAAATGTACCAAATAGTCTTTAACTGGACGACTCTAGGTAGAACCCGGACCAGGGATCCCTAGATGCACTTTAACCGTACTTAAAAGCAATTGAATGCTCGCAGACTAAGAAATACGACAAACTCACATGCTCAGGCCTCGACATCTTTAAATTTCAAGCGTAACATACCCTAACACACAAGATTGTCCAACTTTGCTCTGGGCCTGAGTGCAACCCCTTATATTCCACACTTTGCACGTTGCGGCACAATGAAGAAGAAAGATGTGATTACAATTTGAGAGACATGGTCTTACAAATCATAAAAACTCAGCGGTTGGTTCGCTTGCCCAACACAATGTCCAATCCTTACAAGATAGATAAGGGATAATGTTAATCATTACAACACACTCATTTATATAAACTTTGTAGGCACATCAAATAAGAGAGATGATTAACTAATTAATTAATTCATAAAAGGAACCATCTAAAGTGTTGTATGGTCCTCACTTTGCGAAGGTGGAGGCTCCATGTCCTTTTCTTATCATAGAGGGAGTTCATATGGAGCTTATACGTAATAATACCTTTCTTGAAAATCGACTTTGCCCCTAGGTTTCCCTAGGGGAAGCTATGATGAAAGCAATACTCAAATGCAGTAAAAAGGGAATGGTGGGGCTGAAGCTGGAGGATTCAGCTCGATCACGTTAATAGGTCTAATTATTTTCTTTGATATTTAACAATTTCTACCGTGCAAATAATATAGACAATAAACGGATATGGTGGGAGTAAAATGTTAGTGTCAGTAGTGAATTAGGCCTGCCATAGGACAACTTGGTCGTAGATGACCGTGGGACCTGATATGGGATGTGCTATAGTGAAAAGTGGTAAGACGTGGGAAATATAACAATGGTCACATTGGGAAGCATAATTGAATAACTAAATATGGATTGAGTGGTTTACATACGAGATGATGTGGTTATAAACATGGGGGTTATTGTGTCGGGAAACAGACGTTGAGTGAATCTTAGTGTGTGCTATTGTATTTTTTTTAAGTGTGTGCTTTAGTAGAAATAAACGAAAGAGGAGTTGTGTATTCCAAGGCATGGGTGGAGGTGGATGCGGTATAAATTTTTTTGGCTAAACATGGTTCGGGGGAGAGGTTGGGTTGTGTATTTTGAGGCGAGGGAAGGATATATTAAATCATTTGCATCGGGAAAGAAAAAATGAATGACATGTGACTTGTGGATGTCATGAGATGCAGAACTAGAGCTTCCATGTTTTGGGAAATGAAGACGACGAAGATAGAGATAAGGCCTAGGACAAGGCAGGATGATCGATATTATTAATTCGAATTTTGAACCAAACATGTGTCATTTTGTTTTGGAACTGAATGACCGAATTTTGCATGACCGTTACTTTTCATTTAGTGATTTTGAAACATTCTCTCTACACATAAAAACATTTCAGCTTTCAAAAATGTCGGTTACTCTTTACGCGAGCTTCTCTGAGGCTGTGAGACAAGAGAAGAGAATACAAAGACAATATCTACAGAGATAAAATTATTACTTTTTGTCAGAGATTCAAGATCTTCTTCCTTTCACGAGGACATTGAACGGACTACATTGGAGTTCCATACTTTCATGTGGATACTAATGGAGGCGCAAATAGTTTTTTGTGTTCGGTCTTCGACAAACTCCTTCGGAATGAAACCCAATTTCACTTTTTCGTTGCAAGTATAACTTAGATTTCTTGAATAGTCAGTTTCACGTGGATATTTGTTTTTGGTGGGTGGGGGGGGGGTTGGGGGTGGGGTCGTATATTTCCGCCGCACATTCATTGCCCTCGAAAGCCAACATTGGGATGTCACTATGGTGAAGTAGCTTGGAGTCGCGTGGTATGAGTAGATGAAGTTGTTGTGGATGTGACTCTTGAGGTATTTTAGTTCACCATGGGCATCATCTATGTGATCGAAACTACTTACATGATGGTCAACATTCTGTGCATCTTGATGAAAGGGAGTGTGCATGTTAGATGAATGGTTACACCGTCAGAATCCCGATGGCCGGGGGAGTTTGGTGAGAGCCTCTTATCAAGGAGGTTGGGGGATCGAGCCCCGACCTCAACAATCTATCACATGATGGTGATTCTCTAGCAAGAGCTAGTTGGGTTGTATGGGTCACGACCCTGATGAAAGCCTCCCGGTGGTGATGCCGGTTGGGCCCCCTGATGGTGATGCCAGGGTGGCAGGCAGGTATGACGCCTGTCCTGCATCATTCTCACTGTGCCACGATGGCCTACTCTTGATTCTTCTCTTGCCTTTGACATTCTCTCTTTTACACATTGTGGGCAATGACGAGGTGTCAATGTAGTTGGCAAGCAAAATCTAAGTCTTTGACTCCTACATTCCTTGCTTTAAGAGCTTTTAGGAATCATGAATGTACGATGCAGAGTTTTTTTACAGTGCCATTGTAGTATCGTCTTCATTGCTCGTTTAAGCACTTTGGGTAGAACTGCGTTGCATCAATGCCAATGTCTCTATGATTGTCCTTGCTTCTCGAGCGCTCAAAAGCATGAGTCTCCTGAAGGAAAAAGTTGTCCCATGGCCTCCTTGCTCTTCTTGGACTCTTGAAGACGACTATGTACCTTATGGAAAATTCAAGCAATACAATCGAGCAAATCTAAGTACGCACTAGTTATTCCATTTTTTTTTTAAAATCTCAGTTATGATTGATTCCTTGTGGTGGGACCCTTCCCCAGATCCTTGCTATGCGGGGATGCTTTGTGTACCGGGCTGCCCTCTTTTTATGATTGATTCCTTGATATATTGATGTGTGAGAGGGTATTACCATTCTTAAATCTCATGCATTTTGTCTATGGTCTTATTAGTTTGTCATTCATTTGATGGTAATGCAACAACTTAATGTTGGTTGAGGTGACTTAATGTCGCAAGAAATCATGTTGCACAAAGTAGTGCAAGAAATCATCCTGATTAAGAAGCAGGTATTTGATTTTGAAGTTCAATGAGAATTTCCAACGAGCATTTCATTATTATTGGGTTTGATATGTAGTTGATGAATTGAGAGTTATAAGGGAAAAACCAATAATGATGCTCAAGGATCAAACATCAAAGCTGTGAAGAGTGGTGATGGGGATCCATCAGAGCATGCATCATGAGGGGTTCGTCGTAAGGCGGGGCCACGTTTGTGCACTCACGCAGGAGGATTTGATCAGATCGTCGATACGACTCCGCGGATGCGTCCGGATCCGCGTTCTGATTCGATTTCATATATTATTTTGTCATTTTGCATTTATTTTGATGTATTCGGGTCACCCCACCTCCGACCAATCATAATTGTTGATGCTGTGATGCCCTAGTTTTTTCTTTTTTATAAATAGAGTGTTATGGGGGATGATTAGGACATTGCAAAGTTTGGAGAAATCATTCCCGGAATCCCGCAAGCATCCCACGGTGCCAACTCCGTGAAACCCTATGTGACGATTCCGAGATGCCCAACCTCCTCCTCAAGGTATCATCTAACTCTAGCCACGTTTTCCCCACCCCTAAGCCCTCTACCACCACCTCCATACCCTCCTATAGTAGCCGACGCCCTTCCATATTCCTTACTGCTATTAGCCGCCCGCAGCCACCCATTCCCCTCTCCAACAGCAGCTGTCGGCCTCTCCACCGCCCCCAACAACAGCCACTGCCTCTTCCCCACCCCCTACAGCCACCGCCGCCCTTCTCCCAACCCCTACAACCACCACCCCTGCTGCCTACGACTGCCCAGCCCTCAACCGCCGCTCCTCTTCCGCGGATCCACCTCCAAATCCCCTCTCCTACCCAAATCTATCCAGATTTGTGCATTCCAGCCCAGATCCAGCAACCCCACCTATCTCATCCACCTTACACAGCCTGGATCCTCTTCCAAATCGCTGGATCCCCCCTCCCCCCTCCCGGATCAGCCTCTATATAACCGAATCTACCCCTCTCCGGCCTGATTCTGCTTCCCACCGTCAAATCTAGCCGTCTTCGTTGTCATTCTGCCTCCGGTTCTACATCGGATCAACGTCAACGCGCTTCTTCTCTGAAATCTCCATTGCCTTGGACAACCCCTTTATTTGGTGAATCACTTGTTGTATTGAACGATTATTTTCATCATTATTATATTTGGTTTGGATCTTATATTTGCTTAGAAAAATTGTCTGTGGATAGATCATCTCGAATCGCTTGTGATTTGCAGGTGGGACTCATTTGCCGCACACTTTGTTTTGGCCCTCCGAGTGGAGGAAAGCCATTAGCTGATTTGCTAACAGAATGTTTTTCTCCTTTTAAATATTATTGTGTGTATTGATTATTGTTATTGCTCGTACTAGTTTGTGGCCGTCACCGACAGTATCATTGCATATAGACTAGAGTTAGCATGTCAGGTTTTCATCTCATCCCTAGTAGTCTTGGATTTGTGCACCCCTTAATCTACCCTACATCAAGAGGGAGAACTATGATACCAGTGTAGGAGAAACTACATACACAGGTGGAGGCGATGATGTCGGTTGTGTAGAGAGCATTGAAGATATGTAATTGGGTACATGTGATGATGTATGTCATGAAGCGAACATCAAAACTATGTAAAGAGATGCAAATGACAATGGTCAGAGAGCGAGCACTACAACTTCATATCGAGATGCAGCTGATGATGCCAATTAAATAGTGGTCATCAAATCTATTTGAGGTGCAAGCAAAGATTTGATTTATGAGCGAGCTTTGAAGTTACATAAACTGCAAAAAATAATGACAATTAAGGAGCGATTGTTAAAGCTGTAAGAGATGCAAGTGACGGGTTGATGAGTGATAGTCGAAATTGCACAAAGAGGCGCAACTAACAATGTCATCAAGGAACAAATATCGGTGCAAAGGATAACAACTGACGATTGCCTGTCGCAACTATGAGGCACAAGCGATCATGGCAGTGTAGGAGTGAGCACAAATGTTGCATATGTCGAGGAAGTGTAAATTATCCCATGTGGAGCTAAACTAACACCTTTGTGTACCTTAGCAGTTTCTCTCTCATCCGAATCTCTCCACATTGGCAATCATTCCCCCTTAGACAAACTTTTTCAACATTATCACGTATCATGCACCAATAACCTATTCAACCATGTGGAGTAGTGATAAGATTCATTTATTTTTGAATTTTCTTCAACCATGGTTGAAAACAACAAAGCCCGTGGGAATCATAAATTCCAAGGTTGGAGAAAGTTTGTAATTGATTACATTGAATAAATAGACGAACAAATAATTAATAGAACGCACTATGGGATAATGTGTAAGATGATAAGATCCAAGATTGGTACCAATCCAAAGTTACTTCGTCAGGCGAAGAGCTTATCAAAATAATTTAGCAAGTTCGGCATGTCAACTTCAATTATTATGTCGTCCATGTTATAGTTACCAATGTAAGAACTCTCTTTTTGTAGAGAATTCAAACTCATGTTCTTGTTGTATTTGATTTTTTGCAATGTTTTGATGGGGGACCACTTCCCTCTGACGAAGTTTTTCATACTTCCCACTTGAAATATTTCTCAGTGGGATATATCATACATAACTCCCTTGCTAACGTTATAAACTTTAGACCTTCTGTATTTGCTTGCTATCTACTTGTATATTGCATTGACTTTCTCTAAATTCCCATGCACTTCAGTATAGATTTCACAAATTTGATTTGCAAGTTTGATTGTTGGTACACTCTTTGATGCTTTCTTCGACAAATCCTACAAGTTTAAAGTATGGACAGGTGGTTTGGAGTAGATAATGGCAAATGACGATGTGCCCCTCGATAAGTGGATAACATTCTTATATGTGAACTTTGCTTGGGCTGAGTCGAATTCTCATTCATTTAATCTTTCTCTGCAAATACTCAACATGACTATTGATCACCTCGATTTGGTCATAGATATATTTATGGGTTATACTATTGAGCTTCAACAAAGAGTTGAACATGTTCTAGATACTCTGACATGTACTCAGGAACTTGATATCTCAGTCAAAAGTGACGCCCTTCGGTATTCCATAAAGTTGCATGAATTTAGTTAAGAATAGCTTCACAATGTGCGTTGAGTTTGTCATCTACTTGCAAGGGTTGTAGGGTATCATATTAGAGAACATGTTGACTATCACAAAAGTGGAGTTGGTACTCACCCTAATGAGTTCTCAAGAATCCTAAGATAATGCCGATTGACAAGTCTTCCCAAATAGTTTTCAGCACGAGTTACGCTTTAACGGGTCGCTACTATGTTCGGAGGACAAGAAAGCGCTACACACTGGGGCTGAACCTTCCGGTTCGCCCCCACCCAGTGAACCGGCCGGCCATGGGCTGAACCCACCCGTTAGCCCCCTTGGGAGGGGCCGGCCGGCTCCATGCCGATATATATATATCCGGGCACCCCTTTGGGGGTCATGAAGAGTGTTATCAGGTTAGTTCTTCTTCCTCCTCAAACCCTAATTTCTCCCGTAGTCTCCTAGATCTCTCTAGTTGTCTTCTCCCCTAGTCTTCCCTTAACATTTGGTATCAGAGGATTTCGTTCCTTCCGATGGTGAACACGCGCAATCAAGAGGAGTCCTCGCGGATTGAAACCCTAGATGGAGTGTGGTGGCCTCACGGATTCGATGGCGGCCATGGAGGCCCGGATGGAGGATTTGAAGACGCTGTTGAAGGGAAAAGGACCGGCCAGTGAGGATTCCGCGGATCGGGCGCGGAATTGGGCGGCACGGGCGGAATCGCACCCGCGCGGGTTCGGCGGCCCCGTACGGTGGCCTGGCGGGCTCGTTTCCGCCGTGAAACGGCGCAGCAGTTCCGGCGGCCCGGGCTATGGGGCGTACGGGACAGCAGGGGGCTCGGCGGCAGTCCATGGGAGCGGTGCGGGGCCGATTCCGCCCGGGTTCGCAGGAGGCGGGTTCGGCGATGCCCCGACTGGGCCGCGGTGGGTTCCGCCGGCCACCTGATGTGGCGGGACAGCCAAGGGAGGGCTTCTCCCTCCTCCTCGTGGATTTGGGGCACCGGGGGTGGCCGGTTTTTGGCCAAGGATGGGCGCCAGCCACAACCCCCTCCTTGGGGAGCAGTTCCGCATCAAGGCTACGGCGGTTTTCGAGCAAGGGGAGCCCGCACGACGGGAAGGAGGTCAAGGGGGACAACGTTTAACTCCCGGTTTAACTCGGATGTACTTCCCGGAGTTCGAGGGCGGTGACACCTTGGAGTGGATCCAAAAGCGGAATTATTTTTCCAATACCAGGAGGTGCCGGAAGGTCAGTGGGTGCAGCTAGCGTCCTTCCATTTGAAGGACGACGCCTTCCAGTGGACGCAGTGGTTCTGCGCGGGCGGGAGTACGTGCCTTGGGGGAGTTTGTGGATGGATTCACGGCCCGTTGGTCCACTGGAGTATGAGAACTTTGAGGCCCTCCTTCAGAAGTTGCGCCAAAAGGGTCCGTGATGGAGTAATCGCACGGAATTTGAGAAATTAGCAAATCGGGTTCAATGCCGGAAAGGACTCTATACAGTTGCTTCATATCTGGCCTCAAGGAGCACATTCGAGACGAGGTACAGGCGCTCATGCCCCGTTCCCTTGAATCACGCCATTACCTTGGCACGGATCCAGGAGGAGAGGTTTAACAGCACGGGCGCGGCTCGTGAGTAGGCCATCTGCGGTCCCGGCCACGGCGGCACGCCGGGAGCAACCTGCGGGTAACAAACCGACGGTGACTCGGTTGTCTTGGAGCGAGTTGGCCGCTCGAAAGAGAAGGGCCTCTGCTTTAATTGCGATGAGAAGTTTGTGCCCGGCCATAAGTGTCAAGAAGCTACAGTGTTCATGTTTGCAGCAGGACGACGGCGACGAGCAGGCGTCGGTAGAGGAGTTGGAGGTGGATGTGGATTTGGAGGAGACGGAGTTCGGGGTGTCTATACATGCTCTTGGGGTTTGCGCTCCCCCGCTTACTTTGCGGCTGGCGGGCCGGATTGCCCAGAGAGAGTTACCATTCTGGTGGACAGTGGAAGCACTCACAACTTCATACATCCTGATGTGGCACGACGGCTGGGGCACGTGATTGACCGAGGAGCTGCCTTTCACGTTATGGTGGCGATGGCAGCAGTTTGCAGTGCGAGGGGTGCTACGGGGAGTGGAAATGCGTATCCGTGAGTATGTGGGCAGACTGACGTCTACTTGTTACCTATCCGGGGCTCGGACATGGTGCTGGAGTTCAGTGGCTGCGCCAGTTACAGCGGTGACGTTTGATTGGAAACATATGACGATGGAGTTTGGGCACGGGGAAAAGCAGTTTTGCTTACAAGGAATCATGTGGTCTCCTGTGAAAGAGGTTTCGGTTCGCAGTTTGCAGCGCTTAAGCGAGGAGGGACAATTGATGGCCGTCCTTCGGGAGGTCCATGCTGGCGATTCCACGCCTTCTGAGTTACCGGTTCAGTTACAGTTACTTCTGACAGATTATGCTGATGTTTTTCAGGAGCCGCGTACCTTGCCACCGAGCCGAGGTTTCGTGACCACCGTATTCCGCTCAAGGCGGATGCTGAGCCGCGAATGTTCGGCCGTACCGTTACCCACACTGCAGAAGGCGGAAATTGAGCGGAGTGTCCGCGCGATGCTGGAGGCCGGCATCATTCGGCCAAGTACTAGTTCCTCTCTCAGCTCCTATTATTTTGGTCAAGAAAAAAGACGGCTCGTGGCGATTTTGCGTGGATTACCGGGCCCTGAACGGCGCTACTGTCAAAGATATTTTCCGATTCCCCCAACGACATCGAGAGTTACTGGATGAACTGCATGGGGCGCAACGATTTACCAAGCTGGATCTTCGTTCCGGCTACTAACAGATTTTGATGGCTCCGGAGGATGTTCATAAGACGCGTTCAGGACGCATGATGGCCACTATGAGTTTTTTGTTTATGGCGAATGGACTGACTGGCGGTCCTGCGACGTTTCAGGCAAACATGAATGAGATATTCAGAAATTTCCTGCGCCAGTTTGTCCTGGTGTTCTTTGACGATATCCTTATCTACAGCGCCACTTGGGATGACCACGTGCGCCACGTGGGCCAGGTCCTGGCCAGACTTCGCCAACACCATCTTTATGCCATCGTTCCAAGTGCTCCTTCGGGCAGGAGGAGGTGGAGTATTTGGGCCATTTGTTTCCGGTCGGGCGTTCGAGCAGATCCACGAAGATTCAGAGTATGCAGTCTTGGCCGCGACCGGTGACAGTCCGGGCTTTGCGGGGTTTTTTGGGCCTCACCGGTTACTACCGACGATTTGTCCAGGATTATGGGAAGATAGCCCGACCTTTGACCCAGCTGTTGCAGAAAGATTCTTTTGCTTGGAATGAGGATACCGAGGAGGCCTTCCAGGCTCTCAAACGAGCGATGACTTCCACACCAGTGCTTGCGTACCTGATTTCACGAAGGAGTTCGTTTTGGAGACGGATGCATCAGGGTTGGCATCGGGCGGTTTTGATGCAGGCAGGGCGGCCCATAGCCTTTTATAGTAAGGCCCTCGCTCCTCGTACATTGGGTCTCTCGGCCTACGAGAAGGAGCTGTTGGCTATCATCCACGCAGTGGCGGTCTGGCGGCCATACTTGTTGGGCAGGCACTTTAAGATCAAGGACGCCACCAGAGTCTGAAGCACTTTCTGGACCAACGGGTCTCTTCGCCTCTCCAGCAAAAATGGGTTACAAAGCTTCTGGGATACGACTATGAGATTGTCTATCCGCCGCGGCACCGAGAATGTGGTCGCCGATGCCCTCTCTCGTCTCCCCGAGGCTGTTCTCTCCAATATTTCCGGGCCCCTGGTTGACTCTTTGGCGGATATTCAGGAAGAGGTGTTGCGGTCGGACACGCTTCGGCCGTTGGTGGACTCTTTACAGCGGGGCGAGACGGGCCCTCCCGGCTATCACTTGTGTAACGGCCGGCTCTACTATCGGGGACGGGTGGTCGTCCCCGCGGATTCGGCTTGGAAGACGGTTCCTGATGCATGAGTTCCACTCGTCTCCCACAGGAGGACATGCGGGGGTGCTCCGGACCCTCCAGCGGGCGCGCGCAAACGTGTTTTGGCCGGCATGCGACGGGATATACAGCAGTTTATTCGCCACTGTGACATCTGCCAGCGGCAGAAATATGAGACTACTTCTCCTGCCGGTCTCCTCGTGCCATTGGATATTCCACAGCTTGTCTGGGACAAAAACGGTTTCCATGGACTTTATTGATGGTCTGCCTAAGTCGAAAGGCAAGTCGTCATTCTGTTGGTCGTCGATAAGCTCTCCAAGTATGGTCATTTTCTGGCCCTCAGCCATCCGTATTCCGGGGATTCTGTGGCCGCCCTCTTTGCTCGTGAGATTGTTAGACTACATGGTCCCTCGGGCCATTATTTCGGATCGTGACCCCACCTTCGTCAGTGGGTTCTGGCGGAGCTGTTCCGGTTGCAGGGTACCCGCTTACACTTCAGCACGGCCAATCATCCGCAGTCAGATTGTCAGACGGAGGTCCTCAATCGGGGTGTCGAGACATACCTCCGTTGCTTTGTGATGGATGAGCCTCGGAGTTGGCCGGACTGGTTCCTGGGCCAGTACTGTTACAATACATCCTATCATTCAGCCAGCAAGATGACTCCGTTTGAGGTGGTTTACGGACGGCCTCCGCCGACCTTGGCCAGCTATGAACCCGGCAGCACTGCCCTTCCGGCGGTTGACCGGGCTCTGTTGGATCGGGATCGTGTGTTACTCACTCTTCGGGAGAACCTCCGCGTGGCACAGGACCGCATGAAGTCCCAGGCGGACAACACCGCACGGAGCGGGAGTTCGCCGTGGGCGATGAAGTTTTTCTCAAGCTCCAGCCCTACCGGCAGTTGTCTGTGGCTCGTCGGGGCATCATAAGCTTTCTCCGCGCTACTACGGCCCCTTTCGGATCATCAGCAGGGTGGGGCCGGTGGCGTATACGTTGGCTTTGCCGGCGGGTTCCCGCATTCATCCTACCTTCCACGTCTCCTTGCTTAAGCGGAAGTTGGGTCCGCATGTTCAGCCAAGCTCTTTCTTACCTGAGGTGACGCCTGCGGGCGAGCTGCGTCCGCTTCCAGAGGATTCTTACGGCACAGGTGGAAGATTCGGGCACGGAGTACCGGCCCGAGCTCTTGGTCCAATGGAAGCATTTACCGTCCGCACACAACTCTTGGGTCGACTTCTTCGATTTCAGGAGCTCTACCCGGATTACCCACTTGCGGCAAGTTGGCTCTTGATGGGGAGGGGAATGTTACGCCCCCGTTACGCTTTACGGGTCGCCACTATGTTTGGAGGAGCAAGGACGCGCTACACAACGGGGCTGAACCTTCCGGTTCAGCCCCCACCCAGTGAACCGGCCGCCAGGGGCTGAACCCACCCGGTTCAGCCCCCTTGGGAGGGGCCGGCCGGCCCCTCCATGCCCGGATATATATATATCCGGCAGCCCCCTTTGGGGGTCTCATGAAGAGTGTTATCAGGTTAGTTCTTCCTTCCTCCTCAAACCCTAATTTTCTCCCTTAGTCTCCTAGATCTCTCTATTGTCTTCTCCCCTAGTCTTCCCTTAACATCTTTCCCAATAGTTTTCAGCACGAGCACTGCAACATATCCAATATTTTGTACACTCCTTTTGGCTATCTGACATACATATTACTGTATCATTGAGCATATATGACAACTAAGATTATTCCCCACCTTAGGTGTGTCGGCAAGCTCCTTTGTGTAGTTCACGAATTACCCATTCCTCAAGGGATTTGAGAGGAAGGCATATCATATTGTCCTTCATCAAGAACCCATCATTGATGTGGGAGCTCTAGGCGGTCTGCTTCTGTCAGAGCTACTTCAAAACTCATAAGAAGTCATCGTCCTTAAACATTCATTTCCTTCAGTTAGTCCAAGTTGAGTACCACTTGTCTAAGCACTATGAGGAAGGTGACTCTTTGGCTATACATGTTAGCGAATTTATTAGATTGGTTTGTATATACACGAGTTTGTAGAAGAATTTCTGAAGGATGTTACACCATCTAACATGCATTCCATTGCTCATGCACTTTTGGCGATCGAGGTACTTCAAGGATCTATGGTCAGTGTATTTCACAAATTCCTTGTGATGCGGGACAAGCGTCACACCTGTCTGCCACCCTGGGGTCCCATCAGGGGGCCTACCTTGGAGTCCACCAATGTGGCTTTCATCAGGGTTGCAGCCCATACATCCCAACCCGTCTCTGCCATGGAGTCACCACCATGCAGCGGGTTGTTTAGGCTCTGGTGAAAGACTCTACAGATCAGTTGGTGGTGAGAGCTCTGATGAAAGATTCTTATCTAGGAGATCGGGTGTTCGATCCCGGGCCTAAACAACCTGCCGCATGGTGGTGACTCCATGACAGAGACGGGTTGGGATGTATGGGCTGCAGCCCTGATGAAAGCCACCTTGGTGGACTCCAAGGTGGGCCCCCTGACTCCAGGGTGGCAGACAGGTGTGATGTCTGTCTTGCATCACCTTGCTGATTAGGTAATGTTCCCACTACTTTAGAGCTCTTACCATAACCTATAAATTTGTCATAAGCTGTCTAGTTTCGCGGGGCATCGCTGAGCTTTTCATTGAAAATTTTGAATGATTGTCGCTATTGGAATTGCACCATACCAATACCGACTCTGTTGACATCACATTTGGCTTTGAAGAGCTTGCCTAAGTATGCGAGGGCCGGCACTGGTGCAATCAAAGCCCCTCTTCGATCATGATGAAACTCTTTGCCACCTCTTATCCTCAGTCAAATTTTCCTTTTTCCAATATGAGTTGATGTTTCTGATGAGGAACCTACCGACAGTTGCCAACATGTGTAAACTCCTCACCTCGCCCATATTAGTAGGAATCAGCCACTCCAAATTGCATGGACTGTCTCTTCATCCACCTGGTTGTGATCGCACCCACGATGAATCCAACGAACATCAGTTTTTCTTTCATAACTCATAAAGTAACACGTGATAAAGTAATTATGCCTCAACACTTTTAGCACCTTTCTTAGGTATTGGAGATATATTTTGTGATAATTGTTGTAAATACGAATTTCATAAAAAAAACGAGGAAACCTATGAAAAGTCACGGTGTTTGGTTCATCAACCGTATAAAGTTAATGCTTTTAAGAGGATTAATGTCATTACCCCCATTCGAATTGGTTGCCACTTGCCAGTGCCTTGAATGTCGTTTTTCACTCGTAGCTTAGATGAATACGTATTTGATAACTCTGTAAAACAATCTTCAAAAAGACCTTGACACCACTTAGTTGGTCCAACATATGTCTTGTTATGGAATGCAGAATTTGTAGCTAATGATGATCTTAATAATTTGCCAACCGCCTACACATCTTCCAACTCTCATCTTTCTATAACAGTAACAATGTTCTTGCATGTGCCCCTTCTGTAATAACTCTTCCACTTTTTCTTGAGAATCTCTCTCTCATGTGTACTCATGGGACAATGCAGAAGATTTGGTAAGCTTGCTACAGGGATGAGGCCAATGCAATGTTGAATGCCTCTTATTGGCGACATATCTCCTAGAAGTTTGTCTCGGAGTATATGAACAAACTTTTTGACGACGATTAAACTTCCCCCGTGATTGCCTCTTCAACACGAGAGTTCTGTGCCCCGATGCTCACTTTGAAAAGCAACATGTGTGACTACTAAACTTAATTCTAACTCGACTTTTTTTGACAATTCCATCAACGAGATGGCGTATTTCTTCTGCTCGCAATTGGGCTAGTATCATTGAGCATATACGACAACTAAGATTATTCCCACCTTAAGTTTGTCAGCAAGCTCCCGTGTAGTTCACAAATTGCCCCTTTCTCCGGGGATATGAGAAGCTGTATCATATTGTCCTTCATCAAGAACCCATCATTGATGTGGTAGCTCTAGGCGGTCTGCTTCTGTTAGAGCTACTCCAAAACTCATAAGAAGTCATCGTCCTCAAACTTTTATTTCCTCGAGTTAGACCAAGTTGAGTACCACATGGCTAGGTACAATGAGGAGGGTGACTCTTTGGCTATACATGTTAACGAATTTATTAGATTGGTCCGTATATACACGAGTTTGTAGGAGAGTTTTTGAAGGATCCCGCAAAGAAGTCGGGTGAAGAGTAGCCGTCGCACGAAGCCACAGGAAGAATAGGCGCGGGACATTGAGCTGGTTCCGTCGAAAGAAAGCTGCATCAGGCGCAGCAAGCAAGAAAGGAGATCAACAACAAGCACGAAAGAAGGCGCAACAAACGGGCTAGACGGTATCTTCGGCTGAAGAAGATAAGAGCTGCGATAGAGAATCCAACAAAAGAAAGGATCCAGCAGCCGAACTCACCAAGAAGATGGGAGATGACAACGACGACATGTTGACAGGATCAGATAGGAACAATGGAAAGGACCTTGACGTCGACGATAGCGCAAAGCGTTGAGGAGACCAGATGTTGCTTCCGTCGAAGAATACGAACGTTGTGGGGGCCGAACGCCGCTATCGTCGACGGAATCAGGGACCAATTTCGTCGGCTGGAGCGGGAGAGGAATGGCTCGGTGGGACCCCGGGCTGAACAACTCGACGAGAGCGGGGGCTGAACAGAGAGTTGTAATCAGTATTTTTATCAAGTCCGCGTTCTATGTTTTTTACCCTCTGGAGGGTATTTTGGCCTTTTGTTCTTTCCTCTTACTCAATATATGTATGAGTAAAGGGGGGTCTTAATCAATATATCATTTTTTGTTTTCCCTCAGTATCAGAGGTGAAAAGAAAAGGGTGTTGTTACTAGTAAACCCTATTTGATTTTTAGCAAACTCCAAAAACTGTAAAAGTTTATTTTTTTTTTCATTTTTTTCTTGGCTCATTTATACTGTTAGCAACCTAACCTAATCCCCCCACCCGCAGTTCGCGAGCCGCCTCGCCACCCTAATTTCGCGATTCGTTGCCCCCCTCCCCCGACGAGTCAGCAACATCTTCCTTCGTCTGTGCTCGATTCCCAGCGACATCCTCCGGCTAGACGGCGACATCCTTCACTCCTTTCCCGGTGATCAGCGACATCCAGGTGAAGATCGAGGTGACGATCAAAGATAAGGAGGAGCTCGAAGAGGCCCGCCGCCTTCGCTCTCTCACCGACAAACCTCCCTCCGTCAGATCTCTAACCCTAGCTCCTCCTCCTCTTCTATCCTTCACCACTTCTTCGATCCCCTCGATACCGCCGCCAAGCCCATCGCATCAGCCCCACAATCCTTCCAAACCCTAAATCATCATCTCTTTTTTTTTTTCCGACATCCGTCAAAACCACTTTCCGTCCATCTCATCCACTTATGTGATTCCAATCCCCTCGTCCTCTTCCTCAAACCCTACCCCGCCTCATATCCGCCATAAACTGCTATGAGTTGGAGAAGCTAGGAATCCGTTCATGAGAGGTTAACAGGATGCTGGAGGGATTTCCTGAAGAATAATGGTGGAGTTTTCCTACTCAATACTTAAGTCTCTTCGTTGAACTAGTATTGTTCTCATGAATTTGTTTTCTCTCTGTTATTGCTAATCTTAGTTCTGATTACTTGAGATCTTTGTTATAATGTAGTACTACTGTTTGATACTTCATTGACTGGTGTTTGGTCTTGAGATTCTCCTTTTTGTTTGAAATTAATTTGTAATGTCATTATATGTCGTGAGTTATTTTGAAAGAATGAAAGATTTAAACAATTTTTTTTAAAAAAAAATTTATGTTGGTTTCCTAGTAACAAAATGGTTTTAAAATAACCATTTTGAAAATTGAAGGTTTGCTAATAATAATGGTTTGCTAAAAACCAAATAGGGTTTGCTAGTAACAACACCCTACTCCGCCGCGCATGCTCGCTTCCGCCGCTCGCGCCCCTTTCGCCGCCAGCACTCGTTTCTCCACTATTTTGAGGTTCATTCGATGCTCCACAACGGCCTTTTCGTCGGCAGTTGTGCATGCTAAAGGAGACCGCGCCTCTCCTTATGATGCGTGTTGTATTGCTGTTGTCGTTTCTTGCCAGTGCCGTTCTCGCACGCTGAAGGAGACCATTGCGTGTTCCTCAAGATCCTGCGCTTGATCCCACGTGTTCCTCAACGACGGTGCTTCCTGATCCCGCGCCAGTTCCGCGACGCTGCCTCCAGATCCTGTGCCTGATCTCGCGCCGGTCTGCATCTTTGTTTTATACATTCTTCTCCGACTTCTCATTACAACAACAACATTGGTGCTGTCTAGGATCTTCGGACGCCTCCTCCAGCAACGGCGCCGGTCTGGATCTTCTTCTCCGGCGCTGTCTATTTTCCAGGATCTCCATTACTGCAACAACTGTCTCTTCTCCGGCGTTGTCTGTCCTCCAGTTTCTTCCCACCATTGTTGGTGGGCTCCTGTTACATGCTTATGCTGATAATCAGACTTTAAACCGCCTCCTGCTGTCATCGGTTCTCCTGTTGTTTGCCGATCACGGGGGATTCTCCAGCAACGGCTGATTCTTCCACCTCGCTGAGTGTTGTGACGCCCCAGATACGTGACCCTCAGTGGCCTCATGGTCACACTGGCTCTTTGAAGATCACCATTGTGCCCTTAGATGAGACAAATTACCCTGAATGGTCTCGTGCGGCTCAACATGTCATTCACTGCCATCAGATGTTCAGATATATAGATGGGACAATCGTGGCACGTCCACTGAGTGATCCTACTTGGCGTCGTTGGGATTTTGAAAATTCCCTGGTTGTCTCGTGGCTCCTTTATTCGATGTCTCTGAATCTTTGCCGTATTTATATGTTGATGGACTCGACATATTAGATCTGAACTCACGCACGCGAAACTTACTCTCAGATCGACAATTCCACTCAGATTTATGAGCTGACGCATCATATGTTGGAGTTACGTCAGGGATCCATGACGGTGCCTACTTATTTCTCTGAGTTCGAGTGTATCTCTCAGGAGTTGGATTACTTTGAACTGTTTACTTCCGCCTGTACTGCTGATGCAGTCCTGTTGCAGAAAAGGGACGAACGATTTCGTCTACATGTTTTTTTGATGGGTTTGAACATTGAAATGGATATGGTTCAGACTAATATTCTACATCGATCTCCCCTTCAATCTCTTAGGGAGACCTTTAGCATGGTTCTTGGCAATGAAGACCGTCAGAGGTCCCTCAACACGACTGCTCCTCCTGATCGCTCTGCCTTTACTAATATTGGTCGAGGTGGTTCCAACCATACCAGCGCTATGTGTGATTTGATCAATTTGACATTTTACCACGTATGAATTGGATGCTCTTTGTCGTCTCTTACACTCACATTCAGACACTACCTCTGGTACTTCTACTTCCTTTGCTACTGCTACTATGCCCAGTGCTAATGCTGCTGCGACACCTCCGTCTGAGTGGATCATTGACTTGGGAGCCACTGATCACATGACCGGCTCCTCCTCAGGTTTTTCTTCTCACACTTCCTTGTATGATAAAGACAAGGTTATCTCTACTAACGACACATTGTCCCCTATTGCGGGCAAATGCAACATTTCACGCTCCTCTTCGATTTCCCTTTCTTCTGTCTTGCATGTTTCTTTTTTCTCGCAGTCTTCTTTCAATTAGCAATATCACCCGGTCTTTTAATTGTTTTGTAATCTTCTTTCCTAATTCTTGTGTTTTTCAGGAATTGGGTACGAAACAAATTATTGGCAGTGGTTGGAATCGCGGTGGCCTGTACTATCTGAATTCTACCACATCATCCTTTGCCCTCTCTTGTTCCTCTGTTACTGCTGTTGATGCTCGACGTTGGCATTTGCGTGTTGGACATTCTTCTCCAGTCTACCTTCAGAAAATATTTCTTATTTTATTGTCGTTTATTAGAACTTTAACTTGTGATGTTTGTGAAAGGTCTAAGCATGTTCGGCATTTATTGTCACATTTATCTTCTCCTAGTACTACTCCTTTTGTTGTTATACATTCTGATGTTTGGGTGTCTTCCCCTGTTTTATCTTTAACTGGTTATCGTTGGTTCGTCATCTTTATCGATTGTTTTTCCCGCACTATTTGAGTTTACCTCTTAAAAAAGAAAAGTGAAGTGTTTCTGGTATGTCAAACATTCCATAAAATGTTGCAAACTCAGTTCAATGGTAATATTTGTGTTCTTCGTAGTGATAATGGGGGAATACGATGATCGTGGGGGAGTTTGACTCATATCTCACAAGTCATGGAATTATACATCAAACCACCTGCGTTTACACCTCCACCCAAAATGGTGTTGCTGAACGAAAAAATTGGCATCTCCTTGATATTGCCCGGTGCCTTCTCACCACCATGTACCTCCCGAAATCATATTGGGGTGATGCCATCCTAACTGCTACTCATCTTATCAATCGCCTTCCTTCACGGGTTCTAGACTATGCTACTCCTTTAGCCCGTCTCTCCACTACTTCTGTTGTTCATAGCTCTCATCTTTCACCCTGTGTTTTTGGCTGTGTATGTTTTGTTCACATACATCAGCCCCATCGTGACAAGCTTGACCCTTGGGCTCTCCGTTGTGTCTTTATGGCTATTCTGTCACTACAAAAGGGTATCAATGCTATCACCCTCCTTCAAGACGAGTTTTCTGCACCATGGATGCTACATTCCGCGAGGAGTAATCTTATTACTTGGATTCGACTCACTCCACTCGTCAGAGGGAGAATGATGTCATGGATTCTGACTCTACGGTTCCTCTCCCTCTGATTCCACCTACACCCCCTCTCCCTCCTACACCTACCACGTCTTCCACCACATAGCTACTCTTCCTACACAACCTTCGTCCCTTACGACACCTATGTCATTTTCTCATATATACCATCGTCTGTCTCTCATCTCTCTTTTTCCTCATGTTTACTATTGTCGTCAAATAGGTAAACAACCCTTCGTTATCCCATCGATGCTGGTACCGCCTTTAGACTTAGATTCTAATGTTGATCTGCATGTTCCCCTTGCCGTGCTAAGAGGTAAAGATATGTGTACGGAACACCCTATCTCTAATCATGTTGCTTATGATCATCTTGTCCAGCATTATCAGGGTTTTATATCTTCCTTGACCGTGATTACTATTCCAAAGATGTGGCAAGAGTCAGTTTGCATCCCGGCATGGGCTCAAGCAATGAAGGAGGAAATGTCAGCCTTGGACTAGAATCACACATGAGATGTCTCTCCCCTTCCTCCTGACAAGAAAGTCATTGGTTTAAAGTGAGTTTTCTCTATTAAGCAAAATCAGGATGGTAAAGTTGAGCGATATAAAGCCTGTCTTGTGGCTCGTGGATATACCCAGACTCAGCGAGTCGACTACCAAGAGACCTTTGCTCCTATAGCAAACATGGACTCTGTTTGTGTTCTTCTATCTTGTGTTGCATGCTTGGACTGGGATCTACACTAACTGGACGTTAAAAATACCTTTCTGCATGGTGATCTTGATGAAGAGGTGTACATGACATTCCCCCTGGATTTGTGAAGAAGGGACGGGAAGAGCTTGTCTGTCACTTAGAGAAGTCTTTGTATGGACTAGGGGTGCAAACGAGTCGAGCTCGAGTCGAGCTTGGCAAAATTTCCAAGCTCGATCTCGAGCTTTTCATTTCGAGCTCGAGCTCGACGAGCTCATTTATCCTAGCTTGAGCTCGAGCTCGACGAGATCATTTATCCCAGCTCGAGCTCGAGCTCAATGCCAACTTATCGAGCTCGAGCTCGAGTTTCGAGCTCGCGAGCTCGAGCTGCTCGCGAGCTTTTTAGCTCTTGAGCTTTATTTTCTTATTTTTTAATATATTTTTTTCATATTTTTTATATATGTTTTTAAAAAATTGGAAAAAAAGCTCGCGAGCCGGCTCGCGAGCACATGAACATTAATATTCGAGCTCGAGCTTGACTCGTAATCGAGCTCGAGCTCCACAGGCTCGAGCTCGAGTCGAGTTTTTTTCGAGCCGGCTCATCGAGCTTTCAAGCAGGCTCAACTCAACTTGCACTCCTAGTATGGACTAAAACAGTCTCTCAGAGCTTGGTTTGATAGGTTTCTCAAGACCATGATCAAATTTGGCTACAAACAGGGACAATCAAATCATACTTTGTTTGACAAGAAAAATGAGGGAAAATTTGTGGTTTTTATTGTCTACGTTGATGACATTGTGAACACCGGATATGACTCGGACAAAATCGCAAATCTAAAGGCTCTTCTGTCTACTGAGTTTGAAGTAAAGGACTTAAGGAGATTACGTTACTTCGTAGGAATTGAAGTGACCAGATCCGATCAAGGTGTCTTTGTCTCTCAACGCAAGTATATTTTAGATCTGTTAAAAGAGACTGGGATGTTTGTTTGTGTTCCTGTTAACACCCCTATGGAGGAGAACCATAGGGTCGATGAAGACAACGATGACGATCACACTGATGCTTCGAGTTATCAGAGATTGGTTGTGAGACTTTTATACCTACCATACACTCGTCCTGACATCACATATGTTGTAGGAATCATGAGTAGATATATGCATGCTCTCAGGATCAGACATCAGGATGCTGCCTACCGCGTACTACGATACTTAAAAAAGGCTCCCTGTCGTGAACTTATGTTTTCAAAGAATAATCACTTAAGGATTGAAGTCTTTACTGATGTGGATTGGGCCGGAAGCCGTGATGACAGGAAATCGACAACGGGATATTGTTCCTTTGTTGGCGGAAATTTGCTCACGTGGTGTAGCAAGAGGCAAAATGTTGTGTCCAGATCTAGTGTTGAAGTCGAGTATCGGTCAATGTCTCAAGGTCTCTGTGAAGGTTTATGGTTGCGTACCTTATTGCAGGACCTGAGACTCCAAGAAAATGTTCTCATCTCTCTGTTCTATGACAACAAAGCTGCCATCAACATAGCTCACAACCATGTCCAACATGACAGAACTAAGCATGTTGAGGTTGATCGTCATTTTATCAATGGCCATCTGGAAAAATGAAACTTAGTCGCTCATTTCGTTCACTCAAAAGATCAGTTAGCCGATGTCTTCACCAAGAGTTTGGGATGTGATGTGTTTACTGTTGATATCCATAAACTCGGAATGACATATATCTACCGTCCGACTTGAGGGGGAGAGTTGTAATCAGTATTTTTATATCAAGTCCGCGTTCTATGTTTTTACCCTCTCGAGGGTATTTCGGTCTTTTGTTCTTTCCCCTTACTCAATTTATGTATGAGTAAAGGGGGTCTTAATCAATATATCATTTTCGGTTTTCCCTCTTAACTCAGAGAAGCAGGAATCAAGTGACGACCACAGGAAAGAAATTTAGGGTTACACTAGCGAGGAATTACCAAGGCTCTGGTACCATGTTGGATATTAGAAAACACAATAGATTGGATTTCTTGTAGCATTACAAGAGACTCTTAAACACGGACTATTTATAGCATTACAAGAGACTCATAAACATAGGGGACTATTTATAGAATTACAAGAGACTCTTAAACACGGACAAACAATGTGAGACTAAACCCAACTACTACTAAAACACTAATATACCGACATTGCATGACATTTCTTTTTGTGATTGAGGTACTTCATGGATCCATGGTCAGTGTATTTCACAAATTCCTTGTCCATTAGGTAATGTTCCCACTACTTTAGAGCTCTTATTATAACCTATAAATCTGTCATAAGTTGTCCAATTTCGTGAAGCATCACATATCTTTTCATTGAAAAGTTTGAATGGTCATCGCCATTGGAATTGCACCATACCAATACTGACTCTGCTGGCATCACATTCAACGTTGAAAAGCTTGCCTAAGTATGTGAGGTCTGGCACCGTGCAGTCAAAGCCTCTTTTCAACCATGATGAAGCCCTTTGCCACCTCTTATCTTCGGTCAAATTTTCCTTTCTCCAATATGAGCTGAAGTTTCTGATGAGGAATCTATAGAAGGCTGCCAACATGTGGAAACTCGCCACCTCACCCACATAGTAGGAATCGACCACTCCCAAGTTGCTTGGACTTTCTCTTCATCCACCTGGATGTGATCGCACCCACGATGAATCCAACAAACATCAGCTTGTCTGTCATAAAGTAGCACTTCACTTTGACAAATAAGTGACTATGCTTCAACTCTTCTAGAACCTTTCTTAGGTGTTGTAGACATATCTTGTAATATTTGTTGTAAATATGAATTTCATCAAAACAAATGAGGAAACCTATGAAAGGTCGTGGTGTCTGGTTCGTCAATCGAATAAAGTTAGTGCTTTTAGAAATGTGGTGTCTGGTCGTGCGTGCACTGATCAGGGTTGTGAACTTTAACTCATCATTCTTCACTCAATAGATGTTGAGTCGACTATCATGTATGGCAGATGCAACATATTATAAAATTTGTTCCAGTAACATGTTGCAAGCCTCAAGTTTCTTAATAATATCGCGATAAATCTCTTCATTATAGGTATTCGATACCTTTCGATCACAACTAATGAAGCATGAGTTAGGGTGCACTGCAAAAATGAGACTAAAGGCTTCGACCATTAGCCCACTCCTGATATTTTCCATTTTGCTGTTGTCAATGGCTACTCTGAGCCGCTAGCGTTTGATGATGCATTTGGCAATGAAAAATTAATTTCTCCTCGAGGAGTTGTCTATCTTGGGTGCTAACACAATGTTTCGCACAAACTCTAAGATCGCTTCAGTGTCTAAATGTCCAAGGTCACACACCCCGTCGACCGATCTTTCTTGGAAATTTTTCTGGGTGTCTGTTTGCTGACATCTTTGTCATCATAGGAGTCCTTCTCACATGTATTACTTTGATTTTCATAGCTATCATTGAGCCGAGCCAATTTCCATGATAGTGGAAAGAACTCTCACCATAACAGCTTTGATCTCCACTTTAGCCTCTCTTGGGGAAAAATTCACCCCTTCTTCATTCGAGCTAGACAAGTCTAGTCCGATCCAGCTTGGTCGATATTCCCGCTCCATTCTCGGCCGTCACCTTGGAGATCGCAACTGCACACTATAATTAGATTCAACCAGACTGCTTCTTATTACTTATATTGCATGATCGTATCATTTTTAGATGCATAATTAATTACATTGAATAAATAGAGGGACAGATATCTAATGCAAGATGTTAGAGAGTAATGGGTGCATGTTCCAAGGTTATATATAGTCCCAAAATACTGTGTCCATCAAAAACTCATTGAAGTAACTCTGCCGCAATATGTTAAGGAGGGGCCAAGAGTTAGATGATGGCGATATGTTAAGGATAGGGGGAGAGATATCTCTCTAGTTGATCTCCATATGCGATGGCAAGTCTTTGCACAAAGATGCGTGCCGACTATCATGAGTTACATTAATCAATCATAGTGGGATGCGCATTGCAAGTTAGGATGTCAAGCTGAAATTATTATTAATATAGCCACATCAAAATAAATTTTATTTACACCCATTTTGAGGGAGGAACCAAATCCTTCATAGAGAAAATCTCTGCTTTGTTTCTTTCTTGAGAAGGATATGGTTTTATCTATTTTTTTCACCAACTGCTTCCCTTATCTCTTGAGTATGAGCTCCCAATCAGAGTGTAGCGGGAAAAAGATAAATGCATGTAACTGATTCATGTCAGAATCTAATGCAGGCATTTATTTCCTGGAGTTTAAGCCTTCAGAGGTGGCTGCTGCATCCACCATCAGCGCACTGAGTGATACCGGTTCGGTTCCTGTGGAGAAGTATCTGAATGGAGTTTCCATTGTGGATAAGGTAAATCTTTAAAACAACCGAATTGCAATCGAAATATCTTGATCCAGTTCTTCGAGAAGATATGTCAACTGTTCATAAACTTGCAGGCTTACCTAGGGCCATTATCCAACACCAAACTCTAATGTGTATTCTTACAGACTCCATTCGGTTTGATGGAATTTTCTCTTCAGAATTAGAATTGGAGGTTTATTTTCATTGAAATTGGACCTCCAATTTCAATTCTGAAGTCTCAATTTCATCTAATCAAATAGTCTTTCGTGGAATAAGAACTGGAGGTCCATTTTCAACCAACCGGATGGACCTTGATCCTATCATTTAGAAGGGAAATGGGGCCCTAGAATTAGAATTGGAGATACATTTTTATGAGAATTGGACCTCCAATATTAATTCCCAAGTCTGAATTCCATCGAAACGAACTTACTCTATGGAACCTCCAATTCCAACTTTGAAGCTCCAATCCCATTTAACTGAACGGACCCTCAAACTTTTCTTTGATTCTGATGTAATTTTTCATATCTTTCCTGCAGGTGAAAGTGATGGAATGCTATGAAGCATTGCAACATCTAAGATACATGGAGGAGAGATATCCTCGCCCCGCTTCCTCCATGCCACAGAGCCCGATCGGCGTGCTGGATGCCGTGTGTTTGAGCTGCAACAATAGCGATGAAACCATCAGCAGCTCGAACGAAAACTCGCAAAATAATTCTCCCGCATCGAAGAAGAGGAAGCTGAGCTGCACATCAGCATCATAGGAGTCCACATTTATTCTGTAATTGGCTCTTCCAAGTTTTTGTCTTTGAAATCCTTCTGAGGAACTTCTAATTTTGTTGACAAGTGACTTCAAAGGGCAAGGAGAGTGGAAGTTGAAGGATATTTTTGTTCTTTTTGTGAAAGAAAATACAAAAAAAGTTTGGTTTTGTTCACAATTCGGCAGTTAAAGGCTAAAGCTACAGGAGATATCCTCTTCATTTTGATAACACCCATAATTTAAAATTAAAATAAATAATTCAATTTACTGACATTTCTCTTTTAAATTTTTATTATATGTTTATAAATTTTAATTTATTTCGAAGTGAGTTGGTTATTATATGTTTATATTTTGGTCAGTTATTCAGTATTTATTTATTTAGAAATCTAAATAAAAATGATATATTTTTTGATTTAATGGTGTCTATTTTTGAGAATTATATAGTCTCTATTTGGAATAGTGATGACAGTACTTGCATCATCGCGGTTGTTTTGCAGGAGAAATTTTTTTGTCCGGGCACCGGACACACATCTGCGTCCCGGACCGTGTGATTGTTGACGCGTGATTTTTTAATTTATTATTTTTCCTTTCAGTTATGTATTCTTTCGGGGGAGCCTTCTTTTTGCGTAACGCTTTCTCTTCTCCTCCAGAGACAATGCAAAAGACTTATCCATCGATTCCAGCAACGCCTTCTTCTCCGGCATTTTTCCTGGCCATTTTCGAAATCTCCTGCAGTATTCCACGATTTTCAAAGGTAATGTGTTATTCTTCATCGGCTCTGATAGCTTTAGGGTTCTATAAGGGATCGTTGTTGTTGTTCTTCATAAAACCCTAACTACAGATCTGTTTTTGAGGCGAAATTCGCTTATTTTGCTTGAAGTGAGTAAAAAAATGTCGTGTTTGATTCTAGTTGTTATATGTCTCTTGGACTTTTAACTGAGATGGTTGAGTTGAATCCTAGCTATTTTCATTGTATCTGAGAGAAGTCATATGTATCTGGCGAAGTTTCTGTCTTGTTAAGATGCTAACGTAGATTTTCATGCGGATCAGTTAAAGTAGTATGGTTAGAGGAGAGGTTAAACCTCATATTTTAAGCTTTAGATGTTTTGTATCTTCATTTGCATCCTCTACGAGAGCCATTATTGCCAAAATCGGCAAGGAGTTATTGAAAACACTTGAAGACAGTGAGATATTGCATTTGTTTCAAATTCCACCTGCCCCATAGAATGTCCCGATTTTGTATGCAATGGTCTTGGCATATAGATCATCCACTACCAGCTTCATTATTAACTCCATACAGCTAAAATTTTCGGTTAATAATGTCATGATAATTGGGTTGTCGAACAGTGGTCAGAAAATGTCTCATGAAAATACTACTTTGTCTACAATGACGAAGACTGAACTGAAGGACAAGATGACAACTACATAGTTCGTTCATGTTGAGCACATAGCGGCCTGGGTCGACAAAAGGGAGTTTACGATTTCGACGAACGCCGAAAACTTTACTTCTTCATATCCTATGTCGACAAAATGTAGTAAGTCGACCAAATGAGTACATTCAGTTGTCAGACCCTAAGGAATTTAGTATGTGTAATTGACAGAAGTGATTTTTTAGTTTCTAGTTTATCCTTGTCGGAGAAAGTGACGAAGCGTTTACAGAAGACCACCCGAGAGTATGAGTTATTAAAATGCTCTCATGTATTGCTTGTAAGTGATTTTCTTCCTTCATTTGTTTATGTATTGTTGTTGCTTGTAAGTGATTTTCTTCCTCAACTAGATATGGGTTCTTGAGCATATACGAATTCAAGTCGTATTTAATATGTCTCGCATACAGCGGTGAGCAAATATTAAAATCATAGCGTCAAACATCAAGAAGGAGAAGGTATGTATTGTTGCAAATATTATTGTCATGTATTAATTTTCGGTTAATGATTGTTATGTTTTTGTGCACTTATAGGTCTGTTGAAACCGAAAACTCGGTCTCTGGAGTTCATCCTTGCGGAAGGGTATCGCACACTTACTTCTCTCCGCAAGCCAAATGACAAAAGAAAACCGAGGGTTCGCCCAAAGGCTCGGCGTGGAGGTCCCACCACACACTCGGAAGGAAGCCAAAGGCTTAAAGCTACCTCAGAAAGCGCTAGAACACTAGGGAACAAGTGAGCACCTTCTGAGGTAGTCCTATTTATAAATTTCTGAAAACGGCCTGCAAATAGCCAACCTCCCTGTTTTGAACATCTATGTGCAGCAACTAGGTCTGTCAACAGCGTAACTCCGCTGTTTTGCTATGGGCAGGCAGCGGGGGCAAAATGATAAAAATACCTCACAGATCAATGAGCGAGTAGCCCTCAACAATCTCTGCTCGGCAAGGGCGGCGAGTGCTCGATGGAGCTGGCACTCGCCACCTCCGCCCGGCCTTTGGCGAGTACGGATCCAGACTGTCCTGCTCGCATACCGCGAGTTCGTTCAGCGGTCAGAACTCGGCGAGCGGCCTGGGACTCGACAAAAGGCCCAGAGCTCGACGAACACCGAGTTCCGTTCGACGAACGTTGAGCTCCGTTCGACGAACCGAATGGACTGGGCGGGCTTCTCTCAATCGCCAAGGCGGAACGGCGTTGTCTGGACTGGCCGGTACTCGCCGCTTCTACTCACCTCCCGACGAGTGCGGGCCCGGCTGACCCTACTCGCGTGCCACTAGCCGGGCTAGCCTGGGCGAGCTGGAGGCTGCCGAGCTCTGGCCCTCCTTGATGCTTGGCCGAGACTTGAGAAAAGAGAGCCGTCCGGTCTGGTTTCTGGCGACCCCACTCGCCGGATACTGGGTTGTACAAGGTCCTTCAAAAATTTGAAAATATTGTTGATGATGATTTGAGGGATGCAATATTTTCTTCATTGTGATATTCCATTAATGTATCTGCATATGCAAAAATTTCTTTTAAGCCCTCCATTGCATAAGTTCTAGCTGCTTTGGATTTATTTACGCGGACTGCCATGTTGATGAAACTTCTTCAGGATCTTTGTGGCTTTCACGACTTAGATAAGCATATGTTTGCGCAGACACTGTCCATCTGCTGAGAATGTACTTCTCAGGAATAAAGGTGATATTCTTATGACTATAGACTTTTAACATATGAGAACATAACTACCTCGTTGTCTCAACTCAAACTTGTAACAGGAACAAAAAACATCATTGTTACTAGCATCTAGTTGTACAAACTATTGTTTATTGTTCTCATCACAATCATTCCATCGTAGTGTAAAAAAGGAAGCATTCTTTTCAACAAAATATAACTCAAAACCTGCTTGTTTAAATTCCTCATAGAATTGTCCATATAATTTTTGACACTTGTTTTAGAATTAGACAGTTCTTGGCATTAACTGGTATATTAGACTGCTTGCACTTAAAATCTTCTTCAATAGATTTTTCACGACCTTTGATAATCATTTTCTCCAGTTGGGTGAAGCAATCAGCGAGTGTACATGTCGCTTTAGTGATAAAATGAAATACATTATTTGTGGATTCACTCCTTTGAGTCGACAACATCTCATGATCAAGGACGGTCTTATTGAAAGTTATCGATCATTTTTCTTTTATTTTGTATAAATCGTCGAGTCATCTATTATCACTCAATTTCCCCTGCAATATCATACGACTCCAAACAAATTCAAACTCATCGGAAGAGTAACACTTTTTTAACATGTATAAAACATAGAGCGCAAGCTAACATTAAAAGTGACTTTTGTCGGAGGCTTCTTTGCAATATGCCATTGACATAATCGGTGTCTGTTTTTCGCTAACACTTTATCGATAGCAACCAACATTGATTGGTCTTGATGAGTGAAAATGGTTAGAGGTTGCTTACCTGATACAAATTTCAGAAAGGTCTCAAAGACCCATATAAAGGACTCTATTGTCTCTTGAGATATAAAAGCTATCGTAACAACAACATTTTGTCAGTGATGCTTAACAACCACAAAAGGCTCACATGCAGTATTGTACTTATTCATCTGGTATGTTGAATCAAAAGTAATAACATCACTAAAGCATTCATAATCAATCTTTGTAGGGTCATCCATCCATAAAAAGTTAGTCAACCTGTTGGAATCATCAGTTTGGATCTCATAAGAAAACACACTATCATCCACTGCCCAACTCTTTAGTAGTTGCAGAAGCCTAGCTGCATCTCCACCGTCTACTCTTGAGTTTCTATCTTTCACTATGAAATTATACGCATCACTTTTGAAAAAACCAACATTTTGTGAATCCCAGACTTCATCAACGAGATAATTATATTCGGATGCAGTCTTTATCCATCTTCGGTCATTGATCTCAAAACAACACCCTTCTTCTCACCAATGACCCTATGAGATCGAAAGAGATGTTGATTTTTTGCATTGACAAGTGCATGGATATGTTCCTCAATGAATTTCCCAACTTTCATATTTCCTCCCTTTTCATCGGCATTAAAAACAATCATTGTAGGACAATTTGTTCTGCAGTCCATGCGACGATATTTAACTGCACTATCTGGAACTTTAGGAACTCTCTTAACACCAGTCTTACTACAACAAAACTTTCTTGATTTTAGAATATTTGTACCCGACCACAATATTCGATGTTCTATGCGAACACTGAAACCATTTCTAGGCGCATAATCACAATACAATTTGTGAGCTTCATCCTCACTTTGAACAACATCGAATGAGACCTTGGTGTGTTCAACCTGCATCAAAACACATTAATACTGCATAAGTATCTCCGATGATATTTTACTTATCCCAAATAATGAATGTTACATTTATATCCTAGATATTACATAAGTATCTCAGATAATTCAATTATCTCCTAGGTATTGTAGTATTTGATGAGATGACATAAATATTATAGTTCTTACCGAAAAAGAAAGTTCAGACGTTCACAAGTGCTCGATTCTGCCATAGCTGCCTGAAATACCTTGACTTTTTGATCATAAATACAAAACACATAAGTTGGGAAAAGGATTTATGCTAACCTCGTTCATCTTCGGCGAGGATGATGACTCCATCACACAGATTGTTCGGGTGATTAATCGTGCAGTATGGTGCAGCCGAAGTTGGGAAAAAGTAATTGAGTAAGCAGCTATGACGTTCTTTTCACTTAACAACGTACGTTAAGCGTGAAACTGAAAACAGACGGTTCCCGCGAAATAAAACAACTGGAATTTAAAAGCCACGCGTCAACAATCAAACGGGCCCCAAACACAGATCTGTGTCTGGGGCTCGGACCGAAAAATTACGCGCTTTGCAGGCATTCGATTTTTTGGTGGTGGGAAATTTTTTGTCAAAAAGGTAGTTTCCATTTTTTTTGGAAAAGGCATGAACCCTCTTATTATTGAAAAAAAGGAGTTTTTCGTGTTTTCATGTTTTTCTTTTCGTAGCTCAACATCTATATTCTCATCCTATTGCTTTTCCTCTCACAATTTTTTTTCTGATTCCTCTAATGACATCATAGATTTCTCATCACTGCTTTTCCAACTGCCACACCAATCCCAAACAGTATCATGGTTTCGCTTCTAAAAAACAAATGTCGCATTGTGCATCTGTTTTAGATGTTGAGTCTCTCCGCCTATAATGTTATCCGAGCTTGCTAAGACCAATGTTCCGCTCCCCATCCGACCTTTCACATGACGCATAGAGACGATTCATAGCAAAACTGCTCATACCTCAACACCTTCCACTCTCAATTGGCGGTTATGGCAAGGCTTCCCCAAAACATATTGGTAGTTATAATAGAAATGGGTGAAGTCTTCAACGTCTTGGCAGGCGAACATGTGGTTCAGTTCATGTGTGTAGACCGAGTGAGCCGCAGATCTTGCAGGCAGGCGTGGAAGCGAGCAAGTGAGCTGAGTACGCATCCGATCGACTTGATGAATCTTATAATTGATTAGGCTTAAAAAGAGTCATTTTTATATCCAGGCTAAAAGATAGTGGTGGTTGTGCATAAGACTAGTGGAGCAACATGCAAGGGGGCAACCAAAATTTGTTGGGAACTTTTGTGAAGAGAAGAAATGAGTGAAGATTGTTTGATTAAGGGTCTGTTTGGCACATGAACCCGCATTGGAGCCGATTGAAGTTTACGTTCAAAATGAGATTTTGGTAGCGGCAGTCGTAAACATTGTCATGTCACGTGTTTTATGGTGGTTTCATTTTTATCCAAAAGCACAACAAAAAACACGAGATATTGCTCGTTTATGTGTATCTTAATTGATCTTCACAAATTCTACCATGTGGGAAATGATAACGCCCTAAAAAACATTTTGATAGATTAAGGCTCCGTTTGGGAGGGCTTATTTTCACAGGTCAAGCGGTCACGACCGCATGAACCAGATCTTAATTAAGACCCGGTTCATGCTGTCGTGACCGCTTGACCGGTGAAAATAAGCCCTCCCATACAGAGCCTAAATTAAAAATGAAAAGAAATGACACAAAATTAGCGCTTAAATTTAAGATATTTGTTTCTACTTTCTAGAGAAGTAAACGACCAGGACTGATTTTGAGTCAACTTTGACCGTTTTGGGATTGGTTAGTAATCAAAATTTTCAGATCAACCTCGGCAAGAGTCGAGCCAACTCGACTCAAAATGACTCGATTCCGAGCCAGCTCGAAATAGATTAGAGAACTAGCTCCTACATTACCAAATTAGGAAAAAAAATTAACAATACACATGCAAAATACTAAAAATCTTATGATAGATTATGTTGATTTTGAGCCCCTCCAGCACCACCAGTCAATTAATTTTAAGATGGATGAATGTTATAGTTCTAATGATACTAAAACAATTTAGGTGCACAAATACATTATGACAACACCCAATTAAAACCAACTAGTTCATGTTAATGTAGGCTAAAAAACTAAAAATAAAGGTGAAATTTTTGAAACCTTTCAAATCCGGGTCCGGGACTTACGGATGGCTGACACGTGTCCATTAAAATTAATAATTTATTATTCAGTTTAACCATAATTCTTAATGCTTGCACATCCCCTCATTTTCTTCCCTTTTGAGACCTTCTCTTCAGCTGCTCGTCCCCTGTTCGAGGTCGTGGTTTCTTTTTCCAGCTCTCCTGCCACACGCATAAATTCCTTGCTTAGAAGCTCAATAGTTCTTCGTCAAGGAGAAGCAGCATTTTTCTTTGGTAGTGAAGGTTCTTCAAAATGACAGAGCTAAGAGTTACAAACATCTCTTTTCCGCAGTCTTTGATTTACGTCAAAATTGAGCCTCAAGTTACAGAAATCTGAGATGTAGAATTAGACATCTGAGATGCATAATTTGACATTTGGGATGTCAGATATACATCTGAGCCGCCCTCTCAGCGCTCTATATTCCTCAAACAGTTCGGTTTTGAATAATAAATTGTTAATTTTTAATGGACACGTGTCACCTGGATTTGGAACCTGGCTTTGGTCCCAAAAATTTTCCAAAATAAAGAGATGCATAGGAAATTAATAGGTACAGAAGAAGAGAAGCGGCTCAGATTTTCCACACCCTAACTCGAGGATAAGAGAGTTTTATAGTGTAAGCTCTATGGAGGCACAACAAAATCACAACAAAATGCTGTGAAAGCTGCTCAAGTTTAATAGCTCTATGGAGGACAAGAAAAGGACTCAGAGCGCGATAGTCGCTCTTAATGAACCGTGTTTCTTTTACAGATGCTGCGGGAAACTCCAAGAATCTAACTTTCCCAAAATCAATTTGTACATCAGGTCGCCGGCCCCATTATTGCGAATATATAATCGATATGGGGATTATTATTTTAGAATGAGAAAAAAAACATTGGGACAGGCATGAAAGGGGCCATTTATTCCTCATGTAGAAGTGAGTAGAACATTTATAATTCTTTCTGCATCTCCTTCATTACCTGAGAAAGAAAGTACTAAATTAACAACTTCAATGGGTTAATTACTGTGACCTTCACTCAATGGGTTAATTACTGTGATCTTCACTGGGACTTGTTATAATTAAAGGGACCACCTCTACTTTTCCAAATTACAAAAACCACCCCCTTCGAGTTTACATGGTTATTTTTTAGTATAATAAGCTTCTCCCAACAGGGAGAGAGAGCCTTATAATATTGCAAACTTAAAGGGGAGATTTTAGTAAAGGGCAGCCCGGTGCACAAGGCATCCCCGCAGAGCGAGGGTCCGGGGAAGGGTTCCACCACAAGGGTGAAATGTAAGCAAATCTTACCTTCCATTTTTGCAACAGGTTGCTTCCAGGACTCGAACAGGTGACCTCAAGGTCACACGAGGTGACACGGCCACACCTCAACTGGGGAGATTTTAATAATTAAAAAAATAGAGAGATACCCGTGATTATATAAAGTCCTAGGAGAGTCATGATAATTAACCATAACTCAATCATCTGGAGGTCTGGGAATGGATCAGATAAAATCCGGCTGCCCCGTGGACGTCAGGCATCGATGCCACATCCGGCTGTTGGTGTCGACGAGTCTCGGATGCGAAATTACTTCGGGTATTGGGAAGTACGCGTAATGGGTGTTGACTACGCCAACTGTGATGCCGCTGAACCCGGCAAATGCGCCGTGAACCTGCATTTGAAGTTGACAGTGTCATTGATTTCAAAACTCCGACACGGTTTTTTTACTATCTGCGAAGTGAATGTTTTCATGAGATACTTACGGCATTTTGTCCTAACACGGTGCATAGGATGCCGTCAGCAGCATTAGCACGGCAAGCACGGATCATATACGTGGGATCGACGTACTTCACATCAGCAGGAACTCCAATTTCTTTGAAGTATTTCCTCGTCTGGAAAATAAAAGCACCTCTGTTGGCTAACAGCAAAAGATGGTAGGCAGATAGAAATATGAGAATGCATGCTTGGGCATGGAGGTACTTCTATTGTGAAGTGACACCACTCTTAAATACAAAATTAATGTAGTTTAGTTCCATCATACTAAGAGCTCAAAGGCTTTCAAGGAACGGTTCCCTCACAGCCAAACATGGAACACTACCCTGGGACACTGGGAGTGGCTTTGGCTTTCTGCGGATATTCCGTCTCCCCAGAAAAGTTGCCTCAAACAGAGCCTAAATCACACAATATTGACCGAAAACATGAACTGATTGGATCAAGGACTCTTCTCTTGGAAAAATTAGTAGACGCCCCTTCGTATTTGTCTGGAAGGATGCATTTTGCCTATAAGAACCATTAAACCAAATTTCTCGTGCTTAATTGAAAATTTGGTATCTTGCATTGTACTCAATAATGAATAGTTTTAAGAACTTCCTACACCAAATTTTAGGTCCCTGCAAGTACACCACTCTCTCTACAACAAAGACTTTTAAATGCCCTTCATTTCTCTCTCTCCCTCTCTCTCAGTCTATATATATGCATATATATTACTATTAATACGAGTCTTCGTGAATAAATCATAAGCCATTCGTTATTACTAGTTATTCATGCCCTTTGATTTAAATCCTAGATAATAAACAACACAACAAATCTTCAACTTCATATAGATATTCTAGAACCGCATACAATATCTCCCCATCATTGTTTGGAGAACTTCTTTCACTGGTGATTCAAAACTGTTTCGAGCCATCCTTTAAGATAAGTATGGAAGGAGCTTTTGAACTTTTCACTCTACTTAATCATTACACAATATGTTCTTGAATACACTAGATTTTTTTTTCCTTGCCTCCTGAATTTTTCTTTCATTATTCCACCTGGTAAAATCTGCTATCCAAAACTTTCTTAGCATCCTTTTTCTCTATATTACTACCTCAATAAAAACTAAAAATATAAACTTCCCTTTGAACTTTATGGTTGTTTTTTTTCTTTTTCTTTGTGGTTACCTACTATCCTTTTTTTTTTCTTCAATTAACATGTTGATCGGGGTCATGCATACTTTGGGACTACTGGATGATCGAGACCGGTTATTTCGAGCAAATTGTCTATTTAAAATTTTATGTATTTTTCTGATTTTATTCTAGCAGGTTTAAGAGACCATCATGATTAGTGAATCATGATCATTCATAGCTCCTCTTTAGTCTATATACGAGATAGAAGACTCCTTTAGAAGAGATCGAAAGTTGAAGAAGAGAATTCCTACTTTTGGTCTCCCGTTGCCGAAGTTGGAGCATGGAACCTAGGAAATACCTCCCTCCCCCTTGGCTGGCAGCACCCCGACTCAACCTCCCAATTTTTGGCAACCAACACTACCACGGGCCACCTCCCTGGCCGGCATGAACTACAGCCTGTACTCAACATCCACGTCCAAGGCAGTTATTTCCCACCCATTCTTAACACCAATATCTTGTTACGGGCCTACTTTCGTAACAGTGATAACTCATCGGAGTAGTGACCGGAGTCGGAGAAGATGGCGATGGTGGAGGATATCATGAAGCCAAAACCGCGGCTGCCTATGCGGGGTTGCTCGTTGGAGGAGAGAGCCACCAAATATGTCACATTCAAGACAAGGAATTAGATTTTTTCATTACCTCCATAACCAAGACCCCAAGGGTCTTTTGAATAGAAACATACAAAGGGCATTAACGTAATTAGCCCGACACATAATAATAATATAAAGAGAACATCACACAACTCGATAAAATAAGATAACTTTATAAGAACCATACCATCACTCCCGCCGTCTAAAAGAGCTTGTCCTCAAGCTCGAGAGGTCCACGGTGGAGCACTTCATTTGATGCCCTCATCGTCAGAGTCCCCGACGTGCAGGTAGAAAAGCCCGTTGCATCTGTGGCTGCTAGTGAACTGCTCGTCGCAATTAAAACATAATCCATGGGCACGTCGTTGCAGCATCTTAACCTGAGATAATCCACGGACCGGTGGGGCTGGAGGACCCTTGAAAGCCTTGTTGAACAATGTTGGTGGTCGGCGGGTAGGCCTCCTGTTCTAGCTGGAGGCGACGATCGTAGAGTCGGGCCAGACTCATAGCAGTCATTAAGTCTGGAGGGGTCTCAAACTCGACATCCAGGCGCAGGTTGTCGCGAAGTCCAGCGGTGAAAATGTCAGCCTGCATATCCGGGGCAAGAGTGATATGCGCCAAAAGAAGCTGAAATTGTTTCAGATACTCGTATACGGACCCCGTTTGCCGTATAGATGTGAGTTCGCCGAGGGAATTGCTGCGGATAGGAGGTCCGAAACGGAAGTTGCATAGCCTCTTGAAGTCGTCCCAAATTAGATTTGGCCGGTCAGTGAGGAGTCGAGAAGCCCATAAAAGAGCAGAGTCGAGCATGTGGAAGGATGCTAGATGCATTCGGTCTGCTACCGAAGTTTGTTGGTGGCCGGTGAATTGCTCAAACTTGGTGAGCCAACCCAAAGGATCACTTTTCCCATCATAGGTTGGAAAGTCCAACCCAGTGTAGCGTGGCACAATGGCAGCGTCGGGGTATGCGAGGGCTGACGGCGGTGGCGCGTGTACGGTCAAGGGCGGTGGTGCATGGCGGAGAAGTGGCGGTGTCTGACTGTTGCTTGTTTGATCGTGTGCGGGGGTGGTCGAAAGATCATCAATGTGCTTGGAGAACGCGGTAATGGCCTCCTGATTACGGTCAGCGAGGGTAGTTTGCACAACTTGTTGCGCCATGACAGCCTCCAACATATACATAATCTGACTTGGTCAGACGAGTCACCCATAGTGCGAGATGAGTAGCGAGAGGAGGAGCGGGTGACAGGGCGGTCGAATTGCGCCGAGTCGAATGATTGGGAGTGGCCACGAGAGCCGCGGTGGAGCCCAATGATTAATAAAGTAGAGGCTGGCAGCTTAAGAATAATGGGTTGATGGGGTTTAAAAATAAGATGGGGAGGGTTAGAGGCTAGGAAAGACCTCGAGGGAGCAGATAAGGTTGTAATAAAATAAGATGGGTATTACAGCTGATGTGCCCTTTTTTTAATACAGCTGATGTGCCCTTTTTTTAATACAGCTGATGTGCGAGTATGTGAGGGAGTTATAAATATAGAAGAGGCATGGCTACTATGTAAGGTTATAATAAAATATAAAGCAGTTGTGGGGAGGGGCTCGAGGCAGGGAAAAGGAGGGGAGTTAGGCAGGCGATTCTATACAGTGGGCTCGAGGGAGCAGATAACTTGTGTGCGGCTTGAGACGGCTTCGATGGATGACGTTGCAGTAGTCATACGAAGATGTGGATGGCATCTGCGGCTTGGACGAGGGAAGAAGCGGCGGTCGGCGGTGGTTGAAGCGGGGTCGGTGGCTGAAGCGGCGGACGATCGTTGGTTCAGGCGGAGAGGCGGCGTCGACCCTGGACGTGGATGCCAGCTGGAGGCTGCGTCGTAAACAGAGAAGTTGCACGGCGTCGAAGCTGAAGTTGATGGTCGAAGATGTGGAGTTGTTCGTCGAAGCTCCAGGTGGCCGAAAGCAGCAGAAAAGAAACTGAGGTTCGGCTAGATGCTGATGCCTGAAGCTGGAGATTTTGACTGAACACGGGGAAGTGGTGGCTCGCGTTGGCGGAAGAGAACCAAGAGCTCTGATACCAAGTTGTTACAGGCCTACTTCCATAACAACGATAACTCGTCGGAGTAGTGACCGGATCCGGAGAAGATGGCGATGGTGGAGGATACCGTGGAGCCGGAACCGCGGCTGCCTATGCAGTGTTGCTTGTTGGAGGAGAGAGCCGCCAATATCTCACATTCAAGACAAGGAATTAGATTCTTTCATTACCTCCATAACCAAGACCCCAAGGATCTTTGAATAGAAACATACAAAGGACATTAAAATAATTAGCCCGACACATAATAATAATATAATAAGGAGAACATCACACAACTCGATAAAATAAGATAACTTTACAAGAATCATAGCATATCCCTCTGTGTTATGTCTTCCCTCGGTCAATTCCTGCAGCCGTGAACTTCCCATCTCCACGAAAACCTCTCTAAACATCCCCTAGATGTAAATTCCAGGAGCTGGAAATTCATTTCTTTTCCAAAATACTCCCCTCCAACCCCTACAGGAACCTAGAACATCCCCTAGATGTAAATTCCAGGAGCTGGAAATTCATTTCTTTTCCAAAATACTCCCCTCCAACCCCTACAGTCCTCATTGCCCACTCCCCCCCCCCCAATAATTCACAAAAATCTCACCTCCAGGCAGCCCAAACACTATCCAGTCCCTCCCAGTTCATGCCACCAACATCCAGTTCACAAAAAACCCTATTTAGCCCTCAAGCCGACATGTCCGGCGCCACTCCAGCCCTCTTAATCCCTCCAAATGTTAACTTCAATCCACCATCCTCTCTCTGGCTACCGGCACCTCATCAGAAGCCCTAAATCCTGTAATCTCTGTGAGTTTATTGTTGGCTATAAGCCTATAATTTCTTTTATGTTTGATTTATTGTGAATTCACTGTTTTTGAAAATTATTAGTTTGTAATCCTTGTGCCAAAGTATCTTGCAACTTGCAGGGTTTATTTGCTTGTGTATTTATTCTCAGGCACTTTTGCATACATACTAGGTTAATTGTTTACTTGAAACTTTGCTTTACCGTGGTTATTGTGTTGTATCATTTATAGTTTTTATTTATTGCAAGTTTAGTTGCCGATGACATGTTTCGTTCATTTAGTCGACCGTTTTGCTAGACCCGCCGTGCGCCACTTTTTGATCCTCGCTCAAAATTCAATTGTTATCTTCTACATTTTTAACTTTATGACCTGATCTCCAGATTCTAACTTATAAGCTCTTTCCTATGAATGCTCAAAATATCGTAACAAGTTTCTGCTAAGATTTCAAATGAAATCAAAATTGCTGTATCTTTGTTCCACGCCTTTTTAGTTAGAGTTAATAAATTGTTTGGTTATATGATGGTTGCAATTGTGTTTTAATATTGCATTTAAATGTCTTTTTATTTATGCCAGGGTGTTTTATTATTTATCTGTTGTTTGGAAAGTTTTGCAAATGTCATGCAAGTCATTTTAATATGGCCCAGAGGAAAGAGGGAATGCGAGCAAGAAAAATGTTTTCTTCCTTTAGTTCATTGGTTCTCTCAATTAGAATTTGGACAGTCTCCAATAAGAGCTCTTGTCCTTGGCGGCTGTGGTTAAGGCTCCTCCACCATATCGTTACGATTTCAGATCGTAACAAGTTGGTACCAAAGCCATCGCTCCTTGCTTTTCGGATCAGCTGAGAAGCAGTCCCTCGCAGATAGCACTTGCCCCTTACACCCAATAGATAAAGGGAAGTCAATCCTATTCCGCATTACACCCTCAACATTCTCTCCCTTCTCTGCAGCTTAAAAGCCCATTTGCTCCTAGAACCATGACTTCCAAGCACCGACGGATTCACGATGCCTTCGGATCAATAACCCAGTGCTCATTAATGACACTATTGTTTCCTATTTTGGTCAACTCTTAGCAATCTCTAGTCATAGCGCACGACTCTCCCTCTTACCTTGCCGAGAGGCTCACGTAGTACACTTCTGATGCCATCTCCATCCCCGTCCGCTCCATATTCATCCATGACTGCTCCCTTCAGCCAGATACTTTGAGGCTTCTAAGCTATTGCAGCGAGTGCCCCTGGCACCAGCATCTCACTCTGCTCAGCCATTTCATGAAGCTCACACCTCTCATGCTGGTATTGAGCGCCATGATTCCCATTCCAACATGCTTCCTTGGTCTTAAGTAATCTACCTAATCATGTCTTAATTATCCATCTCCTGATCCAGCCAATCAGACCCCTGGTAACCCGACACCATCCATGAGCAACTCCACCAATCAAACACGACATACTTGAACTGATGAATATCATATAGTAAAATTTGGCAGTCGTCTGAGGCACGTCGAGCTACGATAAACACACAACAATGGGTGATTCTTTAGTTCTCTCCTCATGATAATTGGAAGTATCTTTCAATTATTGCAAAGTGTCAACGCCATGACACAAGTGCAAACGTGCAAAACAGCAACAATAAAGGGATTTAACATGCCCTCACGTGCACTAGAGCCTTAACTAGCGAGCACATCGACATTGCCGAGAACTATGCGGAGGAATTACCACCTTTATTATCCTTCGAGGTATTAATCTTCCCATCCATTCCTGCATCGCCGCTTTGTGTCGAGCTAGAGGACCCCATCTATGCTGGCTTCTGATGCTACACCAAAGATTATGCTTGATTTTTGGCTTACCGTCTAGAGATTTTCCTATAGGATAAGACAAATTATTCGGAAGAGTATATTGTTACAGAGGACGGTGCCGGCGTCAATCACTACCAAAGCAAGGTTGACGCAGACATGAATGTGCTTATCGTCTCCAAAATTGCTTTAACTTTTATGATGAGTAACACAATCCTTGTCTCCACTTGAATGGTCTCGAGTAATCTTCAATGACCCTGGAATCTTCCAGTAACTGCTACACCAACTTGCCGAGTTGTAGCAAACTTGACATAATGACTTCATCCTCAAATCACCTTGAGATGAGTCTCACGTACATCAGCCCTTTTAGGGATAAGTTTCTCACAAGATGAAATTTGTTATGTAAACAGAACTCTCCAAGTTTTCCTCCAACATTTAAACTCTTCAAAGCTGAGTTCTTCACAACTCGAGAGAAATTATGAATGCAGCAGTCTTATTCACTGATCAGTACCAAGTCATAATTATGCCAATTTAGTAAATAATTTATAATTTTTAATGTTTATGTCATCATACTCATTTGCCACTATTATTTATTAAAATGTAAAGAGGCATATGTTCTTGTGCAGATAATTTTAATTATTTCAATGTTACTACGAGTAAATCTTTTGTGAGATCATGTACATTATATAGTGAGCTTAACTATAATTAAGATTGTTGATTATGGACTAAATATTTGGTTTTATTTTGGCATCCTGAAAAACAAGTTACTTTTCCTTCCATTTGTCTCATATCCATGAGGTTATTCTTTCTTTCTCTTTCTCTTTTCAATCACTCTCCTCACATTACAAGGATCCTAAACCGAACTTTTTCCAAGCCAAAATTTATCACATCCACCAAAATATTTATTTGACTGCCTCAGATCATCAACCTTCCTTGATATAAAATGAAGATCAAAACAGAAACTCCGTAAAAAAGAACAATCAATAGGATTTTCTTAAAAAGAGAGAGAACTTTTGATGAATGCAACCTAGCTGTTGCAAATCATCATGAGGAACCCATCATACCTGCCAATCTCACAAATATCAGAGCTGGCGCATAATCGACCTCATCACCTTCCTTACTTTGACTACATAATTTCTCCAGTAATGTCTCTCCTGGTTCTAATGATTAACCGTACGACCATTCTGGCTTAAAAATAGACAGGAGGTTTCTCATCTCTAAATTGATGTTTAATTATCCCCACGTAGAAATCAACTACTTGACCTAAATAATCAGATCTAGATGTGGTTACCAAAAAGATGACATTCATATGAACATTATGAGCAAGATTAACATATCTAATAAGATCATTTTATAAATATGAAAAAAATTCCCAGCATACAACTTTAACACATACACTCCCTTTAAATCTTTCTAAGAATAATAAAGGTTTTCTTTCTAGTGTTTTCTTTTCTAATAGTGTAAATTACACCAAATCTCGTGGAGAAATTAAAATAGATTACTGGACATCTCTAGTATTAAGCAAATAAAATTAATGCTCTGAAAAAAAAATCAAAATCTAACCTCTTGGACTATATGTATTCCGATATCGCTAAACATCTTATTCAGTGATGCATCTGTTCCAGTTGGCTTCTGAAGTAAGTCCTGTAATGGCAGATAGTTACACATATTTTAATTAGAAGAGACGGGCAAAATGGGCATTTATATTACCAAATGATAGGAAGAGCTCTATAAAATACTATTAGAAAAGTTTGATCCTTCTTTAAGTGCAAAAGAGTCGATCCAGAGATAAAAATTGACAAATTGTCTTCCTTTAAGGTACACCAAGGTCCATGGGGTTAAAATCATGCTTAACATTGGTCTGCATTTATAAAAACGTTTGTCCGTGAGGTTGATTTTAAGCTTCACCAGGTCCATTAGTTAATTCTCTTTACAAATTGGCACATAACCATATTACGTCCATCAAAAATAGCTATCTATTGTGATTGCACGATCAGTAATATGATCTTTAATTGGACTTTAGCTTCTTTATTCCAAAATGACCAATTATTTTATTAAACTACAATTTGCATTCATTTTCCAGTCATTTCAAGTCATTAAATTTCCTGCCGTTCATGTAGCTGATTTTATGAAAAAAATTGTCATGCTACAAGGAATATTAAAGGGGCACTATAACCTACTGCCTTCAGCCCTGAAGCTGAAATGAACATACACATCAGCCAGAATCTACTACAACATTGATTTACATTTATTTCAAAATCTATATAACACATCATTTGTTACGGGTCCAAATGTTACGGAACTACACGACGACGAGCCACCATGATAAGTCTACACGCGCAGGACGCGTATATCGCAGGGGTCCACCGAGACCGCGGAGAATATTTAATAATAAATAGGTTGTTATGTTTGTTAACGTATTTTTAGTATTTCCAGTATTTCCTAATTTCAGTATTTCCTTTACTACTCGCTCCTCGCCACTATAAGAGGGCCGACGAACCTTGTAATCTTTATTTTGGAATGTATGAAGGTTTCTAGGGTTGCTCTCTAATTTCGTCACTTCTCGTCCTCCTTCATTCTTGCTCACCCCCGCCGGCCCTTCCCTTTGTCGGATTCCTCGTGAAATTTATCTGTGATCGTATCAATTGGTCTGACCCGCCGACCCACGTCATCGCGACAAAGCCCTGTTTCTGCGACACAGCACCCGATCCCGCGTCGCCATAGGAAAGACGAGCGGCCCGATCGTTGTCGCCGTTCCGCACAACGCACGACCCGGCCGACACGCGGTTCACCCTTGTTGAACATCCCCGCCCCGATTCGCCTGCGGCATCACGCCGCCAGCGCCGATACGCCACGTCCTGCCCTCCAGCAACCAGATCGGCTAGCTCCACCTCCTTCAGCAACCGGATTGGAATCCGACGTCCTTTTCGCACTCGATCCGCCCCGATCTGCCACAAATCCTCATCTAACAACCGGCTGATCCAGCCGCGCCCCAACCCCGCCACTGCAGCCCTCCGGATCTTCCGCCGTCCAGGGCCTCTGTTCTGCATCGTTCTCTTCTCGGCGCCTGGCCCTGCTCCGCTCCAGGAATCGACCGTCCTTCGCCCGTGCCACCGGGCTTCTGTCAATCGAATCTGCTTCCCCTTCCGATTCTGCTGCAGGAAGGCCGCCGCCCCGGGCCACTGTTCCGTTGTGCCGCCACGGACATCGCCGACATCACGTCCAGCCTACATCCTGGGCACCATGGCCGCCACCCAATCCGCCGCTCCCGGGCCGCTGTTCTTGCTGTCGCCGACAACCAACCCTCGGCTAGATTTCTCTGACCTAGCTGCACAAATCCTGGCAACATGTGCCTCCCTCCACGCCAAAGTCGATCGTCTTCTCGTGCACCACGGACGGTCTTCTGCAACCCCCCCCCATGAGGTTCCCTGCCCTAAGCCGTCTCCACCACGGCTGCCTCCTGCACCATGCGAAAGTTTTTCGACAATGCCACCTCTCTCCACGTTCGCTAACGCACAACCTCTCTCTACGGTGGTCGTCCCTCCACCGCTTCCACTGGCCGCATCACCGCTTCTTCTGCCGCCCCGTTCGGTAAACTCGCTGTCCCCTCTACCGGCTCTTACTCCGCCGGCTCAAGTCTTGCCACCCCCTCCGATCATCTCACTGTCTCCTCTCCCGGTTCTCGCTCTGCCGGACCCTACCCTGCCGTTTCCACCGGTCGCATCGCCTCCTCTTATGCCGACACGTGCCCCACTGCCCGCTACGGATCCGTTCCTGCTATCGGTCGTCACGTCTCCGACATCCTGGTGGTGGCTGCTCACCAACGCCCCACCGACCTTGCGGAAGACATTACTTTCGCCGCCTGTCCTTCCGATGGCACCGTCGCTACTCACCAACACTGTCGTCTGCCGCCACTGCTACGTGCTACCTGGCCTTGTTCTGGCGGGAGGTCAAGGTACCAGATGATCCGGCCACCCGCTTGGTACACGAGCTTGAGGGCAAGCTCGTTTTGAAGGAAGGATGGAGTGTTATGGGTTAAAATATTACGGAACTACACGACGACGAGCCACCATGATAAGTCTACACGCATCGGGCGCATATATCGCAAGGTCCCCCCGAGACCGTGGAGAATATTTAATAATAAATAGGTTGCTATGTTTGCTGATGCATTTTTAGTATTTCCTAATATCAATATTTCTTTTTATATTCGCTCCTCGCCACTATAAGAGAGCGGACGAACCTTGTAATCTTTATCTTGGAATGTATGAAGGTTTCTAGGGTTGCTCCCTAATTTCGTCTCTTCTCGTCCTCCTTCATTCTCTCTCACCCCCACCGGCCCTTCCCATTGCCGGATTCCTCCTGAAATTTATCTGTGATCGTATCATCATTCCTCAAAACAAAAGTGCAAGCAAACACCTTGAAAATACCAGAATCAGAACAAACCTAAAAACAGGATATTAATGAAGTATGCTATTGTACAAAGCTGTTAAAATGGTTTAGTATAAAACTAGAGAGCATCCAACTCAAAACCAGCTGGTTTTGGTGGAGAGACTCCAAGAACCTATAAAGCCAAGGGGCGTAGTTATTAAAGGTTCGAGATGCATCAAAACACAAAGGTGTCTTGGAGCCTAGGCTCAAGGCGCAGTCGCGCGCGTGACGAGGCAAGGCACAATCACATACTGTTACGCCCCCGGATGGCGTACGACTATTTGGGCGTCAATATGCGTGCAGGCGGAAAGAGGAGACAAGTGACAACGGGGCTGAACCAACTGGTTCAGCCCCCTCCCACTGAAGGCCGACGGATTGGGGCTGAACCACCCGGGTTCAGCCCCATGTGTGGGGGGGCCGGCCGGCCCCCTCTTGGCCCCGGGTATAAATATTCTCGGGGTGGTTCTCTTGGTGGATTATGCAAGTACAAGGTATTCTTCTCCTCCCTCCTTCAAACCCTAATTTTATCTCTTCTTCCTCTAGATTCTACCTTCCTCCTTTTAGATCTCTTCTCCCCCGAACATTTGGTATCAGAGGCTCGCTCTTCCACCATGGTGAACACCCGCACGCAGGAGAAAACCAACCGATTGGAAACCCTAGAAGAAAACTTCGTTGGATTGACGGACTCGGTGGCCGCCATCGAGGAAAAGATGAGGACTTCAACGCAACGATTGGAAGAACGACTCGACGCTCGGATGGATGAAATCAAGGCTTTGCTAGCGCAAAATTTGAAAGGGAAAGCACCGGCGATCGAGGATAACAGCGGATCTCCGCAATCGGGACCGGAGACGGCGAGATCCCAACCATCAGGATCGACGGGAGGGGAAAACGCGAGCGGGGCCGGTACGCATCGCGCGTGGCCATGCGCGACCGACGATCGGTTTTGCCCGCTTCAAATCGGCGTCGGATCGTCCCCGATTGGGAGCGGAGAGGCCATCGCGGGCCGAGGCACTTGGCAGTGAGGCGTGGACGAGGCGGGAGGGTTCAGACGACCTCCAGGGCAGGTGAGCTTTCCATCCGGGGCCGGATTTCCCCCGGGAGGAACGGGAGGGCTTCTCCCTCACCCGCGAGGTGTTGGACAGCAAGGAGGCTTCAGGACCGGAGTTCCGTGGGGCGGGTTACCTCCGCCGGCGGGAGGAATGCATCACCACGGGTAGCCGATTATCCCGACACGAGAGAGCAAAGGAGACCGGTGGGCTATGGTGATGACCCGGGGTAGCACGGACAAGCCTCTCTGCGGGCTTACGTTCCCCCAAAATTAACTCGCATGAATTTTCCTAAATTCAACGGGGGGGGGGGGGGTGTTGGAGTGGGTGCAGAAAGCAGAGCTCTTCTTCAGTTATCAGGATGTGTCGGAGGGACAGTGGGTACAACTCGCATCATTCCACCTGGAAGACGACGTCTTTCAGTGGACGCAGTGGTTTTTGCGAGGACGGGACTATGTGTCGCGGGCAGAATTTGTGGAAGGCTTTACAGCTCGGTTCGGGCCCTTGGAGTATGAGGATTTCGAGGCTCTCCTACAGAAGTTGCAGCAGAAAGGGACGGTGATGAAGTATCGGACTGAATTTGAAAAGTTAGCGAACAGGGTGCACTGGGAAGAGAGGATGTTGCTCAGCTGTTTTGTCTCTGGACTCAAGGAGCATCTCCGTGATGAAGTGCAAGCACACATGCCACGCAACCTAAATTATGCAATCACCTTGGCTCGCATTCAGGAGGAACGCTTCAACAGGCAGCTATCTGTACCACCGCAAGGACGACAGCGGCTCCAATAGACGTAGGAGGGGAAGCTTCGACGGGTAGCAAACCGATAGTGACCAAGCTATCATGGGTCGAACTGCAGGCCAAAAAAGAGAAGGGCTTATGCTCCAACTGTGACGACAAATTCACACCGGGACACAAATGTCTGAAGATACAAGTATTCATGCTTCATGAGGATACGAGAGAGGATTGCCTTATCGAGCCCGAGTGGGACGAAGACTTGGACTTGACGGAGTTCGGCGTATCCTTGCAGGCGATGGAAGGATGCAACACTCCTCTCACAATGAGGATGGCAGGGAGAGTCAACCAGAAATGAGTGACTATTCTGGTGGACAGTGGTAGTACTCATAACTTCATCCACCCGAATGTAGCGCAAAAGGTGGGACACAAGATCGACCGAGCAGCTGCTTTTCACATCATGGTGGCCGGCGGGAGCAAGCTCCAGTGCGAAGGGGTTATGAAAGTGGTAGAGTTACGGATATAGAGGTACGCACGACGCACGGATGTCTACCCTCTACCCATCAGAGGGTCGGACATGGTGCTCGGGGTACAGTGGTTGCGGCAACTGCGACGGGTGACTTTCGATTAGGACCAGATGACGATGGAGTTCCTCCAACAGGGAAGGCAGTATTGTCTGGGTGGCCTCAAAATGGCCCCACTGAAGGAGATTTCATTGCGCAGCCTGGAGCGGCTGGGTGAGCAGGGCAGTACGATGGTTATGATTATGGAGATTACGATTACTCCCGGAGCACCCCTGGTGGTGCCTGAACAAATGTGGGCACTACTAACTCAGTATGCGGACATATTCCAGGCACCTCGAACCCTTCCTCCTCCGAGGTTCTGAGATCATCAGATCCAACTCAAAGCCGGGACAGAGCCCACTAACATTCGTTCGTACTGCTATCCTTACATCCAGAAGACCGAGATTGAGCGTAGCGTCCGGGAAATGCTCACTGTCGAACTCATCCTCCCAAGTACTAGTTCCTTCTCATCTCCTATCATCATCGTCAAGAAGAAAGATGGATCATGCCGCTTTTGCGTGGACTATCGCGGCCTCAACAGCTCGACCATCAAAGACAAGTTTCTCATACCGTTGATCGAAGAGCTCTTGGATGAACTGCACGACGCCTCTCTTTTTACCAAACTCGACCTCAGATCGGGTTACCGCCAGATTCGCATGCATGAGGATGACATACACAAGACCGCATTGCGCACACATGACGGGCATTACGAGTTCCTCGTGATGCCTTTTGGGCTGACCAACGCCCCCTCCACTTTTCAAGCAGTCATGAACGAGATATTCTGACCGCTTCTCCGTCATTCCGTGCTGAAATTCTACGACGACATCCTCGTCTACAACACTAGTTAGGAAGAGCACCTCACGCATGTGGAACGGGTCTTCTTCATCCTCCGCCAACACCAACTGTATGTCAAACAGTCCAAGTGTTCCTTTGGACATGAGCAGGTCGAGTACTTGGGTCATTTGGTCTCGGCGGCGGGCGTCAAAGCGGACCCCAGGAAGATTGAGAGCATGCTGACGTGGCCGCGACCCCGGACTGTACGGGCACTGCGAGGCTTTCTGGGCCTAACGGGCTACTACAGGCGATTCGTAAAGGATTATGGCAAAATCGATAAGCCTCTCACTCAGCTGTTACAGAAGGATGCTTTCGTTTGGCAGGACGAGGCCGAAGCGACCTTTCAGAGCCTCAAGGGAGTCATGACGTCCACACCGGTTCTTGCTCTCTTGAATTTCACCAAGGAGTTTGTGCTCGAGACCGATGTGTCGGGCGTGGGCATCGGGGTCGTATTGATGCAGGAGGGTCGACCCCTGACGTTCTACAGTAAGGCATTAGCACCCTGCACATTGGGACTCCACTTATGAAAAAGAAATGTTGGTCATCATTCATGCGGTGGCCCTGTGGCGGCCATATCTGTTAGGGAGGCATTTCAAGATCCGCACCGATCACCAGAGCCTGAAGCACTTCTTGGAGCAACGAGTCTCCTCCTCCCTCCAATAGAAATGGGTAACGAAATTATTGGGCTACGATTATGAGATCCTCTATAGGCAGGGCATGGAGAACCTGGTTGCTGACGCCTTGTCTCGCTTACCGGAGGGCGCTGTTGCTCAGATATCGGGCCCTCTGCTCGACTCCCTCGACAACATACAGGAGGAAGTCATGTTTGATCCCGAGCTGCGTACCATCGTGGAAGCCCTTCGGCTGAGACGGGACACGGCTCCCGGCTATCACCTCCAGAATGACAGGCTATACTATCAGGGCAGGGTGGTCATCCCCACTCAGTCAGCGTGGAAAACAGTCATGATGCATGAGTTCCATCTTCTCTGACCGGCGGTCACGCAGGAGTTCTACGGACCCTCCAGCGAGCGCAGGCAAATGTCTTCTGGAAGGGGCTACGACGTGACATCCAGCAGTTTGCGCAGTAGTGTGACATTTGTCAGCGACAGAAATATGAGACTACGTCTCCCGCCGGCTGACTCACACCATTGGAGATTTTGCACACCATCTAGGACACCGTGTCCATGGACTTCATCGACGGCCTGCCTAAATCTCATGGCAAGTCCGTTATCCTAGTTGTGGTGGACAAGTTGTCCAAATATGGACACTTCTTGGCTCTGAGTCATCCGTACATTGGCGAGTCAGTCGCCGATCTTTTTGCCCGAGAAGTCGTTCGCCTTCGTGGCATTCCGCAGGCCATTATTTCCGAGCGAAACCCGACGTTTGTGGGGGCCTTCTGGAAGGAGCTCTTTCGCTTACAGGGTACCAGCTTACGTTTCAGCACCTCTCATCATCCCCAGACGGACGGCTAAGCAGAAGTAGTCAACCGGGGCCTCAAGACATACCTTCGTTGTTTTGTGATGGATGAGCCGCAGACTTGGACAGGTTGGCTGCATTGGGCCGAATACTGTTATAACACCTCTTACCATTCAGCCAGCAAGATGACCCCATTCGAGGTTGTGTACGGCCGTCCTCCTCCCTCGTTGAGCAGTTATGAACCAGACAGTACAGCGTTGCCAGTAGTTGATCGGGCCCTTCGTGATAGGGACCGTACCCTCGCTACTTTAAAGGAGAATCTCCGAACAGCACAAGATCGCATGAAGACTCAAGCGGACAAACATCGCAAAGATCGGGAGTTTGCAGTGGGCGATGAAGTGTTTCTCAAGCTCCGTTCCTACAGGCAGTTGTTAGTGGATCGCCGAACAAACCAGAAATTGGCGCCACGCTGTTATGGTCCCTTCTGCATCCTTCGTCGCGTGGGTCCGGTCGCGTACACCTTAGCGCTGCCAGAAGGATCGCGAATACACCTGACATTTCATGTGTTCTTATTGAAGCGGAAGGTTGGCAACACAGTTCAGGCGAGTCCCTTCCTACCCGAGGCAACGATCACGGGAGAGCTACGACCCCTCCCCGAGGATATCCTGATGATCAAATTGAAGCACCGTGGCGCGAAGTACCACCCCGAGATATTGGTCAAATGGAAGCATCTCATTGCGGCCCACAACACGGGTGGATTTGATGGAGTTCCGGGAGCTCTACCCCGACTACCACCTTGGGGACAAGCTGGTTCTTGATGGGGAAGGGAATGTTACGCCCCCGGATGGCGTACGACTATTTGGGCGTCAATATGCGCGCAGACGGAAAGAGGAAACAAGTGACAACGAGGCTGAACCAACCGGTTCAGCCCCCTCCCACTGAAGGCCGGCGGATTGGGGCTGAACCACCCGGTTCAGCCCCATTTGGGGGGGGGGGGGGGGGGGCGGCCGGCCCCCTCTTGGCCCCGGGTATAAATATTTTCGGGGTGGTTCTCTTGGTGGATTATGCAAGTACAAGATATTCTTCTCCTCCCTCCTTCAAACCCTAATTCTATCTCTTCTTCCTCGAGATTCTACCTTCCTCCTTTTAGATATCTTCTCCTCCTAACACATACATTTTAAATGATCAACATCAAACATTAGTTTATCTTCTTAATAAGAATCCTCATCCATTCTAGACATTAATCTTTCAACACTATCATTCATATCGTTTAAAAAACAGAATCAATGTGCTCACTTGCATCATATCTAAGTCTCAACGCTCGATTATGTTTTACAAACACTAAATCATGCAAAAGTTATTTTAACTTCTCACATTTTTTTTTAATTTCGTTAGAAGATAGTAGAAAATTATGTAAAAGCTCATTGTAATTGCGACTCATTTATGAGCCCAAGTTTGTCTCAGGCACAAAAAGAAGCTGTCGGGATTGCCAAGATGATGGCAAGGGTTCCTCCACATCTGCACAGTGTTCGAGCTCAGATACTCTCCTCTGCCACTACTTCATCTCTCTCTGATGTCTGCTCCATGCTTCTGAAGGTCATTCCGCCACCCGAGCCTCCTCTGCCTCCCTCTCCAGCTCTTCTCCAGTTACCCTCACCACATCCCTCCACTCGTGGTACCTCGACCCGCGGAGGTCGTCATTCGTCTCGAGGACGAGGACGTACTGGAAAACCTCTCCTTAAATGAACTTTTTGCGGTCGGGAAAATCATCTGGAGGCTACCTGCTATCGTAAGCATGGTCTGCCACCCCACCTTGTTGCTTCTACGAAGGCCGAGTCTTCGCCCTTGGCTTCTCCTTCAACTTCCTCAAATGCTCAGTCTGACATTGACGCTCTCCGCACCCAGCTCCAGCAACTCCAAGGGGTGATTGCTCGCTCCTCGGGCTTCGTGGCTTCCATTGTGAATGAAGGTATAACTTGTCTATCTCGGAGTTCCCATTGGATTGTGGACTCTGGTTCCACCCACCAGATTACTTGCCAGAAGCCGCCGCAATACTTGGCCGCTCCTCATCCCAAGTTCATTACTGTTGCCAATGGTGACTCCACCCCTGTCTCAAGAGCTGTTGATATCCATCTCACACCCAACCTCTCCTTAACCTCGGTTCTTCATGTTCCGGGCTCCCCGTTCAACTTGCTTTCTATTAGCCGACTTATATAGGATCTTGATTGTCATGTTACATTCTCACCATCTTCTTTTGTTGTGCAGGATCGGCAAACGCAGAATATTATTGGTAGCGGACGACTGTCTCATGAGCTCTATCTTCTTGATGTCCTTCCATCTACCCTTTTTGTCATCTCCTCAGTTGAGTGGCATCGTCGGCTTGGACATGCTCCCCTCCAGATTCTAAAGCATGCTCTTCTGGATGTCTCCTTGAATGAGTTTATTTGCGAGTCATGTATCTTTGGTAAACAACATCGAGTTTCTTTTAGTCCTGTCTGTAATTGGAGTAATACTCTTTTATCCATTGTCCATTCTGATATTTGGGGCCCTTATAAAGTCTCTAATGTATTTGGGTATCGTTGCTTTGTTATCTTTATTGACGATTACTCTCGAGTAACATGGTTATATTTACTACGGGATCATACTGAACTCACTTCTATATTTCGTATGTTCGTTACTGAACTTCGAACTCAGTTTTCTTCCCCGCTTAAAATTATCTGCACTGACAATGCGCGGGAATATACGAGCCGAACGTTCGCCTCACTTTGTGCTGAATTTGGCACTATACATCAAACATCTTGTGCTTACACTCCTCAGCAAAATGGTGTTGCTGAGCACAAAAATCGGCATCTTCTTGACGTTGCCCGCTCCTTAATTCTCAATATGTAGGTACCCATTGAATACTGGAACTTTGCAGTTTCGGCTGCGTGTTATCTCATCAATCGTTTGCCTTCCTCCGTTCTCAACTTCGTCACTCTGTTTACCCTCCTCTTTCCTTCTAAATCTCTGTTTCCTCTCCCACCTTTGGTGTTTGGGTGTGCTTGCTATGTTCATAACTTTGGTCCACCTACGGATAAATTTGCAGCCCGTGCAACCAAATGTATGTTCGTAGGGTACTCTCGCACTCAAAAAGGGTATGTGTGTTATTCCCCTGTCGACCGGAAAGTGGTTGTGTCCGCTGATGTTAGTTTTCTGGAAGACCAACCATTTTTGTCATGCACTTCAAAACCTCCTTGTGTACACCCTGTGCCTCGTCCTGCTATCCCAGTCACGACTTCTTTAACTCCTCTTCTTCCAACACCCCACGTGGAACCACCAGCCCCCAAACCACCAGCACCCAAACTCCCTCTCATCCGTGTCTACAGTCGTCGTAGTCTGAACTTCGGAGCCCAGCCACTGCTACCGTCTCCCAGTACTATCTCGCGGCCAGCTGACCCTGCCCCCACCTCTACGGCTCATCCTCTAGCCAACTATATTTCCCCACATTGGCTCTCTCCTCCTCTGCTCAAATTTTCTCTTGCTTTTTCCACTATTTCTCTGTCTAACACTGCGCAGGAGGCTCTCCAACACCCTGGATGACGTGCGACAATGGAAGCTGAGATGTCAGCCCTTTGGGCTAATCATACTTGGGATTTGGTACCTCTTCCGTCTGCCCAGTCCTGCGTTAGCTGTAAATGGATTTTTGTCATTAAACATACTCCGGATGGGACTATCGATCATCTCAAAACCCGTCTTGTGGCTCGTGGGTTCACTCAGCAACAGGGCTTGGACTATGAGGAGACTTTCTCCCTTATCGCCAAACTAAATTCTGTTTGGGTTCTTATCTCACTTGTTGTTCACCGCCGCTGGCCACTACATCAACTGGACATTAAAAATGTCTTTCTTAATGGTGATCTACAAGCGACGGTTTTCATGAACCAATCTCCCGGGTTTGAGACCACGGGGGAGTCTAGGGTGTGTCGATTGTGTAAAGCTATCTATGGTCTCAAACACTCCCCTCGAGCTTGGTTTGAAAATTTTAGCAAGGTTGTTCGTGATATGGCTTTCAGCAAAGCTCGACTGACTTTTCTCTTTTTACCCATCATCGATCAACATGGACGATAATTCTCTTAGTCTATGTGCATGATATTTTGATAACAGACAATAACTCTACCGGGATACAACATATCAAACAACACTTAAACTTTGTCTTCCAAACAAAAGATCTGGGAAACCTTCGGTACTTCCTTGTACTTGAGGTTGCTCGAAGACTTGATGGCCTGGTCCTATCTCAACGGAAATATTGTCTCGACCATCTTCAGGATGCTGGTTATTTCGGGTGTAAACCCGCGGAAACACCTATGGATGTCAACCACAAGCTAAGTGCTCTGGAACCGAATCAAATTCTCTACTTACAAATCCTGAATATTATCGGCGCCTTGTAGGAAAACTGATACACCTAACAGTTACCAGGCCCGATATCTCTTTTGTTGTTGGAGTGGTCAGTCGTTTTATGCATTCCCCAAGAATATCTCAATTATAGGCTATTGAACGTATCCTCAGGTACTTGAAAGCTGCCCCGGGACGAGGGTTGGTATACAAGACATCCTCCTCTTTATCCCTTGTTACGTACACTGATGTTGATTATGCGGGTTCGCTTGACAATCGACGATCCACCACTGGTTTTTGTACCTACTTTGGAGGAAATCTCATCACATAGCGCAACAAGAAGCAATCGATTGTTGCTCGCTCTTCTGCTGAAGCTGAGTATCGTGCTATGACTGCTGTCGTGTCTGAACTTACCTGGTTAGAGAGATTTTTTTGTGATTTGGGTGTCAAACTCTCCTCACCTGCTACTCTATTCTGCGACAGTCAGGCTGTTATACATATTGCGAAGAATCATGTGTTCCATGAGCGAACAAAATACATTGAGGTTGATTGTCACTTTGTCCGGGAGAAGGTCCAATTAAAAAAACTTGAATTGGAACATGTTCCAGCCTCCAGGCAAGTTGCAGACATCTTTACCAAGGCTCTATCTCGGCCATTGTATCAGTTGTTTCTATCCAAGCTTGGTGCTTACGATTTGTATGCTCCAGCTTGTGGGGGAGTGTTAGTAGATAGTAGAAAATTATGTAAAAGCCCATTGTAATTGTGGCCCATTTATGAGCCCAAGTTTGTCTTAGGTTTAATCTCACATTGTATTCTTGGGATTTCTCTCTTCCTCTCTACCTATATATTTGTACTCATACTTAAAGTTTATATAATAAATACAGCTTACAAGGTTCCTTGCTTTCATTTTCTACAAATTCCAACAGAAATCTCACACAACATCTCTTATGCTCCAAAGGCGCTAAAAAGGTGCACAAAAGCGCAAATCTTTGTGCCTGGTGAATCTTGAGCCTTAGGCGCGCCTTTAAAAATATAGCAAGGGAGCAACCTAGGATTCAAGATGTGAGACTGACACGGTCAACCAACCATTACGATAAGCTGAACCATATGTGGGTCATATAATGGTGGGCCCACTAGAACAAAGTCTAGTGCTACAGTGTCCATGCAAACGGGGTACACTAGGAGGAATGACAAAATGCCTCCCACGTGGTTAGCCATGTGAAGTAGAGACATGGGCCATGAAAACCTCACTATGATACCATGTAGAAAACCAGAAAGCACCCAATGCAAAACCAGCCGGTTAGAGTGGAGAGGCCCCCTAGAACCTATAAAGTCTTGTGGGCAATCCTAGATTCAAAATGTGAAACTAATATCGTCAACCAACCATCATGTTAAGCCCAACCTTATGTGAGCAGTGAGTCACATAACGGCAGGCCCCATCAGGGCAAAGTTCAGGTCACACCGGGAGGAACGCCAACATTTTCTAGAAAAAAAAGAAGAAACAATGCACGTCAAAAACATAGATGAAACATTGTAAAAAATAGGTATACAAATAATGCTAAAAGATACAAGTGGATTGAATAAAGCCTATGGCAGACAAACATTTAGAAGATCTGAAAGAAAAGAAAAGAACAAAAAGAAAATTTCAACCGAACCTCCAGGAAAAAACTCATCACTTTTTTCATGAAGAAAAGAAGTTTCACACAAATTATGCCACCACCAAAGGCAATGAGGGGACAAATGTAGTTTGAGTTCCAAGGATGAATCATAAACCATCAATATCAATTAGGTTAGTTATAGACTAACTATCAATATATTTTACAACCAGTGACCACTTCTCACAACTTCTGCGAATTTGCTGCCTGATTTGAGCTCATTACTTCTTTTTTGGTGCTCCCCTGAAGCGCGCAACTTCTTTCTCCAATGACCTCTTCTCGCACCTCCTGCAAATTCGTCGTCTGGTTTGAGCTAGCTGCTTCTCTTTCAGTGCTCCCCCGGAGTTCACAACTTCTTCCAGTAACCTCTTCTCGCGACTTCTGCAAACTCACCGTCGGCCTGTTTCAAGCCTTGAGCTCGCTGCAACCTCTACCAACACCTAGTGCTCGCTGACACCTTCCTCCCAGAGCTTGTTTATATCATGGGACGAACGTTGCTTCTGTGACCTCCACCATTTTGTCCACATTCACCCCGACTCCCATCTCTAAAGTTCACGAAGAACTCAGAATTATCACTATCTCCATTACTGAGGCGAAGAATTTTGTCGAGTGGGTCCACTCCGTGCATCGTGTAATCCATACCGAGGATCATCTACACCATTTGACTCGCGACCCACATGTTGAGCCTACTTCACAATGACTCTGGAATGAGGGACAAGTCCAGTCATGGATCTTAAATTTCATGGAGATTGAGTCATATTGCAAGGCTATGCACCATGAAATCGCAAAGGCTATGTGGGATGAACTGAAGTCCTACTCTGAGCAGGACAACATCCAACATCTGCTCGGTCTCTTCCGCGATCTCCAGGCCGTTGAACCTGGTTCGGAAGGTGACTTAACATCATTCAATACCCAATATAAAACTCTTGTCAAGGTTTGGATTCAACACCAATCTCCAACACTGGATTTTGCTACTCAATGGGCTCAGAAAGAGGTTGTCGGCATATCCCTAATGATGGCACGCCTACCACCACATCTTCACAGTACCTGGGCAAACATCTTATCGTCCCCACTATTCTGTCTCTCTCAAATGTGTGCTCCATGATGTTGACTCCCTCTTCAGCTCTTCTACAACACTCTACTGACGCTCGTCCTACACTTACTGGTCCCCGGGGAGATCATCGGAGATCTCGGGGCGGTGGACGCGATGGTCAGAATCGCCCCAACAGGCAAACCCTTCACCGTACTCATTGTGCCCGGACAAATTATACTAAGGGCGCCTATTACAAGAAATATGGATTCCCTCCACAGGCTTCCAACTCTCAGCACCATGCTTCTTCCGCGGTGGCTTCGCTCAGACAGTGACACCTTATGAGAGGAACTACAACATCTTTGGGGTCTAGTTACTCTGTTTTTTGGCTATATTGCCTCAATCTCCAACAAAAGTATATCATGCTTTTCTCACAGTCTCGCTTGCGTAGTGGACTCTGGTGTTACGAACCACATTACTCCACAGAAATCTTCTCGATACACGGATTTTGCTTGCTCTAAGTTTATCATGGTGGTCAATGGAGAAACCACCCAGATCTGCGAGTCTGGAGATGTGCCTCTCAGCCCATCTCCCTCTCTCTTCGTTCCGTCTTTCATGTTTCTGGCTCTCAATTTAATCTCATATTTGTCAGTTGTTTTAATCAGGATCATGACTGCTCCATCACGTTTTACTATTCCTTTGTGGTGTAGGATCAACAGACGCAGAATATCATTGGTTGAGGACAACTATCAAACGGCTTCTACACTCCAGGCATTCCCACCACCACTCTCTCTCTTGTCACATCTGTTGATTGGCATCGGCGTCATCATGCTCATCTCCCTATCCTGAAGGAAGTTCTTCCGGATTTTTCCTTATCTGAATTTATATGTGAATTCTATATATATGGGAAACATCATCGCTCTACATTCTCCCCTCATTGTACTAGGAGCTTTGTTATGTTTAATTTAGTTCATTCCATTATATGGGGTCCTTATAAAACTGTCAGATTATCTGAATATCGTTACTTTCTAACGTTTATTAATGATCATTCGCATGATGTGGTTGTATTTGTTGCGCGATTGATCTAAAATATTATGTCTTTCACACCATCATCACTGAGAATCGTACTCAATTTTTGCACTCAATTAAAATACTTAGAAACGATAATGCGTGCGAATATACGATTGAAGCATTTCAGGAAATTTGTAATACGTTTGGTATTACTATCCACGAACATCATGTGCTTATACACCCCAACAAAATGGTGCGGCTAAGCAAAAGAGCCGCCGCCTCTTCAAGGTTGCATGATCTTACGTTTTAAATATAGGTTCCCAAGATCTATTGGCACTTCGTTGTCTCCACATCATGTCATTTAATTAATCTCATGCCCTCCAACATTCTCAACTTTGTGATGTCATTCTCCATCATCTTTCCTTCCACACCCCTCTTCCCCTTGAATCTTCGTATCTTTGAGAGTGTTTCCTTCGTTCATCGTCTTACCTTGCGGTGGGCAAATTGTCCCCACGTGCTGCCAAATATATATTTGTTGGCTACTCACACACACATTAGGTCTATATGTGTGATATTCTACGAATGATCAAAAAACGATCACCTCCACTGATGTCACCTTCCTCGATGATCAATCCTTCTACTCCTCGCCTCCTCGTGATGACTTACCCCTGCTATCCTGCATCTTAACATGTTTATCAACAACAACACACCTCTTTTGTTCCTAACTGCATTTCCCATGATGCCAACACCACTGCCGCCTCCTCTCCGTGTGTACGCTCCTTGGCCTAAAGTCCTGAGGCAGTTTCCCCAAGTGATGACGCTCCACGGTCAACTGATCCTCCTACAGTTCCCCCCAGGACGCAGTTTCACCTACCACTCACCCTCTCTATAATTATGTCTCACTCCACCGCTAATCTCCCGACCTTCACAGGTTTGCTACTACCTTGTCCTCTATTTTCACCCTCTCTTATGTGCAGGAAGCTCTTCAACATCCGGGATGGAGGGACGTGATGGATGAGGAAATGGATGCCCTTTGGACCAATCAGAACTAGGACCTAGACCCCTTCCTTGTGGTTAATCCCGTATGAAATGTAAATGGGCCTTTATTATGAAGCATCATCCTGAAGGGGTAGTTGAACGCCTTAAAGCTCGTATTGTGACTCGTGAGCTCACTCAACAATATGACTTCGACTATGAAGAGATGTTTTCTTCGGTTGCTAGGTTGAATACTGTTTGAGTAATGATTTCCCTAGTCATCCATTGTCATTGGCAATTCCAACAAATTGATATCAAGAATGCATACCTTAACGGAGAACTCGTTGAGACTGTCTACATAGCAACCACTTGGTTATGAAGCCACAAAGGAGTCTCTTGTCTGCCATCTACAGAAATCTCTTTATGACCACAAGCTAGCTCCTCTGACCTGGTTCGATAAGTTTAATCAGGTTGTTCGAGATTTCAGCCTCATTCGGAGCTCAGTAGAGTTCCCCTTATTTACTCGTCGCTGTCATACAAGCACAGTGACCCCCCTTGCATATGTTGATGATATTCTCATCACGGGCGATGATCTGGATGGTATATCTATAATTAAAAAGCACCTGACATCACACTTTCAGACCAAAAATTTGAGCCACCTTCGTTATTTCTTGTGTATTGAGGTAGCTCATTGACACGATGGTCTCATCTCAAAGGAAGTATTGCCTCAACTTTCACGATGCAGTCTACTTAGAATGCAATCCTGTTGATACACCAATGGAAGCCAACCACAAACTTTGTGCTCACGCATCTGACTCTATATGCTTCTCTCTAACCCGGAATATTATCGTCGCCTTGTTGGCAAGCTTACATATCTGACAGTCACATGACATGATATATCATTTACTGTTGGGGAGGTCAGCCGCTTCATGCATGCTCCTCGGGTGTACCACCTCCCTGTTGTCGAGCAGATGCTTCGGTATCTGAAGAATGCTCTAGGAAAATGGCTTGTGTATTAGCACTCCTCTTCTCTATCATTAATTATCTATTTTGATGTAGACTATGTCAGAATTGTCGATGATCATTGGTCCACAAGTGGCTACTGCACATATTTTGGAAGACACGTGGTCACTTGGCTAAGCAAGAAGACAGTGGTAAAACACTCTTCAGCGGAGGCTGCGTATCGTTTAATGACATTTGTTATTTCTGAACTTACGTTGTTAAAGAATCTTTTTACCAATCTTAGTATAACGCTCCCCTCTCCGACCATTCTCTACTGCAATAAGCAAGTTGCCATCCATATCATCGAGAATCCTATTTTTAATGAACACATCAAACATATCGAAGTCAATTGTCATTTCGTCCGGAAAAAGGTTCAACTTCGCAAACTTGATTTGCAATATGTACCTGTTGCCGAGCAAATCTCTAATGCCCTCACCAAAGCCTTACCACACCCATTATACCGACAATTAGTTTCCAAGTTTGACACCAACTATTTGTATGCTCCAGCTTGCAGAGCAGTGTAGAAGAAATGAATAAACACGTGTAAAAAGCCCATGTAAAAGCCTCCTCTCTCCTGTATAGATTAGTCCCACATTTTGGATTGGAGTTTTGACTCCTCCATCCTATAAATATATGTACAAATTATTCCATTATGGTCGTATGAGAAGTAATAAAAGATATTATTTTGCTCCGTATTCCCATATTCTACAAGTAACATGGCCATATTTATGAAATGCAAGATGCATTTTCAATCATGTAATGTGTGCTAAGCTGCTAGAATAAAAAGAAAGAAACTATTACTCACTTGGCCAGCACCCTCAGCAACACAGACAACAGCAGATCCCTTTGTCTGAACAAGATACCTTAGATGCCTCAGAACACCATTTGAACCATGCAGGGTAAAAGGATCCTTCAAGCATATTCCAAAGTAAAAAAACTGAATGTTAAGTAAAAGCACATATGAAACCCTTTTTAACAACAAATATCATATTCCATTTTCTTTTTTCGGCTAGCAATCTAAGTTAGTGTACCTCAGGAATCAAACAAATATCGACTTGTCCGCTGGCTAATGATGCGTGCATAGCTATAAAACCACTATTCCTTCCCATAAGTTTCACAATACCAATACCATGGTATGCACTATGCGCCTACCAGAAATTGAGATAAAAATCAATAACTAAAATAAAAATTGGAAAGGAATCTTTTCATCATTTGATCTACTACGATTAGAGTTAAAAATTGCCAGGAACAAGAAGAATTTTACATAAATAGAATATTCTCAGTAACAAAACCTCAATGTACACAGAATTAATTGCTCTTTGTGCCTCTTCCACAGCAGTGTCAAAACCAAAGGTCCGGTCCATATATAGGATATCATTGTCTATTGTTTTAGGAACACCAACCACAGCTACTTTTATTCTTCTTCTATTGCACTGCATTGATAAAAAAAAGTATCTAAAAAATAATTTTGTTGGCAATAAAATCAAAATGTTTGAGCAAAATAAACAGAAGTGAGAAAAAAACCTCCATGTGAATTGCATTAGCACCAGCATGTGTCCCTTCACCGCCCAAAACAAATAGCATGTTTATACCTCTTTCCTGAAGCCAAATGTCTTTTAGCTCAACAGAGTCAAAGAACATACTTAAAAAAGCTTGTTTATACCATCACCTATGTTGTTAAAGGCGCAAGGCGCACCGAGGCGCAAAGGGGCCCTGGAGCCTAGGCACAAGGAGCAAGGTGCAGGCGCGCGCCTGAGGCACGTGAGGCGCAAAATTGGGGAAAAAAAGAAAATAGTGCGAATTGGACGCCTAATTCGCTGAAAATGAGCGAATTGGGCCCCCAATTCGCTGAAATTGTTCGAATTGGGCCTCCAATTCGCTGATTTTCAGCGAATTGGGCCTCCAATTCGCTGATTTTCAGCGAATTGGGCCCCCAAGTGTGCCTATGGGTGCCTTGGGTGTGTCTAAGATCATAATTTTGCTCATCTCCCAAAAAAAAGTTGAAAAAAACATCTTGAAAGGCTCAGGCGCGCCTTTGGTGCGCCTGGGAGTCTGTAAGGCGCGCACCCGGGCGCGCCGGGGTGCGCCTGGGGAACATCGCCCGCCTCAGCCATGCTGAGGCGGGGCGGGCTGCGCTCGGTGCGCCCGGCGCCTCAGGCACGCCTAGGCGCGCGCCTTGACAACACAGACCATCACTAGCTTCTTCGAGAAGATCATATTACCTGTATACTGTCAACAATTTCCTCAATGTCAGGACCACCTCGTGAAACCCCAAGTATACTTCCACCACTCAAGTGAATGGTTTGGACTGCCTTCCTTGAAAGCTGTGGATTCAGCACTAACTCAGAATTTAAGTAGGTGTTGAGCCATATAACTTGGTTACTAGTTATTTCAGAGGAAGGAATAAAAAGGAAGCTCAAAGAAAGGTAGCAGATTTTTGATTAAGTAACAAATCCAGCATTCCATTTCCTTTGCCCGCCACTTTCCGGATAGCCAAGTGACAAGAGAACATACCGGTATTTCAGGTTCCTCTGTAGAAAAACCTCGATAACCATGAGGTATTCCAACAATGTTTTTCACCCCATACATTTCAAGTGTTATAACTATCTGTATCATTATAATGAATATTTCAGATTTCAAAATTTTCAAAGTAAAGACAAAATTCAGTGCAAACATCTAAGAAGCTAAAAAGTGTACTTGGTGATTATAAAAAATGAGGCTGTACCTAGGGAGATACCTAGGTGTGAAATCAGTAATGTATAATGAACACTTTGGATAGAGAGTTTCAAATAGTGGAGTGAAATTAGCAATTAATAACATATCTTATTAGAACATAAAGAAAAAAAATGTAGGTGTGAACAAAATTAGGATGCAGATGAGGATATAAACTTTAGAATTAAGGCTAGGGGTAAAATGGAGAAGTACATAGGAATTTGTTACGCCCCTGGATGGCGCTCGGCGATTTGGGCGTCAATACGCGCACAGGCGGAAAGAGAAGACAGGTGACAATGGGGCTGAACCAACTGAAAGTCTATGGACCCAACACCCCCTCTCACTAAAACCGGCGATTTGGGGCTGAACCACCCGGTTCAGCCCCATGTGAGGGGGGCCGGCCGGCCCCCTCTTGGCCCCGGGTATAAATATCTCTGGGGAGGTTCTCCTTGGTTCATCATGCAAGTACAAGGTATTCTTCTCCTCCCTCCTCCAAACCCTAATTTCTATCTCTCTTTTTTCTAAATCTCTCTCTCCCTCTCTCGTTCCCTTAACATTTGGTATCAGAGGATCGCTCCTCCGCCATGGTTACCACACGCACGCAGGAGAAAATCAACGGATTGGAAACACTAGAAGAAAACTACGTTGGATTGACGGACTCGGTGGCCTCCATCGAGGAAAATATGAGGGCTTCGACGCAGCGATTGGAAGAACGGTTCGACGCTCGGATGGATGAAATCAAGGCGTAGCTAGCGCAAAATCTTAAGGGGAAAGCAACGGAGGGCAAAGAGACCGGTGGATCTACACACTCCGGATCGGAAACGGCGGGATCCCACCCATCTGTCCCGACGGGAGGGGAGGCGGCAGCCGCGACAGGGCAAGGCCGCGGATGGCCGGTTGCAGCCAGCGACCGGTTCCGCCCGAACCCGCTGGGCGCGGGATCGTCCCAGGGTGGAACTGGGGACCCGTTCGTGGGTCGTGCTCCATGGCGGCGAGTCGGGGAAGAGCAAGGTGGGATCGGGCGACCTCCAGGGCAGACCGTGTTTCCTTCGGGCGAATGAGAGAGCTTCTCCCTCACCCGCGAGGTTTCGGACCGCAAGGAGGCTTCGGGGTCGGCGTTCCGAGGGGCGGCCAACATCCTCCGTTGGGAGGAATGCATCAACATGGGTATCCGGGCGATTATCCCGAACCTAGGGAGCAAAGGAGATCAGCAAGCTATGGGCATGAGCAGGGGTGGCACGGACAGGCCGCTCCGCGGCCATACATCCCCCCGAAATTAACTCGCATGAATTTTCCTAAATTCAACGGGGGGACACGTTGGAGTGGGTGCAAAAAGCAGAGCTTTTCTTCAGTTATCAGGATGTGCCGGAGGGGCAATGGGTGCAGCTCGCATCGTTCCACCTGGAAGACAATGCTTTTCAGTGGACGCGGTGGTTTTTGCGAGGCTGGGACCATGTGTCGTGGGCAGAATTTGTGGAGGGCTTTAAGGCCCGATTCGGGCCCTTGGAGTACGAGGATTTCGAGGCTCTCCTCAGAAGTTGCAGCAGAAGGGGATGGTGATGGAGTATCGCACAGAATTTGAAAAATTGGTGAATATGGTGCATTGGGAAGAAAGGACGTTGCTTAGCTGTTTTGTCTCGGGACTCAAGGAGCACCTTCGCGATGAGGTGCAAGCACACATGCCCCACAACCTAAATCATGTCATCACCTTAGCCCGCATTCAGGAAGAACGCTTCAACAGGCAACGTACTCGTACCACCGCGAAGCCGACAACGTATCCAACAGGAGTAAGAAGGGAAACCTCGACGGGTGGCAAATCGACTGTAACACGGCTCTCATGGGCCGAATAGCAGGCCAGAAAGGAGGGCTTATGCTTCAACTGCGATAACAAGTTCACACCGGGACACAAATGCCAGAAGATACAAGTCTTTATGCTACATGAGGATACAGGGGACGGGTGCCCTACCGAATCAGAGTGGGACGGGGACTTGGACTTGACGGAGTTCGGCGTGTCCTTACAGGCGATGGAGGGATGCAATGCTCCTCTCACGATGAGGATGGCAGGGAAAGTCAGCCAGTAGAGGGTGACAATTCTTGTGGATAGCGGGAGTATTCATAACTTCATTCATCCAGATATTCCACAGAAGGTGGGGTACGAGATCGATCGAGCAGCTGCATTTCATATTATGGTGGCTGATGGGAGCAAACTTCAGTGTGAAGGGGTTATGAAAGGGGTGAAGTTGCGGATACAGGGGTACGCAGGACGCACAGACATCTATCTCCTACCCATCAGAGGGTCAGACATGGTACTTGGGGTACAGTGGTTGCAGCAGCTGCGAAGGGTGACCTTCGACTGGGACCAGAGGACGATGGAGTTCCTCTAGCAGGGAAGGCAATATTGTTTGGGCGGCCTCAAAATGTCTCCGCTGAAGGAGATATCATCTCGCAACCTGGAACGACTGGGGGATCATGGCAGTACGATGACAATGATTATGGAGATTACGACGGCATCCGGAGTGTCCCTGGTAGTGCCTGAGCAGATGCGGACGTTGCTGACTCAGTATGCTGACATATTTCAGACACCTCGGACCCTCCCACCTCGGAGAATTCGAGATCATCAGATCCAGCTCAAGACCGGGGCGGAGCCCACCAATATTCGACCGTACCGATATCCCTAGATCCAGAAGACCGAGATTGAGCGTAGCGTCCGGGAAATATTCACCGTCGGACTCATCCGTCCAAGTATTAGTTCCTTCTCATCTCCTATCATCTTAGTCAAGAAGAAGGACGGATCATGGCGTTTTTGTGTGGACTACCGTGACTTAAACAGCTCGACCATCAAGAACTATTGCATGAACTGCACGACGCCTCTCTTTTTACCAAACTTGACCTCAGTTCAGGTTACCACCAGATTCGCATGCACGAGGAGGACATACACAAGACAGCATTTTGTATACATGATGGGCATTATGAGTTCCTCGTGATGCCATTTGGCTAACCAACGCCCCCTCCACATTTCAAGCAGTCATGAACGAGATATTTCGACCTCTTCTCCGTCATTTCGTGCTAATATTCTTTGATGATATCCGTACTAATATTCCGTACTAATATTCCGTACTAGTTGGGAGGAGCACCTAACTCATGTGGAGCGAGTCTTCACCATCCTCCGCCAACACCAACTTTACGCCAAGCAGTCCAATAGTTCTTTCTGATAGGAGGAGGTGGAGTACTTTGGTCATTTGGTTTCGGCGGATGGCGTCAAGGCGGACCCCAAAAAAATTGAGAGCATGCTATCGTGGCCGCGACCCCAGACTGTTCGAGCACTACGGGGCTTCCTGGGCCTTACCGACTACTACAGGCGATTCGTGAAGGACTATGGCAAGATCGCCAGGTCGCTTACTCAATTATTACAAAAGGGCGCCTTCATTTGGCAGGACAAGGGAGAGACGGCTTTTTAGTCCCTCAAGGGGGCCATGACATCCACGCTGGTTCTTGCTCTCCCGAATTTCACCAAGGAGTTTGTGCTCAAGACCGATGCGTCGGACGTGGGCATTGGTGTCGTATTGATGCAGGAGGGTCAGCCCCTAGCTTTCTATAGCAAGGCGTTGGCACCTCGCACGTTGGGACTCTCCACGTATGAAAAAGAAATGTTGGTCATCATTCATGTGGTGGTCCTGTGGAGGTCATACCTGTTAGGGCGACATTTCAAGATCCGCACAGACCACCAGATCTTGAAGCATCTTTTGGAACAACGAGTCTCCTCTTCTCTCCAACAGAAGTGGGTAACGAAATTATTGGGCTATGATTATGAAATCCTCTACAGGCAGGGCAAAGAGAACCCGGTTGCCGACGCCTTGTCTTGCTTACCGGAGGGCACCGTCGCCCAAATTTCGGGCCCCTTGCTCGACTCCCTCGACGAAATACAGGAGGAGGTCATGCGTGATTCGGAGTTGCGCACCATTGTGGAAGCCCTTAAACAGGGACAGGACACTGCAACCAGGTATCACCTCCAGAATGACAGGCTGTACTATCAGGGTCGAGTGGTCATTCCCGCCTAGTCCGCTTGGAAGACAGTCAGGATGCACGAGTTCCACTCTTCACCGACTGGCGGTCACGCGGGCGTACTCTGCACCCTCCAACGGGCACGGGCGAACGTTTTTTGGAAAAGGCTACGGCGCGATGTACAGCAGTTTGTGCAACAGTGCGAGATATGTCAGTGCCAGAAATATGAAACGACTTCCCCAGCCGGCTTGCTCACACCATTGGAGATCCCGCACCACATTTGGGACATAGTGTCCATGGATTTCATTGACAGCCTGCCCAAATCTCAGGGTAGTTCCGTTATCTTGGTGGTAATGGACAAGCTGTCCAAATACGGACATTTCTTAGCACTGAGTCATCATACACCGGCGAGTCAGTCGCCTATATCTTCGCCCGAGAAATTGTCCGCCTTCATGGCATCCCGCGTGCCATCATTTCCGACCGAGACCCGGCGTTTGTGGAGAATTTCTGGAAGGAGCTCTTTAGCTTACAGAGTACCTGCTTACGTTTCAGCACAGCTGCGGACTTGGACAGGTTGGTTGCATTGGGCCGAATACTGCTATAACACTTCTTACCATTCAACCAGCAAGTTGACCCCATTCAGGGAACACTCAATAAGAATGAATGAAAGGATTCATAAAATTGAACCTACGCGATTGTAATAAGGCAATTGATCGTGATTTTAAAATCATATGCTAACCCTAAATTCCTTTATATTTAATTAGGTGAATGCTATGTTTCTTGTCAAAAATGAAGAGACAAGACGAAATAATTCATATACGAATTTTCTCTACATCATGTTTGTAATGTTAAACCCGACAGCTAAATCACCTACTCTATAGGTGACCTGCCTAAAATTTCTTGATTTTATGATGATATTCTCAAATGAGACAGAACTGAGATAACAAATATAAATGATCTGCCAAAATCACCTGTCGGATAACATCATTAAGTCCAGGACAGAGCCCTCCACATGTCACTATTGCGGCATTCACCTCTCCTGGTCTGAAAAAAATTTCCTTTCTTGGCCCTGCTCGATGAATCCTGGTTTTCATAAGATCATATTTTTTAGCCTTTTATGCAAACTCATGACAAAATAACTTTAAATGTTTGTGTACATCAACATGCTTAAAGTAGAGAAGATATATGACAAATATGTCAGTTCACAGACCCAACAGAGCAAAATAACCTACCAAAATAAACCTAGAAGCTATACATGTTGATAGTTGGGTGGATTATCAAAAATCATGCTCTTCATTACCGTTAACAATCTTGACACACCCTCCACCTATACCTTTCAAAAGAACTGAGTTGATAATGTATAATCATATCACAACATTGTACCACATGACTATATGCTCTCCCTGCTACTCTAGGAATTACAGAAAATGTTATGCGGGAACCAAAGACTGCAAAAATAGTGGAGAGACGGGTTGATGAAAACGTTGGATCAAGTGTAGAAATGGAGCTGACATTAAGGTGATGGAATATTGGACGGCAATGTAAAAAACCCATTTTAGGTAAAACACTTATTGAACCATTATATTTTGAAAATCCCAATGTTGAAGAGGCCCGACAAATAGATAAGACAATCCATGGGGATTTATGCTCTATCAACTGATTCTAAGAGTTTTCATCTTTAATTAGTATAGAGAGAAGTGACTTCCATAGTTTGACTTAAGTGCACTGACTTACCCAAACTTCAATAACTAAAGATCTGGAATAAGGAAACGAGAATAAAAACATTAACCCTAATTCTGCTCTACCTTCTTTCTTTCACTGAATCTCTTCATCTTCATCTTGTCTAATCTTGTTCTTCAAAAAGGCCAAAATTCTCCTTTTAAGAAAATAAAGCCTAATGCATCACTTTAAGTCTTTTCATCACTAGTTTTATCCCAACAACTTAAACATGGTTATATCAATACTTCTTCATTCACTAACATTAAGTGCTGTTTTTGTCTAGTCCTTGTCCGCATTTGTACAATCCTTGTTGGTGCATCGTTTGTCCTTATTTATGCATACCAGAACCACCACCTCAATCTATTTTTTACAAGTTACTCTTGCTAGTCAGAACGTCTCAAATATACAATCATTCAAGTATTTATCTTTACTATTATAAAGAGAGTTAGCTCAAGAACAGTAGCATGTAGACCAAACCACCACGTACATATTATTTCCGGTTCTACCCCTAGCTGCTTGCTCTATTTGCAGCTATATGCAGGCAGCAATTTCCACTTCATTTATCTTTTTAAAAATAATTTTATACTCTTGTACTCTAGCGCCATATTTTAGTATCAAAAGCTATGGCGGCCTAAATTATCAGTTTATGTGGAAAATGTATAATTTAAAAGTTTGTTTTTATTACTGCTATTGTGTAGCCTTTTCACCGATAATTTATTTATATAAGATGTTTATATTTTGTAACTCGGTTTTTTTCATATATATTTTTATTTTTAGTGGTACTCTTTTATAGTAATTATGAGTGATTCAAGTAATATTTGTTTGTGTCGCCGATAAGACTTTTTTTCTGAATGGTGGGCATCCCCTAATATATCTAGTAACAATGCACGAGGGCTCCCATGTACGGACGCGATAGTATCCCGGCCACAACAGTACCTTCGTGTGTGCTCACTTTCTCTCAATCACACGGGCTTCAGGGGGGTGCATTGTCACTCGTTTTAACAAAAAGTCATATACAATTCGCATTTACGCCACATTTAATTCATTCTAGTGATTTTTTATATTTGAAAACTTGAATCAACCCACTACAATTGGTACTAAAAAGGTTGCATGCCCTTGGCTAGAGTAAGGAAAGGATAGTGATTTATTTTGGTTACCCAATAGTGAAATAAATCATAAACTCCATCAAAAATGACAGCATTCTAGGTGTACATGTTACGCCGTGAGACAACATCCCATCTCACTTACAGGAAAATTGACAACAAATGTGCTAGAAGAAGTAAAAAACAATCATCAACCTAGATATGCTTGCTATTAATCTGAACCTAATAAAGAATAATAACATATACTGGTTAAATGAGGAAATTTTATACCATTGCTCTACCCAAGTACAGTCGGGATCAATGCATTCAGCACCTGCTGATGTTGGAGAAGAAAATTTTATGACCTGGAACCAGAGAACAGTAGGTTAAGGTATTGATGTACTGCTTTCTACTTTGCTCTCCTCTAATAGCTAGTGATCATCACATGCATATGAGAGTTCTTATTCCAAGAGCATTAGGTAAAACATCAAAATATGTTCTAGGATTAACAATTTAAACATGAAAAATGATTTAAAGCAGTTAAAAGCATGCAACATTCTTGGTGTATTCATCACAAGAAGAAAAATTGGTACGCTAACACCTAATAAAGGTAATTAACAGGTTGATTGATGAGAACGAACTAAATATTGACATTGGGAAAGATCATAAGGTTAAAAAAAATTAAGTTAGAAATCATTCTAAGAGAACCTTAAGAAGCACCCTGTCGTCGTTATTGATATATCCATTGTACTGTTTGCGAGATGAAGAAGAATTGCCATACTCATCACTGCTTGGGCTCCTGTTAAAAATACACATCAGGGAATAAATTAAGTAAAAAAACCTACAAAATTCTAAATCACGCTGGAAGACTGAGCATCACAAAGTTCAATCCTCCAATATTTTCTTAAGTTGCAGAATTGAAACAGTTGGGGCACAAAGATGGAAATCTCGGTGACCTTTTCTTAAGGCGAAAGGTAGAGGGAATCGGAGAGAGGTCCGGAAACAAATCGGTGAGGTGAGGGAGATCAAAACGCCTCTCGAAATCCGCCTGGAATTGAATCTTCCGGCGCGGCTCATCGGAATCCATAACCAGGCTGCTCTCCTCCGCCACGGCAGACGCTACCGCCAGAACACCGATCCTCCCCTCTTCCTTCCATTTCCGGCGAATCCCTCCGGCGACTCCCGGCCGCAAGCAGGGCAGAGGAGTGACAGGCGAGCAGTCGAAATACCGCCCCGCTGAAAAAACAATTGAAAGCGAACTCATCTCACAGTGTCGCTCTCTCCCTCCTCAATGGAACTGCTGGAAATATATAAAAAAAATTTAAGGTAATTGGCAAATTGCATCGTAAAAGTATTAATTTTTGACCAAATGTATTCAGAAATTTTAAAATTGATAAAATGCACCGTTTTTTTTGGCAATGTACACCCTAGAGTGTACATTTTGGTCATTTCATTTTTTGTCTGCCGAGGATGCACATTGCCAAGAAAAACTACTTTGTGGGTGCATTTTGCCAATGTTAAATTTTTGGGATGCATTTTACCAAAAACCGATATTTTGAGGGTGCGCTTTGTCAATTACTCGGTGATTTTTGTGGGAAGGGGGCGGTAAATGCGGGTGATACGGTTCCGTGGATGCTTGCACAATTCAAAATGTATCCTCAAAAGTGGATTTTTTTTGCAATGTGCATCCTAAAATGTACATTTCAAAGGGCTGCGGTCATTTCATTTTTGTCATAGAGCTGCCGAAAGGGTGCACTTTTTAGCCACAAATTGATTGTCCCCTTTAGATTCAAATTTCATTGAGCTTATTAAAAAGCATGACTTCAACCATTTGAATGAATTGATTTTGATCTACTTCAAATAATTTGATTTAGACTCAGTTTGTGGGACTTATTTTCACCGTTCAAGCGGTTACGATTTTACGACATTAATTAATCTCTGATTCATGCGATCGTGACCGTTTGACCAATGAAAATAAGATTAAAACATTAAAAAAATATTTTAAAGAACGGTAGATTTACTGGTTTGCCATCGGCGGCACCTCTTCCGGGGGGGAAAAAATTTGGTCCGCCGAGGGGACCTAAAGAAAGGTCCGTTCGGCCAATAAAAAGCTGCGAGTATGGGGGATCACTGTGCACAATTTTATTATTCATTAGGGAACTCACAAAATTACAAGATTCTCCTCCTTTTTAATGGTGGGGATCTAAAGAAATGTCCTCCGGCCGGACCGAATATTTACTGGCTTCCCGGACCGCTAAACCAACCAAGAACTTTCCAGAATGTTGGGTGGGACCCATTAAGAAGATATTGAACATCGTATTTGCCGTCCAGCCGCAAGCTCCATCTCGTCCGTCCATTAAAATCACGATTTATCGAAAGCCACGCTAAACCATTGACGCCATGTGTGATGTGTCAGCCCCGCATTACATTTCCTCGTCTCATCGAGATTCACGCTTCGGTCTAATTAAAGAAGAATTTTGATGGAAAAAATTTCCATGTTTCTCAACAAATAAAAAATCATCATTCATCAAAATATAATTGTATTTTGGGGTGTATTGCGGGTGCGGATCCATTTCAATACGATCGTATTTTCGTCAAAAATTACTTTGTCGTAGGATCACAGATCAAACAACCATACGAGTAATGCACCGTTTTGACAACGGTCGGTTACTCTTACAGTAATATTTCTCAAACTTTGACGGCATGTAGTCAATTTTTAGTGACCCCAACAGCCCGACAAACCTTGGTAACTAAGGCATAGGAATATCCATGGTTTTAGTAATACTTATTACTTATAACCCATCAAAGACTTATGTTGAGCTGGTTTGATCTTTCAAATCTGTGTGTATTATGTTTCAACTATCGGCCATTGATGTTGATTTTTCAAGCCGTGCATGTGTTTCACATGGTAGGAAACTTTTAGGAAAATGGTCAAGACAAATGAAACGACTATATAAATGGTTGAGTTATGGCTTGTGTAGAGGCACCACTGGTTCTCATCTTGGAGAAAGAGGTCCTTGAAGGTGGATTCATGGAGAAGAAGAAGGCGAAGATGTGGCGGGTTGCAATGAGTGTGGTAGGTTGTAGTGGGGCAAGCAGTGTAGTGAGCCGCGAGTTTACAGGTGAGTTGGGCGTTATTCCGCGTTGACGACGACAAAGGTTTGCTAGAGCGAACCTTGTGCGTCTTTCTGAGGATTTCAGTCCAAGATCATTGTTCACCAACAGATTAAGCTAATTCATCTTATCTGCGGTGTATTTGTAAAAGATTGGTATTTTCGTCTCCTCTATTTATAATTTTGATTAATTATTGTGCGTTGATTTTTTCAGAATTATGACGTGTTATTTATTCCCTTACGGTTAATGTGCCTGTTCTGAATATTGTGTGAAATTTCAACGACCTGTGCACGTTAATTTTTAATATAGCATATAATCAAATTAAATTAAATATGAATTATATTAATTAATATAAGTTATGAATATCAGCCGAGATAAAAATTTCATCGGCACAACAACAGGCAGATATACCAGCCTTGCTATTGTGCACGTTAGTTATTAACGAATTTTTTCAAAGTAATCTTCGTATTATACCCAATCGAACCCAACTAGCTTTCGAGTTCATGGCATAATTCCATTAAATTATATGAAAAGCATCTGTAATATTTGCATCTGGTTATTACATTTCATACATTTAGTTACTAGCAAAATAATCTTAAATTTATGACTAGGCTTGTTTGATTGAGCGGTGGCGGGGGAGCAGGCTAGTCCAAACGGAGCTTTCGAAAGGGAGGGGGAGGCGGGGGTCGAACTGGAGCGGGTGGAGGTGGAGCGTTTCCTCCTTGTTGCGGGTGCAAATGGCGACGAGGCTTTGTTTGGTTACCCGCCATCCGGCGGCATTTGCTTCAAACGCCACCCGAAAATGTGGAACCAAATGAAGCCTTAAGGCTCCGTTTGACTTGGTGGCGGCAGTCAACGCATGGGTTAAAACGTCATTCGTTAAGGATTACCTAAGAAACATCATCCGTTTGAACATAAAAGTGAATGAAATTTCTTAAATGAGCGTTGACAAATGATAATTTAACCCTCGTGTTCATGACCGCGGCAACCGTGCCAAACGAAGCCTAAAAAGTGATCACATTTTAACAAAATGATTGCTTCTCATCCCACACAAAAATGATAGGCCTCATAATTTGCTCATCTCCTTTATCCGCTTCCGGTGAAGCACTAAAGAGGAGAATTTTCTTGAGACTAATGCTCCGTTTGGGGGGACTTATTTTCACCGGTCAAGCGGTCACAACCGCATGAACCGGGCCTTAATTATGGTCTGGTTCATGCGGTCGTGACCGCTTGACCGGTGAAAATAAGTCCCCCCAAACGGAGCCTAAGGCTTTGTTTGGGGGTACTTATTTTCGCCGGTCAAGCGGTTATGACTGCATGAATCAGATCTTAATTATGATCTGATTCATGTGATCGTAACCGCTTGACCGGAGAAAATAAATCCCCCAAACGAGCCCAACTCTCAATGCCCAAAATCTTCTCTCATTTGCTGCAGAGATTATTTCAGAATAATAGATTTTTCGGTTTTAGGGTTTCAAGCCAATACATTCCTCCACCTATTTTTCAGTTTTTTTTGAAAATGTGAATAATCACATTTGATGTGCAGTTAACAATTACGTAAAATAATAAAATAGTTTTTTATCACATTATTGTTTATATATATACACACACACATTTTTCTTTGAATATATTCAAATTGGGCTGATTCGCTAAACACTTGTGCAATTGCATTGCTCAGAAAGTGTTAGGCATAATAATATTGTTTCCTGCCAAAAAATTTACTTCAAAACAATTGAGGCAATACACAGTCAACTAGAATTCTACTTTAGGGCACATTTAAGGGCTGGCGCGCCTTCATTTGCTGCCAGAGCGGTGGAAGATGGAAGCGCCCCCAAACAGCACGCAAGAATCCGGTGGCGTTCAGCTGCCGGTGTGCAAATAGAAACCTTCGGCTGGTCTCCATTGGCCACCGGAGGATAAAATCTTCTTTGACCCCAAAATTTCTGTTTTCTTATTTTTCATTTATTTCTATTATTACCAGCGTTTTAAGAACCGGACCGGCCGGTTCGACGGGTCGGACCGCCGACCGGTCACCCGGGCGGTCCGGTCAAGCCTCTAAAACCGGCCCCGCTCAGAACCGGGTAAAACCCGGAAAATCGGCCGGTTGAACCGTCCAACCGTAAACCGGACAGGTTTTCCTAAAACCGGGCGGTACATGACGCCCAAAATTTAATACCGAAAATGAGGGGGCGGTAGATTTTGAACCCATACCACTTCGAAATCAAGCAAGGAAACAAGTCACTCAGCCATTTGGTCATTGATGAATGCTTTTAAAATATATTATATACATATATATTAATACATATTTATAAAAAATAATCTATATAATAAAAACACATGCATATTAATGTATAATTGACAGGCAAGACAGACGTTTGACGGTCATATTTATCAAATATTATCTCATTCTTTATTATTTAATTATTACATATTTTTCAAGTAGTTATAAAATTTGTTAAAGATTGCATAAAAATGATCAAATATGACAAATCCTCTTATTTTTATTTCTTTTTTCAATTATATTTTTGCGTATAAAATAAAAATTATGTTATTATATATTTATTTCATTGTCGGCGAGCCTCGCGCGTACATTTTAAAATACGCGTTATGCATATTTCCCTTATTCCGATATATATTATATATAACGGTTCAACCCCGGTTGAACCGGTTGGATCGGTTCAACCTTGAACCTCTCCCTCCGCCGGTTCGATGTCCGGTCGGGTTTTCAAAACCTTGATTATTACATACATGTTTTGAACAACTTTTTAATCATGTCACTTCTACTCCACCGTAATCTTTGGACAATGAATTTGTCCAATAGCATAATATTTTCATTACTTACTCTTATATTTATATAAATGCTCAAAATATATACCATTATTTTCAATTAAGTAGGAGATTGTTAACCACAACTTAAAAAATTAAAAAAAATTATTGGCAACTCAAAATTTTAAATGCTAGTCCTATATATTACAAGACTAAATATCTTGTATAATACACGAGTTACAAAGAAGAGCTCTTTAGAATAGAGATAAACTCCATTACTCCTACTATAGGATACAAAGAAATTTGGTTGAAAACTTTTGAATTACGAGATTGGAGTAGAGAACTTAACTAGATTTGCCCGAGCTATCAAAAGCAGGTCAGTGGAGGAGGGCAAAGACGGCGTCTGCAGGCTTGCAGACGAGCGACAACATCGGGCGAGTAGACAAGCGACGGCGGAGGGTGAGCTATCAAAAGCAGGTCAGTGGAGGGCAAAGACGGCAGCTGCGGGCTTGCAACGAGCGACAACAGCATCAGGGAAGTAGACAAGCGACGATGGAGGGTGAGCAGACATGCAACGACAGTGGCGGGCAAGTAGACGTGGGACGATGGCATCGAAAACGAGTAAATGAGGCAAGCCGGGATCAGGTAGGGTTTTTATTGGGTTGCGGTTAAAAATATGGGAGATGAGAAAAACACGTGTAATTCAAAAATATGGGAGATAACAATGGCCTCAACTCCATCAACAAATATCACTGCAATTGTTCCAACGATATTATAATGTATAATTATAGGGAGTTGTTAAGGGCACCGCAGTTTTGGCTAGGTGCACCGCAGTTTCTCCTAACTTTTCGCGTCTTTTGAAAATACGATTTGTACATGTTGTTTTAGAAAAAGTGTTCAACACGAAAGTTGTAGATCTCTACGAGATCTACAACTTTCGTGTTGAACATTTTTCCTAAAAATGCATGTACAACGCGTATTTCTAGAAAGACGCGAAACATGTATGTATTTTCAAAGTACGCATTGTACATGCATTTTTAGGAAAAGTGTTCACCACAAAAGTTGTAGATCTCGTCGAGATCTACAACTTTCGTGTTGAACACTTTTCCTAAAAATGCATGTGCAAGGCGTATTTTTATAAGGCGCAAAAAATTTAGAGAAAATACGGTGCACCTAGCCAAAACTGTGGTGCTCTTAACAATTCTCTAATTATATCCCCATTTATATTTAAATTTTTCTGTATAATAAATACAATATCCTTAAGCAAATAGTAAAAGAATATAACTTTAACTTCTAATAATATCAATCCATAATGAATATATATCTCAACTACTAAAATTACAAAATCATAAAATTTAAGCTGGAAAATGATAAAACAAAAACAGGCATTTAATTAAACCCTCGGAATATACTCGTACATGCCTTTCCCTCCTTCCAGACGAGACCACAGTCCAGATCAGACCAGACCAATAAATACAAATAAATTTATTTTTCAAATAGAACCAGTCACCATAAATGACTAGTTCATATTTTCACACGCTGAACCAGCACAAAATCTCCACACAGAAAACAAACCTGATTCAGTTGCTGCTGCTCAAATAGAACCAGTCGATGCGAATTTCGATCATCCAGAGGCACCTAAACAATTGGTGCGGCTCAAAAACTTGACCGATAGCCAAAAAGTGCCGGATTTTGATGAGAAGCGTGGGGCAAGCATCGGTGAACATCACCGTCTACATATCTACTACTCCTTTGGGTGGTTTTTCACGCTTTGATGGTTGTATTTACAACATAGCTACTATATCCAGAAGCTGATGTTGAATCCTGCAATCACAAGTCTAAACTTAACTGCCAACCGACATCGAAAGTATTACGAGATTGGATGAAAGAAGCTGAGCTGCCAACCTCGAGAATATCCAGTTTACAAGAAAAAAATCTATGGCTTCTTATTCTCCTGAATGCACTGTGACAAAATCCTTAACTCTTTGTTTTAGATTCTGAAAACAAGCAGATTACAGAGTTATTGAAGTTATTATTTCAAGGCAGATTTGTGGCATGATTTAATATACCTGTACTAATATTGTTCAAGGAAAAATAGAAAATGATGTATATAAATATATATATTCTATTCTAAATTACTATATAAAAGGGTAAACACTTATTTTTTTTTTTTGAGTGAACATTGGGCATCCAGCATTCTCATTTTATGTCTATATTAAACCACAAACAACATTAAAATATGATTGATTTTGGTAACTTTATGAAATCACACCTTGATGTTTTTATTTCAAGTTTAGGGTCCCTAAAATTTGTATAGTATAAGATTTTGGTCTCTATAGTCAAATATATTATTGCTTATAATGAAAAGTGCTTAGATTACGGGAGACGATACAATATTTAACTACCCGGGTTCCTGTATCTTTTTTCTTATCCCTGTCTCCTTCTCAAAGCCGTTGACGTAAATAAGAGAAAGAAATAATTACCCAAACTTCTCCTGTAAACTAGTATAATTAGTGAGAGCACCCCTCTTATTTTTGAAATTACAAAAAACTCTCCTTAACTTTTCATTTCATTATCAAAACCTTCCCTGATCTTTTCATTTCATTGCATCCATGAAGAAAAATACCCCCCTGGACACTGTTCACCGAGGGGGGTGTTTTTGTGCATGGATGTTAGGAAATTAAATCTTCAGGGGAGGTTTTTGTAATAAAATGAAAACTTTAGGGGAAGTTTTTGTAATTTCGAAAATAAGAGGGGTGCTGTCAGTAATTTAGCAAAGTTAGAGGGGAGGTCCTAGTAAATGGCCCATAAGAGAAAATATAAATTAAGAACACACAAGAAGTAATAGCTTGGCAACTGCTCTTCAGGCGAGCGACAGCGTAGCCGGCGGCAATCCGATTCTTCACATACTCGAAGCGTGAAAAATAGTTGCTTGAGAAAAGCCACCAGAGTATTCTGCCAGAAAGCGGCCTTTCCATTTCAAGGCGGCGGTACTTCATGGGCCTTCCCATTGCCGAATTTTCGCAATAGCATGCTGAAATTAGAGTTCTACTTGCCCTATTATATTTTCTGGAATGTTTTGCTGGGGGTGGGTGAGGCAATTATTTTATACAAGGTCTAAGGCTAATTACTTTCATAATTGTGTTCTCTCTCCTAATCAGCATTACCTAAGCACTTTTCATTATAGGCATCAACATATTTGACTATAAGGCCCAAAATCATATACTCCACAAATTTTAGGGACTAAGAACCTGAAATAAAAACTTCGGAGACTGATTTTATAAAATGTGTGGGAGATCGCCTGTGGTTTATATATATATATATATATACTATTTCAAAAAGAAATATGGAAGTCTGCAAATAATCACGAATTAAAAATTCATTCAAAAAATTTACACCGTCGGATCGACCAGATCTGGACTGCAAATAAACTTTTCACAAAAAAAATCATGCATCTTCACTCTCCTCAATCCCGAGTCCAGCAAATTCCCCCCCACCGTTTTTTGCCCAGCCCCGCGTCCCCCCTCTGTACACTGCCGCCGCCGCCGGCAGTGGAAAGTGGGGGGACGCGGGGCTGGGCAAAAAAAACGGGGGAGGGGGGGGGGGGGTATTATATAAATATTATATAAAACTCGGGATATTATATAAATATTATAATATATAGATATATTATAATATTTATAATATATATTTATATATTAAATATATATTATACTATATTACATAGGCGTGAAACCCGCCGGGGGCGGGCGAAACCCACCGGGGGCGGGCGAAGTCCGCCGCCGCGACTGGGTACTGTCGCGCGGGGCACGAGGGCCGGAGGCCCGTGCCTGTCACTCGCGTATATATATATGTTATTATATAAATATTATAATATATAGATATATTATAATATTTATAATATATATTTATATATTAAATATATATTATACTATATTACATAGACGCAAAACCCGCCTGGGGAGGGCGAAACCCACCGGGGGCGGCGAAGTCCGCCGCCGCGACTGGGTACTGTCGCGCGGGGCACGAGGGCCGGAGGCCCGTGCCTGTCACTCGTGTATATATATATATATATATATATATACACTATTTCAAAAAGAAATATGGAGGTCTGCAAATAATCACGAATTAAAAATTCATTCAAAAATTTAGACCGTCGGATCGACCAGATCTGGACTGCAAATAAACTTTTCACAAAAAAAATCATGCATCTTCACTCTCCTCAATCCCGAGTCCAGCAAATTCCCCCCACCGTTTTTTTGCCCAGCCCCGCGTCCCCCCTCTGTACACTGCCGCCGCCGCCGGCAGTGGAAAGTGGGGGGACGCGGGGCTGGGCAAAAAAAACGGGGGAGGGGGGGGGGGGTATTATATAAATATTATATAAAAACTCGGGATATTATATAAATATTATAATATATAGATATATTATAATATTTATAATATATATTTATATATTAAATATATATTATACTATATTACATAGGCGTGAAACCCGCCGGGGGCGGGCGAAACCCACCGGGGGCGGGCGAAGTCCGCCGCCGCGACTGGGTACTGTCGCGCGGGGCACGAGGGCCGGAGGCCCGTGCCTGTCACTCGTGTATATATATATGTTATTATATAAATATTATAATATATAGATATATTATAATATTTATAATATATATTTATATATTAAATATATATTATACTATATTACATAGACGCAAAACCCGCCTGGGGAGGGCGAAACCCACCGGGGGCGGGCGAAGTCCGCCGCCGCGACTGGGTACTGTTGCGCGGGGCACGAGGGCCGGAGGCCCGTGCCTGTCACTCGTATATATATATATATATATATATATATATATATATATATATATATATATATATATATGTTAAGCCGTCATTACGCTTCGCGGGACGACAGTACGCTCGTAGGTGCAAGGAGTAGACAAGCAGCGACGGGGTTGAACCATCTGGTTCAGCCCACTCTCGGTGAACCGGCCGGCCTGGGCTGAACCAACGGGTTCGGCCCCTTTTGGAGGGGCCGGCCGGCCCCTCCTTGGCCCGGGTATTTATACCCGGGCTACTCTCTTGGGAGGATTATGCAAACTCATTTCAAGGCAACTCTCTCTATCTCTCAAACCCTAATTCTCTAATTTCCTCCCTAGATATATCTCCCCCCTTCTCACTATCATTTGGTATCAAAGCCTCCTTTCTCCACCATGGTGACGACACAAACACAAGAAGAAAACGACTGCTTGGAAACCCTCGAAGAAAATCTGATGGGGTTGACGGATTCGGTGGTCGCCATCGAGGAAAACATGAAAACATCTACGCAAAGGCTAGAAAAGCGGATCGAGTCCCGGATGGAGGAGATCATGACGTTATTGACACAAAATCTGAAGGGCAAAGCCGTGATTGAAGAGGATCCGGGCGGATCTACAACCACACAGATGGATCCGCACAGGATCGGCCCCAACGGGGCCCCGATTGGTGCGGAAGAGGCGCGGGGTTCACCACGGGCTCGGGATCGACCCCGAGCAACGGATCGGGCACGGGGGCTCCGGCGCGGGCGGAACAGCAGCCGGAGGAGCCGGCGCTTGCGGATTGGGCCCCGGATGGGTCGGCGCAGGCGAAATCGGGCCGCACGGGGCCGGCGCAGGCGGGAGTGGCCCTGGTGGGCACGGAGCAGCGGGCTGGGGGTCCAGCGGGTTTCCTACGGCTGGTTTCGGCAGTGATGGGGGTGGCTCCGGTGGATTTGGACCCAGAGGCGGCGGATGGTCGTTTCCCCAATATGGCACGGGGGAGGGCTTGTTGCCTCCTCTGGCGAGAGGCGGCAGGCCGTGGGGTGAAGCTCCTGCAACGGGACCGTTCTGTCCGACTTTTCCCGGCATGCCTTTTGAAACCGGGGAACCGAGAAGACCCGCGGAGTATGGACAGGAGGCGGGGTGGCGTGGACAAGCCGGACATCGGCCATACATGCCGTCAAAATTGACGTGGATGAACTTTCTCAAGTTTAATGGCGGAGATGCCCTGGAGTGGCTACAAAAGGCAGAACTGTTCTTCAACTATCAGGAGATCCCAGAGGGGCAATGGGTAGAGTTGGCCTCTTTCATTTAGAGGATGATGCGTTCCAATGGGTGCAGTGGTTCCTGAGAGGCAAGGACTACGTGTCCTGGACCGACTTTGTGGATGGATTCACCGCTCGTTTTGGACCTCTCGAGTACGAAGACTTTGAAGCACTCTTACAGAAGCTGCATCAGAAGGGGACGGTGATGGAGTACCGAACCGAGTTTGAAAAGCTGGCTAACCGAGTGCAGTGGGAGGAGAAAACGCTACTCAGCTGTTTTGTATCCGGACTCAAGGATTATTTGCGAGATGAGATCCAGTCATACATGCCCCGCAGCTTGAACCATGCGATCAGCTTAGCGCGGATACAGGAGGAGCGTTATAACCGGCACCGCCACCGCAGCTCAACCCGTTCTACTACCACGACGCCAGTGGCGAAGAGGGACTCTCAGGGATCGGGCAAGCTGGTGGTCACGCGGCTGACTTGGGTGGAACTTCAGGCGCGGAAGGAGAAGGGATTGTGCTATAATTGCGATGAAAAATTCGCTCCCGGACATAAATGTCAGAAGATACATGTCTTTATGCTACGGGAGGACACGGAGGAAGAGGACACGCCCACCTCGGAGTGGGAAGGTGACGTAGATCTGACTGAGTTCGGCGTGTCCCTTCAAGCAATGGAGGGATGCAATTCACCACTTACTATGAGGATGGCAGGGCGAGTCCACCAAGAGAAGGTGACTATCCTGGTTGACAGTGGAAGTACGCACAACTTCATTCATCTGGAAGTGGCGCAGAGGGTGGGACTCGAGGTTGACCGAGATGCTGCATTTCACGTTATGGTGGCGGATGGGAGCAAACTCTGGTGCGAGGGGGGCATGAAGGGCATGGAGCTAAAGATTCAGGGGTACTCGGGACGCACAGATGTCTATCTTCTACCCATCAGAGGGTCGGATATGGTGCTTGGGGTGCAGTGGCTACAGCAACTACGGCGGGTGACCTTTGCTTGGGAACATATGACCATGAAGTTCCTCCAACAGGGGAAGCAATATTGCCTGGGGGGCCTCAAATCCTCCCCACTGAAAGAGATATCCCTCCGCAGTCTGCAGCAATTGGGGGAGCAAGGCAGCCCGATGGCGATGATTATGGCTATTACGGAGGCCCCCGAGGCGACTCCGGCAGTCCCCGAGCAGATGCAAGCGCTGCTCGCTCAGTACGCTGATATATTCCAGACACCCAGTACACTTCCACCATCGCGGTTCAGGGATCACCAGATTCAGTTGAAGGCCGGTACGAAGCCCATCAATATTAGTCCGTATCGGTATCCGTACAGCCAAAAGGCCGAGATCGAGCGTAGCATTCGAGAAATGCTCACAGCGGGACTCATTCGTCCTAGTACCCGTGCATTTTCGTCTCCCATCATCCTGGTTAAGAAGAAGGACGACTCATGACGTTTTTGTGTGGACTACCGAGGCCTAAATAATTCCACGGTCAAAGACAAGTTTCCAATACCGTTGATTGAAGAATTGCTGGATGAACTACACGGTGCTTCCCATTTCACCAAACTCTACCTCAGGTCGGGTTACCACCAGATTCGCATGAGGGAAGCGGATGTCCCCACGACCGCTTTCCGCACTCATGACGGGCATTATGAGTTTCTGGTGATGCCGTTCGGGCTCACCAACGCCCCCTCCACATTCCAAGCCGTCATGAACGAGATATTCCGCCCCCTCCTCCGTCAATCAGTGTTGATATTCTTTGATGATATTCTGATCTACAGTGTCAGCTGGGAGGATCATCATCTTCGTCATGTGGAGTAGGTCTTCGCCATTCTTCGCCAACACCAACTGTACGTCAAGCAGTCCAAATGCTCTTTCGGACAGGAGGAGGTCGAGTATTTAGGTCATTTGGTGTCGGCCAACGGCGTCAAGGCGGACTCTCACAAGATTGACAACATGTTATCCTGGCCGCGACCTCATACTATACGCGCACTGAGGGGATTCTTGGGCCTCACAGGCTATTACCGCCGCTTTGTGAAAGATTACGGCAAGATTGCCCGACCTCTCGCCCAATTGTTACAGAAAGATGCCTTTGTTTGGCAGGCCGAGGCCGAGGCAGCATTCCAGGCACTTAAGCGGGCCATGACGTCGACACCAGTCCTGGCGCTCCCGGATTTCACTAATGAGTTTGTGTTGGAGACTGACGCCTCTGGGTGGGCATTGGCGCAGTGTTGATGCAAGAGGGTCGACCCTTAGCCTTCTATAGCAAGGCACTAGCCCCACGCATGCTGAGGTTGTCCACCTATGAAAAGGAGATGTTGGCGATCATCCACGCGGTGGCTGTGTGGTGTGCGTACCTTCTCGGCCGACATTTTACAATTCGCACCGACCATCAAAGCTTGAACCATTTCTTGAACCAACGGATTTCTTCCCCTCTTCAACAAAAGTGGGTGACCAAACTTCTGGGTTATGATTATGAGATTTCCTACCAGAGCGGCAAAGAAAATGTTGTGGCTGATGCTCTCTCTCCTCTACCCGAGAATACGGTTGCTCACATCTCAGGGCCACTAGTGGACTCATTGGATGAGATACAGGAGGAGGTGATGCGAACGCCCGATTTACGGACCATGGTGGAGGCTTTACAGCGCGGCGAGACCGTGACCGTCGGCTATCATCTTCAGAACGACCGCCTCTACCATCATGGCCGCGTGGTTCTCCCTCCAGACTCGGCCTGGAAGACTGTGATGATGCACGAGTTTCATTCATCCCCGACAGGCGGCCATGCAGGAGTGCTCCGGACCCTTCAGCGGGCACGAGCAAATGTTTTTTGTCCCGACATGCGCCGGGACATACAGCAGTTTGTACGGCAGTGTGAGACTTGCCAGCGCCAGAAGTATGAGACGACCTCGCCAGCAGGGCTGTTGGTGACTCTCGAGATCCCGCAGCAGATTTGGGATACGGTGTCGATGGATTTCATTGACGGGTTACCCAAATCACAAGGGAAATCCATCATCTAGGTGGTGGTGGACAAACTTTCCAAGTACGGCCACTTCCTGGCGTTGAGCCACCCATATACAGCCGAATCTGTTGCCTCCCTGTTCGCCCGGGAGATCATCCGCTTGCACGGCCTACCACGAGCCATCATCTCTGACAGGGACTCTACCTTCGTGAGCAACTTTTGGCATGAACTATTCCGACTGCAGGGGACATGTCTACGTTTCAGCACCGCACATCATCCCCAGACGGACGACCAGACAGAGGTCTTAAATCTGGAGGTGGAGACTTACCTCCGTTGTTTTGTTATGGATGAACCCCAGACTTGGCCAGGGTGGTTGCACTGGGCCGAATATTGTGACAACACTTCCTACCACTCGGCCAGCAGGATGACCCCATTTGAGGTTGTTTACGGCAGTCCTCCCCCTACCTTGAGCAGCTATGAGCCGGGCAGCACGGCCATGCCGGCGGTTGATCGGGCCCTTCGGGACAGGGATCGCATGTTAGCAACCCTGCGTGAGAACCTTCGCCTCGCCCATGATCGCATGAAGGTTCAGGCAGACAAGCATCACAAGTAGAGGGAATTTGCAGTGGGCGATGAGGTGTTTCTCAAGTTACGGCCGTACCACCAGTTGTCCCTCGCTCTCCGTCTGAATCAAAAGTTATCTCCCAGGTATTACGACCCCTTTCGAATTCTCAACAGGGTGGGGCCGGTGGCATACAAGTTGGCGTTGCCGGCGGGGTCCCGCATTCATCCGACTTTTCATGTATCTTTGCTCAAGCGGAAGGTGGGAGCCAATGTCCAGCCATGTGTTCAACTGCCCGAGACTACCAGTGCGGGCGAGCTTCGCCCTATTCCGGAGGATATTGTGCTACTCAAGTGGAAACTACGCGGCGCTGAGTACCGGCCGGAGCTCCTGATCAAGTGGAAAAATCTCTCAGCAGTGCACAACTCCTGGATGGATTTGCTGGACTTCAAGGAGCTTTACCCCGACTACCACATTGGGGACAAACTGGTTCTTGATGGGGAAGGGAATTTTACGCCGCCATTACGCTTCGCGGGGCGAAAGTACGCTCGTAGGCGCAAGGAGTCGACAAGCAGCGACGGGGCTGAACCAGCTGGTTCAGCCCCCTCTCAGTGAACCGGTCGGTCGGGGCTGAACCAACGGGTTCAGCCCCTTTTGGAGGGGCCGGCCGGCCCCTCCTTGGCCCGGGTATTTATACCCGGCTACTCTCATGGGAGGATTATGCAAACTCATTTCAAGGTAACTCTTTCTCTCTCTCTATCTCTCAAGCCCTAATTCACTAATTTCCTCCCTAGATATCTCTCTCCCCCTTCTCCTTCCTATCAATACATATATATATATATATGTGTGTGTGTGTGTGTCGAAATTACATGTTGCACCTCTCTATCTTTTGAAATTACAAAAACCATCCCTACAAGTTTATATTTCATAACATGCGTGCACAAAAATACCCCGTGAAGGAAAGCGCCAAAGGGAAATTTTGTGCGTGCATGTTATGAAATGTAAACTTGGGAGGTTTTTGTAATTTCAAAAGATAGAAGTGTGCAACCAGTAATTATACCAACTCCTATGGTGGCTTGGGTAATTAATAGTTATATATATATACACACACAGTATAGGAAAAAGCACCGCCCATGGACATAGTTTAGTTAGGGCCTTAGGGGCAAAATGAAAAGACTAAAATGTGTCATGAAAATTGAATTTTGACTTTATATGGTCAGATAAATAAACGAAAAAGGGCCCAAACAGAAGCATTGATAGTATCTTGTCATACCTTCAACTCTTCATGCAACGAGATATAAATTCTCTTCATTTCTTTATGGCTCTACATAACAGACAATAGAAAAGGTATTACATATAGAAAGAAAAAACAATTTAGCAGCATAAACATCTCTAAACAAGAACTGCAAAACAAATATTATTTAGGCCCCATTTGGTAATCCGTTTTGGGGCTTTTCGTTTCCAAAAAACGCACCCGCCGCTGTTATAAGCATTTGTTTTTCCGCTTGTTTTTGGAGCCGCGCAGCGTTTTATCGCTGCTGAAAAAACAGCGGGCCGAAACCCTCACGCAAGCCTCCAGTGTGTCGCGTTTTAGGCGTGATCGCGAGTTCTAGGTTTTGATCCGCCGCATCGTTTCGACGGCAGCCAGTGTTTAATCTTCACCGAGCCCGTCCATCGGTTTGCGTGAGGGTTCTAAAGTGAGCGCCGGCGAAGGCAGAAGAAGCGGCATATAGAAGAACTGTTCCCTATTCTTCTGAGATCATCTTGATTCTGTCACCAATTGGTTAGTGCTGGTTTCTCCTGAATCTCCGTCAATCAGTAGCTTGAATGGATGATTTCTCTTTCCCTTCTTTCAATTGACGAATTTGTTTGCTATCGGATGAATCTTTGTTTCGTCATTTTGAGCTCCTAATCTCATTACCGTTTTCAATTATCGCATTTGTCATTGGAAGTTGTTTGTGTTTGAGATACGGCGATTTTGTTTTATTTTTGATAAGATATGATTTTAGTGGGATTTTTATAGCAGAAATCCGTTTCGGTAACAATTAGATCTGCTGCATTAAAGTTGTTTTGTAATCCATCTTCTTCGTTGTAATTGCTTTGTTATAATCCGGGATTCAACATTTCAATTTCTGCAATTTATATAGATTAGAACAAAAAAATTGTATAATTTTTTTAATAAAACGTCACTATTGTATTGTCAAACGGTTCTCTGTTTCGAACAGCTCTGCAAACACAGACTACCCAAACAAATCTCCATTTCCATCAACTAGTTTCCAACAGCTCCATTTACAAACCTCTATTTACGACAACTCCTTTTGCAACCGCAACCGCTAAAACAAATGATGCCTTAGAAGGAGAGAAAATATTTGAGGGTCCATTTTGAAGTGGACCAAGACTTAGAGGGATCCCCAATTTGTCACTATGTAAACCCACTTGCACAACCACCACTCCCTCCCTACGTGGAGACCCAGAGTTCCACTACGAGTAATGTCATGGCCCCGGCTTAGGCCGACCACACCCTCTCAAGAGAAGTGTCCAACCATAATTTTCTTATCGGGGAGATCAAACCACCCCTTAGGCACATTTTGACTATGGAAGGGACAACTTCAAGACGACCATGTGCCCCTTGGAGGTCACCATATAGAGAATGATATCACAAGCAAGGTCCACATCGATGCCCACGCCCATGGACAACTAGGCACTAAAGCATTTAGTGAAGGAGTACTTGATATGGAGCATTGTTTTTAGTATGAGATGTGGGATGAAAGTAGGGTTCGGTTAACAAAGATGAAGCTAGATGGGTAAGCAAAAATTTACTAGACGAGCAAAGAGAGGATGCTCTATAGAGATAGTTAATATCTCATCACCTGATGGCCGGAGATGAAGCATGAATTAGAATAAAAATATCACCTTGCATCATATGGGAGCAAAGATCCTGGACTAGCTCTATGCCTTACGGCGGAGCACTCTCTTTGTAGCCAATTGCATGACTTAGTTTGACGACTTGGTCGTTAGAAGTGACATCAAAGAGGACGTCATCGTTGATATGCAGGATAGCTTTCAGAGATTCACAGAGCGTTGATTCCCCATCGCCCGGATTCAGCCAAATAGATATCTCAATTCGCCCTTGAATACAAGCAGTATTTGTGGATCAAAGGTCCAAGAAGAGCAAGCGCATAGACAGAGAGCTCGACATTTAGGAGACAACCCTAGATAGGGATCAACACTTCCACGCCTAATCATGTCCCAACGAAGACGAAAGGAAAAGTGATGGTCACGAGGCATCCAAATAAGGAGGAATTCAGTGTTATTGTTGTTATGGTATCGAAGAAGTAGCGACCCAATCCACTATGGAGAATCTACTTATATATAAGTACTTCGACCCCAACCCAGATCTACCTAAGGACTCCGTGGAAGAAGAGCTAGTAGTGATGGTAGGAGGAAGTTGGGAGAGCGATGCGGACAAAGCCCTAGAGATGGGAGTAGTTCAACGCCATCTCCAACCACCCCCACCCCCCCACCCCCACCCGCCGTACTAACAAGTATAAGAGGTGGACCACTATCTGCCAACTTATGTCCCAAGAACGGGCAATGCATGTAAGTACACTATCGATAATGGTAATTGCGTGAATATCATTGTCCAGAAGGGGCTAAAGTGGATAAAAGTTAAAGTGAAGCTTCATCCACATCCCTATTGAGTTATATATTAGATGAGTTCATTGACATCATGCAGACGAACTTCCACCATCATGTGATTCTGAAAGCCTTGCTCGCGAACCTACCCCATTAACGTACGGGCCCCATGACAATGCAAAGTGGAGGAGACAAGTAATAAATTGGTAAGGAAGCAGATTATTCGAGAAAGTATGAGCCCCCGTGATGCAGGATAGGCTCGTGAGTGTACTCGGGAACCTAAGGACGCAATGCCTAGTGGGCAATGACGTACAGGACGAACTCGTGGTCAATGTGTGCGGACTGAAATTAAATGCATGCAACTTAGAGTCTTCCGACGGCAGATTAACAACTTAATAATGAAACAATAAATACGTAGTAGAATATTCAGCAGCTTGCAACTATAGTGAAAACAAATGAGTTTTGTTCCTCTCTATTGGAAAAGCTCATGTAAAAGGCCCATTTAATGACCCTCTTTCTTTGTTTTCTTTCTCCTCCTTCTTTAGTCCCACATCATGTATAGGATTTATTCTGCTCTCCTCTCTCCTATATATTTGTATTCTCTCCGTACAATTAGACACTTGATTAATACATACAAGCTTTTGGCTCTCTCAACATGGTATCAGAGCCAGGTTCTGTCTAGCTGCGGCCTCCCTGCGGACTGCCTTTTTCTGTCCGCTCCGGTCTCCTGCGGACTGCACCTTTGCATCTGCTTCTTTGCGGACTGTTTTTTTTCCGCCTTCCCTGCGGACTGCCTTTTTTCTGTCCGCTCAGGTCTCCTGTGGACTGCCCCTCTGCATCCGCCTCTCTTCTCTCTCTCCGTGGTTCCACCCTCCTCAGGCTTCTTATAGCCATCTTCTGCCCTGACTCGTGGGGCCCACCTCCTCTATCCGCTGCGGGCGTTCCTTCCTGTCCGCTGCACACTCTGCTTCTGTCCGCTCGAGCCTCTTTGCTCGCGGACTGCTCCTCTCTCCTCGATCTGATGCGGACGTTCCTTCCTGTCCGCTGCACGCTCTGCGTCTGTCCGCTCGAGCCTCTGCTCGCGGACTGCTCCTCTCTACTTCCCCGCAGTCTCTTGCGGACTGCTCCTGCGGACTGCTCCCTATCCGCAGTCTCTTGCGGCCTGCTCCTGTCCGTTGCGGGCTCTCCTCTTGTCCGTTGCGCGCTCCTCTTCTCTCTTGCTGCGTGGATTCTTCATCCTCGCGGTCTCTTCTTTAGTCCGCCACGGGTTTTGCCGCGGCCTGCCCTAGTCCGCCGCGATCTTCTCCAAACCGCTACGACCTCTGCCGCGGTCTGCTCCTGACCGCCGCGACCTCTTCCAGTTCGCCGCGGCCTCCTCCAGTTTGCCGCGGCCTCCTCTAGCCCGCTGCTTGCCGCGCGGTTTGCACTCGCCGCGCCCTGCTGTCTGTTGTGCCTCAGTCTGCTGGCTCTGCCCGCCTCTTCTCCTCCAAGTCGTCATGTCCTCCAGCGACTCCACTACCGCTCACCCCCCGGCCGACCACGTGGCTCCTCTCGAACTCCGCGATGAGCTTCGGATTACTACTATTTCCCTCTCTGGCAGGTCCAACTTCATCCCCTGGGTACACTCCGTCCGCCGGGTCTTACAAGCCAAGGGTCTTGCGCGTCACCTTACCCAGGGCTCACCGACTCCTCCTACGGATGATTGGCTCCGCAATGACGGTCGCGTCCAGACCTGGATCCTGAACTCGGTGGAGGGTGAGCCGTACCAGATGATCATGTATCATGAGACCGCCAAATCCATGTGGGATGAACTTCATTCCTTGTACTCGGGCAAGGACAACCTTCAGCACCTTTTTGACATCATCACTGATCTTCAAGCTTTGGATGTTGGCAAAGCTCTGGACATGACCTCCTTCGTGGCCCGGGCTAAAACTCTAACGGAGGCCTGGATTCAGCACCAGCCCGCGACTACTGATCTCGCTGCTCAACGCGCCCAGAAGGAGGCTGTTTGTATTGCTATGATTATGGCTCGCGTCCCGCCACACCTTCACAGTATCCAGGCCCAGGTTCTGGCTTCACCCACTACCCCTTCCTTCTTCGATGTCTGCTCCATGTTACTTCACGTGCCACCTCCACCGGAGGCACCTGCACCACCCTCGCCGGCCCTTCTTCAGCAGGCCCTTCCTCCTTTACTTCCCCCACCCACTTTTCCTCGGGGTGGACGTACGGGCTCCCGTGGGCGGGGCCGTGGTGGCCGCGGACGGCCCAAGTGCACCTACTGCGGCCGGGATGGCCATACTGAAGCGGTCTGTCACAAGAAACATGGCTACCCTCCTCGCCCGCCTACTGCTGCTGTTACCGATAGCTCTCCTCCGACTGGTACGGATCTTGAGGCTCTTCGCCTTCAGCTGCAACAACTCCAGGGGCTCCTGAACCCTCCATCTGCTTCCATTGCCTCCACCTCTCATGCAGGTATTGTCTCCACCTCCACTGCAGGTACTGCCTGTCTTTCCTCCGGCTCTCGCTGGATCCTGGACTCGGGAACCACCCACCACATCACTTCCATGCCACCGCCCCGGTTCTCTGCTGCTCCTCATCCCCAGTCTATTACTGTGGCCAATGGTGCGCTTGTTCCGGTCTCCGGATGTGCTGATCTCTTCCTCCATCCCTCTCTCTCTCTTCGTTCCGTTTTTTATGTGCCGGCCTCACCATATAATTTACTCTCTGTTGGTCGTCTTACTACTGATATGAATTGTTATATCACCTTCACCTCTTCTGGTTTTTTGATACAGGATCGGCAGACGCAGATTACCATTGGTAGGGGTCGACTGCAGAACGGGCTCTACCTCCTCGATGTCTCTCCCACATCATTTTCCTCTGTTTCTTCTACTGATTGGCATTGTCGGCTTGGGCATGCCCCTCTACCTATCCTCCAGAATGCGCTTCCTGACATTTCTCTTCCTGTTTTTAAATGTGATTCATGTATTCTTGGCAAACAGCCTCGTGCTTCTTATCCTGCACATTGTACTCGGAGCTCTGCTCCTTTTGATCTAATACATTCTGATATTTGGGGACCGTACAAAGTTTCTAGCATCTCTGGTTATCGTTATTTTATCACATTTATTGACGATTACTCTCGCACCACCTGGTTGTATCTACTACATGATCGCTCTGAGCTTCCTCGTGTTTTTCAGGCTTTTGTGTTAGAAACTCGTACGCAATTCTCTACCCTCATTAAAACTTTCCGCTCTGATAATGCTCGGGAATACACTAGCAATGAGTTTGCCACTCTTTGCGCCAACTTTGGTATTGTTCGTCAGACCTCTTGTCCCTACACCCCGCAGCAAAACGGGGTCGCCGAACGCAAGAACCGCCACTTGCTTGATGTTGCTCGCTCCCTCATGCTCCACATGCACGTTCCAAAAGTATTCTGGAACTTTGCGGTTTCCACCGCGTGTTTTCTTATCAACCGTCTCCCATCACCGGTTCTCCAGAACGCTACCCCCTTCAGCCTTCTTTTTCCCTCCGCACCCGCCTTCCCTCTCACACCCCGGGTTTTTGGCTGTACTTGCTTTGTCCATAACCTGGGCCTCACTCTTGACAAACTGGATCCCCGTGCGGCCAAACATATTTTCGTCGGCTACTCCCGCACCCAAAAGGGTTATGTTTGCTACTCCCCGGTCACCCGGAAGGTCTCTGTCTCTACTGATGTTACTTTCCGGGAGGATCAACCCTTCTTCCCTCCTCCTTTGCCACACCTTTTACCACCACCTTCTCCACCACCCTCCATCCCACGGCCGGTGATCCCCGTCCACTCCCCTCCAACCATCCCTCCGCCTCCTCCCACCCTTGACCCTCCTCGACCGCCCGTTATTCGGGTCTATACTCGTCGCCCTCTTCCTCTCGTAGCTCCTATGCAGTCGGCTTCGACCTCGGCTTCTCCGTGTTCTGCTGCTCCGGTACCGGCCTCTACAGCTCATCTGATGGCGAACTATGTTTCTCTCCATCGCCTCTCTCCACCTCTTCAGATCTTGGCTACTTCACTATCCTCGGTCTCTATTCCTACTTCTGTACAGGACGCTCTTCAACATCCTGGGTGGCGTGCTGCCATGGAAGAAGAGATGGCTGCTCTGTGGGCGAACCAGACTTGGACCTTGGTGCCCCTTCCTCCCGGCCAGAAACCTGTTGGGTGTAAATGGGTCTTCGTCATCAAACATGCCCCTGATGGGACCATTGATCGACTCAAAGCTCGTTTGGTTGCTCGTGGCTTCACCCAGCAGCAGGGGCTCGACTATGAAGAGACTTTCTCTCCGGTCGCTAAGCTCAACACGGTCCGAATTCTCATTTCTGTTGTTGTCCATCGTCAATGGCCCTTATTTCAACTCGACGTCAAGAACGCTTTCCTGAATGGCGACCTTCAGGAAACTGTTTACATGCAACAACCTCCCGGGTTTGAGACCACGGGGGAGTCACGGGTTTGTCACCTTCTCAAATCCCTATATGGTCTCAAACAATCCCCTCGGGCATGGTTCGACAAGTTCAGCAAAGCTCTCCGGGCAATTGGCTTCACTCGAAGCTCGGCTGACTTCTCATTGTTTGCTCGTCACCGGGCAACGGGAACGGTTATCCTATTGGTATATGTCGACGACATCATTATTACTGGAAATGACTTGGACAACATACAGGCCGTTAAGCTACATCTGAGCTTCGTCTTCCAAACTAAAGATCTGGGACATCTTCGGTACTTCCTTGGTCTGGAAGTGGCCAGACGGTCAGATGGTCTGGTTCTCTCTCAGCGAAAATACTGTCTGGATCTTCTTCATGATGCGGGCTACTCTTGCTGCAAACCTATTAACACTCCCATGGATGTAAATCACAAACTATGTGCTCAGGGCTCCGATTCTGATTCTCTTCTACAAAATCCAGAATATTACCGTCGTCTAGGTTGGAAACTTATCTACCTAACAGTTACAAGACCTGATATATCCTTCGCTGTGGGACTCGTTAGTCGCTATATGCACTCTCCTCGAAGCTCTCATCTCCAGGCTGTGGAACGCATTCTCAGATATCTTAAGACAGCTCCTGGCCAAGGACTTGTATACAAAACCTCATCTTCCATTCCTACACTAGTGGCATACTCTGATGCCGACTACGCTGGCTCCCTCGACGATCGACGATCTACTAGCGGGTTTTGCACATATTTTGGAGGACATCTGATTACTTGACGAAGCAAGAAACAAGCAGTGGTTGCTCGATCCTCAGCAGAAGCAGAATATCGGGCAATGGCTGCTGTGGTCTCTGAACTCACATGGATTGAGAGTCTCCTTACCGACCTTAGAGTTAAACTATCTTCACCAGCTCTCCTCCTATGTGACAGTCAAGCTGTCATACATATTGCCAAGAACCCAGTCTTTCACGAAAGAACGAAGCATATTGAGGTAGATTGTCATTTCATCCGAGAGAAAGTCCACATGAAGAAGATCGAGCTCAAGCATGTTCCGGGTACTGAACAGGTTGCTGACATCCTCACCAAAGCTCTACCTAGTACAATATTCTATCAGTGCCTATCCAAGCTTGGCGCATACGACTTGTATGCTCCAGCTTGCGGGGGAGTATTGGAAAAGCCCATGTAAAAGGCTCATTTAATGGCCCTCTTTCTTTGTTTTTTTTCTCCTCCTTCTTTAGTCTCACATCATGTATATGATTTATTCTTCTCTCCTCTCTCCTATATATTTGTATTCTCTCCGTACAATTAGACACTTGATTAATACATACAAGCTTTTGGCTCTCTCAACACTCTCCAATTGGAGTGAACAAGTAAGAACACCAAGCAAATAAACCCCACAATTTATATTGATTAATTTAAAAGACAAACAATTATAAATTAAGTTCTACTAAATGCAAACATCCATTGCGTAAAATAAAGGAACGATACAACCGAAACTACAAGACTTAGAAGTATTAGTGTTGTTTTAAGGTGATCGGTGGATGCAAAGAGGCACCTGGAGGCTGATGAAGGGACGAGAGGGGAATGCAGGGTTGACTTACTTTGTCGAGGTGTTGGGCACAACAGATGTGAGGCTGGGAGGTGCAGTTTGCAGCAGAGAGGGCCAAGGGGCGGAGAGGTTGTGATTTGTAGTGGGGAGGAGTTGGGAGGCCACAGTTGAAAATGGAGTGAGGCTGGCTAGAAGTTACAGTTGTAAGAAGGGGGGCTAGGAGGTGATGTTTTAGCAGCGGGGAGGGGTTGGAGGACGGGGTTGTTGCTAGGAGTGTACAAAAGGGCCAGAGCTTGTAGTGGGGCGGGGCGGGTGGAGTTTGTAACAAGGATGGGGTTGAGGGTCGGAGATTGCAATGGGAAGGTAGGGAGAGGTGTAGAGCGGCGGGAGAAAGTCGGTGGGATGCTTGATCGGTAGCATCAAAGCGGGAAAATGAGAACCGGGGGAGCCTAAGGCGTCAATGTTGAAGTATTAGACCGGGCGGCCTTGCGGTCTTATCCAGCGGTTTGTTGACCGAGCGGTCTGGCGGTCTCACTCTGAAGCCTGGAGACTGGGCGGTCTATCGGTCTCCCATTGCGGCCTGTTCTATCCTGCTGGAGTTGTCGAGCGGTTAACCCATCTGTCTAACCGCGCGGCCTGTGCGGTCTCCTTTATTTCTAGCCGCTCAGTACTGTAAATGTTTAGTCTCACATTGTTTGTTTACTCTCTCTCATATCTCCTCCATTCTATATAAGGGAGGTCATACCTTTGTAAATGATATCTTTTTTGGATAATAAAATTTCAATTATTCAAAAGTATATTCGTTTGTTCTTTCTTATTCGCTACTTTCTACATGGTATCAGAGGACACGGTCGTTTCCTCCTGATTGTGTGCGCTCTCTGATTCTCGCGGCTTGTTTTTCGCTTTCCGCGACCTGTCTCGCGGCTTGCCTTCTCTTCTGTCTGCTGCCCTGTTCGCGCGGCTTGTTTCTGTCCGCTGCCCTGTTCGCGCGGCTTGCTTCTCCTTGGTTCACTTCTCCTGATGTTATTCGTCGCCGCGACCTGATTCGTTGTCGCCGCGCACCTGGTTCCTTCTTGCCTCTCCGACTTCCTAGTCGTTGCGGCCTGTTTCTGTTCGCCCAGCCTGCGACTTGTTGTAGTCGCTGCTTCTTGCCTCCTCATCTCTTCTGTTCGCTCGGCCTTTTCAGTCCGCGCGACCTCTTCCCCGCTGTTCCTTTGACTGCTTTCTAGCCGCTTGTGTTCGCGCGGCTTCTCCCTTTTTTATCCGCTGCGGTTTCTTGTTGTGTTCTATGGCGACTACTTCCGGCCTCACCACTACTCCTGCAGCTCCTTCTCCACCTCCTCCTTCGGGCAACCTTGGCACCCTTTCTAAGCTTGTTGGCTCCAACTATCCCGATTGGAGCGTTTCTTTCACTTTTCTCCTTCGCTCTCAACGCAAACGTCATCACCTCACCGATGACCCTCCTCCTCGTACCTCTCCTGAGTTTGATGACTGGGATGCGAGTGATGCTCTTGTCCGCACCTGGCTGGCCAACAGCCTTTCTGATGAGTGCCTTCCCGTCATTCGCCATGATGAGACGGTCAAGGCCGCCTGGCTTCACCTTGCTGCTCTCTATTCAAAGGGGGGCCAGACGTCCCGCATTTATACTCTCGATGCGGACCTCTTCGCCCGCCCTTCCATGTCTCCTGCTGCGGCTTATCAGCAGGTTCAAGCTCTTGGTGCTGAAATCCTCCAGAATCGCCCCTTCTCCGCGGACTTGGCCGAACAGCACAAACACTTCCAGGAACTCCTGGTTGTTTGTTATCTTCTTCGACTTCCCAATTCTTATGATATGATCCGCCAGCAGATCTTGGGTGAGGCGGAATCTCCTACTTTGGATGCTACTGCGGCTCGCATTGCCGCTGTTACTTCGCTGCTCCAGCGGCCTCTGTTGGCCTCCCCTCCTTCCCAGGACTTCTTTGCTCACCAAGCTCAGAGGGGGGGACCTAGTGGTCGCGGCCCCTCCGGCGGACGGGGTTCATCCCGGTTCCTCTGCTCTCACTGTGGTCGTACCGGCCACTCTGTTGACCGCTGCTGGCAGAAACATCCTCATCTTCGCCCTTCTGGTGATGCTCCTTCTTCGGCCTCCGCCTCTTCTCGGCCGTCTGCCTCTGTGGCCACGACGTCAGGTAGTGCCCACGTCGTTACCCAAGGTAAATGGCTGATTGACTCCGGTGCTACAAATCATATGACTGGCAACCCTCATTGCTTCTCCCGTCTTGAGACCCATGACCGCTTACCCCCGGTTCGTGTGGCGGATGGTTCCCCGTCCCCGGTTCATGGGACGGGCATGGTTCAACTCACCCACTCGCTCTGCTTGGAGGACACCCTCTATGTCCCGAAGTTCCAGTGCAATTTGTTATCAGTTACTACTTTATGCCGGCAACTTCAGTGCTCCGTCTTATTCACTCTCACTACTTGTTCTTTTCAGGACCCGAGGACCCAGCGGACGATTGCTACTGGGACTGAGAGCGGAGGCCTCTACTTCCTCGACGATGTTTCCGCTCTGTCCGCCTACTCCTCCTCCACAGATCTCCTTCAATGGCATCTTCGCCTTGGACATCCTCCTCCTCGGATTCTTCGCCAGCTTCTGCACCACTTACCTCCTACCACTTCTCCGCTCAACTGTGATGCGTGTCAGCTTGGCAAACATCATCGCTCCTCCTTCCCACCGAAGCAAGGTCGTGGCTCCTCTCGCCCGTTTGATCTTATTCATTCTGATGTATGGGGTCCTGCTCCCACCCTCACTGTTGGTCGGGGTAGTTCCTATTTTGTCATCTTTATAGATGATTTTTCACGTTGTACCTGGGTGTATCTGTTAAAAGATCGCTCTGAACTCTTTTCTGTTTGACAATCATTTTATTTTATGATTCAGACTCAATTTGTTGTTGCTGTTAAAGTTTTACGTTCTGATAATGCCAAGAAATATTTGAATCATGAGTTCTCCGCATTCTTTCACCAACATGGTCTGCTTCATCAAACGACTTGTGTTTACACCTCCCAGCAGAATGGGGTGGCGGAGCGTAAAAACCGTCACCTGCTTGATGTTGCTCGTACTCTCATGACGCAGATGCACGTCCCTCGCTCCTACTGGGGCTACGCTGTACTCCTCGCCTGCTATCTCATCAATCGCCTTCCCTCCACAGTTCTCCACGGCCAGACTCCCTTCTCCATTCTCTACCCCCACAAGGAACCTTTTCCTCTCCCTCTCCGCGTCTTTGGCTGTACGGCATTTGTTCACGCTCCCTCCGCTACCCGCGACAAGCTTTCCCCCCGTTCCACCAAGTGTGTCTTTTTGGGGTACTCTATCACTCAAAAAGGTTATTGCTGCTTTGACCCCCTTCTCCGCAAGCAGTTTGTCTCCGCGGATGTGACCTTTTTCGAGAATGCTTCCTATTTCTCTCCTACATCTTCTCTTCCTTCTGATATCTCCGTTCCTTCCACGCCTCTCGACGTTTTCCCCACCTCCGTCTCCTCCTCTACCGACTCCTTCCCAGTCCGTCTCCCCACCCACCCCTCCACCCTCCTCTCCGCGGCCGTCACTCTCTAGTCCCGGGCCAGCCTTCTCCGCCACGGACGCTCCGGTCGCTGACGCTCCCGTCGACCTGGATCTTCCCATTGCTCTTCGCAAAGGGGTGCGGGCGTGTACTCAACACCCGCTTGCGGCAGTTGTTTCCTATGATCGGCTTTCTCCTTCTCGCAGGTGTTTTGTCTTGGCTATCTCTGCTACTTCTACTCCCCGCACCTACCAGGAGGCTCTTGCTCTCCCTCATTGGAAGTCTGTCATGGATGAAGAGATGGCTACTCTTACTGAACGGGGTACCTGGACCCTGGTTCCTCCTCCCGTGGGCACTGATGTGGTTGGCTGTCGCTGGGTCTTCGTTGTGAAATTTCGCCCCGACGGCACTGTGGATCGCTACAAAGCCCGGCTGGTGGCCAAGGGCTTCACTCAGACTTACGGTATTGATTACTTCGATACCTTTTCTCCGGTTGCTCGCCTCAGCACCATCCGGGTTCTCCTTTCTGTGGCTGTTAACCGGGATTGGGCTATTTCTCAGCTTGATGTGAAGAATGTCTTTCTCTATGGCGATCTTCAGGAGGACGTCTATATGGAGCAACCTCCTGGGTATGTTGCTCAGGGGGAGACACGTGTATATCATTTGAAGAAGGCCATTTATGGCCTAAAGCAGAGCCCTCGGGCATGGTTCGACAAATTCAGTGGTATTGTGGCTACCATCGGCTTTCGAAGGAGTTCGGCCGATCACTCCTTATTCATTCGCAAAACGGCCTCGGGACTGGTGGTTTTGGACGTATATGTGGATGATATTCTTCTTACTGGCGATGACCGAGATGGGGTGGACTTGACGAAGAAGCACCTCCGTCAGCACTTGGTCACGAAGGATATGGGCTCCCCGAAATACTTTTTGGGGATAGAAATCTCTCGGAAACTTGACTCGTTGGTTCTCTCCCAACGGAAGTATGCCCTTGATCTTCTACAAGAAGCAGGATTGACAGGTGCCAAACCGGCTCGGTTTCCCATGGCTATTGGAGAAGACAAAACGTGGACGGATGACTCGCCTCTTCTATCTGATGTCACAAGGTACAGACGTTTGGTAGGCAAACTCATCTATCTCACGGTGACTAGACCCGACATCGCCTATGCTGTAGGCAAGGTCAGTCAGTTTATGCAAGCTCCCAGGGAGTGTCATCTTCAGTCCGCCCTGAAGATTTTAGAGTATATCAAAGCAGCACCAGGCAAAAGATTACTTTTTCAGAAGAATGGTCATCTGAGGGTTGAGGCCTACTCAGATTCAAGTTACGCGGATGACAAAGGCGATCGTAAATCCACATCAGGTTTTTGTACCTTTGTTGGAGGTAATCTCGTGAGTTGGAAGAGCAAGAAACAGTCTGTTGTCTCCAGATCCAGTGCAGAAGCCGAATACCGGAGTATGGCGTCAACCACGTGTGAGTTAAAGTGGTTGCGGGCTCTCATGCTTGACCTGGGCGAGGTATATGACTGTCCTCTCCCTATGTTCTGTGACAACAAGGCCGCTATATACATATCCAGAAATCCGGTCTTCCATGAGAGAACAAAGCATATAGAGGTTGACTGTCACTTCATTCGGGAAGAGATTTTGAAGAAACAGATTTGTACTCAATTTGTCACCTCTGACAAGGAATTGGCAGATATCTTCACCAAGCCGGTTTCTACTTCATTCCTCCACATTTGTGACAAGCTGGGCATGATTGATATCTATGCTCCAGCTTGAGGGGGAGTGTTGAAGTATTAGACCGGGCGGCCTTGCGGTCTTATCCAGCGGTTTGTTGACCGAGCGATCTGGCGGTCTCACTCTAAAGCCTGGAGACCGGGCGGTCTATCGGTCTCCCATTGCGGCTTGTTCTATCCTGCTGGAGTTGCCGAGCGGTTAACCCATCTGTCTAACCGCGCGGCCTGTGCGGTCTCCTTTATTTCTAGCCGCTCAGTACTGTAAATGTTTAGTCCCACATTGTTTGTTTACTCTCTCTCATATCTCCTCCATTCTATATAAGGGAGGTCATACATTTGTAAATGATATCTTTTTTGGATAATAAAATTTCAATTATTCAAAAGTATATCTGTTTGTTCTTTCTTATTCGCTACTTTCTACAGTCAACACCAAGGGAGAACGACTGCAACACCGCTCACGACCCAATATTTGGAGTAAACACTCGCAAAAGCCTGAATGAACCCATAAACAGCCCAAATACTCATATATAATGGTGGGAAGGTAGGGCCTACATTATGAGCGGCTAAGATCGCATGCTGATAATGAGAGTCTAAACCATCAAAATAGGTGCCAATAAAGTGAAATAAAATATCCAAAAACATAATGCAGAGGGTCGGATGCGGGAGTGGTCTGGATCATCAAAATGAATTTTCGATCAACGCCTACGGTGCATGTATACTCCAGTAGGCCTTGATTGCGCGTAATCTGGGGAGTGATCTCCATCAACTCCCCCGATTAGAAGGCATTCATCTCCACTGAATGATGATAATCATACTATCATTGTAGGGCAGGGGCGAGTCGATCCAGCTCGGGAAGGTAATCCACGTGTCATCAATGGTTGGGCGTCCTCTCCAATGAACCAAGTATCTCCAAATCGGACCGATAGATGTGACAAAGTACTCGTGTGCCATAACATCAGTGATACTCTCCAACAATTGTCATGTACTTATGTAACTCTCACTCTACTCTAGAGGAAACAGTTGATCAAGCGGTGGTGCCTCGGCGCCATGGAGATCTCGGGGTTCCATAAGGGTGGGGTCAGAGAACTGAAGAGGATGGGAAGATGAGGGTTGTTGAGGAGAAGAATCAAGGGCGGATTTCAACTACAGATCCCTGTACTCGAGCGTCTCATAGTATGATGTTAGGTCCTCTACATTGAACACATGATGAATGCGCATATCCTTAGGGAGATCTAATTCATAAATGTTTGTCCCAATACCTCTCAAGATTGTAAATGGATTCATTCGCTTAGCATTCAACTTTCTAGCCGACCCACGGGGGAGCCGCTCTCCACAAAGGCGAACCATCACTCGGCCACCTTAACAAAATACTTGCTCGCTCCTGTGAAAGTCTACATAAGATTTATAGATTTCAATGTTATATATTATCTTTTGATGGATTGACTTATACAACTCATGCAAATGATGAAAAAATGATCGGCGGACTCATAAGGTCGTGACTCAATGGGAATACGGATCAGGTCAATCGGCTTCCTAGGCTCAAATACTAGTGCTACATGAAATGGACTTAGACCTATGGACCTACTGACCAATCTATTATATGTGAATTCAGCTATAGGTATAATCGAATCCCAACTTGACACGTACTCACCGACAAAAAATCTCAATAGATTTCCTATACTTTGGTTCGCCACCTCAATTTGGTCATCGGTATGCTGGTGGAGGAGTTGGGAGACTACGGTTGGAAGTGGAGAGGGGATGGCTGGAAGTTGCAGTAGCATGAAGGGGGATTGGGAGGTGAAGTTTTAGAAGCGGGGAGGGGTTGGAGGTCGGGGTTGTTGTTGGGAGGGTACAAGAGGGTCAGAGCTTGTAGTGGGTGTGGAGTTTGTAACGTGGATGCGGTTGGGTGTCGGAGCTTGTAGAGGGATGGTAGGGAGAGCTGTAGAGCGACATAAGAAAGTCGTTGGGAAGCTCGATCGGTAGAAGTGAATGGTAAAAACGACTTCAGCACCAAAGGGGGAACGACTTCAGCACCGCTCGCGACCCAAGCTTCGAAGGAAACACGCACTAAAGCCTGATGAACCCGTAAATAACCTTAATACTTATATATATAACAAGGATGGGGGTTAGGGCTTCTATTATGAGCGGCTAAGGTCGCACACAAAAAATGGGTGTCTAAACCTTCAAAATAGATGCTAATAAAATGAAATAAAAATATCCAAAAACATAAAGTAGTGGGCCTGATGCGGGTGTGGCCCAAATCATCAACAAGAAACTCCGATCAACGACTGCGGTGCGTATATACTTTAGTAGGCCTAGATGAAGAGCGATCTGGGTGGTGATCCCCATACCGTGCATAGCACTTGCCCTTCTTACCCCAAAGAAGGATGAGTGGTTGACAAATATGTGTTGATAGTTGGGTTATTAACAAGATTACAGTGAATATTAATTTCCTATTCCACGATTCGACAATTTCTTAGATATTATGTTAGGTGACCAAATTTTCTCAAACATCGACCTTTGAAGTAGGTATCATCAGATTAGGGTCAAAGGGGGCAACAAATGAAAAACAGAATTCTAGGCCAAGGATGAAATTTATAAGCAACTTGTTATGGAATTTGGTTATCCAATGTCGAATCCTGGGACCATCTCCTTTGTGTCTTCATAACTACCAATAAGCTACATGACCACCACAGTATCATATAGCTTTCTTGTTAGGTGCTTGGATTGAATAGGAGGAGAGGGAGGAGTCGAGAGGAAGGAAGATGAAGAAGAGAGAAGGATTTCAAAAGTGATCTTACTCCAAGATAGTCACAATGAGATGCACGCATAGGCATATATAGTGCCTAGCCCCTAGGGCTTTTCCAAAAGTGATCTTACTCCAAGATAGTCACAATGAGATACACGCATAGGCATATATAGTGCCTAGTCCTGAGATACGGAAGGGCAAACAGTAAATAACTCACGGTCTGAAATACAAATGCGATAATAACATATAAAGCCGATGAATGTGTTAAGCTCGTGCATGTTAATGGTGAGCGTTCGTCGTCATATTGAGATTTGTGTCATCATCGCCTGGTCCCGACGTCGGCATATGTGTCATGTCCTCGACTCCTCGTCCCTTGTTCATTTCCGTCTCCGTAACAATACCACCCTCTCGAAAATTTGTCATGTCCTCGAGGTGTAAGCAACTACAACAACTCAAGGCGGTAGCAATTTATAGGTGCATGTTGTCGAGGATGGGTGTCACCGGCAGATGGGAAAAGAATGCCTCCCTAGCCAAGAGGAAAAGAATTGCTTGAGAAAAGTACATCGTCATGCTGGCCTAGTTGAGATGCACGTCCCTAAGTGTACGAAGCAGCGCGACGTCAAGTATGGCATCAAAACCACTGAGCTCACGATAGTATAAATCTGCATGGAGAGAGCAAGGGCCCATAGTCATGTGAAGGTCCGTGCAGAGGACCCTAGTGGTAGTGTGGCGGTCGCCGCCCAAACAAACAACAAAAAGAGGAAAAGAAGATGGCATAATGTCAAGTTGTAGCTTCAGGCACGAGGAGGTGAAATTGTGTCTAACCCCACTATCAATCAACACTATTAGAGTACCAGCCAGGGAACCAGTGAGCGTCATAGTGAGGGGGCAGTAGTGCCGCCACCCGCAGAGCATAAAAGTTCGAGACAATGCATACGTGCAGGGGGGCCATAGAAGCAAGTGAATCATCGCCTTCCAAGACTTCAAAATCCTCAAGGATGATTTTTGGGTAATCACTAATGGTGATGTGGAGCTCCTTCAGAAGGCATTCATGTGTCGGGGAGTAGGGTTGTTTATAACAGAACCAGAGGACCCTGGTGCAGAGATAGTGGCACTTGTGGTTGGTCATCTAGGGGCGTTCCACAACCGGGGAGGTAGTCCGAGAGGCGGTGGAGTCGTGGCATGCAGCTAGGGTGGTGGACGGAAGGGAGGGCAAGGGTAGGCAATCGGTGGGGCGTAAAAAACCTCGGTGGTAGGCCGGTATCGATGGAGGTGACCTTGAAGTCTGCTTCCACCAAGTGGGATAGATCCATAGTATCAGTAAACATCTTGGGGTGGTGGGTGAGGAGGGACCAAATGTGGGGGAGGAGCCCCTCCATGAAGAAGCCCAAGTAGTGATCTGGCAGTAAGTCAGGAACATGTGTCGCCACGGCAATGAATTTGCCGATGTAATCGTTGAGGAGCCCTGATTGGTAGACACCACACAAATGCTCAATTGTTGTCCCGGAATAGCGAACATCCTAGCGGAGGATGAGGTCATGTTGAAGTTACGCCCAACAGAGCGGAAGGTTATTCTATCATAGCCAATAGACCCAATGAAGGGCTAACTCCTCCATGTCGTTGAGAGTCGTAACAACATTTTGTGGTTCTGGAGTCAGATGAAAGTCAAAAAATTGTACCGCACGAGCAATTCATCTCATGGGGTCGGTGTTGTTGAGAAAGAGACGTCAAACGAACAAAATAGATGCGGGAAGCCCGCTGGCGATGAAAGAGGGTCCCGAGGAGAGTTCGGGTATGCCCCGAGAAGTGATGGGAGCTCGGTGTTGGAGGACGATGGAGAACTAAGTATGTCGGCTTGGAGGGCATCAAATTTAACATCCATTTGCATCATTAGGGCCTGCAACGAGGCAATGGACGCCTCATGAGAATCATGGCAGCTGTAAATAGCACGATCCATAGGAGGCGGGGGCGTCGGTGTGTCAGAGGGTGTCATAGAACATAGTCGAGGGGGCATGCACGCTGAAGAAGGGCGGTGCAAGGCAGGAGCGCGAGCTGGTGCCAAAGGGACCAACCAAACAAATGGCGGTTGACAAAGCATTCGCTGAAGACGTTGAGGGAACCACGAGCTGGAAGGTCAAAAGGCAGATGCAGTACGGGTGAGCGACTACGAAGCACGGATACGTCAAAAATAGAGCCGTACCCGTACCGGGTACGTTTCCGGTACGGATACGCGTACCGAACGGCGCGATTCGCTGTTTTAGGCGCGATTCGCTGTTTTAGGGCTTTTATTATCCCGTCGCGCCTGCTGATCCGTCGCACTGCTGCTCCAACTCCCGTCTCCCGTCGCGCCTGCTGATCCGTCGCACTGCTGCTCCGTCGTCGTCGCACTGCTGCTCCGTCGCACTGCTGCTCCGTCGCCGTCGCACTGCTGCTCCCGTCTCCCGTCGCAGGTAGCTTCTTCTTCTTCTTCTTCTTCTTCTTCCTCGTCTTCTTCTTCCTCTTCCTCGTCTTCTTCTTCTTCTTCTTCCTCGTCTTCTTCTTCTTCTTCTTCTTCTTCTTCTTCTTCTGTTGTACATCATTAATCCCTAAGGCCAAATAGAGTTGCTCCAAATACAGATGAGGAGATTTCCTGGGAGAGGAATAAATGTTTGAGAAGATATTTTCCTGATGTGGTGGAGAGGAATATAGTAATCAATGAATTCTCTAGGTTTACGGGGCTTGGTCAAGCTTTTAGTGAGCCAGATAGTTTGGAGAGTAGAGCGTCATTATTGCCCAAAGATTGGTGGAGTTACTATGGAACTTTAGCACCAAAATTACAAAAGATTGCTTTGAAGCTTTTAGGGCAACCTTATTCATCTTCTGCTGTGAAAGAAATTGGAGCACATACTCATTCATTCACTCATTAAGAAGAAATAAAATTCTACCACAAAGAGCTGACGATTTGGTGTATGTGCATAGCAATCTACGCCTATTATCGAGGAGAAATGAACTCTACAATCAAGGAAGGAGTAAGATGTGGGATATAGGAGGAGATGCTTGGGCAAATCCATTTGATGGAGTTGGCATGCTTACGATCGCCAACTTGTCTTTAGATGAGCCAGAAATTGAAGATGCTTTGATCTCCAACAATACGGAGGAAGATGAAGAAAATGAGTGATGAGCATCTTTAAATTTTAAATGTTTATGTTTATGTTTAAGAACTTCAATTTTAAATGTTTACATTTATGTTTATGAACTTCATGTTTATGTTTATGTTGACAATTGTTTAAGAACTTATCCTGAAATTCATAGATGTTTTGACAAATGTTTATGTTTATGTTCAAGAACTTCATGTTAAATTTTAAATGTTCATGTTATATAATTGCATTTGTGATATATAAATATATAATTATTATATTTAATACAATGTATCCTACCGTACCCGTATCCTTGTTTTTTAAAATTTGTCGTACCGCCGTACCGGATACGTATCGTACCCAGTACCCGTACCCGTGCTTCCTAGGTGAGCGACCAAAATAAGGGATTGTTACGATGAGGAATCGGGGAAGCACGTCATTGAGTGGTCGGTGAGTTGTCGTCGAACGGGCGTCGATCTATTTTGATGCGGAGCGAAGGAATCGACGTTGTGGTCACCCGAGCGAGATGGGTTGGCGGAGGCGAGGAAGTGTCTCGCGGTCGAAGCAGATTAAATGAAGGAAGTCACAATCATGTTGTTACGATTACGATTCCTTGGCGCGCCGCTTAACACAATATCATTTCCATAACATTCATAGTAGTAAAAAGATACATGAGAGGTAGAGAGAAAAGTTCCAAAGGAGAGAGAGATCTAGAGAGAGAGAGGTAGAGAGAGTCCCAAACCCTTGATCCGTCAGAATGACCCAAAACATAAGCCTCCCCCCTTATATAAATGAGGGAGGGCATGATACAACACAACTAATATGACAATATAATATTAATTATTATGAACTAATTAATATTATATTCCGCTATGAATATATCATGGCGACTTCCATATGCGCGCTCCATGAACTCTGACGATGGAGGCCCGCTTGAGTGAATGTGTTTGCGTAACACTATGCCGTCCTTGAAAATCGACCTTGCCCCCAAGGTCGAGTGTGAAATTTTTGTCGGCTCTTTAAAAATCTTGATGATGTGCGGTAAACGAGGCAAAGGAGTAGAGGCCACCTTGCCCTCATGGTCAAGCCACCAATAGTGCTTCGGAGCTGGAATAATGACGGTACCAAGCACGAGTGGGATGCGAGGCACAAGTATGGCAAAAATGACCATCCGGACATGGAGAAAAAAGGATTAAAAGGTAGGTCAGATATGAAGGTTGGTGGTGTGTTGGGTGGGGAAAGGACTGGTGTAGCAGGTGGAGGGCTAGGTAACATTAAATGTGGGGCGTGCATGGGGATGTGGAGGGTGAAATTGGATAGGAGCATATGAAGATGAGAGTATAAGGTGGGAAAATGGGGGCTGCTAACGTGGGGCTCAAGGAGATTTGAAGAGGATGCAGGAGGGAAGGGAAAATGTTGCTCATGTTTATTTAAAAACAACAAAAGACAAATAGGAAAAGCCGATTTGACAAGACAATGGAGGAAAATGGGTGAGTTTGGCAGTTGGTGGAGCAAAAGGAGTGGTTTTGGCAGCTAGCGAAGGAGTAAGATCTAGGAAGCACCGGTACGGGTACGGGTACCGGGTACGATACGTATCCGGTACGGCGGTACGACAAATTTTAAAAAACAAGGATACGGGTACCGTAGGATACGTTGTATTAAATATAATAATTATATATTTATATATCACAAATGTAATTATATAACATGAACATTTAAAATTTAACATGAAGTTCTTGAACATAAACATTTGCCAAAACATCTATGAATTTCAGGATAAGTTCTTAAACAATTGTCAACATAAACATAAACATGAAGTTCATAAACATAAATGTAAACATTTAAAATTGAAGTTCTTAAACATAAACATAAACATTTAAAATTTAAAGATGCTCATCACTCATTTTCTTCATCTTCCTCCGTATTGTTGGAGATCAAAGCATCTTCAATTTCTGGCTCATCTAAAGACAAGTTGGCGATCGTAAGCATGCCAACTCCATCAAATGGATTTGCCCAAGCATCTCCTCCTATATCCCACATCTTACTCCTTCCTTGATTGTAGAGTTCATTTCTCCTCGATAATAGGCGTAGATTGCTATGCACATACACCAAATCGTCAGCTCTTTGTGGTAGAATTTTATTTCTTCTGAATGAGTGAATGAATGAGTATGTGCTCCAATTTCTTTCACAGCAGGAAGATGAAGAAGGTTGCCCTAAAAGCTTCAAAGCAATCTTTTGTAATTTTGGTGCTGAAGTTCCATAGTAACTCCACCAATCTTTGGGCAATAATGACGCTCTACTCTCCAAACTATCTGGCTCACTAAAAGCTTGACCAAGCCCCGTAAACCTAGAGAATTCATTGATTACTATATTCCTCTCCACCACATCAGGAAAATATTTTCTCAAACATTTATTCCTCTCCAAGGAAATCTCCCTGCGACGGGAGACGGGAGCAGCAGTGCGACGGCGCAGCAGTGCGACGGCGACGGAGCAGCAGTGCGACGGAGCAGCAGTGCGACGGCGACGGAGCAGCAGTGCGACGGATCAGCAGGCGCGACGGGAGACGGGAGCTGGAGCAGCAGTGCGACGGATCAGCAGGCGCGACGGGATAATAAAAGCCCTAAAACAGCGAATCGCGCCTAAAACAGCGAATCGCGCCGTTCGGTACGTGTATCCGTACCGGAAACGTACCCGGTACGGGTACGGCTCTATTTTTGGCGTATCCGTGCTTCGTAGAGTAAGATACGTGGAGAAAAGGGGAAGAAAAAGTTTGTCATGTGTCATGTATGAGAGCTACCACATAAGTTTGTGGGAAGAAGGGTGTGGGGGTGAATGCTAAAGTGGGGTAAAAATATGTGGAAGTTAGAATATGCAGGGGAAAATAATAAGTGGCTAGAAGGGTGTTTAATGGGGGCGAGGATGAAGAGGGCTGGGGAAATGGTGTGGTATCGGTGGAGTGAAATTTGGGAGCTGTTGTAGGGCCCACGAGTAGGAAAAGATACCTACCTGCAAATGTAGAAGATAGAGAGAGGAGAGGATTGAAGCTTTTATCGTAGAGTGCAGATGGGGGCCTCGACATGGAAAAAGGAAACGGAGTGTCGACATGGAGGGAGAGGAAGGAAGCTGGAATTCTGGAAGTGTCGTCGTCCTCAAAGGAAGCAAAGCAAGTGTGACTCCAGCGAACGGGAGGATCGAGAGCGTGGGGCTGTGGATGGGACCAGAACGCCTGCAGGCATGTGTTTTTGTTGTCGTAAGCGGCACAACTGGCAACAAAGCTATGAAGGTGGGGCTCGAGGGGCTGCGATGAGGTGGTCTTGGAGCAAGGCAGCGGAGAGGAAATGCGAGGTGTGGGCGGGATGTCTGACATCCAATGGGTGAGTCGAGCAGCACGCGAGACAAGATGCAGGAGCGTCGGGGATGCCGAGCGCAGAAGATTAAAGCTAGTGTGGAAGTGGACAAGTTGCTCGTCTGAGTGGGCCGCACAAGGTGTTGTTTCAAGCGTTGGGGAAGGAGTAGAAGGTTCTCTGGCTGTAGGGGTAAAGGTCTCCTTATGTCGTTCCACAACAAGGGTCACCGTGAGTGCATTCACAGTAACGAGATTATTGAGTGCATCGCCGCGATCGAGTTTGTTGGTGATGGCGAAGGAGTATGTAGCCGGCGACGGCAAGGGAATCGAACTAAAGGGAGTTGTCATTGCACGGGATTGCGGGGGTTCACCGAGCCAATTGATTTTGTCTTCGAGAAGTTGCGCCATGTCAAGGATGTTGGCGAGCATATCGGTTTGTCGATTGAGGCGCGCGCAGTTGGAGATGGCGGTGGAGGACATGGTCGGAGAGGAGGCATCCCAAGCGGCGGCCGAAGGAATCGCTGGTGAGATTCTGGCGCCGGAAACCGCGGCCATGGTGCAGAAGCTTGCGGATGGCGGTGGTAAGAGGTTGATCTGTGGAGTTTGTTCGCACGAGATACCAGAGGACGACGGACAAAGCACTTGCGGTGAAAGCTGCATGCGGTGAGGTAGGGTCGGAACAATTGTTACGATTACGATTCCATGGCGTGCCGCTTAATAAAATATTATTTCCATAACATTTATAATAGTAAAAAGATACATGAGAGGTAGAGAGAAGAGTTCCATGGGAGAGAAAGAGATCTAGAGAGAGAAAAGTAGAGAGAGAAGAAAAGAGAAATAGTCCCAAACACTTGATCTGTCGGGATGCCCCAAAACATAAGCCTCCCCCCTTATATAAATAAGGGAGGGTATGATACAACACACGTCATAATTAATATAACTAATATAACAATATAATATTAATTATTATGAACTAATTAATATTATATTCCGCTATGAATATATCATGGTAGCTTCCATATGCGCGGTCCATGAACTCCGACGACGGGGGCTCGATTGAGTGAATGTGCCTGCATAACAAAATATCATTTCCAGAACATTCATAATAGTAAAAAGACACATGAGAGCTGGAGAGAATTCCAAGGGAGAGAAAGAGATCTAAAGACAGAGAGAAGTAGAGAGAGTCCCAAACACTTGATCCTCCAGGATGCCCAAAAACATAAGCCTCTCCGCTTATATAAATGAGGGAGGGCATGATAAAACACACGCCATAATTAAAATAACTAATATAACAATATAATATTAATTATTATGAACTAATTAATATTATGTTCCGCTATGAATATATCTTGGTGGCTTCCATATGCGCGCTCCATGAACTTCGACGATGGGGGCCAGCTTGAGTGAATGTGTCTGCATAACACATGCACTGGGATGTCAGTAGTGGGTAAGTGTTGAAAATATAGGGTTGTTTATGCTTTCATTTTATGCATGTGAAATATTATTTCATGTTATCTCATAGCTTGAATGTAAGTTCACTTAAGAGCGATATGCCTAGGACTGATTATGTCAACTTATTATCCATCGAGTCAACTGCATGATAATTTAATTTTCAAAGTAGATTTAATATCAAAATATCTATTTTTTGCTCTACATCACTCCCCCCTTTCCCCCATCTCCTTTCAACTTTCAATACCTCCTCATAACTACCCCCACCTTCCCAACACTCCAACAATTGCTTCCCCCTCCCACAATTATTCCTCCCCACACCCATCCTCACACTCCAAACAACCTAAATTCCCTCCCAACAGGCGGTTTGTCCTTTCCATCCCAACCAAACTCAATCTATAGCCATCCCCTTCCGCTCGGGCCCTCTCCCTGCCCGACCAAACTCCTCCAGCAGAATCATCCTCCCAACTGATATTTCAGTCTCACAATCTGGAAGAACTCCTTGCATCCCCCGTGATGGATATTGGCGGTCTCGATGGCCCACTCATGTGTAGGAAGCATTGATTTAGGTTGCATTTGGATGCGCGATTCCGTCCGTGCGTTTAGGCAAAACGCAACCGCGCCTTCCGGAACCCGTTTGTTTTTCCGCCTACTTATCGAACAGCCGGCGTTTTCATTATCCCTAAAATCGAGCGGGTCGAAACATAGAGCAAGCTCTCCAGTTCGTCGCGTTGGAGGAATTATCGCGTCTCTCCCCTCCCCGTGAAGATCCATCCCGCCCTCTCTCCCGTCGCCGTGACGATCAATCCATGGTGGTACGCAAGTCCTGATCGATCCAGTCGCCGTGAGGATCCATCCCGCCGCATCCTTCGCAAGTTCCCATCCATCGCGCCATCTCTCCAGGTATTTTTCAGGTTTTGCCGCTCACTGCAACCACCTTCTTTTTCACTTCCGGTGGTTTGCTGCTCACTACACGGCTTTTTTCTTTACCCTTTGTTCATGTCCGGCGGCCCGTACTCCGACGATTTCTTCCAAGATCTCTTTCCAAGATTTCTTTCAAAATTTCTTCCCTCCTGACTCCAATCTCTGCCCCTAACTGCAGCAATCTCATAGCAGGTATATGCCCATTTTTTTGTTTGGAATGTTTGTGTGTGTGTATTGCAGAGTTTTTGATTACTGCCTATTTTTATGGAATATGTGTATGTGTGTATTGCAGTGAACTGCCATGTGTTGTATCTGTGCAAGTGAACTGCCAAGTGTGAGTGTGTGTGTGTGTGTGAATGTTGGTGTATGCTATGAGGGTGTTGTGTGTATTGCAGTGAACTGCCATGTGTGTGGCTTTGCATATGTTTGTGTGTGTGTGTGGTCAGTTTTTTTATATATGTGTGATGTGCAATGAGTTTGTTTGTGATGTGTGTTTGTGTATGTGCATGTGTGTGTGTGTGCGTGGGTGTATGTGTATGTGCCATGTGTGTATCTGTGCATATGTTTGTGTGTGTGTGTGTGGTCAGTTTTTTTATATATGTGTGATGTGCAATGAGTGTGTTTATGATGTGTGTTTGTGTATGTGCATGTGTGTGTGTGCGCGCGATATGTTTTGTGTGTGTGTGGTCAGTTTTTTATATATGTGTGATGTGCAATGAGTGTGTGTGCGTGTGCGCGCGTGTATGTGTGGGTGTATGTGTATGTGCATGTGCGTGTATGTTGTGTTATGAGTGTGTGTGTTGTGTTTGTGAGTGTGTATGTGTCATGAATGTGTACATTTTTATGTAGATTTGTGTGTCGATATGCGTATAGTTTTTGTTGTAGATTTTTGTGTAATGTGAATGTGGTGATTGTGAGTTTGTGGAGAATTTTGTAGGATTATGGGCAAACATAAAGAAGGTGGTGTTAGTGCAAACTGGGAGGCGAACGATGTTATGATTTTTTGTGATTTGTGCTTGAAAGAAATAGAGTTAGGTAACTGCTCAACCACACACTTTAATAGGGATGGGTGAACCAACCTAACTACAAATTTCTTTTCTCGCGCGGGTAAGTCGTATGATCGAAATCAGATAAAGAATAAATGAGATCAGTTGAAAAAGGATTGAAAGTTATGAAGAAATTTTACGGGCCGTGAGACGGGTTTGGGCTGGGATCCAATTCGCAAAACTATTGTTGCTTCAGAGGATTGGTGGAAAGACCGACTAAAAGTATGTATTTTTTATAGATTAACTCTTTTAATATATTATTCTGGATATTAATGTCTTCCTAATATATATTTATTATCCATGTAAGGTTGTTCCGAATGCTAGAAAGTTTCAGTTTTCTGAAATATCTCCCGAGTTAGAAGAGAAACTACATATGATGTTTGACCAGGTCGTAGCAGCTGGAAATCTAGCTTGGGCTCCAAATTTTAGGACTTTCGAGCATGAATCTGTTGACGAACATGACATATCTACTGAAGATGCTACACAAAATATTAACGAGTATCCAAATTTTGTTGATGCGAGGGGAAAACGGACATACAAGGGGAAAAACAAGATGACCAACAAGAAGGCGAGAAGTTCGATGATGGAAGAGATTGCTGAAACTTCACGCATTATTGGTCGTTGCATGATGGAGCCTCCGCGCATCCAGATATCTTCATCATTGTACACAATTCCCGGGGCTATTTCAGAGCTTGAAACAATATCAGAGGTTATGGATGAATCGAACTACGACTTTTACCACTACTGCACGATGTTTCTGAGAGAGAAACAGAATCGTGAAACTTTTATGAGCATTAGACAGGATCGGCGGCTGAAATGGTTGCAGGCTTGCTATGAAAAAAATCAGATTAATTGGTAGATTTATGATCAGAGTACTTGTTGGACATTTACTATTATGATGTTTGTTATTGGACATTTACTTGTTGACTGCAGCATATTATGATGATTGTTATTGTTTCAGTTTAATATTATGATATTTGTTATTGGACTTTCACTGTTATGTTGTTGTTCTTACGCCTATTATAATGTTTGTTATTGGACATTTACTATAAACGAGCAAATGATGTTTTATGTGATTGACGCAGATTTACAATAGCCTCCTCAGATCACATTGACAGTTCGGATGAGGAGACCCAACAGCAAGTAGCTGGCTAGCTTTATCGTAACAGAGGACTGGGTGGACATTCTAGGATAATAGGAATGAGTTATCAGTTAACAGGGTCTAGTGGATCTTCTAATACAGCTTGCATGACATCAAGCCAAACAGGGGCTAGATGGATTGATGAACTTCTCAATGGACACCCTCTCAGGTTTTTCAGTGCCTTTAGAATGTCGAAGGTAATATTTAACGATTTACTAACAATCCTCACACAACAATATGGATTGCAAGTATCCAGAAGAACTCTACCACGAGAAGTGATTGTGATAACCTTGCACATTCTAGGACATAATGTATCAATGCAGCTTGCAAGTGAGCGATTTCAGCACTCTACAGAAACTATAAGTAGATTTTTTGCAAAGGTCATCACTTCAATTAAGAGACTATCTTCTGATGTCATTAGACCTTTAGATCATCTTTTCATTGATATTCCGCCACAAATCTTAAATGATGCTCGATACATGTCATTCTTTAAAGACTGTATAGGAGCTATTGATGGAACACATGTGGACGCTAGAGTTCCTGCTGATCAACAAGTTGCTTACATTGGTCGTCATGGCACAACCACACAGAATATCAGTGATTTCAACATGTGTTTCACATTCGTGTTAGCAGGTTGGGAGTGTTCTAGTCATGACAGTCGTATATTTCAGCGTGTTCTTATGGACACCAGTTATAATTTTCCGTATCCGCAACCTGGTAAGCCTTTTTATATCCCGAGACTCTTTTTGAATCAGAATTTTCTATGTTTTTTTAGTTATGGCCGTTATTATTCAAAAAATGTGTGTAATATATAATTTTGCAGGGAAATATAACGTAGTGGATGTCGGATACCCACTACAACGTGGTTTTTTAAAACCATATTCAGTCACACGGTATCATTTACCAGATTTTAGAAGGGGCAGTAGGACTATACATGGGTGCCGGGAAATATTCATCCAGTCTCACTCGTCATAGCGCAGTGTCATAGAACGTTCATTCGGGTTATGGAAGAAGAAGTGAAAGATACTTAGGGATATGCCGTCATACAGTTTGACAAAGCAACGAGACATTGTGATTGCAACAATGACTTTGCATAATTACATTCGCAGGCACCCATCGTGCTCAGACACACATTTTTGTGCTTGTGATGAGGCCGAGCATTTCATTTACCCAATGGGCATTCAAAGAAGAACAGGACAGATTAATGAAAACTCGGGTGGAGACCATGTTAGAGGGGTTCGGGTGGGGGTGAATGAGAAGTTGACATTGCGTGACTCCATAGCCGAACAACTACACAGATCTTGAACGTGTTTGCAGTACATGAGTAGTAACATGTTGTATTTCAATTTTTTGATATTGTGTTGTCTATTGTGTCTTTGCAGTACTTTGGAGTATTTGGAGTTCATATGTATGTTTGAACTCGGCCTTACGGGCACAAACACTATCAGAACATAAGTATATTTGCAGTACTATACAGCATTTGGAGTTCCTATGTCTCATTTAGCAATTTATATACATATATTATAAAAAAAAATTTATAAAAATATATAATGATTTTTTTTTACAATAATTTTTTTACAAAACGCCACCGTTGTTTTGTCAAACAGATCTCTGTTTTGAACAGCTCTGCAAACGCAGACTAGCCAAACAGAACTCCATTTCCATCATCTAATTTACAACAACTTCATTTACAAACCTACATTTACAACAGCTTCTTTTACAACTGCAACCGCTCTACCAAATGAAGCTTTAGTCCCCGCTTCGAACGATCTGAGTCCATAGATGTGTCAAGAGGGTCGTTTTGACATTTTATCAAGTATCAACTATTTCTTGTGTTTTTATTTAGTGTTGATCACAGTCAATATGAACGCTAATTATGAGCATTCATATTGTTGACATAGTCTTCATGCTCTATTTATTTGCGGGTATGCTGAAGGTGGGGACATTAACGTTGTGGTTCAGATTTTCCAGAGCCATTGGCCCACGGTGTTCACTCTGTGAGCCTCAAGGTTACGATTTCTAGGTCAACCTCCTTTCTCCCATCTAAGCCATCATCCTCCTCCGAGATCTTACAATCCAGTAGGCCTCGCCTGTCTCCCTGTGTTCGGCCTTTCATAACAACCGCCATCGACGCCTCCATTCCCCAACCTTGGAGATACACAGTCACACATCTTCTTCTCCCGAGAGCCTTGTCATCTACCCAGTATCCTTGTCGTCTTTGCCCTAGCACGGTCCCAACCGTATTGTCCCACCCAAGTCCCCAACCCCTCCCGGTCCCGAGCCGTGACTATTCCTTCACAACGAGCCCACACGTCTTCCCCTCTCGGATCCCGCCTCGATCTGTCATAGCCATCTCTTCACCAGCACCTCCTTACCACATCGCTCTGCTTCTATATATGTGCACATAGGTCGATATTTTGGGTCTTTTGTTTTCTTTCAATGTATGTATGGACCATATTCACGTGGTGATGATATATGTATTTTCTCTTTGATCTTGTATTGACTTGCAAGGCTTATTCACATTACACTAAAATTAATTGCCACACTACTCGTGGGAAAGCCAAATCGAATCTCTTGAATAGGAATATGCTTTTTTTTGGTGTTTATTGCGTTCGCCTATAATTATTTGAATAACCGCTTGCAAAATAATTTAGACCACTCTCGCGCGTGCATCATTTAGGTAAGAATTTAGTCTTTCCCTTACACCACACCTAGGGTTGCATTTGTTTTGTTTACAGTGTCACAACCTACCCTGCGTCACCACCCCTTCTTCTAGGACCTTCAACCAAACAGCAGGCCCCTCCCAAGTAACCTGACCTCCATCCAAAGACTTGTTGAGCATCATGTAGGTCCTCCATTCCATTTTCAATCAACATACCCATCCCTACTAGGATACTACACTAAGCCTTCCAACCCTCTCTCCATAACAAGAAAAGACTTCCCACGATCACTGGCCACCGCCACCCATGCTGGCAATCACTATACTAGTCCAAACCACCAACTACAACCCCTCTACTCCCTCCAAATCCCAAATTCAGTCCACTACCTCCTTCCTGGATTCTTATTTCACACAAGAGGTGGCGTTCACTGAAGGATAACACCGCCAAACATCCAAAACTGCATTATCCCAACTTCAACTATCTAAGCCTTCTATACATTGTAATTCAATTTGTGGATGTATGTTTTCTTTGTTTAATCTTGTTTGAGTTCTCACTTTCTATAACATATTTCCTAGTAAAATTCGCGCCAAGTTAACTTATGAGTTGTGGGGCTTCATTTTGCTAATGTATTTATAATATCGTACTTTGCTTCCCACACTTTTAACATTCTAGTCCCTTGTGAAGAATTGTTAACTTCATTTGTAGTTAGCACAGTCGTCGCCTCGTTGGTCACCTTTCATATTTCATTTCAGTATTCTCATAGTCATCCTACTTCCCGCTAGATTCTACACTACTATTAGTGTCAGATTAATATAAATACAACACTCAAGCCTTTATCCCACTATAGTGGGGTTAGCTATATGGATCATTTGTTGTCATTGTCACCGATCTTTTGTCATATCTCACTAATGCCTAAGTACATCATATCTTTCCTTATAGTTTCATTCCAAGTCTTTATTGGTCTACCCCTCCCTCCCTCATTTAACATGTCTAGCGACTAAACTCTCACAACGCCTAACAGGTGCCTCTAATGGTCTCTTTTGTACATGTCCAAACCATCTTAGTCGAGCTTCTCGCATCTTCTCTGCAATTGGTGTTACTCATGTCTTATCCCCAATACATTCATTCCTAATTTTATCCAGTCGTGTGTGTCCCAGATACACCTAAGCATTCTAATCTCTGCAACTCTCATTTTTTGCTCATGTACACTGTTGAAGCCAGGAAAATTCCCAACCTCGAATTCGGACCAAAGCCGCCTACGTTACCGGCTCAGAGGTTAGATCAGACGGCTAGGATGACTAGCATAAAGAACCAAGTCAAACAGGACCCCAGATGTTGCGGCAGGAAGGTCCTACCACGTACCCGAATGCTCAAAAGGAGCAGCCCCTTATCAACCAAAAATGACCGAACTGGGTACGAGGGAGACTAGCTGATGACGAAGTCGCAAGGTCGCGACTTGATCTCTAAGGAAATGGAATCCAAAGACTCGGCTAGTATCTCGAAAATGAAGCTCGCGAGTATCCTGCAGAGGATTTCAGGTGTCTCACCTCGTACCCCTGGGGGCCTATTTATAGGCAAATCCAAGGAGGGGTCATATTTATACCCCACCCACCCCCCCTCCCCGGCGACTAGGCGACTTCCAGAGAAACTCACACGGGTTGGGCGACTATCTCGCCTAGTCGCCTACCTGGCGAGTATGCGAGGGGAGCTCGTCATACTCGCCCAAGCCTTCTATGACCTTGCGGGCTGATGTTGACTCATGTCTTGACTTGTTGACCTTGACTTCTGCTGACCTGGCTGTGGTAGGACTCATCCTCGACGAATACGGGTTGTACACAATCCCCGCTCTTTTTGAGTGACGTAGGAGCTCGGAAAGAATCATCCAACACATATTCGGCGAGCTGCTATGCCGAGTATCAGACTTGCTCGCAACTGGTGACTGTCTGCCGATCTCCATAAATAGGGGGTCCTGACTCTTCAGACGGATCGCCAGAGCTCGCGCATGATGTCGGATGCCGAGAAACTTCTTCAAGACAGCCTCGCCGCTCTCACCGGCATTCTCGGCATTGCTAAGTCCAAAAGGCCGCGTGAAGAGGACGTCGCCGCCGACTTACCCCCTCCTAAAAAGAAGAAAATCAAGAAGGCCAAGAAGAAGCCCGCCTCTGACGCGGTTGATCCGCCGTCACCTCCTGCGCAAGTCGCGGCTGTGACAAATAACCCTGCGCGCTCTGCCAGCACTATGAAGCTGCTCAGCGACCTTGGGCTGGACGACATTCCAAATGTGGTCTCCCCTGACTCGAGCCTCCTCGGCTCGCTAAATGCTCCAGAAGTCGCTACTACGCCGACGCCATGGCAGGTGGAGGTCGTCTCGCTGTCAGGTCGCCACGTTGCCGAGCTATTCTTCTTCCTCATCCACTGGTCGCAGTCATACTTCTCGCTAACACTATCTTTTTGCTCGCAAGCTCTCCGCCGGAAGACGCCGAGGTGGCTTTGAACGTCGCCCCGCTGAACTCTGCGCCGCTGCTCGCCCTCGCAGCCGGGAAACCCGTCAGGACCGCGCACACGGTCCGGATTAATGTTGGCACCAAGAGGGTATCTGAAGCCTCGGTTCCCGCAGCGAGCCAGGAACCATCGATGAAGGATCCTCCACCAAAGAAGGTCGCACCGGCGAGCAAGGATCCTCCGGCGAGTAAGGCCCCGCACGCCCCTGCGCGAGATTCTATGCCGCCAGCGGCGAGCTCCCTACCGCCGCCGCCGAACGTTGCTGCTATCCCGACGGCGAATACTTCTTTGTCGCCGCCTCTGGTCGCGCCTCAACAAACTGCTACGACGCGACTTCCTCCGCCTCCTCCGCTGAAGACCCCGCCTCAGCCGGCGAGTTCGTCGCAGCCCCCGCCGCCTCCGTCGAAGTCCTTGGCCCGGAAGCCGGACAAGCCGTTGTCGAACTACTTCCCGCCGATTGTGGGGGATTCCGGCCATGGAGGTCGCGGGCAGGGTAAAGCGGTCGAGCATGCTGGTGGCCCATCTTCCAGCAGGCGAGATGTCCCAGGTCGCGGCCCTTCTCCTCGCCAATCAAGATCTCCTCGTCGCGGTAAATGTCGTCACTGGTGTTGTATTTGCGACTAAGTGTCTTATCTCTAATCTGGCGACTTCTTTGTTCTGACAGATCGCCCGGCGACTCCAGGGGCAGCCTTCATCGACGCCATCGGGTTGTCGGGCAGCGAGTATCGCCATGTCGCTGCTCGCGCCTACCTGGAGCTGGAGAGCAAGTTTGACCAGCTGGTGATCTGCGAACCACATCGGCGGATATCATCTCTGGAAGTGCGGGTGGCGAAGATTGAAGAGCTCTGGACTACCCTGGAGAGCTATGAAGCCCGCTTCCACATGGTGAAGGAGAACGATCGCCAGCTGGCGATTAACAATCATCGCCTCCAGCTCGTCCTCGACGAGCTGGCCGACATCCGCACGAGTATGGGCTCCGTCGGGCGGCTGACGAGGATGGAGGAGCCGCTGCGACTTGGTGACGACGCGATGTCGGTGGCGACAGAGCATTATCGGCGGGCGTGAGAGATGGGCTGGGCTGGGCGACATCCTCATCCACCGGAGAGACCTTTAGGACTTAGGATTTTTCTTTTTTCATTGATCTGAAACTCGTCATGTGCGACTTATTGTAATAAACAATTTATTTGTTGTAATAAGCGAGTTTGTATCTCGCACTTCGTTTGTTTCTTCTGCTGGCTTTCTTTGTTGTTGTTCTGCGATGTGCCGAGTTTATTGTGCAGGTTCTGATAATCGTCGCGGTATTCTTTCCCTGCGCCGCGCGATGTAGATGCCGAGATCCACTTGCACGCCCAGATCGCGACTTAGGACGATACTCGCCAGGGCAGAGATATACCGCACCCCCCCCCCCTTCTTGTCTTCGCCTATAAATAGAGGGCGTAGGTAGGACATAAGTACGTTGTTGCGAATTTTGATCCCTAGCTCGCGAGTATCTTTCCCTGCTCGCGCGCTTCGGTTCCTCTTCCTTTCTCGCATTACTTCTTTTCTCAGCTCGCCAACTCGTAGAAATGATGGGAGATGATGTCAGTGCTCGCCGACAAGCCCATGCCGCTAACTTCGCCGATGCGGCTTTCAAGAAGTCCATAACAACAGAACGAGACTTGGAGAATTTCAGGGAGAGGCTTCTGCCCGAAGGATACTCAGCAAGGCTCCCTAGTCGCACTGAAAGGCTCAACGCCTACATCAAGGGTGCGATGATCTTGCCGCTCCGTCACTTTGACGCCGGCCTGCGACTTTCTCTATGACCGGAGTACTGCGAGATCTTGAGATACTTCGGCATCGTCCACGCGCAGATCAACCCTAACGGAGTGGCGATTATCATGTGGTTCCTCTGCTACTTGCGGGAGGAGAGGGTCGCCTTCGACCTTTCTGTCTTCCGCAAGATATTCGCCTTCGCCGCGACCGCCGAGGGGGTCATATACTTCAGCAGCCATGTTTGCACCTTGGTGGGGACGACGAACAAGGTCCACCGCTGGAGCGAGAATCTGGTTGTCGTCTACGGCGACTTCGCGGGCGTCCTGGGAAGGCCGCACCAACCCGCCGATGTCGCCTTCCTCCCGCCGATATTGGAGGGCGTCCGCGAGCAGTTGGTCGAGTCGTTCCGTGGTCGCCGGTTCGACGTCATCTTCTGGCGACTAAACGTCAACACGCTCCTGGAGATTCACCCCAACGTGGGTAAGCTTTGGGCGAGAATTACCTCTTGGATGCTCGCTTTACTTGTTGTAGTCCGGTATTGATGTTTGCTCGGCATTTTGCAGTGGCGTGCGAGCTCCCGGAGAAGCCGCTTCCTCCAGCGAAGGAAGTCGCCACCTCCCTCCACGAGTCCAACCCTCCGCCTGATGTCGGCGAGAAGAAGAGGCTCGCCAAGGGAAAAGCGAAGGCCAGGTCGCCAGGTCCCGCGACCAAGAGGACGAAGGTGTCATCGTCGTGACCTGACGACCAAGAATCGTCGCCGGATGCTCGGCCTCCTCACTTCCACCCCAACTTCAACTTGGGGCGAGGGGCGGTGGACGCTTATGGCCGGCCGCTCGTGACTTGGTCGGAGGATGAACACCTGGTGACGCTGAGCACCAATCTCCCCTCCTGGTCGGCGGACTGGGAGGACAAGGGAGAGGCCTTCGCCGTCCTCCACGCGATATATGGGCGAGTTGATGTTGAGTCTATGGTGGAGCTCAGCGCAGAGGATCTCGCCCAGCAGGCCTCATGCTCGCTCGCGCGAGCTGTCGAGCTGGGGCACTATTCGGCGAGGAAGCTGTTGGAGACGACTGCGGCACTGAAGGTTGTCACCAAAAAGGCTATCGACCTCGGCATGCAATCGATCCACTGGAGGGACTATGAGGTATGTCGTTTTCCTCACGCGACTTTGCTGGCGTTGGACTTGGATTCATTTTGCTGACTTTCTGTTCTCTGTCGCAGACTGCCGAGGTTGAGGCCGCCAAGAAGCTCTCTGAGTGCGAGGCGAAACTCGCCAAGTTTCAGGCGGAGTTTGAGGTGGAGCAAGTCCGCGCCGCCGTGATGGAGACTCGCTTAACTGCCCTCGAGGGTCGTGCGAGTTCTTCAGCTCCTCAGCAAGGCGCGCCGCGGCCGGAGGACGACCCTCACTACGTGATCAAGCGATCTCGCACTCTCTGGAAGGAGAGATCGTCGGTCCGCCGCGACATAGCTCTAAATGATAAAATAAACATGACGCAGTAAATATGGTTCAATAAATATGATAAAATAAATATAACTCAATAAATATGACCATAACTTTTGATCTGGTTGTATATTTTCAGCTTGGAAAAGCTCATTAAAAGAGCTCTAAATGATTTATCAATTGACAAACATGTTTACCCGCTCGAGCTCGTTCAATACTTAATATATATGTTATAATAAATACTACGTAATAAATATGCCGCAATAAATATATCTCAATAAATTTAGCGTAACAAATATGGCTAAGGAAATAAGACTCAGTAAATTTGGCACAATAAATATAGCCCAATAATTATAGCCCAATAAATAAAGCTATAATTTTTGATCTGGTTGTCCATTTTCAGCCCGAAAAAGCAAATTGAAAAGAACTCGGATAAATTCATCATTTGGCAAATAAGCTTTCTCGTTCGTGCTCGTTTAACATTATATAAATATGACACAATAAATATGACACAAATAAATATGCTCAGTAAATATGGCTCAATAAATATAGCCAAAGAAATATGGCGCAATAAAAATGATTCAATAAATATGACAATAAATTTTATTCCGGTTGTCCGTTTTCAGCCCAAAAAATCTCATTGAAAAGTGCTCTGAATGATTTATTCATTGGCAAACTGGTTTACCAGTTTAGGCTCGTTCATCGCTCAATAAATATGTTATAATAAATATCACGCAATAAATATGGTGCAATAAATATATCTCGATAAATTTGGCGCAATAAATATGACTCAATAAATATGGCTTATTAAATATCTCTAAATGAAAATGCCCCAATAAATATGGCTCAATAATTATGTCTCAATAAATATGGCTCAAAAAATATGACTCAATAAATATGACGTAATAAATATGACCTAATAAATATAGCCCAATAAATATAGCCAAATAAATAAAGCAACAATTTTTGATCCGATTGTCCATTTTCAGCCCAAAAAAACCATTTGAAAAGAGCTCGAATAAATCTATTTTTTGTCAAACAGGTTTACCAATTCGGGCTCGTTTAACGCTATATAAATATGCCGCAACAAATATGACACAAAAAAATATGGCTCAGTAAATATGACTCAATAAATATGGCTCAGTAAATATGGCTCAATAAATATGGACAAAGAAATATGGCGCAATAAATATGACTCAATAAATATGACCATAATTTTTGATCCGATTGTCCGTTTTGAGCCCAAAAAAACCATTTGAAAAGAGCTCGAATAAATCTATTTTTTGTCAAACAGGTTTACCAATTCGGGCTCGTTTAACGCTATATAAATATGGCGCAACAAATATGACACAAATAAATATGGCTCAGTAAATATGACTCAATAAATATGGCTCAGTAAATATGACTCAATAAATATGGACAAAGAAATATGGCGCAATAAATATGACTCAATAAATATGACCATAATTTTTGTTCTGATTGTCCGTTTTTAGCCCAAAAAAGCTCATTTAAAAGTCGGAATGATCAATCTATTAATGAACAGGATTACCTATTTGGGTTTGTTTCGCACTCAATAAATATGACACAGTAAATATGGCGTAATATATATTGCGCAAAAATATGACACAATAAATATGACGTAATAAATATATCTTCATAAATATAGCGCAATAAATATAACATAATGAATATTGATACATAAATATGATATATAAATATGGCCCAAGAATATGACTCAAAAATTTTATCTCAATAAATATGATTCAGTAAATATGGCTCAATATATAGGGAGAAATAAATATGGCACAATAAATATGGCGCAATAAATATGGCGCAATTAATATGGCGCAATAAATATTGCATAAAAAATCTGGAGCAATAAATATGGTTATTACATTTGATCTGGTTGTCGGTTATCAGCCCAAAAAAGCTCATTAAAAAGAGCACATATAGATCTGTTCATTGGCGAACAGGTTTATCATTTCGGGCGCGTATCGCTCAATAAATATTGCAAAAAATATGCCGCAATAAATATGATGCAATATATTTGACACAATAAAAATAGCGCAATAAACATGTGTTAATAAATATGGCGCAAAAATATGATTCAACAAATATGGCACATGAAATATGACACAATAATTAAGTCTCAATAAATATGGCTCAGTAAATATGGTTCAATAAATATGAAAAAATAAATATTTCGCAATAAATATGACTCAATAAATATGACTAACTTTTGTTCCGGTTGTCTATTTTCGGCTTGGAAAAACTCATTCAAAAGAGCTCTGAAGGATTTATCCACTTTAACTGTTGCAGTATGGAGGTCGGGCGGTCTGTTGTTGTTCGGAGGTCGGGCGGTCTGGCGGTTTATCCTAGCCGGCTTGTCTGTCGGACTGTTCTGTTTGGTTCTCAGCGGTCTGATGGTTTGTCTCAAGCGACTTGGAGATCGGGCGGTTTAGCGGTCTCCTGTGGCGGCTTTGTTGGAACACCCTATTACTAATTTGGGTCAGGATCACTATGTCTCTAGGAATCTTTACTTGACCTTCTGTATAGCTTAATAGGTCAATTAGAATTGAGTCTAAGGGTTAGAAGTCTAGGTTTGGAAGCTGCCCTGAAGACCAGGATTCTCAGTCTGGAGACTAAGTCTGATCGTCGAGCTCAGCACGACGATTCGTCGAACTCCGGTCGACGATCGTCTAGCTCAACTTCGACAGATCGTCGAACTTCATTCGACGATCGCTGAGCTCAACTTCATAATATCGTCGAACTCCATTCGACGATCGGTGAGCTCAGGTCGACGATTTTGACTATGCTTTGGGTCTTTATCTCTGAGCTCAGTTCGACGATTTTTGAGCTCAGATCGACGATATTTTGCTGCTGTATGTTTCCAGATCGCTGAGCTCAGCTCGACGATAGCAGAGCTCAATTCGACGATTTCAGATAACTTACAGAATTCAAATTCAAAATCAGTTAGGAGTTATTCTGCAATTAATTCAGAGATTTAGTAGCCGTTTTCATTTATTTCTGGACCAAGTTTCAAGGGATTTTTCAAGGAATGTTTCTGTGGACTTTCCTCCAGAAGAGATTATGCAATTAAGGATGCAATTAATGCAGGCCAACGGCTATACTTGACAGAGAATAATATTCTATTCTGGAACAGAGAATAAAAGAATAGAATGATTTTTGAATCTCTCAATAGAGAACACACAATACAGATTATAGAGACATATTCAAAAAATCTTCTGTCATAAAGAATTCTAGAGAACACTCATCCAAGGAGATCAAGCTTTCTAAAAATCTTCAGATCTCTGTAGTTTTCAAAGTGTTCAAGGCCAACATATTTCCAGACTCCAGACATTCAACCTTTCAGCTATTTGCTGAAATCATCTATTGCTGGAGTTCAATCTTTGAAGGCCTATCACCCTCAGCAAAGCTTTTCTTCCTGAAGATCACAAGGATTCAGGGGGAGCTTTGACATCAATCCACATAGTCTTCTCAGTTGTTTGAGAAAGAGAAGACTGCCATCACTCTCTCACCCCCTCTCTGTAAAGGGTTTTTCAAACTCCCTTCAAAAGTTTGAACTTGGTTTTTGAGCACCTTGTCAAAAGCTCATTGGTGGCAAGACACCTGATCAAAAACTCTGCTTTGGTTTTTGAGCACCTTATCAAAAGCTCATTGGTGCCCAGGACACCTGATCAACTCATCCTGCAGTGGATTCCTACCTAGGGTGGTAGAAGAGTGGATGTACCCAAGTTTGGGGAACCACTATATTTCCTTGTGTCTTCTGGTTTTGCTTGTGTTTATGTTTGTTTCTGGCCTTGATTTCTCTGTGCTTAGTTTTTGCTTAGCTTAGTGCTGTGATTAGATTTATTTCTGCTTCCCTGCTCACACAGATTACAACAATTGTTGTAAAAGTTTGTAAAAGTTTTTAAAGCACCATATACTCTATTCACCCCCCTCTAGAGTATATCAGATCTAGTTGCACTTTCAATTGGTATCAGAGGGAGGTTGGTTAAACATACCATACCTGATTGGTTGTACAGGCTAACACCTGAACCCAAAGATCCCAAACTAGATCTGTTCTTCTTTTGTAGTGTATTATTAGATTTTGTTTGCACAAATCATGGCCCAAAACAAAGATTATGCTAGCACCAGACCTCCAGTGTGCAATCTTTCCAAGTTTGCACTTTGGAAGCAAGGATTAGACTTTACATGAATTCTATTGACGAAGATATCTTTAATTCTGTTTTGACAGTGTGTCCAAGACCGCCAGAGAGCACAAGCACAAATGCTGTACCACCTCCATCAGGAACAGATGCTGACATCAAGAGATGGAAGGTAGCTGATGCCAAGGCTATGAACATCCTAGCCCAGACAATGTCAGATGACATATTTCAAAAGGTAGCTGAATGCAATTCAGCCAAGGAAATTTGGGACAAGCTCTCAGAAATAGTCTCAGGCTCAGCTGATAAGAGAAAGGATAGAAGATCCCACCTCATCTCTCAATATGAGAACTTCAAGAAGGGAGAGACTGAGTCAGTGGGAGATATGTACAACAGACTAAGTCTAATTGTCAGTGAACTTAGGACATTGGACAAAGAGATCTCTCTAACAGAACTTAATGACAAGATCCTAATGTGCTTCCCAGCACTTGGGATTCAAGAATCTGGCCAATTAAGGATGCCAGAAGTCTGAATGAGATCACCACTGAAGCCTTGTTGGGTAAGCTCAAATCTTATGAGCTACTCATCAAGAATAGAGAGGAAGAACAGAAGGCTGCTTCACCAGCCACAAGGAAAGAGAAGACCATAGCCTTCAAGGCAACTGAGGATCTACCTGAAGATAAAGCCACAGGCAATGATGAACTACTCAGCTTGTTGGCCAAAAGATTCTACAAAATGGCCAGAAAGGACTTCAGAAGAAGATCATACAAGGAGCAGGACAAGCCAAGGTATGACAAGTCCATTAGTAATAATAAAGACATTATTTGCTTTGGTTGCAGGAAACCAGGGCACATAGTTCCTGACTGTCCAGAGAACAAGAACAAGGACAGAAGGGACAGAAAAGAAAGAAGAAAGGAGAAAGACTTCAAAAGGAATGACAATGGCAAACCTTCTTCAAGCAAAAACAAGCATACAAGAAAAGGGTTTGTTGCTGAATCCTGGAGTGAGACAGAAGAGGAGTCAGAAGCCTCATCCAGCTCCAGTGATGATGAGGATGATGCAGAAGAAAAGGAGTTCTGCATGATGGCAATTCAATGCCTCACAGCACAATTCAGAGGAAGAAGAGTCAGAGTCAGACTCAGAGACTCAACCTGAAGAAGATCAGGTAATTAGTTCTTTTGATTTTAGTTCAGAAGATTTTAAATCTGAATTTAAAGCACTGTGTTTAGACCTGCTAAAGTCTGAGAAAGAGATTATCTCTCTCAGAAATCAATTATCTGAACACAATGCTTCTAAAGTCAGAAAACCTCAAACTCTCTCAGGAGTTGGAGTACTGTAGGGAACAGATAGCTTCACTGAAAAGTGAGCTCTCTGAGGCCAAGAAGCTTGAAGAATCCCTTAATGGGAGAAGCATCAAGCTGATGGACATCACAAGCACAGTGAACTCTAGATTTAACAGTACACTGGGCTTGGGTGCTTCATCCAGCCAACCTATAGTCCTAACAACTCCCATCAAATTCATTTCTGACAAGGGAAAGGGAGTTGTAGAGGTTGCCAGGAAAAATTCTGATCTGCCTCAGAAAACTAAGTCCCAGCAGAAATCGTCGAACGTAGATCGACGATCGCCGAATGAAGATCGACGATCGCCGAACGCAGCTCGACGATCTCAGGCAAAATCGTCGAACGTAGATCGACGATCTCAGCCAAAGTCGTCGAACGCAGGTCGACGATCTCAAATACCTGACCTCAGCCATAGTCGACCGTCGAACGGAGCTCGACGATCTGACCCAAGATCGTCGAACGCAGCTCCAAGATCGTCGAACAGAGGTCAGAGCTCTGGAAAATTTTTCAAAGGCAAATCAAAATTGAATCCTAAGGGTCCTTCATCCCAAATCTTTAACCCTTATACTGAATGGATTTTACCTCCAAGGAGATATCATCCTGAAGGATATAAGAGTCAACCTGGGATGTCTTTCATTTCTGAATTTAAAGGTTATCAACCTAGGCCCAAGGTAAACTGGGTCAAAAACAAATGAATTGTTTTATGTGCAGGTGAAGACCTATCCAACATCTAACCAGCAATGGTATTTGGATAGTGAGTGCTCTAAGCACATGACAGGGAACAAGGACAACCTCACATCCTTCAGAGACAAGCTTGGACCCAAAGTTATCTTTGGTGATTCAAACTTTGGACAGACTAAAGGATATGGTGCAGTCCAGATTGGTTCAGTAACTTTCAAGAAGGTAGCTTATGTGGAAGGACTGAAGCACAACCTAATTAGCATCAGTCAGCTGTGTGATGAAGGCTACCAGGTGACCTTCAGCAAAGCCTTATGCAAAATCAAGTCAGAGGACAACACAACAGTGTTGACAGGTAAAAGGAAAGGTAACATTTATCTAGTAGACTTTCTTTCAACTAATGTAGATATTTGCTTGTTTAACTCTGTCTGTAGACCAAAAATTTTATGGCATAAGAGATTAGTACACCTAAATCTTAGAACTATTGCTAGGCTATCCAAGGACAACCTTGTTAGAGGACTACCTTCTGGCCCCTACAAGAAGGAAGGACTCTGCAGGACTTGTCAATTAGGCAAGCAAACTAAAAACAGCTTTAAGTCACTTAATAAGAGTGATTCACCTAGGATATTGTATCTGTTACACATGGATCTTTTTGGACCCATCACAGTACAAAGCCTAGGAGGGAAATCCTACACTTTAGTAGTTGTAGATGACTTCTCTATATTCACTTGGGTGTTCTTTCTAAGGAAGAAGTCTGATAACTTTAAGTGTCTGACAGAGTTTCTCAAATGTATACAGATTGAGTTCAATACTCACATTGCCCTGATCAGAAGTGATCATGGGACAGAGTTTGATTCTCTTCTTATGCAAGAGTTCTGTCAGAGTGAAGGGATCAGGCATACTTTCTCAGCTCCTAGAACTCCTCAACAAAATGGGGTAGCTGAAAGGAAAAATAGAACCCTTATTGAATCTGCCACCACATTGTTGTCAGATGCTCATCTACCTCTATCCTTTTGGGCAGAGGCAGTGAACAGCTCCAACTATGTGCTGAACAGAAGTCTGATACATAAACTAAAGGGAAAGACTCCATATGAATTACTCAAAGGGAAGAAACCTAAAGTTGACTATTTTAGAGTATTTGGTTGTATTTGCTACATTCACAATAATGACAAGAAATATTTAGCAAAATTTCAAGCCAAAGCTGATGAAGGAGTGTTTCTGGGATACTCCATGATCAGCAAGGCTTATAGGGTCTATAATAAATCATCTTTGAAAATTGAGTAATCTGTTCACATTTCATTTGATGAAACTAACATGTCTTTCAAGGAGAATATTTCTTCTACCATAGAACCATTGCAGGAACATTCTCTAGTTGAAGATATGAACAAGTTACAGGTTGCTCAAGAGGATGAAAGCAGTGAAGATGAAGGGAATGCTCAACACATTGAAGCACAACCTGAAGAGCCAGTTGTTGTACCACAAGAGGAAACAACAACACAGATTGGTGAACAATCAACACCTCCTGTTGATTCAGTAACATCAAGAGACCATCCAATTTCCCAAATAATTGGAGAAATCTCAGCTGGTGTGCAAACCAGAAATCAGGTCAACCAAAACTTGTTGCACACCTGCTTCCTATCTCAAATTGAACCTCAGTCCATTCAAGATGCAGAGCAAGATCCACACTGGATCATTGCAATGCAAGAGGAGTTGCATCAATTTGAGAGTAACAAAGTATGGGAACTAGTGCCAAAGCCTAAGGATCATTTCATTGTTGGAACAAAATGGGTATTCAGAAACAAACTGGATGATCAAGTAGTAATTATAAGGAACAAGGCAAGGCTAGTTGCTCAGGGATATTCTCAAGAAGAAGGAATCGACTACGACCAGACTTTTGTACCTGTTGCAAGACTAGAAGCCATCAGGATATTTCTAGCTTATGCAGCTCACAAAGACTTCAAAGTATATCAGATGGATGTCAAAAGTGCTTTCTTAAATGGAGACATCAAAGAGGAAGTTTATGTCAGACAACCTCCAGGTTTTATCTCTCCAATTTATCCTGATTATGTTTTTAGACTGAACAAAGCATTATATGGTCTCAAGCAAGCTCCTAGAGCATGGTATGAGACTCTAGCATGCTTTCTTTTGGAAAATGGTTTTATAATGTGTAGAGTAGACCAAACTCTTTTTATTAGAACTCATAAGTCTCATACCCTGCTAGTACAGATTTATGTAGACGATATCATTTTTGGTTCTACTGACTCAAAATTGTGCAGAAGGTTTTCTAACCTGATGCATTCTAAATTTGAGATGAGTAGCATGAGTGAGCTATCCTTCTTCCTAGGATTGCAAGTCAAGCAACATGCTGAAGGCATCTTTATTTCTCAAACCAAATATGCAAATGAATTGGTTAAGAAATTTGGTATGTCTGAGGCATCTTGTATAAAAACACCAATGCCTACCAATGTTGTATTAGATGCTGATGAACATGGGAAACCTTGTTGATCAGACAACATATAGAGCAATGATTGGCTCTTTACTGTATCTTACAGCTAGTAGACCAGATATAATGTTTGCTACATGTATATGTGCTAGGTTCCAAGTAAGCCCTAGAGAGTCACACCTAACTTTAGTAAAGAGGATTCTCAGGTATGTTAAAAGTTGTCCAAATCTAGGTCTCTGGTATCCAAAAGATTCAGCATTTGAGTTAACTGGATTCTCTGATGCTGATTATGCTGGATGCAGAATTGACAGGAAAAGCATCAGTGGAACTTGTCAGTTCCTTGGTGACAGACTTGTCTCTTGGTTTTGTAAGAAACAAACATCTGTGTCAACTTCAACTGCTGAAGCTGAATATATGGCTGCAGGCAGTTGTTGTTCACAAATCTTGTGGATTCAAAACCAACTCCTAGACTATGGTTACAACTTAGAGAAGTCTAAAATCTTTTGTGACAATACAAGTGCTATTTCCATAGCTCAAAATCCAGTCCTCCATAGTAGGACAAAACACATAGAGATTAGGCATCATTTCTTAAGGGATAATGTTGAAAAGAATAAAATTGAATTACAATATATCCCAACTGATTTACAAAGGGGAGATATTTTCACCAAGCCCTTGAATGAAAAGAAACACACCTTTTTCCTAAATCAGTTAGGAATGTTAGATGGAGGAAGTCTTAAATAATATCCAAGATTTTGAAAGCTTAAAAATTGACCAATACTAGGCAAACATTCTGATTTTTCTTAGTGTCTAGAATTTTTCTGATCTCTGAACTGCGCTCGACGATTTGCCCCAAGATCGTCGAACGGAGATCGACGATTTCCAAAATCGTCGAACTGAGTTCAGCGCCTCTCAGATAGTATGAACTATCTCCTCCGATCAACGATCGTCGAACGGCGCTCGACGATTTTGTTCTCTGAACGATCGTCGAACGGAGCTCGACGCTCTCCAATATCGTCGAACGGAGATCGACGATGTTGAAGTCTCTTCAGATTCCTTTAGGAGCCTCGATCGTCGAACTGAGTTCAACGATCTTTCCAATTCTGCGTCGAACCCTAATATAAAACTCATTTTTCGCCGTCGTTCTCATTTGCGCTTTTGATTTCTCTGCAAAAATTTTCTTTCCCTCCAAACAGTTCTACGCTTGGTCGTTTTGTTTGTTGAGTTTTTGCAGGTACAATGGCTGTGTCAGTTGCTGTCCTAGCTGCAATGAAGTTTGATGCAGGTTTTGATATTGATATAGAATCTTTCAGCACCACTGATCAGATCTTTCAAGACATACTGGGTTTGTTCAAGAACCAGAATCTGACAGCATTAATGACCACCAGGATCAAGTTGGCTTCTGATGAAATCAAGGAGTGGGTTTATACTGCTCATAATCAAGATAACAGCACTATAGTTGGGTCAATAGCTGGAAATCAGGTACTCTTGACCCCCACAATTTTAACAGAAGTTTTTGGATTGAGAAATGGAGAAGACTCTGCTGAGTTATCTGGAGAAGAGTATTCTGACCTGCTTGCCAGGATGGGTCATCCAGAGGGAAACCCTAGCAAGCTCTTCAAAAGGAACTTGTCTGTTGAGTACAGGTTCATGGCAGACGTTATAGGAAAAGTGCTCCTGGCAAAGCACTCAGCCCATGATACAATATCCAGACATCAGCTCTGTCTCATGGGAGCTCTTGTGGACAAGAAAAATCTGAACTGGGGAGAGGTTTTCTTTGACCTCATCAAAAAGAAAATAAACGAAAGTTTTGTTAATTTTGGAAGGATTATTGGAGTATTTTTGCAGCATAGGTGTCATGTCTTGCTAGTCTCCTCTGGAGTTCATATAAATGCCTCCAAGAGACTAACCTGTGCCCTCTTTGGCAAGTGGGACAGGCAAATCAGCAAGCCTAGCAGGCCCTCCTCCAGTGTCCCTTCAGGCACAAGGACTCCAAGAGTCACTCCTCCACAGGTCTCTGCCCCTGCAGATGACCTGGCTGCTGTTGCTGCCTCTCCTCCTCCTTCACTTCCATCCCTTCCTCTACCATCCACCATTCCTCTACCATCCACCATTCCAGCTCCCTCCACCATCACCATATCTAGCTCATCTCCAACATCAACTCCATTTCCAGAACTCATTCCACCTCCACCAGAAGACCAATTCCACCCACTGTTCTCCTACCCTCCACCAGATATCACCTCCTCACCCTCTATTCCATCCTTCACCCTACTGGATGATTCCTTTATGGATGATTCCCCATCCTCTCCTCCTGAATTACCTACCTCCTCCACTTCTTTCCAGGATCTCCTACACCACATCATAGACCAACCAACATTCACCCCATCCATCTCCATTCCCCTGTCCTCCATATCCACCCTACCAACACCTCAGCCATCCATACCAACATTCTCCAGCCCTTCCCTTCCAGCATCCCCAGCTGCTTCCATATCATCTACCTCTGCTCCAGCTGTTGAGCAAGTAGACCTCTCAGCCCTAGCTGACAGGTTGTATGAGTTACTTGCCCCTAGGCTAACTCTACTATTGGAGACCTCCTTGGCTCCTCTACACCTGTCAGTGGCAGCTCTTTCTGCCAGGCTCTCCTCGCTCTTCCCTCAGGCAGCACCTACAGCAGTGTGCCTTGATCCAGATGTATCTGCATCTAGGCAGGGGGAGATGTCATATGAAGAGAATCTTCATGATGTTGCTGCTGCTGCTGCAAGCCCTCTGTCTGCTGTTGCTGTTAGTTCTGCTTCTCTTGCTGCTGCTGCTGTGCCTCCTACTGCAGTTCTTGCAATAGACCTCAGGTCTCTGCTATCTACTTTTGATTCTGCCTTCTTCAGCTGTTTGCCAGAGGGTAATGCTGTCCAGCCCCCAGAAGACTTATCCAAGGCACTTGTGCCTTTCTCTTGCTGTGACCCTAGCATTATCACCTCTTTTGTACATTCAGTAATTGCTGCTACTGACAATGTTGCTGCTGATGCCTCCTCTGAAGAAAGGATTATTGATGTTGCTGCTGCTGAAGTTTCTGCTGCTTCTGATGAGCCAATATCCAAGGACATTCTGATGTCAGAGGCCACTGAAATTGAGCCTGCTGCAGATTTTGATGATGTTTCTGCTGTTACTGTTGTTATCAGTGAAGTTGTTGCTGCTATCACCTCTCCAGCTTCTGTGGCTGTTAGTGAATCTGCTGTTGTTAGTAAAGTTGTTGCTGTTGTCACCTGTCCAGAGCCTGCTGCTGTTGTTGTTGCACCTTCTCCATCTGCTGTTGTCCCTGCTGTTACCATCTCAACCCCTACTGCTGCTGCTGTTTCAGCTTCTGCCTCATCTGCCTCTATTCAGCTAAAGAAAGATTTGATGAACAAAATAGATGCTCTATATGATGACCAGAGTTCTGAATCTGATGAATTTAAAACAGACTCTGATGATTCATCTGCTACCATTGCCAGGAAAAGGAAGGCAAGGAGCAAAGCAATGAAAAAGGTTCCTCCTGCTAAAGTTAAGGACAACAATGATATCACTTATTATATCCTTCATAATTGCCCAATCACTGAACACTGGATGCAGTATTCCAAGAACCAGCTGAAAGCCATGAAGAAAAAGAGAAAATATGAGAAGGGTTCATCCCCATTCCAGCACTCTCATCCTCCTCCACCACCTCCTCCTGATGCAGGTGCAGGTGGAAGCTCTGCAAGTCAACCCCCAGCCAGAAGTCAGGCTCTCTATCAACCTCATGCCAGATCCTATCAAAGGGAAAGTCAATCCAGGGGTTCATATTCTATGAGAGGAGGATATAGAGGCAATCAGAGAGATATTCAAGTTTATTCCAAAGGGTACTCCAGGCAGCACCCATATTCTAGGGGAGGACATATCTCATCTGATACATCATCAGGTTCTTTCCCTTATAAGCTGAAAGAGACTGTGTCTGCCAGGCCTCCTCAAGACAATCCTTCCAACAGGTATGAGCCACCTGTACCTTTTGAGGACCCTGAAAATAACCCAGCTGCTTGGACTGCCAGGTTAAAGGAATTAGCTGCACTGGACCAGATTAAAAAGGTCAGAGATCAAGGATTAGATTCTTCCAACATTTCTACAATGTCTGAGCAAAGACAGAAAGAATTAGAGAGATATGCTTCCAGTAAATTCTTTGATGCTGACAGATACATGGAATTACATCCTGCAGCTGTGGTTCACAGGCCTACAAAGCAAACATATTTGGGTGCAGCAGATGACACCAGGTCCAACAAGGAAGCCCTAAATCCTAACAGAGAAATTAAAATGGTTAAAGGCAAAGAGAAGAAGTGATATTGTAAGGTGACAATTTCTGGAACTTCTGATTATCTGGATGCTATATAAATATCTCTGTGATGTTTCTGCATGTCTAGCTGTTGTTTTTATGTTTTGCTGATTGTATGTTGTTATTCAAATTTTTCCAAAGTCTGTAAATAGTAATCTTAACCCAAATAGGGGGAGATTGTTGGAACACCCTATTACTAATTTGGGTCAGGATCACTATGTCTCTAGGAATCTTTGCTTGACCTTCTGTATAGCTTAATAGGTCAATTAGAATTGAGTCTAAGGGTTAGAAGTCTAGGTTTGGAAGCTGCCCTGAAGACCAGGATTCTCAGTCTGGAGACTAAGTCTGATCGTCGAGCTCAGCACGACGATTCGTCGAACTCCGGTCGACGATCGTCTAGCTCAACTTCGACAGATCGTCGAACTCCATTCGACGATCGCTGAGCTCAACTTCATAATATCGTCGAACTCCATTCGACGATCGGTGAGCTCAGGTCGACGATTTTGACTATGCTTTGGGTCTTTATCTCTGAGCTCAGTTCGACGATCTTTGAGCTCAGATCGACGATATTTTGCTGTTGTATGTTTCCAGATCGCTGAGCTCAGCTCGACGATAGCAGAGCTCAATTCGACGATTTCAGATAACTTCCAGAATTCAAATTCAAAATCAGTTAGGAGTTATTCTGCAATTAATTCAGAGATTTAGTAGCCGTTTTCATTTATTTCTGAACCAAGTTTCAAGAGATTTTTCAAGGAATGTTTCTGTGGACTTTCCTCCAGAAGAGATTATGCAATTAAGGATGCAATTAATGCAGGCCAACGGCTATACTTGACAGAGAATGATATTCTATTCTGGACCAGAGAATAAAAGAATAGAATGATTTTTGAATCTCTCAATAGAGAACACACAATACAGATTATAGAGACATATTCAAAAAATCTTCTGTCATAAAGAATTCTAGAGAACACTCATCCAAGGAGATCAAGCTTTCTAAAAATCTTCAGATCTCTGTAGTTTTCAAAGTGTTCAAGGTCAACATATTTCCAGACTCCAGACATTCAACCTTTCAGCTATTTGCTGAAATCATCTATTGCTGGAGTTCAATCTTTGAAGGCCTATCACCCTCAGCAAAGCTTTTCTTCCTGAAGATCACAAGGATTCAGGGGGAGCTTTGACATCAATCCACATAGTCTTCTCAGTTGTTTGAGAAAGAGAAGACTGTCATCACTCTCTCACCCCCTCTCTGAAAAGGGTTTTTCAAACTCCCTTCAAAAGTTTGAACTTGGTTTTTGAGCACCTTGTCAAAAGCTCATTGGTGGCAAGACACCTGATCAAAAACTCTGCTTTGGTTTTTGAGCACCTTATCAAAAGCTCATTGGTGCCCAGGACACCTGATCAACTCATCCTGCAGTGGATTCCTACCTAGGGTGGTAGAAGAGTGGATGTACCCAAGTTTGGGGAACCACTATATTTCCTTGTGTCTTCTGGTTTTGCTTGTGTTTATGTTTGTTTCTGGCCTTGATTTCTCTGTGCTTAGTTTTTGCTTAGCTTAGTGCTGTGATTAGATTTATTTCTGCTTCCCTGCTCACACAGATTACAACAATTGTTGTAAAAGTTTGTAAAAGTTTTTAAAGCACCATATACTCTATTCACCCCCCTCTAGAGTATATCAGATCTAGTTGCACTTTCAGGCTTGTTCTCTGTGGCGTTTGTTCTCTCCTACTGTTGGTTGTCGGGCGGTTAGTCGGCTTGTCTAACCGCACGACCTGTCCGGTTTGTCTATTTGTAAAGCCGCATATACTTGTAATTTTTTAGTCTCACATTGTTTATTTGTAATCTCTCTCATCTTCTTCATTTTATAAAAGGGAGGCTATACCTTTGTAATAGATATCTTTTTTGGATAATAAAATTTGTTACTCCAAATTTCTGGTCTACCTTTTTCTGTCCGCACATGGTAACAGAGCACTCGATCTTTTGCTCCTGATTTTTTGCGACCTCTCTGTCTGCGCGACTTGTTCTCGCGATCTGTTTCTTCTCTTGTCGCACCCTGTTCGCGCGGTTTCTTCTTCTCTTGTGTTCGCGCGGTTTCTTCTTTGCGCGGCTTGTTCCTCTTCTCGCGACCTGTTCTCGCGATCTGACTCATCTCTTGCCGCGCCCTGTTCGCGCGGTTTCTTCTTCCCTTGTGTGAGCGTCCTCTTCGCCCCTCCTTTCTAATCGCTCTCGCTCTCTAGTCGCCGCGACCTGTTTCTAAGTCGCCGCGACCTGTTCTCTTTTGTGCGGCTTCCTTTTCTAGCCGCTCCCGCTCTCTAGTCGTCGCGACCTGTTCCTAAGTCGTCGCGACTTGTTCTCCTTTGTGCGGCCTCCTTTTCTAGCCGCTCCTGCTTGTTAGTCGCCGCGACCTCCTCTCCAGCTACGCGACTTGTTCTTCTTGATGCTTTCCTCTATGGCCAACTCTGATATCTCTACCACCACTACGCATGTTGCCGCTCATCCTCGTACACCTCCCACTAAGTCTGGTAACCTTAGCACCGCTTCCACACGCATCGGTCCAAACTATCCGGATTGGAGTGTCTCATTCACCTTCTTTCTCTGCTCTCAACGCAAACGTCATCATCTCACAGATGACCCTCCTCCGCATGATTCTCCTCTCTTTGACGATTGGGATGTCAGCGATGCTCTTGTCCGCACATGGCTGGCTAACAGCCTCTCTGACGAATGCCTCCCTGTCATCAGTCATGATGAAACGGTCAAGGCTGCTTGGCTCCATCTTGCCGCTCTCTACTCAAAGGGGACTCAGACGTCTTACATCTATACTCTGTATGCGGACCTCTTTGCCCGTCCCTCCATGTCTCCAGCTGCTGCTTACCAACAAGTTCGGGCTCTCAGAACCGAAATTATCAAAAATCTCCCCTTCTGTTGATCTCGCTGAGCAACACAAACACTTGCAGGAGCTTATGGTTGTGTGTTATCTTCTACGACTTCCTGAGTCGTATGACATGATACGTCAGCAAATCCTTGGTGAGGCGGAGTCTCCCACCCTAGATGTCACTGCTGCCCGCATAACCGTTGTAACATCTCTGCTCCAACGTCTGCTGTTATCCTCCCCTCCTCAACCGGACAACTCCGCTCACCATACTCAGCGAAGTGGCTCTGGTGGCCGCCACCTCCCATTAAGCGACTGTGGTGCTTCCCGCTTTCTCTGCTCTCACTGTGGCCGCACCGGCCACACGGTTGATCGCTGCTGGAAGAAGCATCCTCATCTTCGACCATCTGGGGACGCTTCCTTCTTCTTCAAAGTCGTCCGCCTCTGTGGTCACGTCGCTACTCAAGGTAGTGCCCACGTCGCTACTCAAGGTAAATGGCTGATCAACTCTGGTGCTATCAATCATATGGCCGGCAATCCGCACTGTTTTTCTCTTCTCAAACAGCATGATCGGTTGCCCCCGGTCCTTGTTGCGGACGGCTATCCCTCACCGGTCAATGGAACGGGTGTGGTTCAAGTCAGTCCATCTCTTCGCCTGGCGGACACCCTCTACGTGCCCAAGTTCCCTTGCAACTTGTTATCTGTTACTTCGCTTTGCAAACAACTACACTGCTCTGTCACATTCACTTCTTCTACTTGTTCTTTTCAGGATCCGGGCACCAAGCGGACGATTGCTACTGGGACTGAGAGCGGCGGCCTCTACTTCCTCGACAACGTTTCTGCTCTCTTCGCCTTCTCCACATCTTCTACTGATATTCTCCAGTAGCATCTTCGCCTTGGTCATGCTCTTTCACGTCTTCTCGGTCAGCTTCTACCACATCTTCCTCCGCAGAGTCCACCTCTCAACTGTGAAGCATGTCAGCTTGGCAAGCATCACCGCTCTTTCCCACCAAAGCAAGGTCGTGGCTCTTCCCGGTCGTTTGAACTTGTTCACTCCGACATCTGGAGTCCTGCTCCTACCCTCACCATAGGTCGGGGTAGTTCATATTTTGTAACATTTATTGATGATTTCTCTAGATGTACGTGGGTGTATCTTTTAAAGGATCGCTCTGAACTCTTTTCTGTATGGACATCATTTTATAATATGATTAAAAATCAGTTTGCTATGTCTATTAAAATATTACATTCTGACAATGCTAGGGAATATCTTAGCACTGTTTTTTCTTCTTTTTGTATGCAAAATGCTATTATTCATCAAAGCACTTGTGTCTATACCTCCCAACAAAATGGAGTGGCGGAACGCAAGAACCGTCACCTCCTCGATGTCGCTTGCACTATGATGACACAGATGCATGTTCCTCGCTCCTATTGGTGCTACGCTGTCCTCATCTCATGTTACCTCATTAATCGCATTCCGTCCACGGTTTTCCACGGACAAACCTCATTCTCTATTCTTTATCCAGGCAAGGATTTGTTTTCTCTCCCTCTGCGAATCTTTGGGTGTACGGCTTTTGTGCACACTCCTTCCGCCACTCATGACAAACTCGACTCACGCGCCACCAAATGTGTCTTTTTGGGTTACTCAACTACTCAAAAAGGCTATTATTGCTTTGATACTGTTCTTCGTAAGCAATACGTATCTGCGGATGTCACCTTCTTTGAGAATGTGTCCTATTTATCTTCTAACCCCTCTCTCTCTACCGTTCTTTTGCCTTCTCCCACCGTCCCCTCCACCCCGTCTACTCCCATCGAGGTTTTCCCACCATCCCCTCTACCGTCTCCTCCTTCCCTCCCTTCCTCATCACCACCGCTCTCTCCCTCCTCTCCGCGGTCGTCTCTCTCCTCTCCTGGGTCAGCTCTCTCCGCCACGGATGCTTCGATTACTGAGGAACACACTGACCTGGATCTTCCCATTGCTCTTCGCAAAGGGTGCGGACGTGTACCCAGCATCTGCTGGCTGCTGTTGTTTCATATGATCGCCTCACTCCTCGCAGGGCGTTTGCATTGGCTATTTCTGCGACTGCCACTCCCCGCACCTACCAGGAGCTCTTGTTGTTTCTCATTGGAAGGCCGTCATGGATGAGGAAATTACTACCCTCACTGAACGGGGTACCTGGACCCTTGTCCCCCCCCCCTTTGGGCACTGATGTGGTTGGCTGTCGCTGGGTCTTTGTTGTGAAGTTCCGTCCGGATGGCAGCGTGGATCGATACAAGGCCCGTCTGGTTGCCAAAGGCTTCACTCAGACCTATGGTGTTGATTACTTTGACACTTTCTCTCATGTTACTCGTCACAGCACCATTCGGGTCCTTCTCTCTGTCGGTGTCAACAGGGATTGGCCAATTTCTCAGCTGGATGTTAAGAATGTTTTTCTCTACGGTGATCTTCAGGAATATGTTTACATTGAGCAACCTTCTGGGTATGTTGCTCGGGGGGAGACACGAGTATGCCGGCTTAAGAAGGCTATCTATGGCCTAAAGCAAAGCCCTCGTGCTTGGTTTGACAAGTTGAGCGGCATTGTTGCGATTATTGGTTTTGCCAGAAGTTCAGCCGATCACTCCTTGTTTGTTCGGAAAACCGTCTCGGGTCTGGTAGTTCTTGCGGTATATGTGGATGACATTCTTTTTACTGGTGATGACCAGGATGGAGTAACTTTGACAAAGAAACACCTTCGTCAACACTTGATCACAAAGGATATGGGCTCCCCGAAATACTTTCTGGGGATTGAAATATCTAAGAAGCCCAACTCCATGGTCCTTTCCCAACGGAAGTATGCTATTGATCTTCTAAAGGAGGCAGGGTTGATTGGTGCTAAACCTGCCCGATGTCCCGTGGCTGCTGGAGAAGACAAAACTTAGACAGATGACTCACCCCTTCTATCCGATCTTACGAGGTACCGGCGTCTGGTTGGTAAACTTATATATCTCACTGTAACCAGACCCGACATCTCTTATGTTGTGGGCATGGCGAGCCAGTTCATGCAAGCTCCTAAGGAGTGACATCTACAATCTGACCTGAGGATATTGGAGTATGTTAAAGCAGCGCCAGGGAAAGGACTTCATTTTCAGAAGAATGGTCACTTAAGGGTTGAAGCGTACTCAGATTCGAGTTATGCTGATGACAAAGGTGACCGCAAGTCAAGATCAGGTTTCTGCACATTTGTTGGAGGAAATCTTGTGAGTTGGAAGAGCAAGAAACAGTCTGTGGTCTTCAGGTCTATTGTAAAAGCAGAATATTGCAGTATGTCATCGACCACATGTGAGTTGAAATGGTTACGAGCTCTCATGTTTGACTTACAAGAGCTCTACAACTATCATCTTCCTATGTTCTGTGACAACAAGCCAGCAATATACATCTCCAAAAATCTTGTCTTCCATGAGAGGACAAAACATATAGAAGTCAACTGTCACTTTATTCGGGAAAAGATCTTGAAGAAACAGATTTGTACTCCGTTCGTCTCTTCCGACAACGAGTTGGCAGACGTCTTCACCAAACCAGTATCTGCTTCCTTCTTCCACATTTGTGACAAGCTGGGCATGATTGATATTTATGCTCCAGCTTGAGGGGGAGTGTTGCAGTATGGAGGTCGGGCGGTCTGTTGTTGTTTGAAGGCCGGGCGGTCTGGCGGTTTATCCTAGTCGGCTTGTCTGCCGGGTTGTTTTGTTTGGTATCTCAGCGGTCTGACGGTTTGTCTCAGACGACTTGGAGACCGGGCGGTTTAGCGATCTCCTGTGGCGGCTTGTTCTCTGTGGCGCTTGTTCTCTCCTAATGTTGGTTGTCGGGCGGTTAGTCGGCTTGTCTAACCGCACGACCTGTCCGGATTGTCTATTTGTAAAGTTGCACATACTTGTAATTTTTTAGTCTCACATTGCTTATTTGTAATCTCTCTCAAGTCTCATCTCCTTCATTCTATAAAAGGGAGGCTATATCTTTGTAATAGATATCTTTTTTAGATAATAAAATTTGTTACTCCAAATTTCCGGTCTACCTTTTTCTGTTCGCACATTAACCAATCTGTTGAAGGGGGGACCTTTTAGCTTGGAAACATCAAATAATGGCAATGGAGGTAGGCGATGCGGGACAAACATCAGTCGAGCCATAGAACGAAATTACAAACCGGGGAATCAAGACGAGGACATAGCCACACACAACGCTGACTCACACACAATGCAGGGCCCACACACGACGTGGACTCGCTGGAAACCGGTCAACCAACATAACCTACGCACATAACATGCGAAAGAGAATGAGATATGTGGATCAAATCATCAACCGAGCAACCGGGGATAATCTGCACAAAGGGCGGTCCCTCACGACACAGTCTCGCACGGCATGGTCCTGCACGACACGGTCCCACGCGACACAACCCGCTGAGATTAGAACAACCAACACAATCGCGCCCCAACACATGATCAATCGAAAGATAAATTGGGGAGACGCTAACAACATACGACACAAGCCTGGAGGTCGTGTAGGACGAAGTCGAAAGGTCGGGAAAGATCATTTGAGTCATCTTCATCCCAATCACCCCCCCCCCCCCCCTCATATGAAAAGCATGTGCATATAGGCATGAAGACTCAAATAAAACTACTAAAAACAAACAAACTCCATCATCCCCATAATCCATCAGAGAAGCAAGCACCATGATACACGTCACCGGCGGGATCAGAAAGGAACCCTTCAGCAGCAGCAAGAAGAGGCCCGGGTAGGGCCGGCAGCAGGCACGTGGCAAATACAAACAACCTTGAGGCCGCAAGGAGATCAGAAGAAGTGGGAACAATCGGCATCACCACAAGTAGACGAAGGCAGCACCAGAGAGGCAAATGTTGAATCTCAGCAACAGGAGGAATGCAACTCAGACAGCGTCGACAACAACAACAAGAGTATCGAACAGGATCTCCATCGGCAGATGCGGAAGGAGCACAGACAATAGCTGTTGGAAGCGGAGAAACCCAGGAAACAGAGTAACCCATCGTCGATGGGGATAGGACAAAGCAACAAGGTTTCCGACGAAGCAGCACTGAACGATAGCAGACAAAACGTTGATGGAAGCAGCCAACAGGAACGACGAAGACCGCAAAAGACGACGAGTCCGACGGGATCGGGAGATGGATGCACCTGCGGTAGAATTCGTTGAACCAACGGCAGAACGCGATGTCGATAGCGGACGGGATTAATGATCATTGAGGGATCAGAAGCCGCTTGATCTCAGCGAAAGGAGGCAGACGCAAGGTGCACGATCCCAGCGAAGGAGGAAGACGCCGAACTTGCAAACCCAGAGTCGCTCATGTCGATGGAATCAGACATCAATTCCATCGACAGGAGCGGAGATGTTGGACGGAAGCGGGAGTACGAAACAGCCACGCACAGACGGGGGAAATCACAAAATCGAGAGGCGGAAGCAGAACACGCGGGAAAAAATTGGGTTTTAGATCATTGGCTCTGATACCATATTGAAAGAGGGGAAATTGAAATAGAAGTTGTAATTTTATTCATCCACATATGAGCTTTAAATAGGAAAAATATAGACTCATAAAGACGAACAGGCGATGTGGGACTAAACCCAAATATACCTACAACTCTAATAGACCGGCATTGACTCGATAATTCCAACAGAAGGAAAATGAGATTTAAGGATAGAAGTTGTGAAAAGAGATATTGTATTAAATAAGTTCAGTACTTCATGCAGCAATCAAAAGGAACAGATAAAGAGCAAAGGAATACAAAGCCAGTTATAAGTACGTGGGATAAAACTAGTGATGACGGTGACCATACTAGGAAAAAATAATCTCTCCACGGCACTTTCATCAAAACAGAAGCGACAGTAAAATTTAAGACATGAGAATAGAATTTTAAGCCCAGAGTGATGCATCAAATGAAAGACCGAGTAAAGTTGTTCTGAGTCTTAGCTCGCACAAGACCGCATAATCTATAAGAGGCAGACTTATGAAAAAAAAACTAAAAGCTTTATTTCTATTTTTTACCAACTCTACTGATGATAATTAATTGCCAAACAAAGGCAAGGAGGAGCTAGAAAAGAACGAGTGCCTGAATTTAATAATCAAAAGAATCCAACAACCAAAACAAGCACAGTCGGATATGATTCCGATGAAGACAAAAAATACAGATTCACAACTAATTGACAGATGTAGCTGAAGTTTAAGTAGTTTACAAAACCAAGCTAGAGGAGATTTTCAATGTGACAAGCTTATAAAACATACAATATCACAACTGATGACAAAGGCTAAAAACTTAAGGTTTGAAGGAGGAGAGTAGATGAGGAAGAACAAGAGAGGAAATCAAAATTAAATATATGTGAACAACGCGAAGTTATGTGACTAAACAAAATAAAGACAATCAAATTTTGCTGCATGAAATATAAAGGATAACAATAAGAACCGAATGCTGTTAAAAAATAAAGTATGAACACGTGATGTACGATTTAACTCATTAAGTTCGTATTTAAGATAACTAAAAAAGGTACCTCTCCATGTTGATGAAACATTTGTCGCAGTTTTTCCACAACTTTGTAGTATTCTTCCTGGTCTCTTTCTCTGGAAAGCTCAAGGTCATCCCCAACTTTGAGAAAGTCGTTCCTACAAAGGGCAGGTGTTATGGTTACTATTGTTGAATAATAGAGAAAAGAAATGCTTGATAATTTTATTCATCCACTTAGGGGCAATATATAAGAGTTACAACAAGATACATAACAGCGATACGCGGTGTGTGGGACTAAACCTCAAACACATAGAGATACTACAAGACCGACATTGACTCGATAATTCAAACATTCCCTCTCAAGCTGGGGGGGGGGGGGGGCCTTCAGGTTTGACACATCAAATAACGGCAATGGAGGCAGAAGATGCGGGACAAAACATCAGACGAGCCACCGGGGGGAATTCCAAACCGGGGAATCAAGCCGGGGACATAGCCACACGGCCCACACATGACGCTGACCCATACACGACGCAGGACCCACACATGACGTGGACTCGCTGGAAACCGATCAACCAACATCACCTACATGCACAACATGCGAAAGAAAATGAAAGATGTGGAGCAAATCATCAACCGGACAACCGGGGATAATCCGTCGGGGATAATCCGCACAAAGGAAAGTCCCGCACGACAAAGTCCCGCACGACACGGTCCCACGTGACACAACTCAGTGAGATTAAAACAACCAACATCAGTCGTGTCCCAACACATGACCAATCGAAAAAAACATGAGGAGACACATATGACATAAGCCTGGACGTCATGTGGAACGAAGGAAAAAAAGTCGGAAAAGACCATCTGAGTCGCCTTCATCCCAACACTCCCCCTCGCGTGGATAACACGTGCAAGAAGGCATAACACTAAGATATGACACAAGCATTAGACAAACACGATACCCAAAAACATAACATAAAACTATTATGGAGAACGACTCTTGGCGAGAACACGATCCAGAATGCAGCAAGCAAAGCACGAGAAGAAGACAGCGGCGAGCAAAAGGCTCAAGGAGTAGCGAGGAGAAGAGGGAGCCCAACAACAAAGAGAAGCCTTGACCAGGAGGGCGGCATCACAGGAAGTCTTCGTCCATGTCCATAGCAGCAAGGGACTGGAAGCACAGTAACAGGAAAGGAATCCATCATCGTCGATGTCTGTCAGCCAGATCTGATTGAAGGCAGCCGCAAGAAGCCACAGGATGAAGAGACACAGAAGCCGCCGGCATAGAAGAAGCCTTCCGGGGAGATGCGCGGCCAGGCAGCAACAGGAAAGAAGCCATCCGGCCGGAGAAGAACCAGCCCCAGGTGGAGGCGTCGACGATAGCAGAGAATATTGTCGACAAGATCGTGGAACGAGAGAAGAAGAAAATCAGCGACTAAAGTCGTCGTCGATGAGGGAAGAAATCAGCGCATGCGAGAGATGAGCTCCACGGGATCAACTAGGAGGGACTAGAGGATTCAGTACCAGGAGGCATCTGCGTCGATAAACTCATACAGCGGCTACGAGCTCGGCGAGATAAAGGATGATGAGCAACGACGGGCTCGACGAAGATAGCGTAGAGCGCAGGGGGCCAAGATCCGCTCTCGTCGATGGAATTCGACATTGATTCCGTCAACGGGAGCAGGAGCGAAAGCACGAGACGGGAACGCCTGCTTGCGGCTTCACGGGATGAGAACGAGAGGAGGAGATCAGTTCGTGAGGAAGAGACGGAAGCAAGTGGCAGTTACGGGAATAAAAATTAGGGTTTCAGAAACCTGACTCTGATACCATTTTGAATAATACAGAAAAGAAATGCTTGATAATTTTATTCATCCACTTAGAGGAAATATACGAGTTACGACAAGATACATAACACTGATAGGCGGAGTGAGACTAAACCTCAAACACATAAAGACACTGCTAGACCGACATTGACTCGATAATTCCAACAACTATCAAAGTTGACAATAGGTCAATATATTGTTTAAGATATTGAAATGAAATATTCCAATAAAAAGGCACAAGGAAGCCAAAACATGACCAGACGACGAACATAATAGAGATATGAGAAGGATAGAGATGAATCTACCATGTAAAATATTTTGTTATGAGGGGAATTTGAGCATAAACTCAAAGATTCTAACAAAGACACTTAAACAATAAAACAACCATTTCTTCTGATTCTCTCCATTCATATATGAGACACAAGTGCATGTATTTATTAAATCCATATTATTATAAAATCACAAACATTTAAAACCAAATAAGTTATTAAGTTATATATATTATAAATTAATATTAAATATATAAACAAATAGAAAATATAAAGTAAAAGTAAAACTATAAGCTAAAGAGGAGAGACTGAAATTTCCAAAAAAAAATATTCAAATTAGAATGTGGGCAAATACCGAATTTTCTCCAGCTTCTTGTTCAAAGAGCAGTAATGTCTATACTTCTCCCGATACTCTCGCACATAATCTTTATACCTATAAACAAGTAATTAATTATTAAAAAAATTGAAGAAAATATGATAGAGATATAACAAACAAAATTCAATTCATGAAGCAAATAAAATGCAAATTATATAATATTACAAATATGACATGTGCTCTCCACTAATAAGATACTTGTAATATGGCACCAGAAATACCAAACTATGTCAGTGAATCATGCAATGCCACTTAGTGGTTAGACATGCTAATGAGGATCTTCACTTTCACACACTGAATGCTCTTAGCATGCCAAGAGATAGTGCATGTTGTGCCCAAGCAATTTAAAATTGGGTATTTTACTATTCATAGTTGCACCTTGGAACAAAATAGAATTCCAGGATTCTATTTACATGGTGGTGGTACGAAAACAAGCGTACATTGAAAGCAAAAACTAGTAAAAATATATGTCTAAAAACATTGCATCATGTCTTCTAATTTAAAGAGGATAGTGTTTCAGATAGACATTCTGCTACCTCACAGCTGTTTACACTGATGGGAAAACCGCTGCTGAACAATGTCGTTAGATTTCAGATTACACATTACTACATTTGAAATTGCCTACGGTAATTGGAAAAGAAAAACAAGTTGATGTAGTTAGGGATATCAAAAGTGTGCTAGAAGCCTGAAACCCCTTCTCAATGTTCAAGAAACTAGGTTTAAACTAACTAGCCTTAATGATCAAGATAGGAATTAATTAAGTGCTAATAGTCTGAAACCACATAACTAAATGCATGAAAACTAGGATTAATGCACACATTCAAATCAAGAAACAAAAAGTTAAAATATGTGTGCAACCCTGACAATGCAAACTGAACATAATTATGCTCAAGACAAATAAGTAAAGTAAATATCCATGTGCTTTCAAGTAATGCATAATAAATATTATATGCTATAATGGGAAAACCACTTACATAGAGAAATCCTTAATTGGGCCTCTGAGATGTAGCTCATCCTTTGTATATTTCTTGTAAGACGCATTCTCCTCTTCAGAGGAAAATCCCAAGCTTTTCCTGCCATTAGAAGTCACGAGGCCATCAATAATTTGATCAGATTTAGATCTCTTCAATCCATTTAACTTATCAGATTTAGACTCCTTGACATTTTTGTGGTCAACTAAAATACCATGCCTGCTATCATCTTTAGGAGTTCGGTTGGAAGCAGATCTCTTTGGACCATTTGCTTCGTTTTCTACACCCATCGCCTGGAAAGTTCTTGTTCCATTCTTGCCACCTGATTCTGCGCACTTGTCTTGATGAATCATAGTTTCAGGTTCAGTGAAGTCCATTTTTGAAGATTGTCGAGACTGTGGCTGCATAAATTTTGGCTGGGATCGACTCAAATCGAGGCGATCATCTGCCAATATTTTTTCATTCATTCCACCTCTAAAACTGGGAGATGGTTGTCTTTTTGATTCTGAAACACCATTTTCATCGCACTTGCCCGTGTTTATGTCAACATTTGAATCGGGAAATGTAACATTGCTCTCAATTTTTTTGAAAGGGCTCGTTCTCTCAACAGTCATTTTTTCCAGCCTCAAAACATCTGGAAGAGGCTCACGGAATTCACCTAATTCTAAATCAGAATGCTCTCTTCTAAGAATACTTCCTTTTCCATTCGCATAACCATCAGTAGATTTTCCATTTTCCTGCACATTTTTAGTACGATGTTTATCCAGAAAATCACCATTTTCATCTTTTCCCTTCACTTGCATGGTTTTCACAGCAGAAATTTCAGATTCCGGAGGAATAGACACAGCTTGCATATGTTTATTAGCTCTTCCAAGGCTTTCAACATATTTAATTGGCTTTTCTATAGCAGTTCTCTTTCTACCACTGGAATCAGTAGTTTTTCGGCCTGATTGTTCAGATGCAAAATTGGGAGGACCCCTAAAATCTGGACTACTCCGTGCCTTACTAATGTTCCCAGCCACAACAGATGTAGCATGTTCCGAAAGATTTTCATCCAAAAAATTGAATTCCCTTCTCCCATCCCGTTGATAATTATTCATAATCTTTGTCTTCTGATCCATTTGCATGGATCTTTCAGGAGACAAAGAGCAAGAGATTTTTGAAGAACGGCCACCATTACCTTCTCCAAAAGTGGCTTCAACCGAACTCGGAGTCTTGATCCTCTTAGCATTTTGAGATTTCTCGTCAAGAAACTCTGAATTTAAAGATCTTTTGTTGTCTAATTTGTTAACACTTTCATGATTGTCATGTTGCTCAGAGCCACCCTTCATCAAGATTTGCTCCTCATTAATTGATCTTCCAATTAATCTATGACTGTCATTGTTAAAACTTCCAAAAGGTGATTCATGCTGGTTTTCCATAACCTTATTATGGTCTGCATAAACAACAGAGGACCTAGGTTTTGATTGTGGCAAGTAGGAATCAATGCTCTCAGCATTTTTTGCTTCCAACTTCTCAAATGTCTTGCCACTTATAACAATAGGGAAGTCTTTGGCATCTATGACTGAGTTTACCCTTTCATATATATTTTCAGAAGTAGTCAAGTTTAAAGCAGGAGAAGCACCATTTGACTTTTGATCTCTTTCATTGATATCAACAACACCATGTTCATCGTCGGATCTCCATAACCTCGGCGATGGAGATAATCTTGATGCAGTCACATCTATATTTTGGACAGTAACCCCTCTTTCGTCATCACTAGTCATGATATCTACATCCACATCAGATGCCTCCTTGCTGCTGGAGGAGACATCACTTTCACTATCGCTGCTACTTGCACTACCACTTCCAGCTTTGCTTCTACTTTGACTTTCACTATCACTCCCGCTACTGCTACTTTCACTGTCACTATCACTCCCACTTTCACTCAAGCTGCCTGCTCTCACCACACTGTTATCTCTGGCTTTCTCATCCATATTTAATGGATCTTCAGTATCCTGCACTATATTAATCCTCTCAAATAGATCAGATGCTTCTTCATTCTTTGTGCTTCGAGTCTCCGGATCCAACATTTCCAAAACAGCTTTCTTGGGAAGTACCGAGGAAGCTTTTTTTGCCAGTATTTTTGAACATTTTGGAGAACTGGAGACAACCAATGACAATAAAGTTGATAAATAACAAATAGTTGCTTGAAAAACAAAGAAAAAATTCACAAACAAAAAAAGATAAGAGTTACAAAATATAGAATAGTGACCAGATAAGTAGAACTTCAAATCATTGACAAGAAAGGCTCAAATCACAGCCCAATTTAATATACAGACCTACAGAGAACATTCAAAAAGAAACATTATATGCAAAGGGTGTACCCACTGCATATGACGCTTCAGAAAACGCATGGTCTAGAGATTTGATGTACACAAATTTGCTCCAATATTTACCAAAAAATAGTTAATAGTAAAAAAGATCATGAAATTCATATGGACTAGCCGTATCAAGATCTAAAACGAAGAATGTGAACATGTATTGTATGAAATTTTCCAAAGTACTCCCCTCTCCAAGATAGAGTCCCCACCACAGGACAAGACATTACATGACGAAATATGTATCAATATGTATCAACATTCAACTCCCAAAAAACGACCTTATCCTCAAGGTGGAGGTCCATAGGGGTCATCCGCAAGCATCAGGGGGTCCAAGTCCCCGAAGCCAAGGTCGTCGTCTTCAGATCCCACCAGTACGTATAAGTATTTGAATACATAGCGTGGATGGGAAAGTACGGTTGTTGGCAGCGGAAGCAAAGGCATTTGCGGCGAAGCTTGAGATGTTGCTCGTGAGATAAGCGGTGTGGTCGTCGGGCGCCTGTGGAGGAGAGGCTGGCGTAACTGGCGGTGGTGGGCCTAGCAGTAAGGGCTTAGGCAGGGCAGGTGATCCGCACGGGCGGGAGGAGGCGGAGATTTCAGCGGCAGCGGCTTGTGGGGTGGTCGGGTCGAGGAAGACGATTGGGTGATATAAAGTTCCCCATCAAGGCAACATGCTTGCTCCATGGCGCGGGAAAGAGTCGTCGGATTGTGGACCCAGAGGTGTGCCCGAAGGTGGGGTTGTAGACCCCCAAGGAAGAATCCCAAGTAGTAGTCAGAGAATAGACCGGGTACGTGCGTGGAGACCTCGATGAATTCTTCAATATAAGTGGGCACAGTGCCGGACTGGTGCACAGAGCTTAAGCCCTCATAGGCATTGCCCACTTGGTGGGCGTCATAATGGTGGAGGAGTTTCTCCTTCGACGTGGGCCAAGATAGGCCAGGAACATGCTGGCGCATCCAACACACCTAATGGAGCGTTGAACCCTCCATATAGATAGCGTCCAGTGAAACCTTCTGGTTGGCGAGAGTGGATTGAAGGTTGAAGAACTGTTCGACGTGGGTGATGCAATAGAGAGGGCTAGTGTCGTTGAACACAGGGATCTCGATCAGGCAAAGATGGGTCGGGTGAATGTCCACAGCGAGTGGAAAAACCTCATGTAGTTTGGGATTGGCTGAAGGGGTTGCGGTGGTTTAGAAGGAGGAGAGTGAGAACCTCAAGTCGTGCTTTGAGTTGATCCAAGCGATGAGAGTCAGAATAGACAGTGGCAAAGGTGTACTCGTCGGCGTGGAGGGTCATTGAACGAGTCACTAGCATGGAAAGGTGGTTGGGCGGAGAGGTGAGAAGCAGTGGAATGTTGCAAGAGCTGCAGGATGGGCGGTCGAACACGGCAGTGGCTAAGGCGGTATTGGAAGGAAGACATGTTGGCGGAAGCTGCTGGAGGTGTGGTTGGACACAGCAGAAGAAGAGTAGGTTGGAGGCACGGGAAGTCGAAGGGCTCACTAGAATCACGGGAGAAGAAGGGGAGGAGCAGGCTGGAATCGTCGGATGCCGATGCAGATGTTGTCGGCGCATAATGCAGGATGTGGTTGTGCAGGACCCTTGGAATCATCGTTTGATATGTAAGTTTTCACGGGCATAGCCATCTATGTTACAAAGAATCTCATGAAGAAGATGAACTGATGTTTGATGATGATTATTTAAAATGGATGTGCTTGTGTATTGCTTTCGTCAGGTGTGCACCTGCTCCTTCAGCGTAGGCTCCAAGATCATTTTACGCCTTGGTGAGCCTTGAGTCTTTAATGACTAAGGTGGGTGCACGACCTCTGGAATCTTCAGATGTCGATGCAGAGGTCGTGGAAGTCGACAATGCGGGAGCAGGTCGATGTTGGTTGGAGGACAAAGGATGCGGAGAGGAGTTACGTTGGCTAAGAGTGAATTGAATCCAGACGCAGAATTGTGCCGTGCGAGAAAGGACAGAATCAGCGGGCGAGAATAGGTTAATTGCTGGTTGGAGATGGAACAAACGGGCTATCCAGTCAGGGTTTCGGCTGAAACCCTAAATTAGTGGCAGGCCAGGCCAATTGATACGGGCTAGCCGTATCAAGATTTAAAATGAAGAATGCAAACTTTTATTGCATGAAATTAACGATGTGATTAAGATGCAAACTCTCGCTAAGCAACCGGAGGCTGGTCCTCCAAAGTACTCCCTTCTCCAAATAGCTATGTAGCACGGGGACATAAACAGGATTCGATATGAAACGTGTTAGAAACCAGGCCGGTGGCGGCACATTGTGAATTCCCGGTCCTGGCCGACTGCAGTCGAATGGCAAACAAGCATCCGCAACCAAATCTCCCGGAAGGCTCCGAATTCACACACGAGAATATTTCGGGTAGGTTGTTCAGGCCCGGGGCTCGATCCCGGGACCTGCTTTATAAGAGGCGCCTAAGCCAACCTCTCATACCCAACTGCGTTGCAGCTCACACGGGAATATTTGGAAGCATAAATGTTTGTGAATGTTCGATTACAGGGAAGGAATCAGATGAGGTAAATCTCACGACCATGGAATATGTTAAATCGTGATCTCAAATATTGGAAGGGATAACTAGTATAGTCCACTGCTTAGAGTTGTGTCTCCCTACGGGTAGCAGTGTGGGATTGTATGTTGTAAAAGGTGGCTTGTCACCTGTGTTTATGATGAACCCTTAAATGATTGGGAGCACGAGAATGCGAAAGGGTGTGTGTGTGTGTGTTTGACCGCACTGGATGGGTAATAATGAAAAGAGACTTTGGGCGGTTGGGCTTGGTCATCGGTGTTCATTCTCGGGGCTCCTTCTGTGCTAAGTGGACGGTTGGGCTTGGTCCTCGGCGCACATTCCCGGGGCTCCTTCCGTGCCACGATGAAGTGGAATTGCATGCGGTGTGTGTTGACACGCGGTGTCATAATCCTGGGTTAAGGATAATGTGGCAGGTCTACGGGCTCGCCGGTCGTCACACCGACGGGAGTTGACAGATAGACATTGGATGGTTGGGCTTGGTCCTCGGGGCTCATTCCCGAGGCTCCTTCTGTGTCAAGTGGACGGTTGGGCTTGGTCCTATACTCCTATGGTGATACGCTCTCATAGGCTCCTTCAGTGTCACACGATAGGCCAGTTTGGGTTGTGTACTTGGTGCACATCTACCTGAGACCCCTCTGAGACGTAGTACGCATGGAGCTCTGTTGTGTTTTTAGCGTTGAGGGTACGGAGGCCTAGGCTTGGTAGTGTGGATGCTCGCCTAGTAGTGGAGACGCCCGCTCTACTCTTAAGGTCTGGCATAAATGTTTGTGAATGTTGGGTATGCTTGTTTGCCATTCGGCTGCAGCTCAGTTGGGTATGAGAGGTTGGCTTAGGCCTCTCTTATAAAGCAGGTCCCGGGATCGAGCCCCGAGCCTGAACAACCTACCCGGAATATTCTCGTGTGTGAATTCAAAGCCTTCCGGGAGATTTGGTTGGGGATGCTTGTTTGTCATTCGACTGCAGTCGGCCAGGACCGGGAATTCGCAATGTGCTGCCCCCGGCCTGGTTTCTAACAAAAGATGTGTGCTAACACTGAAGACGAAGGTGGTCTTTGTCTCAAAGAAAGTAAAGCGGGTTCAAAAAGGAGGAAGACTATTCTTTGTATGTTGGTGTGGATCAAAAAAAGGAGAATAGAAGGCTCATTGAGTAGTGATGCAATTCAACAGAACCAACGCATGTTGTGATCGCAGGTAGTGCGGCAAGGTACTAGGGCTGCAAGTCGCATACCTACAGAGGGCAGACGAAAGATGTGAGAGACAATCGCAAATGAGTAGCAGGCGCAGGCTAGGATGACCGTTGACAAGGTCGTTTGACAATGAACACCTGACAGAGAGAGGTCGGTGTGGTTTGGTGGCAAGGGCGTTAGATTTGCCATGAGGGCCTCGATGATGGAAAGGAAATCAAGAAACAACGGGCTCAAATGAGGAGCAGAAATCCTTCAATCAAATAGGAGGTGGGACTATTCCCGGTCAAAATAATACCATGTCAATCCCAACGACGCGTTGTGGCGAGGGGATAACTGCACTGGAAGTTATTTTGTAGAGATGGGGCAGGCTGATGATTAAGGCTGCTCCGAGTAAGATTATGGTGCGGAGAGGCGTGAGTGGCTACTAATGGGAGGAGGCGAGATCGTGGACGGTCTGATACCAATTGTTTCAAACCCGGATGGGATTCGCAATCGTGGCGGCAAAGATGATGGATTTGAAGAATCTCAACCCTAGTTCCCTAGACAAGAGCGTCCTAGAGGTGCCCCGAGGTGAAGATGTCGGTGGGGATACTATGCAGCCATACCGAGACAATCTAGGCGGGGAGCTTGAGGGAGAACTATAAAGTCCCCAACCCTAAGAGGGGGAAAAGTCAAGGGGAAGAAGAAGAGAGAACTTTCTTGCTTATCTATTTCATGGCCCAAGAAGCTCTTAAAATAGACTTACATGTAACATTATTAATATGCACAACAGATAGGAAGAGAAGTTATTTCTTCCTCAACTTATAAGTCTGTGAATTATAAGTCAAACATAATCACGTGCCTGAAGTGGACTTTTATATTGCAGAATAAATATAAAACTGAATTTATTAACTTTCAATAGTGCAAAAAATAGGAAAAAATACAACAAACAGGAAGAATACCTTCCACCTTCAGAACATCTTGTAGAGCTTTCTATTTGCCTAGCCTGTTTCAAGAAATACTTTCCGAGAGGTTGGAGCGTGGCAACCTGATCAGCGAATAGGAATGCAATTCACTAAAAGAACAAATTAAACTGCTCCTAAAATTATGCAATGCTTACATTTTTTAGAGCGTTCTCTATCTTCTTCATAGAGTTAGGAACTGTTTCCCCAAGCACTTTTTCTATCGCCTGACCATCACAAGATTATAAGAACAAAATAATAATTTGAAAAATGAACAGCTGCCCAATATTCTACTCTTACAAAAGAGTATTACTGCAATGCATAATTTCAGTGGTAGCTCAGCTTAGTATTTGTAGAAAGTGGAACTCCGGAAATTTTATTAATCCGAAATTGTGCATACATATGGAGAGAATACACATATATATAGGAAGAGAGAGAGGACAAGAATCTCAAACTAAAGATGTGGGACAAAACCAAAACTAATGGGCCTAAATACAAGGCATTTCCAACACTCCCCGCAAGATGGAGCGTACAAGTCGTAGGCACCAAGCTTGGATAGAAACTGATGATATAATGGTCGTGGTAGAGCCATGGTAAGAATATCTGCAACTTGCCCAGAAGCAGGGACATGCTCTAATTTTAGTTTCTTCAACTGAACTTTCTCTCGAACGAAGTGACAGTCAACTTCAATGTGTTTTGTTCGCTCATGGAACTCTGGATTCTTAGCAATATGAATGACAGTCTGACTGTCACAGAACAGTGTTGCCGGTGAGGATAATTTAACTCCCAAATCACCAAGAAGACTCCAAAGCCAGGTAAGTTCTGATACAATAGCCGTCATTGCACGGTACTCAGCTTTAGCATATGAGTGACCAACAACAGACTGCTTCTTACTACGCCACGTAATAAGATTCCATCCAAAGTAGGTACAGAAACAAGTAGTGGACCGTCGATCATCTAGCAAGCCCGCATAGTCTGCATCAAAGTAAGCGATGAGAGATAGAGAGGCGGACGACTTATACACGAGTCCTTGTTCAGGAGCAGTCTTCAGATACTTGAGGATACGTTCGATTACCTGAAGAGAGATTCGATGAGTATGCAAAAATCGACTGATCATTCCAACCGTAAATGAGATATCAGATCTCGTAACTGTTATATATATCAGTTTTTATACCAGGCGTCGATAGTACTCTGGATTTGGAAGCAGTGAATCAGAGTCAGATTCATGAGCACACAACTTGTAGTTGACCTCCATCGGAGTTTCCGCAGGTTTGCATCCCGAGAAACCAGCATCTTGCAGAAGGTCAATGTCATACTTTCTTTGGGATAAGACAAGGCCATCAGGCCGCCTTGCTACCTCAAGGCCAAGAAAATATTGGAGACTTCCCAGATCTTTGGTTTGAAAGACAGAGTTTAAGTGTTGTTTGACTTGTTGTATCCCTGCGGAGTCATTGCCACTAAGCAAAATGTCATCCACATAAACCAGGAGAATGATAGTCCTGGTTGATTAATGACGGGTGAAAAGGGAACAGTCTGTCGAGCTTCTTTTGAAGATAACCTCACGAACAACTTTACTGAACTTTTCAAACCACCCCCGAGGAGACTGTTTGAGATCATAGAAAGATTTTTGGAGCAAACACACACGAGACTCTCTCGTGGTCTCAAACCCGGACGGTTGGTGCATGTAAATAGTCTCAAGAAGATCGTCATTCAGAAAAGTATTTTTGATATCGAGCTGATGTAGGGGCCACTGGCGATGAACAGCTAAGGAGAGCAGAACCCGAACAGAGTTTAACTTGGCAACAGGGGAGAACGTTTCATCATAATCAAGTTCGTATTATTGAGTAAACCCCCAGAACACAAGTCGGGCTTTTAGACGGTCAACTGTCTCATACGCTACATGTTTGATTGTAAAGATCCATTTACAACAACATAACTATGTTCAAGAGGTAGAGAGATAAGATCTCAAGTACGATTGACCCAGAGAGCAGTCATTTCCTCATCCATAGCAGCACGTCACCCTGGATGCTGGAGAGCCTCCTGTAAAGAGTTAGGTATAGAAATGGAGGAGAGAGAGAGCGCGCAAATTTACGAAGAGGTGGAGACAGGCGATGTAAAAAAACATAATTTGTCAGGGGATGAGTCGTAGATGGTGATGCCGAATCAACAGGCTGCAAGAGCACACAGGTAGAGGGAAGCTATTACAGGGCATCAGATGGAGGACGACGAGTGTAAACCTGAATGATAGGTGGTTTTGACCGGACTGGTGGTGGAGGAGGTGTGGGAAGAAGGGGTGAAAGTGGAGATGTGATGGGAACCGTGGGTCGAGGTTGAGGAGGAGGAAGAAGAGGATTAGTAGGGATGATGTGATATGATTGGTCTTCGCGAAAAGTGACATCAACAGAGACAACCAACTTCCTGTCAGTAGTAGAATAGCAGACATACCCCTTCTGGGTGCGAGAGTATCCAACAAACATAGCTTTTGTAGCACGTGGGGCAAATTTGTCATTTGGTTGACCAAGGTTATGGACAAAATAAGTACACCAAAAGACGCAAGGTGTACGAGAGAAGAGAGCCTTGAATGGGTAAAGGAGAGTGACCAGGGCCACAAAGTTGAGAATAGACGAGGGCATGTTGTTGATGAGATCGCAGGCAGTAGAAACCGCAAAGTTCCAATAGATAGGGGGAACTTGCATTTGAAACATTAGAGATCTAACAACATCAAGAAGATGATGATTTTTTCGCTCTCTGATGTCATTCTGTTGAGGGTTATACGCATACGAAGTTTGATGGATAATACCAAACTCGGTGCATGGACTCGAGAAGGTCCGGCTAGTATACTCACGTACATTATCAATACGGATAATCTTTAAGGATGTAGAAAATTGAGTGCGAGTCTCTGTAAGAAATGTGCGGAAGGTCGACGGGAGTTTGGCACGATCACAAAATACAACCAAGTAACATGCGAGTAATCATCAATAAAAATTACAAAATAACGATAACCAAAAATACTGGGGATCTTATACGGTCCCCAAATATTTGCATGAACTAATGAAAAAGGAGCATCGCTCCAGGTACAGGGGGAAGTAAAAGACACAGTGTTGTTTGCCAAAGATACAAGATTCACAAGAAAAATCCTGAAGAGGAACATCGGGTAGAGCTTTCTTGAGAATCTGGAGAGTAGCATGCCCAAGATGACGATGTCAATCAGCGGAAGAGACAGTTGAAAGAGTAGTAGGTGGAACATCCAAAAGATACAGCTCCTTGGACAGTCGCCCTCTACTAAGTATATTCTCTATTAGTCGATCCTGCACAATAAAATAAGAGCGTGAGAAGGTTATACAACAATCAAGGTCATGGGTAAGACAGCTAACGGAGAAAGGTTAAAGGGAGATCCCGGAACATGAAGCACTGAGAATAACGAGAGGGATGGAGTAAGAGGCATATAAGCAGCGCCAGCAACCGGGGTTGTGTCACCATTAGCCGCAGTAATGAACTTAGGGTAAGCAGAATCCAAGTATTGAGGTGGCTTTTACGGAGAGAGATGATGCGTGGCCCCCAAGTCCACAATCCAGTGAGAGCTGTAAGAGAGGCAAGATATACCTTCGTTGGAGATTGAGGTCACGGATTCACAAGATCGACTAACCACCCCTTGTAACTGTTGGAGTTGAGCACACAGAGCTGCAATGTCTTCACCGGTGGCGGAGGGAGAAGTGGTAGTTATTGGAATTATCATTATATTATATTCATAATATTGTATTAATATTTTTGAGCGTATATATATATATATATATGATAGGGCTCTGGTTTGGAGTCAAGATTCCACTTCCCAACATGGTGATGATTGTCCACAATCCAGCGAGAAGCTTAATATTTTTGAGCTTATATATAATATTTTTGAACTTATCATTTTAAATTAATTAGTTACTTTCTTTCAATAGAATTAGTGATGATTGTACCTTTAAACTCATCCCCTTGGGATTTTGTGAGAGCAAAGTTATCAACATGCTCTGTAAATCAACTGGCGGATCAATATTTCCTTCCTCGTATCCATTTATTTCTTGCATGGATTCACCAGAAACTCCATTAGCCATTTCTTTCACAAAAAAGTCAATTTCCTCTTTATTTACATTCGAAAGGGGAGTGACTGCTCCAGGGTTGGTATCACCTCTTGGTGTCTTGCCAATTCCAGAATTAGAAAGTAGACTGCGTGGCCTGGCCTGCTGAGGAGATGGTACGGGTGATGGGATGCCCTTAAAGTTACCATTAGAAATTGCAGCTGATTTGGAAACAAACTTAGATTGAGATACTGCAGCAGCTGAGAAATATGAAGAATATAATTAATGAGATGGCAATGATTGGCGCCTATAAAAAGATTTACTATTATTATTATTTATTTAAAATAGAAAGAGTGCTTGAAAATTGCAATAAATTTGGAAGAAATTGGATCCCAAAAACAAGATTGCAGAAAATTGAAGGTAGTCCACCTCCTCGGCTGTTCTCAATTTTCCTTTTCTTGAAAACCATTTCCTTCTGCTTCCAACCCATTCTCCGCATATTGCCTGAACCAAAAGAATTTTCAGATAATTGCAGGAATTAACAAAGATAAAATGTTAATAGTGAGAATCCATTACCATAAGATTAAATGGAACAGCATACGTTCATAATTGGAAGTATATTTTCAAGAGCAAATCGCAATTGGAATAAATCTTCCATATAAAAAGGTTTAGAATATAAAGAGATTTAGACTGGCTTCAGAATTCATCTCATTTAAATTTGGAAATCTAACCTTCCAACTTCAGTGAGCCCTTAATACATTTTGCATAAGAACAGAACTCAAGCAAGAAAGCATAGGTAAAACACTTAAGAGAATCATTTAACAAGTAAAGATATTTGATAGCATATTCTTAATTCTAATACTGCTCATGAGAAAGATTCACAACAACAAATTACTGGGTTCAAACTTCATTACTTTTAGTAAGAAACTGTATCTTCCAACTTCAGTAACTACATAATACCCACAAAATTAGAAGAACACGGATTAAACAAAAAAGTGGAGCGCAACTTTAATTATTATGATAGAAGGAAGAAAGAAATTCTACCTTCAACTGCAGCAGCAGCCATAGATTTAGCTTGATTCTTCACAGAAGGATTTGTTGGGTCTAAGACAATAGTTCTGTTATAAGATGGAAACAGAAATCTTAAATGTAACACAACCTGATCTAGATTAGTTCAACTAAGCTTCTCATTTTTCAGGTATATTTCAGATTTCATAAGGACTAACAAAAAGAATTTCTTGAAAATGAAATTTTCTTCAACACAGAAGCCCCGAAATGACTGCAGAAGTAAGAACATTCTAAGGATATAAAGATGTGCAGTGTGAACCTACTACAATCCATGATTCATACAATATCATGACCTCCGTTTAGTTTAGTCACTTCATGCCAAATACAAATCAATCAAGTTTCAACGAAACCAGTAACAAACAAAAAACTATCAATGCGGGGTAAAAATACTCATAAAAGAAATATATACTAAGAAAAAATCTATAAAAGCATCATTCAATATTTAGTTTGTTTGGTGCACTAGCGGCAAGAAAAATTTGTATGGCTCCAAGCACTAGAGGACTGTTATAGGTGCAGATCTCCTAGAAAACACAATTATGTTTCTGGAATAATCAACCAGATTCTACCAAAAATATTAATTTAAGAACTTCCACGTTTCCAGGGAAACAAATTAAACTGCAATGGATGGAGATCAGGGATGGCGAGCGGGTTGATCTTTATCGAAACTGTCAAGGGTCCCTATATGCAGGAAATAGAGTTAGGAGCGTCATATGGACGATCCAAACCCGTAGTGGCGTTCAGAATGACGATCAGATATGGTGGTGAAGTAAAATTGGACCACATTCACATAATTCCTACACATACACATACATGGGGTAGGAGAACCAAAATTACAGAAATATCATTACATAATAAAGCTGATAATTCGTGATTTGCTCTATATTTCAACTTTCCCCTCAACTCGAATGAAAAATATCTAGCATTCTCAAGTTGAGTATATCGTCAGTAAACTCAACACAACCAAGACTTTTGGTAAAAATGTTTGATGATTGAACTTTGGAATGAACAAAAGGAGTGTATAACCCGTATACAACGAGGAAAGCCCGGGACTAACTATAGGCCCACTGACCTCAGAAGGTTGACCATTGACCACAAAAAAGGACGTCATCAAAGACACGTGGAGCACATCCGGAGCTCGACAATTTTACTCATCAACTCGCCGACGAGCTCCTCCAAAGCTTGCTCGCGAGCTCGCTCAGCAGTCTTTAACTCGTCCGCAAGCTCTCTTTACAGGCGACCTCCAGTCCGGCAATCTCGTCCCCACCAAGCCAGGCTCTAGATACATCGCCTCTGGCAACCTGCTCTCTTGACAGGCGACCTCCCGTCCAGCGATACCAGCTCTGGCGATCTCGTCTAGGGCGATCTCATTCAGCTTGTCTGCTCCAGATGTTCTCAAGAATAAGATCGTCCAGGAAACAGATATCCCGTACCCAGCACGGGTGGTGGGGTAGCCATTTGAAGACTTCGATTCCTCCACCCCCCCCCCCCACCAAGGTTCCTCTAATCTTCGATTCTCGCATCTCTTATGCCTATCTCAACTTTGGCTTTTGGAGAGAAAGTTCTTATAAACTTCTGGTGTGGTGGAACCTCATCACTGTGACACGTGTCAAGCGGGTCTCATTTTAAGCAAACTAAAGCTCATTTCTTGTTCTTCAACTTCCTTTAGTTGTGTTTTGTCCGGGTCAAACGCTAGACCAGTAAACTTTGATCACCTCTCTTGATCCGAACTTGGTGAACTATTTTTCTCGGTTCCAACAATTTGGTACGGTGAGCGTATTGAAGGAGGAAGCCTCTAGTGTGAGACCTCATGGCGAATCATGATGGACATGAATCTAAAATATTCAACTCACGATCTTCAGGCGAGTTCATGACGCGAGCCAACCTTGCGGAGTTCAGACAAGGTATGGAAGAGACGATGTGAGCTCTGCTTGTGCCTCGTGTCATGGTTGCAGTAGCCTCGCCGCCATTTATCACCTAATCGGAGGATCTCGAACCGTCTAGGAGACCTGGGAAGGAGGTCACGGCACATATGGAGCGGCAACCGTATGGGCGAGCTCAGTATGTCACGCCGCAGTCTCTTGGCTTCCGCGAGTCCGAATAAGATTGGTCATTGTCAGTTCGACAGTTCAGGTCAGCGAGCCCATTTTGCGAGCAGATCTTCACTGCACCTGTCCTTGAAGGGTTTCGCAAGCCCGCTCTTAGCGACTACATAGGGAAGGATGACACCCTCCACCACCTGCAATTGTTCAAGGATGTTTCCATTCGTAACATGACAGATGTGTTCAAGTGTAGGTTTTTCATGATCATCTCACCATGGTCATTCGCCGTTTAGGGAATAGACCAAGTGCGGCCTTTCCCTCAATCTACCGGCCAACAAAGATTTAACTTGGTAATGAATGATTACTTCTATAAGTTGATAGAGGTGAAGACATTAGCAAAGACGACATCCCAGATAGTGAGAAACTTTATCTTGGGAGATATCGTCTGCATGTTTGGGGTACCTCAGGTCATTGTCATGGACAACGACCTCCAGTTCGCTAGCATGGAGTTGGAGGAAATTTGCAGGTAAATAGAGACTGATCTTCGCCTCACTTCAGTTCATCATCCTGACATCCTCGAAGTAATGGTTAAGTTGAGACAACTAACAGGCTCATTCTCAACCTCTTGAAAAAAGAAGATTGAAAATGTCAGAGGTAATTGGGTGGAGCAGCTCCCTTCTGTTATGTGAGTGTTGAGAGAGTCTTCTTAAGTCCATGCCTCTGTGGTGGCGGTCGAAATCAGCTCCCCTCTTATATGTTGGCCGACTGATCCCCCCCCCCCCCCCGAAAACTCATTATGTGTTCCAAGTAAGACAAAGCCTCGGGTAGAGAGACTTCTTAAGATCATGCCTCTGTAGTGGCGATCTATATCACCCCCCCCCCCCCGAAAGCTCATTATGTGTTCCAAGTAAGATGAGCGAGATCAGCTCCCCTCCTTACGAGATCAGCTCCCCCTTACATGTTAGCCGACTGACCACCCGAGAGCTCATTATACGTTCCAAGTAAGATGAAGCCTCGAGTTCAGAGTTTTCTTAACTTCATGCTTCTGCAGTGGCGGCCGAGATCAGATTCCCCCTTACATGTTGGTCGACTGACCCCCGAGAGCTCATTTTGCATTCTAAGTATAATGAAGCCTTCGGTTCAAAGATTTTTCCTAAGTCCATGCATCTGCAGTGGTAGTCGAGATCAGTTCTCCCCTTACATGTTATCCAACTGAGCCCCCCCCCCCCCCCCCGTGAACACTAAGTCTCCCCCAGGTATGAACCTCCTCATTGAAAGTCTTTACTGTAGAAGCTCATCATTCTATGAGCCTAAGTGAGTTCACGCACTCATCGTCCAATGATCCAAAGCGAGCTCTCACACTCATCGGCCTATGAGTTTAAGTGAACTCTCACCTCGCACATAATCAAAAGCTTGAGCAAACTCTGAGTTCGTATCTATAAAAAACAAATGCAAGCAATAAGAACACAGACAAAAAATCATATATTTTAATTCCTTTAATGAATTTCTGTTTACAGGGAAGAAAGAGCAAAATTTCAAAAGAAGATCTCGCCTCTCCGCCTCGCCTCGCCACGCCGAGTTGCCTACACCACGTCCACGAGCGACCTGCCTCAAAATCGGCGTGAGCTGGAGGACTCACCTCTGGATTCATTAGATGAGCCGCCAGGGTGGGGGGGAGGATTCAGAGTCGTTGTCATTGAATGAAGTCTCATCGGACTCGTCCTCGAACACCTTGGGAAGAAGAGGTTCCACAGACAAGGCCTCGCCTTCCTCGGACAATCTCCCTAGCCACCGCAAGCGTGTGAGCATGAGCTTGCCACTCTCATGGACATACTGGCGGCGAACCGGCCTCAGGTCGCCGGTAGAGTAGCACAAACGACCATTCTTCTTTGGCGAGGTCTCTGGAGCTGGAGGAGCGACGGGTTGTGACTTCGTTGTGCCGAGCCTGATCCTTAAGGAGTCCAACTCGCCCTGGACGTCCGAGTTCTTCTTCTCCAGGGCAGAGATCTGCTCTGTGGCTAGAACCTCAGCATCCTAGCAATGAAAAGAACCAAGTAGGCGCTAAAACATGACCTCGCACACAACGTGAAGAAACTGCAACAATCTGTAATTTACCTCAACCACATTAGAGGTCGGCCGCGCAGACTGAACCTCAGCCAATTCGAAGACTTGATTGTGACCTTGTAAGTCTAATTCGAAGTCTTGATTGTGTATTGTTGATTATTTGATGAAGGAACATATTATTCGGGATCTAAATTTGTAAAAGATGGCTCAATTATCTGCTTGAAAATTGTATTCAACCGACATTTAGTTGGAGCACTCTAAATCCTAAATCATCCTAAATTTGTTTGTTTATGTATTGTTCCTATTTCAATTGTGATTCTTTGTGATTTCCTTCATTAATTTCAGTATGTATTGCCTCAATCATCAAATATTTTTTTTGCATCGCATCATTTAGCTTCCTCCTACGACACTCCATAACACCAACTCATCAGAGCTCCTTAGGGAGCAATTACACTCATTACATTCACACTGTGTCAGAAAGCCTGCAAACAAAGTGATGATAATGAATGATAGACATCATTCATCAAATCATGCCTACTTCAGAAAAATCAATGAGGAAAAATATTAAAGCATATAAACCAAAAAAAGTTTGTGAATAAAAAGTAGCTAAGCTTAATAAATAGTGAATTTAATTGTACAACTGCAAAGTATAGTATACTTTCGAGATTTAAGCATGCGTTCAGCCTCCTCAGACCGCATTTTCACATGGTTTTTCGTAGACTCGTCCAATATTCTCTGTACATTCAACTTTCTCCATGCAGCACCACACTCAACAAGTAATCCATCCCCATCATCACCATTTTGACGCTCTTCATAAATATCACATAGATCAGTAAGCTCCTGTGACCAGGTAAACCTGAACTCTTTGCCACCAACTTCAACAACCTAAGATCCAAATAAATGTATAGCAGAAATGAGACCACAATGAATGTTGAAGAGAAAGATAAACTCAGGAGAGAACAATAATCATAAACTTATAACCTGTATCACCATACAAGGAAAGGGATGGATTAGGTCAACTGATATTAATAGTGATAATAAAAAAAATTGTAAGAAAATATCAAGATATTGATACTTAAGTGGTTCTTTCTAAGCACGGTGTCTATCGTTACTAACATTAAAGATATCCTTTAGGCTCAATGAAAACTTCACTCTTGAAGATTAACACAATATGTTCTGCGAAGTAATGACGCATACTTAGTGATTACACATGTTTAAATTTGGCACAGTTAAATATTTCAATCAGAATTAGTAACCATGAACATTTAATTGTTGTTGTCATCTGGGTGTATTACTACAAGTATATCAATTAGAATGACTGATAGTCAAAAACTAAACATTCAGAATTGCATAGGTGGATGGAAAACTAGTTCTACAAGAAGGGCGCATAAATTCAAAAGGCTGAAAATAATGATTAATAGTTTATTCATAAAATGCAAATAATTTAAGGATGCTATGCATGTCACGTTTACAATATCGACTTAAACCAACGAGTTTTTGCAACAACTCCAACATTGAAATCATAGTCAAATAAAGAAGGAAATTTCTTCATAGATTTTGTTATTAGATCCAATGTAATGAAACAAGAACTAATATATGATGGGAATATCCACCATTTGGGGGTTTGGTGTCAACTTTAAATCAATTTTGGACCAATCATTTGTACAAGTTATAATTTTGTTACCATGGGCATCTTTCCTACACAATCCTTCCACATCATTTTAAGGGTAATTAACTTTACCCCAATAATTATAACATTATGAGCCCGTGATTTAACAATAGCATTTAACCACAATTTACTTCTGACTAGAAGGGTATTTTTGGACATGGAAAAATCATGGAAAATGTTCCAAAGGTGATCCCTTCTCATCAGCAACCTTGCCATTGATTCACCCCCCCCCCAATGAGATCACTTTTTTGTCTCATAACAGAACGGGACGACGGCGACCCGACCAAACTTGGCAGGTATATACGTGTAGGATGGCTCTGAAGGGTTACGGGGCAACTGGATGGTTTACTCATGATGTGACTATTTATCACCATGTTTAATTGATGTAACGCTCTCTTTTAATTGTGTTAGATGCAAATTTGCGTTATTTACATTTTTTCCATTACGCTAGGGCATATAAGTTTGTATGTTATGGGATAATCATTGGATCATTTATCAAGTTTCCTAGGGCTGGCTCAAGATTGAGATTCTCTCAAATCTTACTTCCAGCTTCCCTCAAATCATTGTATCCATGTTCCTTCAACCCTAAGGATTAGCAATTGGTCCAACCCGCTTTTCTGGCAGCCCGGCAGCCGCGGTAACAAACCAGTCCCTCAAGTGTCTTTATCCATGTTCCTCCAATCCTAAAGGGTAATAACACAATCTATTGATTGCCATTTATCGAAGTCCTTGAGTTAGCAGTTAAATTGGTCCAACCTGTCTTTTTCGGACGCCCACCAGCCACCACGAATCATTTTTCTATGCACGCTCCATATCTTCCTTATTTGATTTCCATCAAGCAGTTAACGCGTCATCCCTGCAGTCTTGCTCAAGCTTGACCTTGACGACCAACTCCGCACACGGGTGACCTCTCACGCATCAATATTGATGACGTATTCCGCTCGAGCCTTGTTGATGATTCTGCACGTCAACCCTGACAACCGACTCCACGCGACCCTTCTACACCGGATTGCGTGGCCAAACAACACACACAGCTTCCTGCATCGAAAGTCTTTCACCGACTCAAATTTGCATCATGTAGTGCATGCCCTGCACCTGCGCAATGGCTAATGCTCCCATCGATTCCGTCAAAAAAATCCATATCTCGTCGGTTTGATGCGCATGACGACATGTGGCCTCCATTCAACTAATGTTCCTCAACATCGACACTCTCTTGAAACACTCTTCTTCACAACAGCCTCCAAACTCTCCAACTTCCGCCATGGATGCCCCTTCCTAGCTCTGCAAACCATCCAACCCCGCACTAGGGATTCCATCCTTCATCAAAGCATCCATTCGTGCTCCATGTGTATTGGAAGTGCCCTACTTCAATGCCCCTGATCATATAGGATGGATTGTCAAGGCAGAATAGTTCTTTGATCTCCATCGTACACCAGAGACACAACGAGTTTCTCTTCTGATGTTGGGCATGGAAAGTTCCACCCTTCATTGGGTTTGTTGACTTTGTCGGACGACATTGAACCTCTTGTCGGCTGATTTGAAGCATGAGCTCATTCGTCAATGTGACGTGCACTATGCAAGCACGGCAAGAGAACGCCATTATGGAGTCCGCCAGACGGGTTCTTTGGACGATTACATCAACGAGTTCATCGTACTCGTCACACATGTATAAGGCCTCCCCCAACCACCACCATCATTACTTGAGGTTTTCAAGGATGGACTCTTTCCTCATGCCTGTTCTGGGTTCCACCCTCACCATTCTAGGATCATACCAATGTCATAGCCATTGCCCACTTGGTCGAAGCTAACTTGTCGGTGAAGATTACTTATCACTGCCTTCCCATCGTTGGCCCATCTCACGGTGGTAGTCGGTCGGCCTTTCGCTCACCGTCTGTCACTAAACCCCCTCCAACCGATCCCCAAAATATTCATCCTCCTCCATTACTTACCAACCCTTTTTCATCTCGTCGGTCCATAATCCACCAACCCAATGCTTCTCAAATCAGGAGTATAACGACCTCAGGAGGAAAGCTATGTGCTTTTGTTGTAAGTAAATGTCTTCTCATAATCATAATTGCCCTATGAAGGAGTTGCGCGCTATTATTGGGTATAAGTAGGCATATAATCAGCCTTTCATGCTATTAAGCTTGACGAGGTGTTGTCACTTGAGCTTTCTTCAGGGAGCCTCCATCGTTTAGACATGTTGTGTTTTTCTGTGGGCGGCATTTTGGGGCCACAGACCATGACGCTCTAGGGGTAGCTTCATAAGGACCCCATTACGATGATTGATAATGGACAAAGCCAAAACTTCATTTCTCATCAGCTGGTGGATTAATTAATCACCCCCTTCTTCAATGTTCACAGCGCGCTTTCGTGACGGACTTCGTAGGCCTGTTGAAGGCCTTTGCACAAACTACATTTTTTCGGCTCGAGCCACGTGACAACGGATTTATACGTTATCGACCAGAGCGGTATCGACACCTTTTGAGTGTCACTTGGTTGCACACACTTGGGGATGTGAATTTTAATTGGAACCGCATAACGATGACATTTGCACAAGCTGGTCACCTGTTGAGTGTCACTTGGTTGCACACACTTGGGGATGTGAATTTTAATTGGAACCGCATAACGATGACATTTGCACAAGCTGGTCACCTGTAGACGTTACAAGGCAATGTGACTCAGACATTTATGGTGCTTTGAAAAATAGTCCTCGTGGATTTCTCCACATTGTTGGATCATCACGAAGCAACACGCAGCATGGGTTTGCCCACCCCTCAGTTACAGCCCATCTTGGATGCCTCCAGCTATGTTTTCCACCCGACAAGTTTTGCCTCCTCATCTACTCATTGATCACAGTATTGCCTTGGTCTATGGAGCCAAGGCAATTTTGGTGCTTGTACCGCTATGGCCATATCCAGAAAGACAAGATCAAGCAACTGGTCAGGGACATGTTGGCAGGGGTTGATGCGCTTTATCTTCAACCCTTTCTTTAGCCTCATCCTGCTCATTCGCAAGAAGGATGACAACTGAAAAATTTGTGTCGACTAACGGGAGTTGAACGAGGCCACCATTGCTGACAAGCATCTCATACTAGTCCCATGGGAGTTATTGGAAAAGCTCTGCGGCGCAATGTATTTCTCCAAATTAGATTTGTGATCCAACTATCGCCACATTCTGGTTTGTGAGGAGGACATTCGGGTTTGTGAGTTCATTGTGAGGTCTTGTGGTCTGATGAATGTGCTGACCACCTTCCAGGCTACGATAGATGGTCGATCAGTGCTTTGAAGTACATCTTGGTGTTTTTTATGATATCTTAATCTACTGTTCATCTTAGCAAGATCACCTCCTCCACCTCGAGGTGATACTTGTCACATTGTGGCATCATGGGTTCCTTGTCAACTCAAATAAGTGCTCCTTTGGGCAAACGGAGTTTAGCTACTTGGTCCACACCATCTCAGCTCACGGAATCTCGATGGACCATGACAAGATCGACTGATCAAGGTTGTCCTGCGCTGGCCTCCACCCCGCTCTTTACAGAACAAACGAACCATCTTGGGTCTCACTGGCTACCATTGTCATTTCATTCAAGATTATGGCCTATTGGCGCATCCTTTTACCACCCTTCTCAAAAAGACCAATGGCATGTAGTTCTCCCGCAACAACCATCGCTTTCTACACCTTCCAAATGGCTTGGCCAAGGCACCAATCTTGGCGATGCCTGATTTTTCTCAGGCATTCGTAGTGGAGTGCGACACCTCGGGCATGGGTAATGGGGTAGTGCTAATGCAGGTCAACCGTCGCTAGCGTGTTTTAGTAACTTATTTCCCCCTCATAGTGAGCCCCTCATTGTACAAGAACGAGTTGACGACCCTCATCTTAGTAGTTCAGCATTGGCAACCTTACCTCTCGGGTCGATCATTTGTGGCATATATTGATAATAACAATTTGCACTACCTTCTCAATCAGAAGAATGTCACGCCAGGACTGTGGATTTGTATCGCCAAACTTTTGAGATATGATCTCCCTGTGTAGCTCCGTTCAAAGCATTCCAACAAGGCCGCAAATGTTCTTTCTCGTTAGACTGATTCTGCCTCTTTGTCGGTCATGTCTAAGCCGACCAGGTAAGGTGTGGCGATCATACAACTAGAGGTGCTAGCAGATCCCACTCTTCGCAAAATTGTTGATGCAATCCAGATCAACCGCACGGCCCGCCCATCATTCTCGTTAATGGGGGTCGACTCCTACATAGCAGGTGGCTGGTCATATCCACCTCTTCCAATTGTATTACTCAGATTCTCACAGATATTCACACGACATCCACGTCAGCCATGTTGACGCCTTTCGTACCAACTGTCAGTTTGTTGTCTCCCTATTCTGATCTGACATGTTCGTTAAGTGAAGGCTCTGTTCTAGAGAGACAAATACGAAGCCACTTTTTGAGGGGTTATTGCAGTCCTTACCCATTCTAGAGCAAATTTTGGATGATATAGCTATGGATTGCATCACTATGCGACCGCAATCTAAGGATTTCTATTGTATTTTAGTGGTGGTGGACTGCTTGTATAAGTATGATCACTTTTAACTGCTCCACCACATCAGTGCACTGATCATCATCGAGTCCTTCTGCTACTCGCTCGCACTCGCCAGAGGAGCCACGCATCATCAAGACTATCGACGCGCGCATATGGAAACCTCCTTAATTAATTCATGTAATTAATTGATATTAATTAATTATTAGTATTAATTAATATTAATTATAACTTATTTTTTGTTATCATTATGTGAGCCCACCCCCCCCCCCTCCCTATATAAGGAGGGGATATGGGAGTGTTTTATTACCATTGGTTATCTACGGTTTGGGCTCTCTTCTTGAGAGAAGGATCGTTGGAGGATGCAGCCTCCTCGGTCTTGGTCGGAGTTCACTCTGGATTGTATCTGTGTTCCTTTTATTTATGCAATCATGTCTCGTGCTTCCCCTCTAGCCGTAACAATGGTCTGACCTGCCTCCACTGCCCGCTCATTCCACGCCGTCGGGGCTCAAGCCAGGCTTGCCACCCTCGCCTCCATCGAACGCCGCTTCGACCTCACCGACAACCTCCTCGGACAACCTCCTCGCCTCGTTGTTTGCATCCCTGCAGGCCCTGCTACAAAGTCGTGCCGACCGGCCACCCCCCTCCTCGACTCCGGCAGTCGCCGAAGTCACACGGCCCACCAGCGCCCCGCATCCGGCAGCAGATCCAGCCGCCGCCACACCTCCAGCATCACTTCCGGCCACAGCAGAGGAAACCCACCCTCAAACACAGTTGTCGTGTCGCTTCCAGCGGCAACAAGCAGATGACCTTACCTGCTGCGTCGGCAGCCGGCCGATCCAGCCAGCGGTGTTTCCAGCAGCAACAGCATAGGCCGCACCTCCAGCGCCGTTCCCGGCTGAAGCCCCCCCTCTCGGCCGCCCCCTTCTCTTGCGTTCGTCGACTTCCCTCCTTCGTACGTCATCCCCCGCCCAATCCATCCACGTCATCTGCTTTTCGCCATCAACCCCTGTTTTTGTTTTCTTTCTTTTTTCGCGATCAATGCGTCGGCCTCACTCCTCGAGTCGCTCGCCATCTAAGTTATCAAAGGCGCAAGGCGCACCGAGGCGCAAAGGGCCCCTGGAGCCTAGGCGCAAGGCGCGCGCCTGAGGCACGTGAGGCGCAAAAATTGGGGAAAAAGGAAATTGAGCGACTTGGGTGCTCAATTCGAGCGAATTGGGCGTCCAATGCGCTGAAATTGTGCACCTCAAACATCCAACCCCACACAAGCGTCTAAGATCATGTTTTTGCTCATATCAAAAAAATAAAAAAAATAAAACCTTGAAAGGCCCAGGCGCGCCTGGGAGCCTATAAGGCGCGCGCCTGGGGCACATCGCCCGCTTCAGCAGTGCTGAGGCGCGGCGGGCTGCGCCCGGCGCCTCAGGCGCGCCTAGGAGCGCGCCTTGATGACTAAGCTCGTCGATGTTCCTTGTTTTCTTTTTTTTCTTTTCGCATGGGAACCCACACCGCCATTACACATCATTTCCTCTGCCCACCCTAGCCTTTTTCCTCCACTCCAAGACAAAAATTGTAGCCGCCCCCCTTTTGATTCTCTCTCAAATTCTTTTATCATTTTGCTGTGTTCTCTTCAAATTCTCGCTACCCCGCGGCGACAAGTTGTATGTCGGTTTTCGTTCTTAAAGACCCCGATAAAAAATCACGACTCGACCTTGAGGACAAGGCTGATTTTCAAGACCGGAATATTGTTACCCGCTCGAACTCGCCGGAGGAGCCACGCATCATCAAGACTATCGACGCGTGCATATGGAAACCTCCTTAATTAATTCATGTAATTAATTGGTATTAATTAATTAATTAATATTAATTATAATTTATTTTATGTTATCATTATATGAGCACCCCCCCCCCCCCCCTATATAAGGAGGGGGTATGGGAGTGTTTTATTATCTTTGGTTATTTAGGGTTTGGGCTCTCTTCTTGAGAGAAGGATCGTTGGAGGACCCAGCCTCCTCGATCTTGGCCGAAGTTCGCTCTGGATTGTATCTGTGTTCCTTTTATTTATGCAATCATGTCTCGTGATTCCCCTTTAGTTGTAACACCTTCAACGTGGAGGTTGTGCGACTTCATAGATTTCCCCAGTCGATTGTGAGCCAATGAGACCATTTTTTAGCACTGTCTGGCAGACCCTCCTAAAATTGCAGGGAGCATAGCTTTGCATGATCAACGTTTATCATAACCAGACCGACGAGAAGTCAGAAGTACTGAATTGGTGTTTGTGGACTTGCATTTGTTGTTTTACTTGTAAGCAGCCAAGGGATTGGCTAAATGGTTGAGTGCGTGGGGGGCTGGGGGGAATACTCTTACAACACCTTTGTGTATGACATATGCAATATTTGAGTGCCAAGTGAGGCATTGGCAACTTGCTGAACGAGATCCTGCAGCGACTTTGACACCAACATCCAACGGGCACAACACAAGATGGCATTTGTTGCTAATAAGCATCGTCATGAGGCTCAGGACAAATTGGGCAAGTCAATGTTCGTTAAACTGAGGCAATATCGTCAGACATTAGTGACCAATCGGTCGCGTAAGAAACTCTTGACCCACTTCTATGGACCCTTTCAAATAACAGCCCCCAAGGCGCAAACTTTGACTTTCGAACGCCAGTCGCATTCACCTGGTGTTTCACATACCTCGGTTCAAGAAGGTAATTGGTGACCATGTCATTGATGCCACACTTCCCGCGCAACTCACAGGTTTTGACACCATAAAGTGGAACTCAGTGTCTAACTGGCCATTATTGATCGTCGTTCGGCGCCACGGGATGGAGATTTGGTTGACCTGGTTCTCATGCGTTGGCAACACCACCCACCTACAGACTCCACCTGGGTGGATCGCAATGACTTCCGCCGATAGTTTCCCAAGTTGCCTTGAGCACAAGACACATTTCCCAGATTGATGTATTGTTAAGGAACTGGAAGACGGCGACGCGACTACAAGGACTGAGCGGGTATATACGTGTAGGGAGGTTCTAATGGGTTTGGAGACAATCCGGACGGTTTACTTGTGATGTCACTATCATCAAGTTTAATTGATGCAACACTCTTTTAATTGTCGTAGATGTGCACTTGTGTTATTTATACATTTGTCATTACCTAAGGGCATATAGGTGAGTTTATATTTTTTTGGATCATTTATCAAGTTGCCTAGGACTGGCTCAAGAGTGCTCTCTTGGGATTTCTCTCCAATCTTGCTCCTCTATTCTTCTTCACTCAAGTGTCTCTATTCAGGTTCCCTTAACCCCAAAGGGTAATACTTCTCCTCAAAATAACCATCACAAATGGACGCCTTTTATGCACCTCCTCTATGGAGAAACATTAGGCAGTCTGGCTTCCCAGACCTTCTTTTCTCTTAGAAAATATTTGTATTTATAGGCTAGGAGCCCCCTAACTGTCGAGCAGCTAGATTAATGCACTTATAGTGTGTCCTCAAAAGTTGATGAATGAGGAGTTATGCTGGACATTGCTATTCAAAGAAGTGTATAAATCGATCTCGTGTCTCATCATGGGTGAATGCGCGCTCATGTCTCCACTTTTGAAGTGACCTACTTAGAGTTTAGACTCTTCCTTGTTAGATGTGACCTACTATGATTGAGCTGACGTCTACATTGATATGTGCTAGTCATGTGAGCACAATACTATAATTAGCATAGAAACGCAATCTAATTTATACTAAAACCAAGGATCTAACTAAAAGAAAAAAATTGTGAACCAAAAAGTGTATCTCAATCTATTACTCTAACTAAAAGAATCTCAATCTATTACTCTTACTAAAAGAATGCCACAGAAGCTTCAGTGCTTCACTACCAAGATGAATTAATTGTTGTTTTTCTGTTAACATTTGCAAAGCTAACTCTTTCGGTCCCATTAGAGCACACTTATATACCGAGTAATAAGCATGACTAACTGCCTATTCTAGGTAAGGCTATGAATACCAAAAAGACAGCTGGACAAGAAAAAACAGCATGTGCACCATAATTATATTTAGAGTTTAGACTCTTCTTTGTTAGATTTTGCCTCCTACATACCATTGAACTGACTACTATAATTAGAATATAAATAAAATCCAATTTCTACTAAAATTAAGGCCCTTACTAAAAGTAATAATTATGAACCAACAGCGTATATCAATTTACTACTAAAAAAACTTCGCAAAGGCTGCACTACCAGGATGAATTAGTTGTTTGTCCAACATTCGCAAAGCCAACTCTCTCAGTCCCGTTGGAGCTCATTGTTGCTTCTTCTCTAGTAAGTGCTAAGCAGGAATCGCTGCTTACTCGACCAGTAGTCCTGTACTTTGGCAGGGCCATGAATGCTAGAAAAACAACTAAAAGAAAATAAATAAATAAAACTGTGAACCAACAGACGCCTCAATTTCCATCTTCCTCTTTATGCTTGGTTTCTCAGGCGGTAGAATAATTTGCCTTTGTTCTTCTCAGGACAAAATTGTAATTAACATCGGAGTATATTTGCAAATCTACAAAATCAACTTTATTAAACAAATCACCATAATACCCCTGCTTATTCACATGCCCCGTCAACATGGTGAATGGATGTTCTTCATTTCTGTTAGAGAAATAGGATATATTGTAAAGGCCCATTAATTTGACTCATTTTATTCTCTCTTGCTTTAGTCTCACATCTCTTGTATAGGACTCTTTCTCCTCTCTCCTCTCCTATATATATATTCTCATACTTGTTTTTAATATATGAAAAAGTGCTCATAAGGTTTGGGACCATTTCTCTACATGGTATCAGAGCCACCGGGTCTCTTTGGGCGGATTCCCTCTTCTTAACCGCCTATACCGCGTGGTCCTCTTCCCTGCCTGCGGCCTGCTGCGGACTGCTCTTCTGTCCGCTGCCGGCTCTTGTCGCTCGGTCTCCTGCGGCCTATCTCACCTGTCCGCTCTACGTCTCTTCTTCCGCTTCTTCTTCTCTGTGGTTCCACCCCTCCCCTCAGGCTTCTTAGTCTTCCCTCTCTATCCCGTGGGGTCCACCTCTCCCTGTTGCTCCTGGGTCAGACCGCTTCGATCTCCTCCAGACCGCCCTCTCTTCTAGCGGTCTCTGCTCGCGGCCTGCTCCCCTAAGCGCTTCTACTAGTCCAGACCGCGATCTCTTCTCGCGGCCTGCTCCTGCTCGCCTCTAGCGGCCTGCTTCTGCTCTTGTCCGCTGCGAGCTCACTCTCCTGTCCGCTGCGAGCTCCTGGTTCAGTCCGCCACGGGGTATCTTCTCCCTTGCGCGCTCGCTCTCCTATCTTGCGCGCCTCTACTCACTGTTGTTTCAGTCCGCTGCGAGCTCTCCTCTGCTCTGTTGTGGTCTGCTTCTACTTCAGTCCGCTGCGGCCTGCTCCCTGCTCCAGTCCGCTGCGATCTGCTCCAGCATGCTGTGCGGGCTGTCCTCCAGTCCCTGCGAGTTTTCCCTTCTCTCCTTGCGGGCTTCTACCCCTGCCCAAACCGCGCTCTTTCTTATCGCTCGTGGTCGCCTATTCAATCTCGCCGCGGACTGCTCCTATCCGTTGCGGTCTCCCTGCTCGCTGACTGCTCCAGTCTGCTGCCTCTCTTCAATCGGCGAGCTCTCTTCCTGCACTTGCGGACTGTCCTCTCTACTCGCTGCCGACTACACCGGTTCGCTGCGGCCTGGTTATCGTTGCAGCCTGGTTCTCGTTGCGGCCTGGTTCTCGCTGCGGCCTGGTTCTCGCTGCGGCCTGGTTCTCGCTGCAGCCTCTGCTTCTCGCTCCAGCTTCTGCTTCTCGCTGCGACCTCGGCTTCTTGTCTGGTTCTTGTTGTTGGTCCCGGTTGCGGTCTGGTCCTTGTTGCGGCCATCTGCTTGGTGCTCCTGTTGCGGCCTCTGCGGCCTGGTCTTTGGCGACCCCTCTCTAAGGATGTGTACCTCTTCCGCGCTGATCACCCCACCACTGGGCTCTGTGGTGTCTATCTCTGATAGCGGAAGCTCATGTCTTGTACACAGTTCCTCATGGATTTTGGATTCCGGTGCGACACACCACATTACCCCACTACAGCCTCCGCACTTACCTGGCCTCTGTGCATCCTAAGTTCATCACTGTTGCAAATGGGGATACCACTCCCTTCTCTGGATCCGCTGACATCTTTCTTACTCACTCTATTACTCTTCGATCTGTTCTTCATGTTCTGGCTCTCCTTTTAATTTTCTCTCTATTAGTCGTCTCATTCACGACCTTAACTGCGAAATAACCTTCTCTTCAACCTCTTGTGTTGTGCAGGATCGCAAGACGCGGAACATTCTCGGTACTGGGCGGCTGTCCAATGGGCTCTACATTTTTGTTTCCTCTTCTCCCACCGCTCTCTTCACCATCTCTTCTGTTGACTGGCATCGTCGTCTTGGGCATGCTCCCCTTCCAATTCTCCAGAAAGCTCTTCCTGATGTTTCCCTTTCTGAGTTTCGGTGTAAATCTTGCATTTATGGCAAACAACATCGTGTCTCCTTTACCTCTCCTAGTACTCGGTGCGATGCCCCCTTCTCCTTAGTCCATTCTGATATTTGGGGGCCATATAAGCTCCCAAGTGTTTTTGGCTATTGGTATTTTGTCACATTTATCGATGACTACTCACGCGTTACCTGGTTGTATTTACTTCGGGATCGTACTGAACTTCCCTCGACTTTCCGTGTCTTTCTGGTGGAGATTCGTACTCAATTTTCTACCTGCGTCAAAATTCTCCGTATCGATAATGCGCGTGAGTATACGGGCCGCACCTTCTCTAATATCTGCACAGAGTTTGGTATTGTTCATCAGACCTCGTGTGCATATACTCCTCAACAGAACGGCGTCGCCGAGCGGAAGAATCGGCACCTTCTCGAGGTCGCCCGCTCTATCATGTTTCAGATGCAGGTTCCACCTCTCTATTGGAACTTTGTCGTCTCTACTGTTTGTCATCTCATCAACCGCATGCCCTCATCCACATTGAACTTCGTGGCTCCTGTCACTCTCCTCTTTCCTTCCAAGGCTCTGTTCTCCCTCACGCCCAGAGTCTTTGGATGCACATGCTATGTTCATAACCTGGCTCCGCCCACTGACAAGTTCGCTCCACGAGCAACCAAGGTGATATTTGTTGGCTACTCTCGCACACAAAAAGGATATGTTTCCTATCCTCCTACCGACGGTAAACTAATCATCTCTGCTGATGTCACATTTTGGGAAGATCAGCCCTTTCATACCATCTCTACAGATCTGTTTCTTCCTCCTCCTATAATTCGGCCCGTGGTCCCCGTTACGTCTCCTTCCCCCCCTCTCCTTCCAACACCTAACCCTCCGCTCATTCAACCTCTCCATCCAAAACCTACCTCCCCGCCAATCCGCCCTCCGCCGCCTATCATTCAGGTGTACTCTCGTCGCCCTCCGAGTTCTAATGCCCTGCCACGGCCTCCCTCTACCGATGTGCTTTCGCGGCCTGTTGATCCGATGTCTATCTCCACAGCTCATCCTATGGCGAATTATGTCTCGCTACATCGCATGTCCCCGACCCTTCACACCTTTGCTACTTCCTTGTCCTATATTTTTGTTCCTACTTCTGTGCAGGAGGCTTTGCAACATCCGGGTTGGCGTGCTGCCATGGATGAAGAAATGTGCGCCCTTTGGGCTAATCAGACATGGGTTCTGGTCAGACTACAGTTAGTTGCAAATGGGTCTTTATCATCAAGCATGCTTCTGATGGGGCAGTTGACCGTCTTAAGACACGACTGGTAGCTCGTGGCTTTACTCAAAAACACGATCTCGACTATGAGGAGACCTTCTCTCTGGTCGCTAAGCTCAACACGATTCGTGTCCTTCTCTCTGTCGTTGTGCATCGTCGGTGGCCCCTGCACCAACTCGATATTAAGAATGCGTTTCTTAATGGCGACCTACAAGAAACCGTCTATATACAACAACCTCCCGAGTTTGAGACCACGGGGGAGTCCAGAGTTTGTCATCTTAAGAAATCTATCTATGGTCTCAAACAATCCCATCGGGCATGATTCGATAAGTTCAGTAAAGATGTTCAGGCAGTTGGTTTTAATCGGAGTTCGGCAGACTTCTCTTTGTTCACTCGACATAGAACAACAGGCACGATTCTCCTTTTGGTATATGTTGATGACATCCTAATCACAGACAATGACTCAAAAGGGATACTAGAGGTCAAACAGCATCTTAGCTCTGTTTTCCAAACAAAAGATCTGGGAAACTTTCGATACTTCCTTGGCCTTGAAATAGCAAGACGTCCTGATGGACTTGTCCTACCCCAACGGAAGTACTGTCTTGACCTTCTCCGTGATGCTGGCTACTCCGGGTGTAAACCTGTGGACACACCGATGGATGCCAATCACAAGTTATATGTCCATGGGTCTGACTCTGATGGTCTGCTTACAAACCCTGAGTATTATCGACGTCTTGTATGAAAACTGATATATCTGACAGTTACAAGACCTGACATCTCATTTGCTGTCGGAGTAGTCAGTCGGTATATGCATGCTCCTCGAGGCTCTCATTTACAAGCCGTGGAACGAATCCTCAGATACTTGAAGACTGCACCGAGACAAGGGTCGGTATATAAACTATCTTCTTTTCTATCTCTTGTTGTATATTCTGATGCGGACTATGCGGGCTCCCTGGATGATCGACGCTCTACTACGGGTTTTTGTACCTACTTTGGAGGGAATCTTATTACTTGCCGCAGCAAGAAACAATCTGTTGTTGTTCGCTCTTCTGCTGAAGCTGAGTATCGAGCGATGGCCGCCGTGGTTTCTGAACTCACCTGGCTGGAGGCTCTTCTTGGTGATCTAGGAGTCACTTTATCCTCGCCAACAATTCTACTTTGTGATAGTCAGGCCGCAATCCATATTGCGAAGAACCCAGTTTTTCATGAAAGGACCAAACACATTGAAGTTGATTGTCACATCATCCGTGAAAAGGTTCAGTTAAAGAAGTTAGAGCTAGAGCATGTTCCCGCTTCTAAGCAAGTTGCTGACATTCTCACCAAGGCATTGCCCCGGCATTTGTACCATCAGTTCTTATCCAAGCTTGGTGCCTACGATTTGTATGCTCCAGCTTGCGGGGGAGTGTTAGAGAAATAGGATATATTGTAAAGGCCCATTAATTTGGCTCATTTTATTCTCTCTTGCTTTAGTCTCACATCTCTTGTATAGGACTCTTCTCCTCTCTCCTCTCCTATATATATGTTCTCATACTTGTTTTTAATATATGAAAAAGTGCTCATAAGGTTTGGGACCATTTCTCTACAATTTCCATCTTGAATACAATTGTTTGAAATGTTACACTGAGCGATCCTTTGTAAGCACATTTTCAACCTAACAATGAGTGACATTTAAATTGAGCACATCAATTAGCTAATTTTAACTAAATAGCGTATTTTAAAAAAACTATTAAAGTGTGATTATATTTAACTTTATTTATAGATCAAATTCAATTTTAAATTGATTTGGAATATGAGATTTTTAGGCTGAAATTTCATTTGTTCTCTTTAAGGAGAGTCATTTTTGGTATAAGTTGAATCATGTGTTGGAGAATGTGTTTCGCATTTCTTGGTTTGAAAATAACAAATCTTGTGTGTATTTGATCATACTGTGTTTATGGTGTACAGATATCTCCAGGTAAACTCTGATAATTTAAATGTGACATTGAGCTGCAGAATTTTCAAAACGGGAGATATCGCCGGCGATAGCTATCTATCGTCGGGCGATATTAACTTGATGACGTCAGTCATGTTCTCAACAGTTCCAGCGCAGCGCATTATACACTGATATTGTCAGGCGATACCTGGCTATCACAGGGAGATAGCGCATGATTCAGCATGATCACCATCATTTCGGCACGGTTGCAGCAGAGTGGGCCACGTGGCAGGCTGAGGTGATATCGTGCAGGCGATATCAAGCTATCGCGGGGCGATAGCACAGATTGCTTAAAAGGGTTATTTTTTGTGCATTTCAAAACACACATCTCCAGGAGCCTTTGTGTTGAGATTTTCCAGCCTGATAACTCTGTGGAACCAGAGAAACTCCCAAGTGTGCAATTAAGTTGAATAGCGTAGAAGAGATTGTTCGTGCGTTACAACTCGGGCAACTTTTGCAACGATTCATCGTCTTCTTCAAGTGCTCTACACCAAAGGGAGTTTTTCATTCAGATTTTTATTTTGTTACTTCTCTTTGTTCTTGTATTTGATAGAGAAATCGCTGTCTTGTGAGTAGCGACTAGGTCCGTGTGTTGCTTAGGGGGAAATCGCCGCCTTATGTGCAGCGACTCAGTCGTGAAGTGATCTAGGGAGAGGCTAGTAGCAGTATCTAGAGAGAGATAGGTTTTAGCCTACCGGTCCTTGGGAGAAGGACGGGTGAAAACTCAAAAGATATTTTTCATTTGTAGCCTCGATTTCAAGCTCTATTGAAATCTCTGTTATGTTTTTTCATCACTTAAGAAATAAATTTTTGATTTCATCTTCATTAAATTTCTAAGTGTTTGGAATATCTTTTGGTTTGTGAAAAATTTTGAATTAATTTTGCCTTAAGTTTTTCATTTAGAAAAAAATTTATTTACCCTTATTCACCCCCACCCCCTCTAAGGGCGCCTCAAGATCCAACATCATGTTGATAGAGAGCAACTTCATTCTTTTAGAAAACCCTAATATAAAGCTCATACGCATAACCTATACACCTCCCTATTTCATAATTTCATATCGCGAACCCCTCTCGAGAAAATTCCAGACAAATACATGTTGGTGAATGCAAACGAACCTTTTTTCTTTAAGTACTTAAGATTTGTGCGGACTCGGGGATTTACGAGCCATGCAAGGAGGAAATGGTCTTCTTTTCTTTAAGCATTTAAGATTCGTGTGGGCTCGAGAATTTCCGAACCATGGAAGGACTATTGATCGTCACATCAACATCAAGAGGGGAGGCATCTGATGAAGATGAGTAGCCAAAGAGAGCTATTGTGTGATGATCTCAAAATTCATTGCAAAACAATGATTCAATGGATAACAGATCAAGATAAATGGCTTGTGCAGGAAGGGAAGCAATTGGTACTATTCAGTTGTGCAATTAAGAGGATCTGTGGGCTTTAGGTTTTGAGTAGCGACAATCATGTGAATTGTTGACAAAAGCTCCGTGAGATCTTACACTCTTAGTGCTTTTAAATCTTTTTGTAATTCCATTACATCCACGCATCTATATAGTTTTGTATGATATAAGCATTTGGTGGGCTAGGCAGAGAACATTGTTCTTACTGAGATAAAAACTTGGGAAGTTTTGATGGTAGAATACTAGCAAGGAAACCCTAAATAATTTGTTTTGCATTAGGATCGTTCCCTCCTTGCAAGGCGTTCCTTGCGAAAGCGCAGTAGTGGGGCTAGACTTGAATAGAGGTTGGCGTGCTGGGCTTTCACTTGTTGTGTGTTGGTAGAGCCTAATATACTGTCACCAACTGTGCGGAGTAGAACCAAGAACACATTGCACGCATGCGTGAGGCAAAGCCTGAGTAGTGTTATTTCTAGATACAGATTGTGGCCAAATACAAGAAGGTTAGTGTAACATCCGTATTTTTGACTCGACAATATAATTAAATTGTAGGGTCTGATCGTGAGCGAATCTGATCGTGGCAGCGTCTTGTCGAGGTACGAATTTACTATGGTTAAATTCTGTTCGTTAATTTGTGGATTAATTTTAGTCGTTGAGTATGTGTTCAACGCGTATTAATTAGTACTGCGAGGGCATAGCAAAAATTCGTGGAGTGGAATGGCAATTTGGTAATAATCGGAAAATATACAATTCCTCCTATTTTTTAGTGAAGGGGTGCGGCTCTTCACCAGCAGTTATTATAACTGTGGTTTGTGCGGGACGCTCTTATCTCCCCGCAATAGTGAGAAACCGAAAAAAATTTTGGGTTTTCCCATTCGTGCGAAAGGCGGAAGAAGCTGACTCCTCTCCCATTGTTTCCTTCCGCCGACAGTGTTGAAAGCCCCGTTCTGGTTTGGCGGTGTTAGGAGGCATAGGATTTGTTTTCCTCCCCCCGGTTCCTCCTGGTCGCGCTTCAAGAAGACGTCGCCGACTCCTTCCCTACTGACCAACTCTTCAGTCGGCGGTGTAGGAGGTTTTCCTCCCAGATCTTGTGCAACGAGCGGCCGAATGTAAGACTCAAGTTTCGCTCTCTCCATTCTCGGATTTGAGGACTTGAGGTAACTCTGTGACGTCATCAACAACCCTAGTGGAGGTCGAAGTTTTTGGTCACGTTCTCTTTTTCCTCCAGCACATTGTTTCTCTTCAAGCAACATCAAACCCCGGTTGGAAGTTTCAAATTTCGCATGTTTGTGGGTGTCAGAATACGTTTCGATGAAACCCTAGAATGTTGAAATTGTTTAGCCTAGTGTGTAAAGTAATTTTGGAACTTAAATAATACGCAGGTGTGGGTGAACGCAAGTTGGTGAAATTTGTGTTATCAGGATAAGTTAGAGGGAATCATGTCGTTGCGTCAGGTGTATGAACGTCGTAATACCGCTGTAAGAAATCATTAAAGTAAGAAATGTGGTTTCTAGTCATTTTAAACAAATTTGGAGAACCTCCTTAATCATACACATGTTCGCAAGTAGAGTAGCATTGGATAGAAAATATTATGTAGGCACGGTGAAGATCTCCTCCCGTATTTGATAGAGGCGCATTATCCTTCTCGTGGGTTGTAGTATACCCTATGAGTCAAATTGTTTGGGAGATGTATCCCGATTTAGAAGATTAGTATATTCGAGTTCTGTGTCTGTGAGACACAAAAACACTTGAGCTCGTTAGTAGGACTCGGATCGTTAGACTAGTATTGCGTGATAGGAGTTACTTTGCCTAGAACTTTGTTGAAGGACAACCATAAGTGAAATTAGAACTCAAGTTTAGACTGAACCCTAAAAACCCCCCAGTTAACCAAATTATTCGGAACTTGAGTAAACTTCATATACTATGAGTAATGACAACAGTCATTTATTTTGCTAATTTTATTTTTTTTAAATCATACATAGTACACTAGAATACAGTTTTTCGATAGCACAAAAATTATTTTCAAAGCATGCATAAATTTCTTTCAAAACAATTTTATTGTCACTAAGAGGAATAGTTTTTCTTACTCTCTCTTTGAGTTGACCCGTGTTTAGGCATGTTTTTACAGGGGACCCGGGTGGGACACTGCGCCTAGGATGAGCGTGTTATTGGAATCGCTCCTATAGTTTGTTTCCCTTCAGTCGTTGTTCTACTTTTAGTACCTTATTGTTATGCTCTGGAATCTTGTAATATTAATGTTTAAGAATTTGTGTATGTACCAGACATTGTGTAGTATTTCAAATATTCAGTGGTTTGGTTCTTTTTCTTTTTAGTGGCTCTGTGAATTCAACTTAATGAGGTACACTTTTATCCTTAGTTTCATATTCAACTTCCGTTGTAAGCTTATATTTCAATTCTTTTCATTTATGTCTGTTATGTAGCAGTTTTAATATTGTTTCTTAATTTACTTCTTATCGTCGGACGGTTGATTAGTTGTTAAACTAGGTTGGGATGTTTCAGTTAGAGCCAATTAGGTAGTTTTCCTACAGTGTAGACTACCAACAATTGTATAACAAAGTCTAGGATATATCCTACATTCTGTATATAGACTGAAGGTAGGGTTAGAAAAACTCCCACATTGTTACCTTATGATGATTTCCAGGACAAATACATATTAAAATTTTGGTAGGCATATTTGTGTTCTAGGGCATGATAATAGCTATAACTAATTAGTGACATGTGTAGGTGAAGGTAGGGTTAGAAAAACTCCCACATTGTTACCTTATGTTTAAATGCTACTAAGTTTTTGTCAGCAGTTAGCACTACTTCTTTGTTGATTTACTTGTAACACAGTCATTACAGATATATCCATGTGTGTGTGTGCTATTAGTACTAACTTACATTAGGTGGGTAGTTTAGTATCAGATTTTTTTAAGAACCTTTAGGGTGCTCGAGGGAAGAGAGAAATTGCTCAATCATGGTTGATTGATTCAGCTATTTCAATTAACTGATGTCGCAGGAAACCAAGCTTGACTTGATTCAGAACAATTGTATTTACTAAGTTTTAATAAGCCCTTAAGAAACATTGTTTTTAAGTTGAAGTTTAGACATTAATTGTTTTGGATCTATGATTAGTTTGTGATACTATAAATAATTCCAATAAATTATATTGTTTTATTGCTTTGATTATTTTGTTCTCTGAGATTGTAATAATTTGCATGGAAATTCCTGTATACATTTCTTGTGCATTGAGGCGTAAACTTATATTGTGGCATCACTGACATGACCTCCCTGCCTTCCGCAAAAACTCCATTCAAAAAACCATCAGATCACTCCCCACCTACCTCCCTATCTTACCCTCCTGCACCTGCTGCTACAACTACACCAGCCGCCAGCATTTATTCATGTTGTTCTAGCACCAGACAACCACTCTACCACCCCCAACACTAAGCCTCCAACCCTCATACCTGATGTTCTAGCGCCCAACAACCCCTCTACCTCCCCCAGCAGCAACAGCCAGACCCCCTTTTACAGCATTCCCCTTTCAAAACCGCACACTATAAATCTTCCAAGCATCCACAGCCTCCATACAGGACCGACCCCTCCTATACAACCCATATACCATCATCTTGTCTACGGGACAGCCACCATCTCATCTACGACCACCAGATTTGTATCTTTGCCTACGACACCCTTAATTGTGAGTGTTTATTGTTTGGATTCATTGCTCTTCTTTTTTGGTGTATGGATTTGCATATTGTTAGAAAAGCCCATGTAAAAAGGCCTATTATTGGATCCATGTATTTGATTCTTTTCCTCTTCTCTCATTAGTCCCACATCTTGTATATGACTTTCCATTTCCTTTTCTCTCCTATATATTTGTATTCCCTCCTTGTATTTTAATACACAAGAAGTATATACAAGATTTTAAGCTCTTTCTACATGGTATCAGAGGCACTCGTTTCCTCCTGCGGACTCCTTTCTTTTGTCCGCCTCTCCTGATCAACCTGCGGCTTTCTCTCCTATCCGCTTCAGTCCGCGACCTGCTTCTCTGTTCGCGACCTGCTTCTCTGTCAGCGACCTTCTCCCTAGGCCGCTAGGCTTCTGCGGCCTGCTTTCTCTGACTCCGCTTCCACTTCTCTTCGCGGTTCCACCCTCCTCCTCACGCCTCTTATAACCTCATTTCCCTGACCCGTGGGGCCCACCAATCCCTCTCTGCTTCTGTCCGCTGCGAGCTCACTCTCCTGTCCGCTGCGAACTCCTGCTTCAGTCCGCCACGGGGTATCTTCTCCCTGCTGTTTTTCTCTCCCCTGCAAGCTCGCTCTCCTATCTCGCGCGCCTCTACTCACTGTTGTTTCAGTCCGCTGCGAGCTCTCCTCTGCTCTGCTGCGGCCTGCTATCTGCTTCAGTCCGTTGCGGCCTGCTATCTGCTCCAGTCCGCTGCGACCTGCTCCAGCACGCTGTGCGGGCTGTCATCCAGTCCCTGCGGCTTTCCCTTCTCTCCTTGCGAGCTTCTACCCCTGCCCAGACCGCGCGCTCTCTTCTCGCTCGTGGTCTCTTGTTCTATCTCGTCGCAGACTGCTCATATCCGTTGCGGTCTCCCTGCTCGCTTACTGCCCCAGTCTGTTGCCTCTCTCAAATCGGCGAGCTCCCTTCCTGCACTTGCGGACTGCACTCTCTACTCGCGGTCGACTACACCGGTTCGCTGCGGACTGCCTCTCTACTCGCTGCGGACTTCCCCGGTTCGCTGTGGCCTGCTCCTCCTTGCCTCTTGCCCTAGCCGCTGCGACCTGCCCCTCGGGGTCCTTGCTCGCTCCCTTCCCCGCGGGCTCCTGTGTCAGTCCGCTTCTGCAGACCGCCGGTTCTGCTTCCTCTTCCCGCCATGACTTCCAGCGACTCCTACTGCGGCAAGGACGGTCATTATGCGGCGACATGCTACAAGACGATTGGTTATCCTCCTCGTCCGACAGCCGCGATTGCTGCAGACACCTCCTCTGCCACTCCTTCTGACCTTGAGGTTGTTCGTCTCCAGCTCCAGCAACTACAAGGGCTGCTCACCCCGCCCTCTGCCTCCATCGCCACCGCCTCCGACGCAGGTACCGCTTGTTTATCCACCAGACCGCGATGGATTCTGGACTCGAGTGTCACTCATCATATTACCTCGCAACAGCCACCCAAGTACACAGATTTTCCTCATCCCAAGTCTATCACTGTGGCAAATGGGGCAACGGTCCCCATCTCCGGCGCGGCTGACCTTGTCCTCAACCCCTCGCTCTCCCTTCGCTCGGCTCTTCATGTTCCGAGCTCTCCGTTCAATTTACTTTTTGTTGGTCGCATTACAAATGATCTAAATTATTCTGTCATATTCACCCCCTCTTCTTTTCTCATACAGGATCAGCGGACGCGGACTACCATTGGTAGGGGAACACTGCAGGGCGGGCTCTACCTTCTCGACGACCATCCCACCATCCTATCTTTTGTCTCCTCCAGTGAGTGGCATCGACGTCTTGGCCACGCCCCTCTCCCGGTACTCCAGCGGGCTCTTCCAGATGTTTCTCTTCATCCTTTTCAGTGCGAGTCTTGTATCTTCGGCAAACAGACGTGTTCTTCTTTTCGAGCACATTGTAGCCGGAGCACTGCTCCTTTTTTATTTAGTGCATTCGAACATCTGTAGTCCTTATAAAGTTACTAGTATTTTTGGTTATCGTTATTTTCTTACGTTTATTGATGACTACTCTCGAACAACGTGGCTTTACTTACTACGTGATCGTACCGAGCTTTCTCGTGTCTTTCGGGTCTTTATCCTTGAAACGCGTACGCAATTCAACACTACCATCAAAACATTACGCACTGATAATGCTCGAGAATACATTAGCCATGACTTTGCGGTCTTGTGCTCTGAATTCGGGATTCTGCATCAAACATCATATGCTTACACACCGCAGCAAAACGGCATTGCCGAACGGAAGAACTGGCACTTGTTTGATGTTGTCCGCTCTCTCATGCTTCAAATGAATGTCCCCAAAAGTTATTTGCACTTTGTGGTCTCTAATGCGTGCTTCTTGATCAACTGTCTTTGTTCCTCTGTCCTCCACTATGCTACTCTGTTTAGCCTCCTCTTTCCCTCTACTCCGGCTTTCCCTCTCCCGCCTCGGGTTTTTGGCTCCACCTGCTATGTCCACCACCTGGGGCCATCCACGGACAAGTTGGACCCCCGGGCCACTAAACATGTCTTCGTTGGTTATTCTCGTACACAAAATGGCTATCTCTGTTACTCTTCTGCTACCCGCAAGTTTTTTGTTTCTGCTGATGTTACCTTCCGGGAAAATCAACCGTTCTTTTATGCTCCTTTACCCACTCCTTCCACGTCAGCACCTCTACCACCACTCCTCCCACGGCCTGTTATTCTCGTTACTACCCCTCTACCACCGGGACCACCAGCACCGACTTCTGCCCCCTCCAGGCTACCTGTCATCCGTGTCTACTCTTGTCGCCCGTCCGACTCCGTTGCCCCTCTGCAGTCGGCCTCGACCTCAGCTACTCCGCGCCCTGTTGATCAGGTACCTGCCTCCACTGCTCATCCTCTGGCAAACTATGTATCTTTGCATCGCCTCTCTCCTCACCTCCACACATTTGCTACTTCTCTTTCTTCGATTTCGGTTCCTAACTCTGTGCAGGAGGCGCTACAACATCCTGGATGGAGGGCCGCTATGGAAGAGGAAATGGCAGCTCTCTGGGCCAATCAGACATGGACACTTGTACCCTTTCCTCCGGGTCACACACCGGTTGGGTGTAAATGGGATTATGTTATCAAACATGCTGCTGACGGAACGATTGACCGCCTAAAAACTTGTCTGGTGGCTCGTGGCTTCACCCAACAATAGGGGCTCGACTATAACAAAACTTTTTCTCCGGTTGCCAAACTCACCACTGTTCGAGTCCTCATTTCCGTGGTTGTACATCATCGGTGGCCTTTATTCCAAGTCGATATTAAGAACGTCTTTCTGAATGGCGATCTCCAAGAAACGGTCTATATGCAGCAACCTCCCGGGTTTGAGACCACGGGGGAGTCTCGGGTCTGTCGACTGACGAAGGCTCTGTATGATCTCAAACAATCCCCTCGGACATGGTTTGACAAATTCAGTAAGGCTCTTCGAGAGGTTGGTTTTACTCGCAGCTCGACCGACTTATCGTTATTCACTCGTCATTGAACAACGGGAACTGTTCTTCTGTTAGTTTATGTAAACGATATCATAATTACGGGAGACGACTCGAAAGGTATATAGGAGGTCAAACTACACCTGAGTACAGTTTTCTAAACAAAAGATCTGGGGCCCCTTCGGTACTTCTTGGGCCTTGAAGTTGCCAGACGATCAGACGGTCTCGTTCTCTCTCAGCGGAAGTATTGCCTAGACCTCCTTCGAGATGCTGGTTACTCGGGCTGTAAGCCAATTGACACACCAATGGATGTAAATCACAAGTTGTGCGCTCAGGCATCTGACTGTAATCTCCTACTCCAGAATCCAGAATACTATCGTCATCTCGTTGGGAAATTGATCTACCTTACGGTAACCAGACCAGATATTTCTTTCACTGTTGGTATTGTAGTCGATACATGCATACCCCTGGAAGATCTCATCTTTAGGTTGTTGAATGCATTCTCAGATACCTTAAAACAGTTCATGGTCAAGGTCTGGTTTACAAAACCTCATCTTCAGCTCCAACGTTTGTGACGTATTCTGATGCCAATTATGTTGGTTCCCATGATGATTGACGGTCAACCAGTGGTTTCTACACATATCTTGGAGGACATTTGATTACTTGGCGAAGCAATAAACAAGCAGTCGTTGCTCGATCATCCGCCGAGGCAGAATACCGGGCAATGGCATCGGTGGTTTCTGAACTAACTTGGCTTGAAGGTCTTCTTACTGATCTGGGTGTAAAGCTCCCTTCCTCAGCTCTCCTCCTCTGTGACAGCCAGGCTGCCATACATATTGCCAAAAACTCAGTATTCCATGAGAGAACCAAACACATTGAAGTCAACTGTCACTTCGTATGGGAAAAGGTTCAAATGAAGAAACTCGACCTGAAGCATGTTCCGGGGACGGAACAAGTTGCGGACAACCTCACAAAGGTCATTCCTAGTACTTTCTTCTATCAGTGCTTGTCCAAGGTTGGCACATACGATTTGTACGCTCCAGCTTGCGGGGGAGTGTTAGAAAAGCCCATGTAAAAAGGCTTATTATTGGGCCCATGTATTTGATTTTTTTTCCTCTTCTCTCATTAGTCCCACATCTTGTATAGGACTTTCCATCTCCTTTTCTCTCATATATATTTGTATTCTCTCCTTGTATTTTAATACACAAGAAGTATATACAAGATTTTGAGCTCTTTCTACACATTAATATGATTATGGATTGCATGTTACTATTCGCTCGTGATTAATATTGGGTTGCAGAACCATTATCGACTACACATGTTAGCTCTTGTCCCTCCAAATAGAGAAAAGCCTAACTTGCTCGCTTGATCAATTATTTGTATATTGCTCGTGTGTTAATTGCTAGTGTTTTATGTCTTGATTACTACTTGCAAATCTTGTTAGATCGTTCTTGTATCATCGCATCATCCTAGGTTAGATACGAATTATTTCACCAACACCGTAGTAAGTGTTTGCATTGGTTAGGGTTCGGTCAGACAACCTATCTTACATCAAGCTTCCTCCTTGCACTTGAATTCTCTTAAGGTGTAATACTTAGCTTCATTTTTTAGTTCACCGTTGTGATTAACATAAGTGTATAGAGAATTTATCAGAGTATCAGAGTACTCTTGATCTATCAAAGTAGCCATATTATCGATAATTTTTCACGAAAATAAAATTTCTCTTTCAAAATGTTCATTTTAAAGCACACTACTTGAGTATACGATGACGGTTAGGATTTGAGACTTGCATAAACATTTTCTAAAGTTTTATTCTTCTTTATATTAGATTCAAAAAACATAAGATTCGCACGCATAGTAATTACTTCATATTTTAGCACTATTGGCTCATAATTATAAGTTTCACGCCTACTAACATTGCCTTCCATATACAAATATTTACTGCAATGCAACTTATTTGCAGTAAAAATACTATGATCAATTTAACTTATCAAATTATAGCAAACATTACTATTCACTTTTGAAATGTTAATCAATTTAACTTCAAGAAACATCCACACGTTTGAGGCTTGCTAATTTGCTTACACAAAATTAAAGAAGCCAGACATTAACTAGTGATGTTTACTAGATACAAGCATGAACAAAAAATAAATGGATGGAAGGAATAAAAATTTATAAGAGCTCATGAGAAATAGATATAATTTGAAAACAATCATATGAAGAATCAATCATGCATCTCTCACAATAAATTTCTAAAGAACTTGCTTAAAAAGTTTTCACCAAATCCATGCTCTCCCTCTCAATATGGATGACTTATTGGGAACACGGGTTTCCCAATGCATATAGAAGCATTATTTATAATTAGTTCACTAAAACCTCATCAACAACTAGACAATGTGGTCAAGAAGGTATCCTTCAAGCATGACTAAACAATAGCCATGAGTATGTGTTCTGAATCACAAACACCGGAAGACTAATTTTGAGAACCACTGTCACTGAGCATACCAGATTGCTCAAATCAGGGAGACGCTGAGAATCCACATCCTTCTGATAGGGATCAAGAGATTTCCTTGCTAAGATAATAACCCTACGGAACTGAAAATTCTAGTCTCTCAAGTAGTAAAATCATCAATCAATAATCAATGAAATTTGAACCCCTGAGATTACGTCGATGCCTTACGTTTCCATCGGAGTTGTCCGCGTTTGCGTCAAATTTGATCTTGGCAGACCCTCCCTGCGCCTCGAGACGCTTGATCTCTTTGACGATATCAGGTGTGAGCCGAATTATAGCGCCAAGGTCGAGCTCTCCCGGCTCCAGGCTGAAGGTTTCTTCCCTCCCTGGAACGGCGAGGGACAAGCTCGGAGCTCCGGGTCGGGCCCGAACCGGCCCGGGCGCTCCGATTTGGGGGCGTGCGCCGCCAGCATCGCCGGGCCGGTGAAGTTGAGAGGGCGTAGAGAGGGGCCTCTTACCGGATCCCCGCCCACCACCGCCCCGCCCGAGCTTGCCGAACATCACAAACCGCTGCTTACCGAAGGTGACGCCGTTGAGGTTGGGGAGCGGGGAGGGAGAGATTGTAAGGCGGCGGAAGGTGGGGGAAGAGAGAGAATGGTTGTTTAGTTACTTCCGGCGTAAAAGTAAATATAAATAATTGAGGAGATTTCTGAATTGGTTTCGAAATTAGAAGTAATTTTTCCGATCCGCAGTGTAATTTCGTAATAATAAACATTAAAGCTACATTTGTTTCGGTGGCGGCCGGTAAATCCGGCGGATGTAAACAGAGTGTTCGAAACGGAGATGGGAGATGGCTGCTCCAAACGGAATTTTTTAGGGCGTTTCTCAAGACGGGCGGGTGGAAACGAAGCAAACGCCGCCGGAGGTTCATTTTTTTATCCTCCTTTCGGCGGCATTTGTCCGAAACGGACCCGCGAAGCGCCCAAATAAATAGAGCCTAAATATGTTATATAGCATTATTATAACCGGTAAAAATTATAACAGTCAAATTATTCTCTTAATAATATTTTAATTGTGCCAATAATTCTTAAATTTCATTTAAAATGAAGTCAAATTTTTCTCAAAAAATGAAAAATTTAGAAATCAAATTTAACATTATCATAAATCTGCTTATATTCAAAACATTTGAAAGATCGTCCAAATATTTGCAACATTTTGGTATATTATTATTGATAATATTTTATGTATCAGATTCATTGAACCAAATGTATGCAGAGTCGAGAAATATAATTTGTTTATATTTCTTAAGATAATATTTCTCAATATTCATTATCAAAAATAAAATATTCATGCCACAAAAAATATATTAAAATATATTTTTTTTTTGATATAAGGAGAGCGGGAATTTAACAATATGTTTTCTCAAACAAATGCATTATGTGATTCACTCTAACAATATTCCTAATCTCATTCGAGAGATCTTTCTACGAGCAAGAGAAATCCTCTCAAAAGACTAGTGTGTTTAAATGTCTACTATTTACTCTTGATGGGATCCCCCTTAAAATTTCCAAGTCAAACCAGCGAGATGCGAATCAAGTATGCATGAACCCGACCGGACAAGTCATGCGCTCAAAGCCGCGCTTCCCCCAAGTACCGGAAGCACCTAAGAAGGAGGTCAAACCGTCGCACAGGCAGAACGCACGGCAAGAGCTCTTGACCAGTGACTTAGAAGTTGGAACTAAGGATAGACCATGAGCTACAGCGATGAGGTCCCGCCACTCACCCGGAAGATCGTAGAGTGCTTCTCTCAAGCTAATGCTGAGCTGGGCACCTTGAAGGGCACTGAGAGCCAACCAGCGTTAACCAGAGGAGAAAGAAGTCAAAGAATTGGATCCCCTCCGAAGATGCCCTTGGGGTCTATTTATGACCAAACCGCTTTCCCCCGGGCTTCGGAAAATCGCTCTCGCTCCCCCCTTGATAATCCTTTCCATGGACGACCTAGCCCACTTTGTTGTCAGTCAGGTAAAGGAGTCGGGTCCTCGCGCGGTTAGTTGGAGCACTTGCTCTCTCTTCATATTGGTGTTGGACTTAACACTCCTCCCTTCTCTTCGTAGATAACCAGGAACTCTTAGTGGTTGAGTCCTCTGACACGGGAGCTTGGTCACTGTACAACCCCGTGTTCGCCGAGTGGGCGCGCCAGGCCGAGCGAGCAGACCAAGGCACCCGGCCTACACCAGAACAGCATGCAGGCAGGAACCGGATGGTCAGCTCGCTCTCGCCCAAGCCAGGTGGGCGAGCCGCGCGAGCTGGGGCCTCCCCCCTCGAACTCGCATCGGCATTCGTCGAGCAGAGTTTGGGCTCAGCATTCGTGGAGCAGAGTTTGGGCTCAGCATTCTTCGAGCAGAGTTTGGGCTCGGCATTCGTCGAGCAGAGTTTGGGCTCGACATTCGTCGAGCAGAGTTTGGGCTCGGCATTCGTCTAGCGGAGTTTGGGCTCTGCATTCGTCGAGCAGAGTTTGGCCTCGGCATTCGTCGAACTAATATTCAGGGTTGAGCTCGACGAGTCCAGATCAGCGAGCCTCCCTTTGGGGCTCCCGTAGTGATAATCTGAGACCGACCAACCCGCCCTCCTATAGGCGACCTGGCCGCCAGCCCGCCTCGGAAGAGGTATTGGCGGGTCGCGGTGGCCTGGCTCGCGCTCGCCCAAGAAGAGAAGGCAAGCTGCTTGAGTCAGGTCGCGCCCGCGCCGTGGGAGTGGATAGTAGTGGCAAGTTGACCTCCATATCCTTGGGACCTGTCCAGTGGAGCTCAGAGGTAAGATTACCTGGATGTCCTTTCCATGGGTGCGAATAGCTTGTTAGAACAGCGGAGTTGCGCTGTTGGCAGACCAAGTTGGGCTGCACATAGCTGTTCAAAACAGCGGAGGTTGGTTATTTGCAGTCCATTTTCAGAAATCTATAAATAGGACCCAAGGGGCACCTCAGAAGGCACGCTTTGATACTCACTTGATCCCTTGTCTTTTAGCGCTTTCTGAGGTAGCCTTAGCTCGGCCTCTGGCTAAGGAGGGGAAGCGCTCTAAAGATCTTTCGGGTGTGTGGTGGGTCCTCCTCGCTGAGCCCTTGGGTCTGGTCTTCTTTGTTCCCTTTTGTCATTTTGCTTGCAAGAAAGAAGTAGGTGTGCGATCACCCCTTCCCCAAGGGTGAACTCTACAAGAGATCGAGTCATTGGTTTCAACATTTTGGTGTGGTGAGGGTGGAGAGTGGTCAGCACAGAAAATTTCCAGCAGGCTCGATGACAGAAGGACAAGGCTCAGATAGGTCCGACTCGCCACCCCCACCACCCCTGGCCACAGTGGGAATGTTTGAAGAATTCAGGAACGAGGTGCTCAGCCTCGTCAAATTCGCACTCGGCGCGCGGGCCGAGTGCTCGACTCCAGCTATTCCAATTGTTGCCACCACGTCTATAGTCGATAATGCTCCCGGCAGGCGAGCTGGGAAGGAGGTTGCCGAAGAAGGAAGGGGATGCGAGCTCCCCGGCTCGGCAGGCGGAGGTCGGTTCGGCGACATGGGCGCGCAGGATGTTCCGGCTCGCCCGGTAGGGGGAGGCAGCCCCTTCAGGGAGCTGGTCTCTTCCGCCCCCAGTTCTGGAGGGGTTCAGGGAACTCGAAATGTCTTACTACACTGGGAAGGGAGACCCGATCCAGCACGTTCAGTGGTTTGAGGATGTTGTCTCGGTCCGGCAGATGTCGGATGGCTTCAAGTGCCAACTCTTCGTCATTACCCTCAAGGAGAAGGCGAGAGAGTGGTTTCACCAGTGGTCGGCCAGCTCCATCTACTGCTTCGAGGACCTGCGCCGGGGGTTCATGTTGAGGTTCACTACCTCGAAGAGGAGGAAGAAGGGGTCGGAATCCCTGTTCCACATCAAGCAGGGAGTGAATGAGACCTTGGGGAGCTATGTTGACTGGTTCCAGGAGGAGGTCACCCAGGTCTAGGAGATGTCGGGCTATAGTCTGATAATGGCTTTCACCCTATGGCTGCAACAAGGTTTATTCAGGATGGAGTTGAAGAGAGTGTCGCCTCTCTCCTACAAGGAGTTGATGGAGAGAGCGACGAGAGAGGTCGACGGGGAGGCATCGAATCCGGAGTTTGCCCAGAAGCTGGCCAGGTGGGCCACGGAGGAAGAGAAGGAGTCGAGAGGCAAAATGGGGCAGGAGGAGAGGAGAGCCGAGCCCCGGCAGAGGGAGCAGAGGCAGCTCCATCGGCAGTAGTAGCCCAGGTGAAGGCGTCAGGAGCCGGACCGTCGGTTGGGCCGGAGGCCCGAGTGGCAAGACCAGCGGCCACGGAGAGGATACCAAGGAAGGGACCACCACCAGGGGGGCTAGGATCATTTCCACCCCCCCCGGATGGAGGCAGGCGTAAAGGCCTCCACTCCCCCAATCAAGATCAGGCTATGGACATAGCCATGGGGGAGAGGAGGAGAGAAGTGTGGAGGAGAAGGAGAGAAGTAAGGGTGGAGTTGCCCTACTGTATTTTACATCAAGAGGAAGGGCACGCTACGTCTGCATGCCCGGAGTTCCTCGAGATGAGAGGGAATAGGGAGCAGCAACAGCAACAATGGCGCCAGGGGGTGAGTATTGAGGAGGTCCTGCCTCGGGAGGAGGAGGATTGGTGTGAAGACTAGGCAGATGTCGGGACCCGGGGAGGGATCGGGGTGATCCATGGGGGGTGGGGGTAGAGGCCTCTCGAAGGGCGAGACGCCACACCATGTACCGTCGGAGCGTTGGCTCCACTTCCCATACCCCACCCCCTGAAGAGAAGATTACCTTCTCAAGAAGTGACATGCCGGTTAGGGAGGATCCCTTTTGCGATGCGCTGGTCATCGAGACGGCTATCGAGAATTTTACCGTCTCCCGGATCCTCATCGACAATGGAAGCTCCATCAACGTCATCTTCAAGAATGCGTTCGATGCGATGAAGGTGGAGGCAAGGAGGGTGCTAGCTTCGGATGGCCCCTTGTTCGGGTTCTCGGGGGAGAGTAAGGTGGTAGAAGGAGGAGTTGGACTTCATGTCTCCCTGGGGGGACAGTCTCGGAACTGCCGATTTGTCATTGTGGATGTCACCAGCAGCTACAACGCCATCTTCGGAAGGCCCCTCATCAGCGCCTTCCGCTGTGTCCCCTCGTCGTTCCACCAATGCCTGTAGTTCAATGCCGAGGGGATCCAGGTCCGGGTGCGGGGTGACCCTAAAGTAGCAGGGGAGTGCTACGTCACCACCGTGAACTCTATCTCTTGGCAAGAGGGGGCCGGGGAGATGGAGCAGAGAATGGAGGCGGAGCAGGAAACTGGTAGGGAAGAGATGGAGGTGGAGAGTTGCACCGAGGTAGGTGTGGCAGAAGGAGGCCTGAAGGAGTTGGCCGAAGTGATGGTCGTGGAGGGAATAGAGGAGAAGGTTCATGTACCGGAGGAGAGGGATGTCGGAGAATGGGGGGAGCAGTCCAGGCTGGAGGCTGCGGAAAAGGTGGTGGAGATGGAGGTTCTCACCCCTAGGAGGTAGGGTAGAGAAGGTTCGCGTCAGCGGGGGGCTGACCCTGGAGGCTCAGGGCAGGATGCTGGCATGCATCCAGAAGAATGTGGACATCTTTGCATGGAGCGCCGCGGAGATGCCGGAGGTTGACGCGGATGTGGATTGCCACCGCCTCAACCTAGACCTGGGAGCACGCCCGGTTCAACAAAAGAAGAGGTCCACCGTGGACAAGCTAGTAGAGCCCATCAGAGAGGAGGTGGCCAAACTCCTCAAGGCCGGCTTTGTATCTGAAATACAATACCCCGGCTTGGTCTCCAATGTTGTCATGGTTAAAAAAGGAGACGGTCGGTGGCATATGTGTGTTGATTTTTTCTTGCTTAATAAATCATGCCCTAAGGACTGTTATCTCTTGCCTCGGATCGACGCGCTGGTTGACTCAGCCGTCGGTTTTTCTGTAATGAGTATTTTAGATGCGTTTTCAGGTTACCACCACATCAGGATGCACCCCCCGAACGTCAAGGACGTCTCGTTCATCACGGGGGATGAGTACTACTGCTACAAAATGATGTCCTTTGGGTTGAAGAATGCAGGAGCGACCTACCCAAAGATGATGGATAGGGTCTTCCGAGAATAGAAGGGAAGGAACCTGGAGGTGTACGTGGACGATCTCATGATCAAGAGTCGGGATGTGGACTCTCACCTTCGGGATTTGGAAGAAACCTTCGCCACCCTGCACAAGTACAAGAAGCGGCTGACCCCCCTAAAGTGTGTCTTCGGGGTCAGCATGGGGAAGTTCTTCGGGCACCTCCTCACCCCCGTGGGGGTCGAGCTAAATTCGGATAAGGTCAAGGCTATCATGGAGTTGGGGTCTCCGTGGAACGTTAAGGAGGTGCAACGGTTGACAGGGAAGCTGGCAGGATTGAGCTGTTTCCTCTCCCGGGCCGGGGAAAAGTGCTCCCCCTTCTTCAAAACACTAAGAGGGGGTCAAAAATTCGAGTGGACCAAGTAGTGCAAGGAGGCATTCCAAGCTCTTAAGATGCAGTTGGCGCAGGCTTCGTTGCTCCAAGGGCCGAAAGAGGGGGAGGACCTATTTTTGTATCTCGGGGTCGGAGCGGAGGCCTTGAGCTCTGTCCTGGTGCGTGAAGAGGGGAAGAGGCAGCTCCTCATATACTACGCGAGCCGGGTCCTGAGGAAGGCCGAGATCTGATATCCAATATTGGAGAAGTTGACCTTCGCCCTGATCATCTCGGCCCGAAGGTTGCGGCCTTACTTCCAAGCACACTCCATCTGAGTGGTGACTGACCATCCCCTCTGCAACATCGTTGAGGGGGTGGAGCATTCAGGCAGGCTAGACAAATGGTCGGTAGAGTTGAGCGAGTTCGACATCTCCTTCGTCCCCCACCTCTCGATCAAGGCCTAAGCAATGACCGACTTTCTGGCCGATTATGTGATCGAGGTGGTGGAGGAAGAGCTCACTCGTCCGACTCCGTGGAAAATGAAGGTAGATGGCGCTTCGGGGAGGCATTTCCTGGGGGTAGGGGTGATCTTGGAGAGCCCCAGGGAACTAGAATCGAACAAACAGTGGTGGTGCACTTCCCCATTACTAACAACCAAGCATAGTACGAGGCCGTGATAGCCGGGCTTCGCCTGGCCAGGGAGCTGGGGGTGCTGGACGTGGAGGTCCTCACTGACTCTATGGTGGTGGCTTCCCAGATCAACGATGAGTTTGAGGCGAGAGAGCGTACCCTACGTCTATACTTAGCCAAAGTGAAGGGGGTCATCGACACGTTCCAAACCTTCTCCATCCGACACGTGCCCCGGGAAGAAAACGAGCAAGTCGATCGGCTGGCAAAGTATGTCCCCCGGGTGGGGGGCACCATTACTGACTTGTTTCGCCCTTCCATCGAGGATGGAGAACTGATGGAAGTGGATCAGCATTCCTCGTGGATGGACCCGATTACAACTTTCCTCTCCACGGGAGAGTATCCTGAGGGGGTAGACAAGAATAGGCTCAGGTACAAATCAACATACTATCTCCTTCGGGACTGACAATTGTATAGGAAGACTCTCTCGGGGATGTTGGCCTGTTGCGTGGCCAAGAGGGAAGTACAAAGGATCTTGGAAGAAACTCACTCCGGGGAGTGTGAGAGTCATTCCGGGAGTCGGACCCTGGAAGGGAGGATCGTCAGGTAGGGATACTTTTAGCCAACCCTGGGCCGCGATGCTGCAGAATTCGTGAGGAGATGTCACAACTGCCAGTTGTTTGCCCCCTTCCAACTACAGCCGGCTCAATGCCTCAAGAGCAACACAGCCCACTGGCCCTTTGCAATTTGGGGAATGGATTTGGTCGGACCATTCTCCCATTTCAGTGGGCAGAGGAGGCTCTTGTTGGTTATTATAGATTATTTCTCTAAGTGGCTGGAGGTGAAGACGCTAGCCAAAGTGACCTCCCAAGTCATTAGAAACTTTGTTTGTGTGGAGATCATCTGCCGCCACGGGCTGCCCCAGGCCACTGTCAAGGACAACGAGCCTCAGTTCGCCAGCGCAGAATTCACTAGCTTCTGCAGGCAGCTCGGGATTGACCTCAGGTTTGCCTCGGTCCACCACCCCAGGAGCAATGGGCAGGTGGAGGCCGCCAATGAGATCATTGTGAATCTCTAGAAGAAGAAGGTAGAGAACCTGAAAGGGAGCTGGGTGGAGCAGCTTCCCTCGGTTATCTGGGCTCTGAGGACCACCCCCAACACAGCAACTGGGGAGACCCCCTTCAACCTCTCCCACGGATGTGAAGTAGTGCTCCCCATAGAATTTGAAGTCCAAACGCCCCGGGTGGTTGCGACGGAAGAAGGCAGGGGGGAATGGCCGGCTGAGAACGAGGAGGAGCTGCGGCTCTCCCTTGACATGGTGGAGGAATTGCGCGACCTCTCTGCCATCCGACAAGAAGAAGTGAAGAGGAGAATGGTCAAGTACTTTGACAAGCATGTCAGAGTCAAACATTTTGCGGAAGGGGACTTGGTCCTGAAAAAGGTGGATGCAGCGGGAAGATCGGCAACCGTGGGGAAGCTCAACTCCAACTGGGAAAGTCCGTACATTGTAAAGAAAACGCTAAGATCGGGAGGGTATCGCCTCTAAAATATGGAGGGTGAGGCCCTAAGTCTCACCTGAGCGGTGATGACTTAAAACATTTTTATCCTTGAAATATGTAAGCCATGACTTGTTCTTAATAAAGCTATGTGACGTGCTAATCTCGATGCCGTAACTCACACGATCGTGTGAATTATTCATTTGATATACCTCGAGCAGATCTCGCTGTCAGGCTCCCACCTATCTGGCAGGGCTGGATGTCACTCATAGGCGTCTACCCGGACCCCGAGCAGGTCACGCTGCCAGGCTCTCACACAATTGGCAGGACTGGATGTCACTCATGTGTGTCTACCCGGACCCCGAGCAGGTCCCGCTGTCAGGCTCTCATCTAGCTGGCAGGGCAGGATGTCACTCATGTGCGTCTACCCGGACCCCGAGCAGATCCCGCTGTCAGGCTCTCACCCAGCTGGCAGGGCTGGATGTCACTCGTGTGTGTCAACCCGGACCCCGAGCAGATCCCGCTGTCAGGCTCTCACCCAATTGGCAGGGCTGGATGTCACTCGTGTGTGTCTACCCGGACCCCAAGTAGATCCGGCTGTCAGGCTCTCACCCAGCTGGCAGGGCTGAATGTTACTTGTGTGTGTCTACCCGGACCCCGAGCAGATCCCGCTGTCAGGCTCTCACCCAGTTGGCAGGGCTGGATGTCACTCGTGTGTGTCTACCCGGACCCCGAGCAATTCCCGCTGTCAGGCTCTCACCGAGCTGGCAGAGCTAGATGTCACTCGTGTGTGTCTTCCCGGACCCCGAGCAGATCCCGCTGCCAGGTTCTCACCCAGCTAGCAGGGCTGGATGTCACTTGTGTGTGTCTACCCGGACCCCGAGCAGATCCCGCTGCCAGGCTCTCACCCATCTAGCAGGGCTGGATGTCACTCGTGTGTGTTTACCCAGACCCCAAGCAGATCTCACTGTCTGGCTCTCACCTAGCTGACAGGCCTGGATGTCACTCGTGTGTGTCTACCTGGACCCCGAGTAGATCCCGCTGCCAGACTCTCACCTAGCTGGCAGGGTTGGATGTCACTAGTGTGTCTACCCAGAACTCGAGCAGATATCGCTGCCAGGATCCCACCTAGTTGGCAGGGCTGGATGTCACTCGTAGGCGTCTACCCGGACCTCGAGCAAATCCCGCTGTCAGACTTTCACTCAGCTGGCAGGGCTGGATGTCACTCGTGTGTGTCTGCCCGGACCCCGAGCAGATCCCACTGCCAGGCTCTCACTTAGCTGGCAAGGCTGGATGTCACTCGTGTGTGTCTACCCGGACCCCAAGAAGATCCCGCTGCCAGGCTCACACTTAGCTGGCAGGGCTGGCTGTCACTCGTGTGTGTCTACCCGGACCCCGAGCAGATTCCGCTTTCAGGCTCTCACCTAGCTGGCAGGGCTGGATGTCACTCGTGTGAGTCTACCCGGACCCCGAGCAGATCCCGTTGTCAGGCTCTCACCTAGCTGGCAGGGCTGGATGTCACTCATGTCTGTCTACCCGGACCCCGAGCAGATCCCGCTGTCAGACTCCCACCTAGCCGACAGGGCTGGATATCACTCGTGTGTATCTACCCTGGCTCCGAGCAGATCCCGTTGTCAGGCTCCCACCTAGCCAGCAGGGGTGGATGTCACTCGTAGGAGTCCAATCCGGTTCCCCAACTAGCACGAGATGGGTCGAGACGAACAAAGTGTTATTGAAAGCTGGAGGGCCACGGTCGCCTGAATGATCTAGAAAAGAGTCACATGACCAACGAGATAGGTCCAACATGATTGTCCAGCGTACAGGGTAATGGTCCAGGCGGCGAAGACCCGGGTCGCGTCGCAAGAGGGTCGACTCGCAAGAAGCCCGGCGGCTCGGGTATGAACCAAGCCAACTCGCCTCCTCTTGCGAGCAAGCAGTATAGAGGATTTAGGCTAAACAGGCGGGCCGCCGCTCGCGGGATGGCTGACTAAGCCCCCTATGCTCCCTATACTAAGTACTTAGAGGACACGCGATCTCGCCATCAGGACACGGAAAAAGGGACTGCAAGCGGGAGGATTAAGACAAGCCGCGAGAACAAAAACAAAGAAAATTCGCACTGCACAAAAGCCATTACAAGCTACAGTAATAGACATACACAGAAGAGGCGAATGCAAAACAGCTCATTTGATGGACAAAAATACAAGTTCGGGACTCGGCCCGTGCTTACATCATAACAGGAAAAAATATACAGGAGAGGCGAGGCGCAGGAATGAAGGCGATGCGAGCTCTTGGGCGACAAGTCCTAGAGACGCCGGTAGGACTTGTCTCCCGAATCCGGCATTGGAAGAAACAACGCCGATACCACATCGCTCACAGAGAGACTCACGCCCTCGCTCTTGATAAGGTCAGCTCGCCGTAGCATCTGAAGGATGTAATTGTCCAGGCTGGCGTTGTTCTTCTGCATCATTTCTTCTAGTTCATGCTCGGTGTAATGCGCGAGCTGGCAGACGCTGCTTGATAACGGCGGGACAGCCGCCGCGGTCTCCAGCTCTTGCACCCACGCCCGCAGCACTTCCCTCTCTTTCTCCAGAGCGGCGGCGACGGCGTCGGCTGCATCCGCCCTCTCCCTCTGTCACTTCGCCTCCTCCTGGGTGAGGCGGCGGGCCTCCTTCTCATCCGCCAGCCTCTTGAGCGAGGTGGCGTTCCTCTCCAGCTGAGTGCAGTGTCGGCCGACCATATGGGCCAGCTCCAGGCCGCGGAGCTGAGCCCGCAGGCTTTCATGCACCAGCACCAGCGTCGCCTCCTCGTCATAGATGGTGGCATCCTCCCGCGAGCAGAGGCCAAACGAGAAGTTGTAAGCCTCCCCGCTGATGTTCTCCTACTCCAACCAGCTCGGCAGCAGGGTGGAGATCACCGCCCAATTCGACTCCTTGTCCCATAACAGGAGCGAGATCTCGAGCTCGTCCAGGCACTTCTCGCCGTACCCGAAGTTGTGGTGCCCTCTCGTCACCGGCATCGTGGCGGTCTGCGCCTCTTCCTGTAGCCCGGAGGTGCCAGCTGCCTCGTCGAAGACGTCGCTGACCGAAGAAGTAGCGGGGGCGGGATCCTCGACCGGTTGGATCGATGGGGCTTTGTATTTCCTCTAGCCCGTGGTGGGCGCCTCGCCCGCAGCCTTCGCCTTCTTGGGCGGTGGCGGTGAAGGTTGTTCGCGGCTCGGCCGCTTCTGGATGGCAGACGCCGGGATCTCGCGTGAAGCGGCGTCTGCGGCTTGAGTGTGTGTGAGCCCATTGGGGGCGACCCAGGAACTCTCATATGGGGGGTGCAGCGGAATGTCCCGCTCGCCTGCCAGAAAAGAAAGTTGAAGCAAGAAAAGAAAATAGCGAAGTAAATGGGAGAAGCGCGAGTAACTTACCTCCCCCGGGCGGGACGGAGGCGAGGTTGTCCTGGTTCTAGCGCAGGTATGCGACCTCGAGGTTCTTCCCGACGAAGAACCAGCACAAATCCGCCTCATGGCCCCCCAGGCTAGGGGGCGGTAGCTCGCCTCACTGAGTTGCACCGGCGAGAAGGGGATGTTGCCGAAGTCCCCTTTGACAAACACAATTTTCTTAAGCCAATTATGGCTCTTGTTGACAGTCTCGTGAACCTTGACGTGAGCGCTGGAAAAATAGGCGGTCACGTCCTTGTTCGCGTGGAAGGATAACAACTTGCGAAAGACCATGGGGCTGAACTCAACCCGCTCCTCCCGCAAGAAGCAGGCAAAACCGACCATGACTGTTACGGAGTTCGGGGTCCTCTGGCCGAGGACGACCCCAAAATATTTCAGTATCTGACGCACCTCTGGCCATAGAGGGTGTCGGAGGCCTGCCTCAAAGTGCGCCACCGGGATGGCGAGCTCTCCGTCCGTGAGGTCGTTTATCTTTTCTCCCTCCCCAGGCCGCCTCACCACGAAGCCTGGCGGCATGTAGTCGCTTATCGCCTCAAAGAACTCGCCTTCAGAAATGACGGCGGGGGGAAGTCGTGCTCAGCGAATGTCCAATCACATTTGCCCCGCCCGTCCACGTCGCCGCCGCCGCCGCCCATTTCGCAGAAAGCTCGCTAGGAGGGTGAGGAAGTCCTCACAGGAAGCAGGCGAGTCGAGGTTCGCAAAGAGCAGGAAAGGAAAAAAGCTCAAATGCGGTGGATGAGCAAGGGCCGACAGGGCCTATTTATAGAAGGAAAAAGGGCGGGAAAATCATCCGCCGGAGGGAAAAGTGCGGAAAACAAAAATAAGGCCTGACGGTTCAAATTCCCGGCTCGCAGCCGCGTCACAAGGACCGTCCTTTGGCCAATTGTGCCCGCCCGCGTCTGCACAAGAGGCGGGCGAGCTGTGGCTTGCACCCGCCGGAAACTATAGGCGAGTCGGGAGACTCACAACCAACAGGTTCCCAGCCCACTCCCGCCGAGATCAGATTGGCGGGCTGGGCAAGCAGATTCAACGATCTCGCGCCCGCTTAAAGGAACAGTGGGCGAGCAAGATGGCTTCATTCGTACTCGTCCAAAGAAAACCAAAAAACAACATAACAGACATAACATGTGGCAGGAATTAAGCTCGTCGACGGGCGAGAGAAGTCTCAGATTATTACAAACGTTAAAATGTTCCAAGATGGAAAACCCTCCAATGCAAGTTGATTTAGAACGCGGATGCGACCTGACCCGGCGATAGACCGTAGGGAGGGGGTAGGCAGGTCAGTACTGGATCCATTTCCATCTACCCCGCCCCCGTATCCCGGTCCGGGGAGGCACACAAGGATAGTGGTAAGCGCGAACCGCCACCAACTCCTGATGGGTCAGGCCGACTTGCTCCGTGGAGTGCCTGAGCCGCTCCTCGGCCCGCGTAATATGCACGCCAGGAGAAGTAACCTCCTCCCCTTCAGCTGGGCATAGCGCTCCCTCCAGAGCCACGAGCCTCGCCTCCGTCCCAGTTTTGTCTCGGTCAACCTTGTTAAAAATCTCCTGTAGCAGCAGAGTATGCTTTTGAAACAGCCGCGTCACTTGTCTCTTCATCCCCGCCGCATCCGCCGGGTCGCCCAGGTACTTTGAAACCCCCTCCGCGTCAGGGAGAGGCAAATATCCCTCGCTCATCTTGGTTTCAGAGGAGACCGCGTTGTAACCTACAAAGAAAAGAGTCACGGGGGACGAGCGAGAACAAAACAGGCAGAAGTACGAGCTTACCAGGGGTCAGCAAGTCTCCCGCACCGGTGGATGGTCGAGAAGAACCCGACCATCCCTGGAAGAGTTCCCCTTCAAAAGCTGTGATGGATTTCCCTAACCCGGGAGGGATCGGCGACCAAGAAGTCTCCGGAGGGGGGCGTCCCAGGCCCGAGGGGCTGGTGACCCGCTCAGTTGACAGCGGGAGGGAGTGACCCCCTTCCCCTCCCCCCATCTCTGCTCTCCCGGGGCGGCCCCTGCGGGGAGGAAAGTCAGAAATGAAGCAGCAAGTTAGGCAGGGATGCGCACATACCTCGGGAATAATCTCGGTGCCTTCTACCGAGCTAGAGTCAGGGATGTCATTTGTCGGGGACCGTCTAACGATCTTTCCTTTTACCGGCCTGAAGAGGAGGTCAGGAGACCCACACGCCAACCACGGGGCAGCCTCAAGGGCCTCTTCTCTGGTCTTTTGGCTCGCAGCTACCAGCCGGGCTCGCAGTTCCTCACTGACAGACATGGTGCAGCTAGAGTTCACTGAGAAAGGCAAGAGGGGATAGGGGTTTCCCTGGAGGCTCGGTGATGTATTTATAGTTAGGGAGTGGGACCCACCTGAATATTCCTCGACAGCTCAGCACAACGCTCACCGAAAACGTGGGTTGGATGATTCTTTTCAAGCTCCTATGTAGCTCAAAAAGAGCGGGGATTGTGTACAACCCCGTGTTCGCCGAGTGGACGCGCCAGGCCGGGCGAGCGGACTAAGGCACCCGGCCCACACTAGAACAGCATGCGGGCAGGCACCGGATGGCCAACTTGCTCTCACCCAAGCCAGGCGGGCGAGCCGCGCGAGCGGGGGCCTCCCCCCTCAAACTCGCCTCGGCATTCGTCGAGCAGAGTTTGGGCTCGGCATTCGTCGAGCAGAGTTTGGGCTCGGCATTCGTCGAGCAGAGTTTGGGCTCGACATTCGTCGAGCAGAGTTTGGGCTCGTCATTCGTCGAGCAGAGTTTGGGCTCAGCATTCGTCGAGAAGAGTTTGGGCTCGGCATTCCTCGAGCAGAGTTTGGCCTCGGCATTCGTCGAGTAGAGTTTGGGCTCGAAATTCGTAGAGTAGAGTTTGGGCTCGACATTCGTCGAACTAATATCATGGTTGAGCTCCGGAGCTCCCATAGTGATAATTTGAGACCGACCATCCCGTCCTCCTATAGGAGACCTGGCCACCAGCCCGCCTCGAAAGAGGTATTGGCGGGTCGCAGTGGCCTGGCTCGTTCTCGCCCAAGAAGAGAAGGCGAGCTGCTGGAGTCAGGTCGCGCCCGCGCCGTGGGAGAGGAGAGTACTGGCGAGCTGACCTCCATATCCTTGAGACCTGTCCAGTGGGGCCCAGAGGTAAGATTACCTGGATGTCCTTCCCATGGGTGCGAATAGCTTGTTAGAATAGCAGAGTTGCGTTGTTGGCAGACCAAGTTGGGCTTCACATAGCTGTTCAAAACAACGGAGGTTGGCTATTTTCAGGCCGTTTTCAGAAATCTATAAATAGGACTCAAGGGGCACCTCAGAAGACACACTTTGATACTCACTTGCTCCCTAGTCTTTTAGCTCTTTCTGAGGTAGCCTTAGCTCGGCCTCTGGATAAGGAGGGGAAGCGCTCTAAAGATCTTTCGGGTGTGTGGTGGGTCCTCCTCGGCGAGCACTTAGGTCTGGTCTTCTTTGTTCCCTTTTGTCATTTTGCTTGTAGGAAAGAAGTAGGTGTGCGATCACCCCTTCCCCAAGGGTGAACTCTACGAGAGACCGAGTCCCCGATTTCAACAGTCACCGCCTCCTTCCCCCGAAGCGATGGGGGACTTTTTTGATGTGACCCGGGAGCTTGGTCATCGCCTCCTTCCCCTGTAGCGATGGGGGACTTTTTTGGTGATACGAGTTGTACAACCCCGTATTCGCGAATAGTGGGCCCCAAACAAGGCATGCACGTTTTTAAGTTTTTTAGGAGATTTTGCACTCTTGGTGGCCAATTTTGGCTTGGCCTTGGAAATATACTAGTTTGGGGAGGAAAAATCTGCCACCCCCAGCGCCCCTTTTTTGGGGTCGGGTGCGGCACGTTGGTCGGCACCCACCTTAGCTTGCTAAGTTCGAGGTGGGGGGGCGAGACCGGCCTGCGGGCAGGGTCTCGTCGGCGGCCTGCCTGGGTGGCGAGACCTGCCTGCGGGCGGGGTCTCGCCCGACGGCCTGCCTGGTGGCGAGACCAGCCTGCGGGCAGGTCTCGTCGGCGGCCTGCCTGGGTGGAGAGACCTACCTGCGGGCGGGGTCTTGCCTGGCGGCCTGTCTGGTGGCGAGACTGGCCTGCGGGCAGGTCTCGCCGGTGGCCTGCCTGGGTGGCGAGACCTGCCTGCGGGCGGGGTCTCGCCCGGCGGCCTGCCTGGTGGCGAGACCAGCCTGCGAGCAGGTCTCGCCGCCGGCCTGCCTGGGTGATGAGACCTGCCTGCGGGCGGGGTCTCGCCCGGCGGACTGCATGGTGGCGAGACCGGCATGCGGGCAGGGTCTCACCGGCGGCCTGCCTGGGTCGCGAGACCTGCCTGTGGGCGGGGTCTCGTCCGGCGGCCTGCCTGGTGGCGAGACCGGCCTGCGTGCAGGTCTCTCCGGCGGCCTGCCTGGTGGCGAGACTGGCCTGCAGGCAGGGTCTCGTCGGCGGCATGCCTGGGTGGTGACACCGGCCTGCGGGCAGGGTCTCGCTGGCGGCCTGCCTGGGTGGCGAGACCGGCCTGCGGGCAGGGTCTCGCCCAGCGGCCTGCCTCGGGTGTCCGGGGGGGAGAGGTAGGGGGCTTGCTTTTACTGTTGTACCCCCAAGGGTGGTTTTCCCCTTTACCCTCCGATGTGGATGTTTTCTATTGGTCCAAGGCTTATTTGTCGTAGGGGCATTTCAGGCATTTTGGTCCATGGGATTTGGAAAACTATAAATAAACCCTTATGGGTGCCTTGGAGAGCAGGACTACTTCACTCTCTCTTCATCCTTCAAGGCACCCTAGCTCAAGCATTGGCTAGGGAGGGGGAGACCTCAAAGGTCTTTCGGGTGTGAGGTGGGACCTCTGTGCTAGAGCCGAGGGTCTGTTTCTAGCTTCTTGATCTTTGGTCCGTGACGTTCCTCCGGGTATAGTAGGTATGAGGTCAACCCTTTATAGGGACCCCGAACTCCACTGAGGTCATTTTTGGATTCAACACTTTGGTGCGATGAGCGTGAAGAGTGAGCAGCACAGAAAATCTCGGGAGAGTGTCATGACTGGAGGTCAAGGAGGTAGTGATGATCTCGGCGAGCTCCCCAGCTCAGGACTCTTTGTGGGAAGGCAAGAGTTCATTGCCTCCATCCAAGGCATCATGGAGATGCTGCGAAGCATTGCTCCTCAGGGTGGCAGCTCCACTCCAACCCCCCAGGAGCTAGCTCCACTCCCTCACGACGAGTCGACTCCCAGGGGTCTAGGCGAGATGACCCCAGGAGGGGGAGAATTAAGTGCACTAGGAAGAAGGTCAGGGAAGGAGAGGATGGTAGATGGGGTCGAGCGAAACCTCACCGGCCGGGAATTATTCTCCAGCCTAGTGAGTGTCAGCCCTCCAGGAAAGCAGGTCGCGCGAGTGAAGGTGGCAAGAGCACCCCTTAGGGGGTCACCCTTCAGCAAGCTGATCATCTCAGCTCCCGTTCCCGAAGGGTTCAGAGAGCCAGACATGACTTACTATACCGGGAAGGATGACCCCGTCCAGCATCTGCAGTGGTTTGAGGATGTCGTCTCCATTAGGCCGATGACGGATGCCTTCAATTGTCACCTCTTTACGATCACGTTGAAGGAGAAGGCAAGGGACTAGTTTCATCAACTCCCTCCGAGGTCGATTTATGGGTTCGAGGACTTGAGCCGGAGCTTTCAGCTTTGCTTCTCCACCTCCAAGAAGAGGAAGAGGAGTCCCGAGTCCATCTTCCTGATAAGGAAAGGGGCCGAGGAGTCGCTGGCCCGTTACGTAGACAGGTTCCAAGAGGAGATCATGGAGGTCCAAGAGATGCCAAAGTATGCCCTCTAGATGGCATTCACGGTGGGGTTGCGCGAGGGGTTCTTCAAGATGAGCCTGACTTGAAAGGCCCCCCTTTCTTTTGAGGAGTTGATGGAAAGGGCGGCTGAGGAGATAGCCATGGAGGCGGCCAACCCGACGTTTGTCAAGAAGTTGGCGAAGCTAACAGAGATGGAGTCAAAGGAGCAAGGTGGCTCGAGACATCAGGAAGGAAGAAGGAGAGAGGAGCGGAGAGCTCAGGAGGGTCCAGAACCAGGTTGGAGGCTGCAGGGAGGACCCGTTCAGGGTCCGGGAAGAGGTTACATCCAAGATGGGGGGAACTTTCATGGCGGCCAAGAGAGGTTCAACTTCCAGAGGCAATCCCCTAGGCAGCTCCTACACCAACCACAACAAGCGATGGAGATTGGTCGAAGGGAGAGGAGGAACCGCCAGGGAAGGAGAAGGGTCCGGGTATGGTTACCGTACTGTGACTTCCACCAGGTGGAGGGGCACACCACAGCTACCTGCCCCGAGTTCCTGGAAGTGAGGGGGGAGAGAGGCCCTGCCCAGCCACAACCACCAGTGCAGATTGAAGAGGTTCTGCCCAGAGAAGGGGGGATGATGTGTGTGAGGACCGGGTCGATGTTGGACCCCGAGGCAGTATAGCGGTGATCCATGGTTGAGTGGGGATCGAGGCCACTCGGAAGGCAAGCCTCCATGTCATGTACCGAAGGAGTGTCGCCTCAACATACCAGACCCCGCCCCAGGAGGAGAAGATCACCTTCTCGGTGAAGGACATGTCGGATCACGAGGATCCGTTCTGCGATGCGCTGGTCATCCAGACGGTCATCGAGGGCTACACCGTCTCCCGGATCTTGGTTGACAACGGGAGCTCTGTCAACGTCGTTTTCAAGAAGGCATTCGACGAGATGAATGTAGAGCCAAAGAGGGTGTTGTCCTCAGACGGACCCCTGTTCGGATTTTCAGGAGAGAGGAAGGAGGTCGAAGGTGGAGCAGGACTCCAAGTAAAGTTGGGAGGGGCTTCAAGGAACTGCCGGTTTGTCATTGTAGACGCTCCAAGCAGCTACAATGCCATCTTCAGAAGGCCCCTCATCAGCGTCTTCCGTTGCGTGCCATCTTCCTTCCACCAATGCCTCAAGTTCAGCTCAGGAGGGATCCATGTCAGAGTCAAGGGAGACTCCGGGATGGCAAGGCAGCGTTACGTCACGGTCGTCAACACCATCACTTGGCTGGCCAGGGCGGAGGAGATGGAAAGGATCATGGAAAGCTTGAGCAGGATGGAAGTGTCTGGCGAGAAGGAAGCGGATGATGACCACCGGGCCCAGACCCCCTGAGGAAGCATCGCCCCGGCAGAGTCCTGTATGTATCTTATGTTGTAATGAGTCCAACCCCCGACCAACTGAGTCGGGGGGGGGGGGGGGGTCATGTAACACATCTATTTTCCCCGTTTGAGGAGGCAAGATTTGGTAAGTTTGATTGAGATGCCTAGTCCTTTTGCTCCGAGACAGTCCCACTGCCCAGGCTCTCACTAGCTGGGCAGGGCCAGTGGTACCTCTCGTGGATGCTTAGAGGTCTCACCTCGAGATGGATTCCGCTGTCAGGCTCTCACTAGCTGGCAGGGCAGGTTGATCTCTCGGAGGGTGGGGTAGGTCTTACCTCAGGATGGATTTCGTTGTCAGGCTCTCACTAGCTGGCAGGGCAGGTTGATCTCTCGAAGGGTGGGGTAGGTCTCACCTCGAGATGGATTCCGCTATCAGGCTTTCACTAGCTGACAGGGCAGGTTGATCTCTCGGAGGGTGGGCTAGGTCTCACATCGAGATGCATTCTACTGTCAGACTCTCACTAGCTGGCAGGGCAGGTTGATCTCTCGGAGGGTGGGGTAGGTCTCACCTTGGGATGGATTCCGCTGTCAGACTCTCACTAGCTGGCAGGGCAGGTTGATCTCTCGGAGTGTAGGGTAGGTCTCACATCAGGATGGATTCCGCTACCAGACTCTCACTAGCTGGCAGGGCAGGTTGATCTCTCGGAGGGTGGGGTAGGTCTCACCTTGGGATGGATTCCGCTGCCAGACTCTCACTAGCTGGCAGGGCAGGTTGATCTCTAGGAGGATGGGGTAGGTCTCACCTCGAGATGGATTCCGCTGCCAGGCTCTCACTACCTGGCAGGGCAGGTTGATCTCTCGGAGGGTGGAGTAGGTCTCACCTCGGGATGGATTCCGCTGACAGGCTCTTACTAGCTGGCCGGGCAGGTTGATCTCTCGGAGGGTAGGGTAGGTCTCACCTCAGGGTGGATTCTGCTGCTAGGCTCTCACTAGCTGGCAGGGCAGGTTGATCTCTTGTAGGGTGGGGTAGGTCTCAACTCGGGATGGATTCCGCTGTCAGGCTCTCACTAGCTGGCAGGACAGATTGATCTCTCGGAGGGTGGGGTAGGTCTCACCTCGGGATGGATTCTGCTGCCAGGCTCTCGCTAGCTGGCAGGGCAGGTTGATCTCTCGGAGGGTGGGGTAGGTCTCACCACGGGATGGATTCTGCTACTAAGTTCTCACTAGCTGGTAGGGCAGGTTGATCTCTCGGAGGGTGGGGTAGGTCTCACCTCGGGATGGATTCTGCTGTCAGGCTCTCACTAGCTGGCAGGGCAGGTTGATCTCTCGGAGGGTGGGGTAGGTCTCACCTCAGGATGGATTCCGCTGCCAGGCTCTCACTAGCTGGCAGGGCAGGTTGATCTCTTGGAGGGTGGGGTAGGTCTCACCTCGGGATGGATTCCGCTGCAAGGCTCTCACTAGCTGGCAGGGCATGTTGATCTCTCGGAGGGTGGGGTAGGTCTCACCTCGGGGTGGATCCCGCTGTCGGGCTCTCACTAGCTGGCAGGGCAGGTTGATCTCTCGGAGGGTGGGGTAGGTCTCACCTCGAGATGGATTCCGCTGCCAGGCTCTCACTAGCTGGCAGGGCAGGTTGATCTCTCGGAGGGTGGGGTAGGTCTCACCTCGGGATGGATTCTGCTGCCAGACTCTCACTAGCTGGCAGGGCAGGTTGATCTCTCGGAGGGTGGGGTAGGTCTCACCTCAGGATGGATTCCGCTGCCAGGCTCTCACTAGCTGGCAGGGCAGGTTGATCTCTCGGAGGGTGGGGTAGGTCTCACCTCGGGATGGATTCCGCTGTCAGGCTCTCACTAGCTGGCAGGGCATGTTGATCTCTCGGAGGGTGGGGTAGGTCTCACCTCGGGGTGGATTCCGCTGTCAGGCTCTCACTAGCTGGCAGGGCAGGTTGATCTCTCGGAGGGTGGGGTAGGTCTCACATCGGGATGGATTCCGCTGCTAGGCTCTCACTAGCTGGCAGGGCAGGTTGATCTCTCGGAGGGTGGGTAGGTCTCACCTCGGGATGGATTCCGCTGTCAGGCCCTCACTAGCTGGCTGGGCAGGTTGATCTCTCGGAGGGTGGGGTAGGTCTCACCTCGGGATGGATTCCGCTGTCAGGCCCTCACTAGTTGGCTGGGCAGGTTGATCTCTCAGAGGGTGGGATAGGTCTCACCTCGGGATAGATTCCGCTGTCACGCTCTCACTAGCTGGCAGGGCAGGTTGATCTCTCGGAGGGTGGGGTAGGTCTCACCTCGGGATGAATTCCGCTGCCAAGCTCTCACTAGCTGGCAGGGTAGGTTGATCTCTTGGAGGGGGAGTAGGTCTCGCCTCGAGATGATCCCGCTGTCCAGGCTCTCACTAGCTGGGCAGGGCCGGTGGTACCTCTCTATGGAGGCCAAGTGTTTTTACCCCGAGGTCCTCTCGTCAGCTAGGCTCTCATTAGCTGGCTTGATAGGTTGACCCCTCGGGGAGGCCAAGTGTTTTTTACCCCGAGGCCGTCTCGTCAGCCAGGCTCCCATTAGCTGGCTTGACAGGTTGACCCCTCGGGGGGAGGCCAAGTGTTTTTTACCTCGAGGCCGTCTTGTCAGCCAGACTCCTATTAGCTAGCTTGACAGGTTGACCCCTCGGGGAGGCCAAGTGTTTTTTACCCCGAGGCCGTCTCGTCAGCCAGGCTCCCATTAGCTGGCTTGACAGGTTGACCCCTCGAGGTGGCCAAGTGTTTTTTACCCCGAGGCCATCTCGTCACCCAGACTCCCATTAGTTGGCTTGACAAGTTGACCCCTCGGGGAGGCCAAGTGTTTTTTACCCTGAGGTTGTTTCGTCAGCCATGCTCTCATTAGTTGGCTTGATAGGTTGACCCCTCGGGGAGGCCAAGTGTTTTTTACCCCGAGGTTGTCTCGTCAGCCAGGCTCCTATTAGCTGGCTTAACAAGTTGACCCCTCGGGGAGGCCAAGTGTTTTTTACCTTGAGGTCGTCTCGTCAGTCAGGCTCCAATTAGCTGGCTTGACAGGTTGACCCCTCGGGGAGGCCAATTGTTTTTTACCCCGAGGCCATCTCGTCACCCAGGCTCCCATTAGCTGTCTTGACAGGTTGACCACTCGGGGAGGCCAAGTGTTTTTTACCCTGAGGCTGTCTCGTCAGCCAGGCTCCCATTAGCTGGCTTGAGAGGTTGACCCCTTGGGGAGGCCAAGTGTTTTTTACCCCGAGGTCGTCTCGTCAGCTAGGCTCCCATTAGCTGGCTTGACAGGTTGACCCCTCGGGGAGGCCAAGTGTTTTTATCCTGAGGCCCTCTCGTCACACAGGCTCCCATTAGATGGCTTGACAGGTTGACTCCCCTGGGCGGGGGCAAGTATTTTTCGGCTCTAAGAAGGCCCCTCCGCGAATACGTTGGGTTCGATGTTTCTTTCCGAGCTTGTGCCAACCTCGAAAAGAGCGGGGATTATGTACAACCCCGTATTCTCGAAGAGTGGGCCCCAAACAAGGCATGCACGTTTTTAAGCTTTTTAGGAGATTTTGCACTCTTGGTGGCCAATTTTGGCTTGGCCTTGGAAATATAATAGTAGGGGGAGGAAAAATCTGCCTCCCCCCAACGTCCCTTTTTTGGGAGCGGGTGCGGCACGTTGGTCGGCACCCGCCTCAGCTTGCTAAGTTTGAGGTGGGGGCAAGACCTGCCTGGCCTGCAGGCAGGGTCTTGCCGACGGCCTGCCTGGGTGACGAGACCTGTGTGCGGGCGGGGTCTCGCCCGACGGCCTGCCTGGTGGCGAGACTGGCCTGGGCACACGACGGGCGTGCAGGTCTCGCCGGCGGCCTGCCTGGGTGGCGAGACCTGCCTGCGAGTGGGGTCTCGCCCGGCGGCCTGCCTGGTGGCGAGACCGGCCTGCGGGCAAGTCTCGCCGGCAGCCTGCCTGGGTGGCGTGTGACGTGGACGGGCGTGTCCTGAACACCTGATACCCGTGTGGGCGGGATTTGATTTTGACGGCTGCGGCACACGCTGGACCGGCGGCCGTGTTCGGCCTGGCATTTGCCCCGAATCAAAGCCGTTCGTTTCCTTGTTTTGAGACCGGTTGGGGGGCCTGAAGGGATATACCCGGTCAGAAATCCATCATTTTCTTCACTTGTCTCGCTTGGAGAGAGAGGAGAGCTAAGGAAGAATAAGGGCGGCATTGGAGGAGCTCGGAGCCTGGGTGGATCCACGGAGGAGACGGTGATTTCTGATTACTTGGCGCCAAAGAGGCGGGATCCTCATCAGGGCTCTCTTTTTTCTAGGAAGCCCGCCCGGCGGCCTTCCTGGTGGCGAGACCGGCCTGCGGGCGGAGGGTCTCGTCGGCGGCCTGCCTGGGTGGCGATCTTGCCAACATGGTGGCCTGAGAGCCTGAACATAACGTTATGGCGGGGTGGGACTCGGTGGAAGTTTGACCCGCGCAAATGGCTTAAAGTGTCGTTGCGATGTGGCCGGGTTAGATGGAACCGTACCCGCTTTATGTCTGGTGACGAGACTAAAGTTACGGCCTGCGGGCATAGATGTGAGTCTTCGGCGGTCTCTTTAATTGATGACCCAGGCCAGGAAGACAATTGCATAGGTTTGGGCTAAGTGGCGGTGGTGCCGGAATGTTAATGGCTTTAATTGGCGAGAATGTGCCCTAAGACGGGACGTGTGGCCTACGAGCCAACGATATAATGGCAGGTTATATGTCTCGCTTATGCTAATGAAATGCAGGGAAGGAGCATCGCCTGCGAGTTGGGAGCTGGGTGGCGAGACCGGCCTGCGGGTAGGGTCTCGTCGGCGGCCTGCCTGGGTGTAAATCATGTATTATTCGAAACACTCTGACCTTAAGGCCGATTTTGGGTATTTTGTATAACATTCCTAATTATGTAATAGTGGACATTCGGCATGCTGGGTTCTTGTTTACAACTCTCGCCCGGCTGTGTAGGCCGTTGAGATTGGTTGGATGTTTCCATACTAACCACCCGGTCTGTCTGTGGTGTCGGGCCCCGGCCGGACCTACTGCTATATACTATGGAGAGGGGGGGTTACATAGGGTGCTTGCTTTTACTGTTGTACCCCAAAGGGTGGTTTTCCTCCTTTACCCTCCGATGTGGATGTTTATATTGGTCCAAGACTTATTTTTCGTAGGGGCATTTTGAGCATTTTGGTTCATGGGATTTGGAAAACTATAAATAAACTCTTAGGGGTGCCTTGGAGAGCAGGACTACTTCACTCTCTCTTCATCCTTCAAGGCACCCTAGCTCAAGCATTGGCTAGGGAGGGGGAGACCTCAAAGGTCTTCCGGGTATGAGGTGGGACCTCCGCGCTAGAGCCGAGGGTCTGTTTCTAGCTTCTTGATCTTTGGTCCGTGACGTTCCTCCGGGTGTAGTAGGTGTGAGGTCACCCCTTTCTAGGGACCCCAAACTCCATGAGGTCATTTTTGGGTTCAACACGAGTGATCCAGAAGAGATGAAAAGATAGGTAGTAAAGGTTCTTCGAGAGTACGGACATATGCTACGCAACATCCGTGAGGAACGGACCGTTAGTGAGCAACGAGTGAGCAATTTCGAGAGGGATTGCGTGTTGTTGGTGGAGGAGACGAGACACGAGATAAGTGGTGAGGTAACCTCTTTTGAGGTTCATATTGGACGAGTTGAAGAGCATCTGCGTCATGTGCAATTGGAATTTGATGCAGTTCGAGAATACAACAACCCTCTCCATCCTCCGGTGGCAGGAGCTAGAGGTCGGGGAAGGTGTAAATGGCTCCAATTTCAAGCCTACCGGCACTCGCCCCTCGTACTCTTCTTTTCTCCGCTCTTTATTTTTTTCTTGGACAATGTTTTTTTGTGGTTTCCCATGAACTTATTTAGCATGTTGGTTAACCCCGGCTCACTCTGCGAGTGATCATAATTAAAGTTTTACCTGACACCATGTTGAAACTCTTTTGTGAGCCCTGACGTATAATGTGATGTTCAATGGACTCGCTTCAAGGTGAGTTGGGGATCATGGGGCTGGCATGAAGGCGAGGGAGGGGAGCGACGAGTTGGATATCCGTATACACGTCCCCCCCCCCTTCATTGATCATCTCATGTGACATCTATAAATAGCCCCACACCCACCCTCCTTTCACCGTACACTTCACCTACCATATTTATTATTCTCGCCATTGCCCTCCCCTAGCACTCACATTCACACTTTTGACCTTTGGTGTATTGTTTCGATGGGAGGCGATGGCGAGTCCATTGATGGCAGGACGGAGTATGCGAAGCAATTCATCAAACACTCCTTTGAGGGTAACTTAACCGTGAAGGAGTATCTCTCCTGCATTGTTGAATACATCCTGTCGGGTTTCACCGAGCATCCTCCCAGCAAAGGCGAGACGATCAACACAATATATGAGGATGAGCTTGCCTTCCCTGTCTTGCACTTCGAGGTGGGGTTGCGTCTTCCCTTATGGCCTGAAGTTCACCAGAGCCTAAAATACTTTGGCGTCGTTCCCGCTCAACCGAATACCAACGTTTTCACAATGTTGGTAGCATTTGCATACTTCCTTTGCGAGGATCGAATTAAATTCAACCTCACCGTCTTTCACAAACTCTTCATTTACTGGGCGACCAACGATGGTATCACCTTATTCTCTGGCTTGCACTTCAAAGTGTGCTAGACCTCCAGTAAGCATCACCATTGGATCACGAGGTTCATCTTCATCAAGATGAACCTCAGGAATATCCCATACTCGTCAATATAGCAGGACGAGGCGACTTATCGTGTACCACAAGTGGGGGGCCTGGACGCGAAGTTCCACACGTTTTTCTTCGGAAGAATTTTGAGGTCACCCATCTGAGGCGAAACGTTGACCCGCTTCTCATGGTGCCTCTCAGTGAAGGTACCAACTCACTTGTTTTCCTTTGAACCCCGATATTTTTGCCTCCTTCGCCCCTTATTAGTAACAACCGAGCCTTTGTGCTGCAGGAGAACAGTTTATCCCTATGTACTCACCCTACGTGAGTGCCAAAGAGCCAACTGCTGAACTCGCGTGAGCGAAGATGGCAGCGGCAGCCTACCATGATGTACTAGGTATCTCCGCCCATCCCAGTGGTAGGAAAAGGAACGCGCTCTCCTGCCACGACTTATCTCCATCCACAGTACCGCCAAAGAAAAACAAGAAAACTGCAATAACCAAGGACAAGAGAGCTTAGAAGGCACTTCGAGAGGGGCTGTTGGGGTGGGTGTGCGGTGTTGGAATCCCGACCAAGTCGGGACTACAAGGGCAGGAGGAAAGGTAACCTGACTCACACCCCAATTTGGTTAGGGGAAAAAGGTCAAATGTGGCTCCAACAAGCCGATGGTCCTTTGGGATGAAAAATCTAACCGGGCCTCCATCTCTACCCTATTCCCCTCCTGGTCAGAATGCCCCGCCCCCTAGCGGTCACGCTTACGCCCTCTACTTCGGGCTCTATGATCAGAGGGACGTGGCGAAGTACGACGATCTATCCACCCAGACTCTAGCCCATCAGAGCGAGCGAGCACAGCTGCGAGCATTGGAGCTCGCACACATGAACTTGTGCTGCAACCAGCATCTCTCTCGGGATTGGCACCAGTTGAAGTTGCGCAGGAAGCCGCGGTTGAAGAAGTGAAAGGGACCTTGGGATCTATTTATTGTTTTCTGAGACTGGCCTGCAAATAGCGGAATCCCACATTTTGACTCTACTACGCACAGTCCAAAGCGGACTGCCAACAATGAAACTCCGTTATTTTGAGGGGCTATTAGTAGACTAATTTAAGATTCCATAGAAGAAAACTCTCCAGCGAGTCGACCACTCGTCAGAGGTGGCGAGTGCTCGGTGAGGCTCGCACTCGCCACTCGCCTTGACCTCGGGCGAGTGAGGGCCAAAATACTCCACACGCCCTCTGGTTGCTCTTGGCCTACGATACGCGCAAGCTGGGAAGACACCCAACCACTCTCCTTCTCGACTCGCCCAGACCAGGATGACCCTTCCCGAACTTGACCCTATTCGAGGGGCCCACTCACTAAATACTGAGTTGGACACAATCTCCGCTCTTTCTGAGATTGTCAAACGTTTGGAAAGAAGAGTTCAACCTCAGGTATTTGGCGACTGGTAACTGGTTTTTGAGAGAATCTTTTAGTGGGTCCCATGGTATGTTATATATATGACGACCCAGGGGGGATAGACCCACTCCTCCCCTCTTCCCCTACTCATCTCACAAAAATGGCTCTTTCCAAAGAACTCCAGGATCGACTTGACACTGCTCGGGTGTAGAACGAGTCTCCTTCACTTGGACTTTTGTCGTGTATGTCAAACAAATCCTCAAACTCTCCCTTAAAATGAAAGAAGGTAGCAAAGAAGGTAAAATGCGACCCGACGCCCCAAGAACCCGCCCTTACCAGTTTGCAGGTTTTGGCGCCCGACCTAGGGCTTACATGTCTTGACGAACCACAGGTTCTTATGATCTGATCCACTCGCACTTCGTTTTGCCACTGTGTCATGATGATTATAAGCATTCACAGGAAAATTGACTCCAAGAAGTTAGCTCAGGAGACGTTGTTATAGATACCTGCTCGCATCCTCTTGCTAGCGCGAGCCGGCAAAAGGCTCGAGAGTCCCATCCTCATGAGGTGACGAGTCCCTGGGATACCCCTAGCGACCCTAAGCAGGTGCCCGGTGAGTCGTTCGTTATTGCCTCACCAACCCCATTTCTTTATTCCACGTGATGATCTCTTAACGCACTTAAGATCTCCTCCTTTTAGGACTCCTTGCCTGGGGTGGCGTCAAAACTGCCGATCTGCGAGACTACTCTTGATCCTACCTCCATTGTTACCCCCCCCCCAGATAAAGGGAGCTCTCGCCATTCAAATTCCTTATGTCACTAAAATTCATGACCAAACTGCTTCCCCCCAGGCTTCGAAAAATCGCTCTTGCTCCCCTTGATAACCCTTTCCATGGGCGACCTAGCCCACTTTGTTTTCGCCCAGGCAAAGGAGTCGGCTCCTCGTGTGGTTAGTTGGAGCACTCGCTCTCTATCTGTTGAGATTATATTAGCCAGCATGACACGTGTGTGTGGGACCGCATGTTTGGGCTTTCCCCATCGCGTTCCTGGTCTGGGTGTTGACCCCGGTGGGCCCCCTTGTGTGGCGGAATATCCCCGCAGTCATGTGGTTGGGGTTAATCCCACACCGCCTGCAGACTTCTCCCCTTTGTGTTCATGTACCCCGCCACCCTTCATTTCAAAACCTGGGTTTTGAGATGAACTAATGGGTTGGCGGGTTCTAACTTGGTATCAGAGGAGGTTGTCATGCTGCGGGGGTGTGTTGAGATTATATTAGCCAGCATGACACGTGTGTGTGGGACCGCATGTTTGGGCTTTCCCCATCGCGTTCCTGGTCTGGGTGTTGACCCCGGTGGGCCCCCTTGTGTGGCGGAATATCCCCGCGGTCATGTGGTTGGGGTTAATCCCACACCGCCTGCAGACTTCTCCCCTTTGTGTTCATGTACCCCGCCACCCTTCATTTCAAAACCTGGGTTTTGAGATGAACTAATGGGTTGGCGGGTTCTAACTCTATCCATGGTGGTGTTGGTCTTAACACTCCTCCCTTCACTTCACAGATAACCAGGAAGTCTCAGTGGTTGAGTCCTCTGACCTGGGAGTTTGGTCACCGCCTCCTTCCCACGAAGTGATGGGGACTTTTTTGGTGATGTGAGTGATCCAGAATAGATGAAATGGCAAGTAGTGGAGGTTCTTCAAAAGTACGGACATATGCTTCGCATGATCCATGAGGAACGGACCGTCAGTGAGCAGCGACTGAGCAATCTCGAGAGGGACTACGTGTTGTTGGAAGAGGAGGCAAGACACGAGATAAGTGGTGAGGTGACCTCTTTCGGGGTTCATATTGAGCAAGTTGAAGAGCATTTGCGTCATGTGCAATTAGAATTTGATGCAGTTCGAGAATACAACAACCCTCGCCATCCTCCCGTGGCGGGGGCGGGGGCCGGGGAAGGTGTAAATGGCTCCAATTTTGAGCCTACTGGCACTCTCCCCCCGTACTCTTCTTTTCTCTGCTCTTTATTTTTATCTTGGACAATGTTATTTTTGTGGTTTTCCCCTGAAATTGTTTAGCCTGTTGGTGAACCAAGACTCACTCCGCGAGTGATCATAATTAGAATTTTACTTGACGCCGTGTTGAAACTCTTTTGCGAGCCCTGGCGTATAATGCGATGTTCAATGGACTCGCTTCAAGGGGAGGTGGGGATCATGGGCCTGGCCTGCGGGCGAGGGCGGGGAGCGGCGAGTTGTATATCCGTATACATGTCCCCCCTCCCCCTTCATTGATCATTTCATGTGACATCTATAAATAGCCCCACACCCACTCTCCTTTCACAGTACACTTCACCTACCACATTTATTACTCCCACATTCTCGCCCTTTGCCTCCCCTAGAACTCGCATTCACACTTTTGACCTCTGGTGTACTGTTTTGATGGAAGGCGACGACAAGTCCATTGACGACAGGACGGAGTATGCGAAGCAGTTCTTCGACTTTGAGGGTAATTTAACCGAGAAGGAGTACCTCTCCTGCATAGCCGAATACATCCTGACGGGTTTCACCGAGCGTGCTCCCAACAAAGGCGAGGCGATCAACACAATATACGAGGATGAGCTTGCCTTCCCCGTCTTGCACTTTGAGGTGGGGTCACGCCTTCCCTTATGACCTAAAGTTTGCCAGACCCTAAAACACTTTGGCATCGTTCTCGCTCAACTGAATACCAATGTTATCACAATGCTGGTAGCATTTGCATACTTCCTTTGCGAGGAGCGAATTGAATTCAACATTGCCGTCTTTCACAAACTCTTCATTTACTAGGCGACCAACAATGATATCACCTTCTTCTCTGGCATGCACTTCAAAGTGTGTGAGACCGCCAGTAAGCATCACCACTAGATCACGAAGTTCATCTTCATCAAGATGAACCTTGGGAATATCCCCTACTCGCCAATCCAGCAGGACGAGGCGACTTATCGCGCACCACAAGTGGGGTCCTGAACGCGAAGCTCCGTGCATTTTTCTTCAGAAGAAGTTCGAGGTCACCTATCTGAGGCGAAACATTGACCCGCTTCTCCCGGTGCCTCTCAGTGAAGGTACCAACTCACTTGTTTTCTTCTGAACCCCGATATTCTCGCTTCCTCCACCCCTTATTAGTAACAACTGAGCATTTGTGCTACAAGAGAACGGTTCATCCCCATGTACCCGCCCTAAACGAGTGCCAAAGCGCCAACTGCTGAACTCACGCGAGCAAAGATGGCAGCGGCAGACTACCATGATGTACTAGGTACCTCCACCCCTCCCAGTGGTAGGAAAAGGCACGCGCTCTCCCGCCACGACTTATCTCCATCAACGGCGACCTGACTCTCCCGTCAATATGTCTGTTTGAGGTCATAGATACCACAAAATTTTCTTTCAACTCGTCACCGAATGAGTCTTTGGACCTATCATCTAGTGAGAGCCTAGTCAATAGGTCGGCTCGGGGCCTTAGATAAAATAATTTTTTCTTTTAAACTGCCACTGAGTGATCCTTCGACCCTGCCAGTTAGTGAGAGCCTGGTTGACGAATCTGCTCAGGGTCCTATGTATGATACGCCCGAAATAAGTGTGCGTATTACAAGCAAGTACACGTATCGATTCAAGTAATAAAGAGTGAATAGAGATCGTTTCCATGGAGAGGTGGTGAATTCAGTGCTTGCAATTACAAATTAGACATTTTTACTAAATTCAAGTGAAACAAGATGATGATTTTGATTTAGTAACTAAATTATGATAAATTTCTAAAATAAGTTAAAATAAACTATAGTTCTTTAGGAGAAAACTTTACATTCAGATTAGAGAAGTAATCTTGTGCGATGATTTACTATGTCTACTGCAATGAATTTATAAATGATAATTTGTGAAAATGAGTGGTGGAAAACCTTGCAGCGATTTCAGAGCAGACAACCGTATCTCTCGATATCGGAGGTCCTTAGTCCTCTATTTCCCCTCGGGTGAAATAGGAAACCGATTAAAGACTGAAAACCAAAGTTGCTAACACCAAGAGGAAATCTCTCTCTTTCAAGTGTTATATGAAATCTATAACACACTTACGCAACGCCTCTCTCGATTTATGGAACATAGTAAAAAGGCGAAATCGTGATCAAAGGCTTCAGAATATAGATTATAAATTCAATAAAGGTTCATTCACCAAATAATTACAAAGAGAAAACTAGAGAGCATTCATTACAATAGACATGGTACTTTCACATCACAAGATTGAGGAAATTAGTTGATAGCGAGGGAAGAAAACTGCAAAACGTTTGGAGAAATCTTACAAAACATGATGGATTTAACGATTAAACGCTGCAAGATTCTCCTTACGTAGTCGCTCGCTCGATCCGCCCGGAGATTCGCCGTCTTCCTCGCTATAGCCGCTCTTCTTCAATGGAGGATTTTCATCAACCCTAGATGATGAAGTCTCGCTCTTGCCTTCTCTCCTTAAGATGATGAATCCATCATAATTCCTCAATAATCATCCATAAAAAACGCTCAACTCTTTCCCCAAAGGATGCCTCTTTCTAAAATTGCAAATGGAGCAATTTTTTTATTTTGAAATTAGAAATTCGGGCAGACGTTGCAACCTGCTTTCCAGCGCGTTGTGACTTACTTTCCTGGTTTTTATATTTGGGCAGATTTCTTTCTCCAAGCAGATTTCTTCGGCATTTCTTGCAATAACATCATGGAAAAAGACTTAATTAGCCACAAAATAAATAAATATGAATTTACTTTCATTTTTATTTTATTTAAAATCATTTTAAGCATTTTATAACGAACATTAAGTCTAGAATTGGGCTGGATAACTTCTTTTTGAGAAGTTATCAATATACTGTAATTTTTTCTTATAATATGCCACCGAGTGAGCCTTCGGCCCCACCAGCTATTGAGAGTTTGGTCAGCGGGTCTGCTTGGGGCCAAATACGCCACACATTTTTCTTTCAACCTGCCATCGAGTCAGCATTCGGCCCTGCATCTAGTGAGAGACTGGTCAAGAGGTCTGCTTGGTGCCATAAATATCATAAAATGTTTTTTCAATTTGCCACCGAGTGAGCCATCGGCCTTGCCAGCTAGTGAGAGACTAGCCAATGGGTCTGCTCGGGGCCATAAATATCATAATTTTTTTTCAGCATTCCACAGAGTGATCCTTCGGCTATGCAAGCTAGTGAATGTCTTGTCAATGGGTCTGTTCAAGGCCATAAACACCACATATTTTTCTTTTAATCCGCCACCGAGTGAGCCTTCAGACCTGCCAGCTAGTGAGAGTTTGGACAGCAGGTCTGCTTTGGGCCATAAATACCACAAATTCTTCTTTCAACATGTCACTGAGTGAGCCTTCGACCCTGCCAATTAGAGAGAACCAAGTAGGCGGGTCTACTTGGGGCCATAGATACCACAAATTTCTCTTTCGACCAGCCAATGAGTGAGCCTTCGGCCCTGCCAGCTAGTGAATGTCTGGCCAGCGGGTCTGTTCGGGGCTATAGATACCACAAAATTTTTTTCTGCCCGCCACCGAGTGAGCCTTCGGTCTTGGCATCTAGTGAGAGTCTGGTTCGCGGGTCTGCTCTAGGCCATAGAAACATATCACAGAGTGAGCCTTCGGTCCTGCCAGTTAGTGATAGTTTGGTAAGTGGGTCTGCTTGGGGCCATATATACCACATTCTTTCAACCTGCCACAGAGTAAGCCTTCGGTCATGCCTTCTGCTAAGAGTCTGGTCAGCGGGTCTGTTTGGGGCTATAAACACCACAAATTTTTTTGTCAACTAGCTGCCGAGTGAACCTTCGACCCTGCCAACTAGTCAAAGTCTGATCAGTGGTTCTGTTAGCGGTCATAGATACCACAAAATTTTCTTTTAACATGCCGATGAGTGAGCCTTCGGCTCTGCGAGCTAGTGAGAACATAGTCAGCGTTGCTGCTTAGGGCTATAGGTAGCACGATGTTTTTTCAACCTACCACCGAGTGAGCCTTTGGCCCTACTTGTTGAAGCCAAAAATGACCTCCGTGGAGTTCGGAGTCTCTATAAAGGGGTGACCTCGCACCTACTACACTTAGGAGAACGCCACAGACCAAAGGATTAAGAAGCTAGAAACAGACCCTCGGCTCTAGCGCGGTGGTCACACCTCACACCTAGAAGACCTTTGAGGTCTCCCCCTCCCTAGCCAATGCAGAGCTAGGGTGCCTTGAAGGACGAAGAGAGAGTGAAGAAGTAATGTTCTACAAGGCACCCCTAAGGGTCTATTTATAGTTTTCCAACCCCATGGACCAAAAAGCCAGAAATAACCCTAGGGCCAAAAGGCTTTGGGCCAATAGAAAACAGCCACGTTGGGGGCAAAGAGGTAATTCCACCCGAGGGTAAAACGATAACGACAAGGCCCAAAGAGGTCCAAGGGCAGGAGAATCCATACCCCCCACCTTCTCGGACACACGAGACAGGCTGGGGAGCAGGGGGCAGGGCGAGACCTCAGCTCCCGGCCGGTCTCGCCCCGCCATACCGCGGGGGCAGGGCGAGAACCCGGCCTCCCGCCGTTCTCGCCCCGCCTCGCCCCGCCAGGCCGCGGGGGCAGGGCGAGAACCCAGCCTCCCGCCGGCCTCGCCCCGCCTTGCCCCGCCAGGCCACGGGGGCAGGGCGAGAACTCGCCCTCCCGCCGGCCTCGCCCCGCCAGGCCGCGGGGTCAGGACGAGAACCCGACCTCCCGCCGGCCTCGCCCCGCCTCGCCCCTCCAGGCCGCGGGGGCAGGGCGAGAACCCGGCCTCCCGCCGGCCTCGCCCCGCCAGGCCGCGGTGGCAGGGCGAGAACTCGGCCTCCCGCCGGTCTCGCCCAGCCTCTCCCTGCCAGGCCGCAGGGGCGTGGCAAGAACCCGGACTCCTGCCGGTCTCGCCCCGCCTCGCCCCGCCAGGCCGCGGGGGTGGGGCGAGAACCCGACCTCCCGCCGGTCTCGCCCCGCCTCGCCCCGCCAGGCTGCGGGGGCAGAGCAAGAACCCGACCTCCCGCCGATCTCGCAGCTCCTACCTTGCGCCTAGCCAACCGGAGGCGGGTGTCAGTCAACTTGCCATACCCGACCCTCCTAGAAAAAGGAAAAGGTGGGAGACAGTTTTTCCTCCCCCTAATAGTATATTCCGAGGGCTATGCCTAAATTGGCAACCAAGAGCTCAAACCACTCAAAAATCTTAAAACCAAAAACCTACGAATACGGGGTTGTACACAATCCCCGCTCTTTTCGAGGTTGGCACAAGCTCGGAAAGAAACATCCAAGCCAACGTATTCACTGAGTGTGATTTTCTTGCGCGGTTAACCTGCCATACCAGCTATGGGAGCCTAGGTGGTGAGACCCCCTCCAGGTAAAAAACACTTCACCCCCCGGAGGGGTCAACCTGTCATACCAGCTATGGGAGTCTAGGTGGCGAGACCCCCTCCGGGTAAAAAACACTTCACCCCCCGGAGGGGTCAACCTGCCCTGCCAGCTATTGAGAACCTGGCAGCAGAATCCATCTCGAGGTGAGACCTACCCACCCTCCGAGAGATCAACCTTCCCTGTCAGCTAGTGAGAGCCTAACAGCGGAATCCATCTCGAGGTGAGACCTACCCACCCTCCGAGAGATCAACCTGACATGCCAGCTAGTGAGAGCCTGACAGCGAAATCCATTTCGAGGTGAGACCTACCCACCCTCCGAGAGATCAACCTGCCCTGCCAGCTAGTGAGAGCCTGGCAGCGGAATCCATCTCGAGGTGAGACTACCCACCCTCTGAGAGATCAACCTGCCCTGCCAGCTAGTGAGATCCTTACAGCGGAATCCGTCTCGAGGTGAGACCTACCCACCCTCCGAGAGATCAACCTGCTCTGCCAGCTAGTGAGAGCCTGGCAGCGGAATCCATCTCGAGGTGAGATCTACCCACCCTCCAAGAGATCAACCTGCCCCGCCAGCTAGTGAGAGCCTGACAGCGGAATCCATCTCGAGGTGAGGCCTACCCACCCTCTGAGAGATCAACCTGCCCCGCCAGCTAGTGAGACCCTGGCAGCGGAATCCATCTCGAGATGAGACCTACCCACCCTCCGAGAGATCAACCTGCCCCGCCAGTTAGTGAGAGCCTGACAGCAGAATCCATCTCGAGGTGAGACCTACCCACCCTCCGAGAGATCAACCTGCCCTGCTAGCTAGTGAGAACCTGGCAGCAACCTGCCCTGCCAGCAACCTGCCCTGCCAGCTAGTGAGAGCCTAGCAGCTGAATCCATCTCAAGGTGAGATTTACCCACCCTCCGAGAGATCAACATGCCCTGCCAGCCAGTGAGAGCCTGACAGCGGAATCCATCTCGAGGTGAGACCTACCCACCCTCCGAGAGATCAACCTGCCCTGCCGTCTAGTGAGAGCCTGGCAGCGGAATCCATCTCGAGGTGAGACCTACCTACCTTCTGAGAGATCAACCTGCCCTGCCGGCTAGTGAGAGCTTTGCAGCGGAATCCATCTCGAGGTGATACCTACCCACCCTCCGAGAGATCAACATGCCCTGCCAGCTAGTGAGAGCCTGACAGCGGAATCCATCTCAAGGTAAGACCTCTCCACCCTCCGAGAGATCAACCTGCCCTGCCAGCTAGTGAGAGCCTGGCAGCAGAAACCATCTCGAGGTGAGACCTCTCCACCCTTTGAGAGATCAACCTGCCCTGCCAGCTAGTGAGAGCCTGGCAGCGGAATCCATCTCGAGGTGAGACCTACACACCCTCCGAGAGATCAACCTGCCCTGCCAGCTAGTGAGAGCCTGACAGCGAAATCCATCTCGAGGTGAGACCTCTCCACCCTCCGAGAGATCAACCTACCCTGCCAGCTGGTGAGAGCCTGACAGCAGAATCCATCTTGAGATAATACCTACCCACCCTCCGAGAGATCAATCTATCCTGTCAGCTAGTGAGAGCCTGGCAGCAGAATCCATCTCGAGGTGAGACCTACCCACCCTCCAAGAGATCAACCTGCCCTGCCATCTAGTGAGAGTCTGGCAGCGGAATCCATCTCGAGGTGAGACAACTAGGCATCTACGAGAGGTACCACCGGCCCTGCCCAGCTAGTAAGAGCCTGGGCAGCTGGACCGTCTCGGAGCAAAAGGACTAGACATCTCAATCAAAACTTACCAAATCCTACACCTCAAATGGGGAAAATATGAGTTACATGGTCCCCTGACTCAGCTGGTCAGGGGTAGCGCTTGTTACAAGACAATAAAAAAGGAAAAAACTTCCCCAAGGCGAGGCAACCTCAGGGGACTTGGGCATGATGGCCGCCTTCCGCTTCCTTCTCCTCGGACACTTCCATCTTGCTTAAGCTCTCCATGAACTTCTCCATCTCCTCTGCCTTGGCCAACTAAGAGATGGTGTTGACGGCTGTGACGTAGCACTGTCTTGCCATCCTGGGGTCTCCCTTGATTCTGACCTGGATCCCTCCTGAGCTGAACTTGAGACACTGGTGGAAAGAAGACGACACACAATGGAAGACGCTGATAAGGGGCCTTCCAAAGATGGCGTTGTAGCTGCTTGGAGCGTCAACAATGACAAATCGACAGTTCCTTGAGGTTCCTCCCATTTTTACTTGGAGTCTCACTCCACCTTCGACCTCCTTCCTTTCTCCTGAAAATCCGAACATGGGTCCGTCTGAGGCCAACACCCTCCTTGGATCCACCTTCATCTCATCAAACGCCCTCTTAAAAATGATGTTGACGAAGCTCCCGTTGTCAACCAAGATCCGGAAGACGGTGTAGCCCTCGACGGCCGTCTGGATGACCAGCGCATCGCAGAACGGATCCTCATGATCAGGCATGTCCTTCACCGAGAAGGTGATCTTCTCCTCCTAGGGCGGGGCCTGGGACGTCGAGGTGACGCTCCGTCGGTACATGACATGGAGGCTTGCCTTCCGAGTGGCCTCGATCCCCACTCCACCATGGATCACTGCTCTACCGCCTCATGGTCCGACATCGACCCGGTCCTCACACAAATCATCCCCCCTTCTCTGGGCAGAACCTCTTCAACCCGCACTGGTGGCTGTGGCTGGGCAGGGCCTCTCGCCCCCCTCACTTCCAGGAACTCGGGGCAAGTAGCTGTGACGTGCCTCTGCACCTGGTGGAAGTCACAGTATGGTAACCCTACCCTGACCATTCTCCTTCCATGACGGTTCCTCCTCTCCCTTCGACCAATCTCCATCGCTTATTGTGGTGGGGGTAGGAGCTGCCTAGTGGCTTGTCTCTGGAAGTTGAACCTCCCTTGGCCCCTATGAAAGTTCCCTCTGTCATGGATGAGAGCTCTTCTTGGACTCTGGGTAGGTCCTCCTTGTTGCCTCCAACCTGGCTCTGGACCCTCCTGAGCTCTCCGCTTCTCCCTCCTTCTTCCTTCCTGATGTCTTAAGCCACCTTGCTCCTTTGACTCCGTCTCTGTTAGGTTTGCCAACTTCTTGACAAATGCCGGGTTGGCCGCCTCCATGGCTATCTCCTCGGCCTCCCTTTCCATCAGCTCCTCAAAGGAAAGGGGGCATTTCGAGTCAGGCTCATCTTGAAGAACCCCTCGCGCAACCCCACCGTGAATGTCATCTGGAGGGCATACCGTGGCATCTCCTGGACCTCCAGGATCTCCTCTTGAAACCTATCAATGTAACGGGACAGCGACTCCTCAGCCCCCTGCCTTATCAGGAAGATGGACTCGGGACTCCTCTTCCTCTTCTTGGAGGTGGAGAAGCGGAGCTGAAAGCTCCGACTCAAGTCCTCGAACCCATAGATCGACCTCAGAGGGAGTTGATGAAACCAGTCCCTTGTCTTCTCCTTTAACGTGATCGCAAAGAGGCGATACTTGAAGGCATTCGTTATCGGCCTGATGGAGACGACATACTCGAACCATTGTAGAAGCTGGACGGGGTCATCTTTCCCAGTATAGTAAGCCATGTCGGGCTCTCGGAACCCCTCGGGAACGGGAGTTGAGACAGTCAGCTCGCTGAAGGGTGACCCCCTAAGGGGTGGTCTCGCCACCTCCACTCGCTCGACCTGCTCGCCTGGAGGGCCGCCACTCGCCGGGCTGGAGAATAATTCCCGGCCGGTGAGGTCTCACTCAACCCCATCTCCCATCTTCTCTTTCCCTGGCCTTCTTCCTGGTGCACTTCCTTCTCCCCCCGCTGAGGTCATCTCGTCGAAAGGGGGGGGGAGCTAGCTCCCGGGGGTCGGGGTGGAGCTGCCACCCTGAGGTGCAATGCTTCGCAGCATCTCCATGATGCCTTGGATGGAGGCCATGAACTCTTGCCTCCCCACAAAGGGTCCTGGGCTGGGGAGCTCGCCGAGATCATCACTACCTCCCTGACCTCCAGTCATGACACTCTCCCGAGATCTTCTGTGCTGGTCACTCTCCACGCTCACCGCACCAAAAGTGTTGAAGCCAAAAATGACCACTGTGGAGTTCGGGGTCCCTAAAAAGGGGTGACCTCGCACCTACTACACTCAGGAGAACGTCACAGACCAAAAGATCAAGAAGCCAGAAACAAACCCTCGACTCTAGCGCAGTGGTCCCACCTCACACCCGGAAGACCTTTGAGGTCTCCCCCTCCCTAGCCAATGCAGAGCTAGTGTGCCTTGAAGGATGAAGAGAGAGTGAAGAAGTGAAGCTCTCCAAGGCACCCCTAAGGGTCTATTTATAGTTTTTCCAACCTCATGGACCAAAAGGACAGAAATACCCCTGAGGCCAAAAGGCTTTGGGCCAATAGAAAACAGCCACGCCGAGGGGCAAAGAGGTAATTCCACCCCGAGGGTAAAACGGTAACGATAAGGCGCAGAGAGGTCCAAGGGCGGGAGAAGCCATACCCCCCACCTTCCCGGACACCCGAGACAGGCTGGGGAGAAGGGGGCAGGGGCGAGACCCCGGCTCCCGGCCGGTCTCGCCCCGCTAGACTGCGGGGGCAGGGTGAGAACCCGACCTCCCGCCGGTCTCGCCCCGCCTCGCCCCGCCAGGCCGCGGGGGCAGGGCGAGAACCCGTCCTCCCGCCGTTCTCGCCCCGCCTCACCCTGCCAGGCCGCGGGGGCAGGGCGAGAACTCGACCTCCCGCCGGTCTCGCCCCGCCAGGCGGCGGGGGCAGGACGAGAACCCGGCCTCCCGCCGTCCTCGCCCTGCCTCGCCCAGCCAGGCCGCAGGGGCGGGGCGAGAACCCGACCTCCCGCCAATCTCGCCCCGCCTCGCCCCGCCAGGCCGCGGGGGCAGGGCGAGAACCCGGCCTCCCGCCGGCCTCGCCCCGCCTCGCCCTGCCAGGCCGCGGTGGCAGGGCGAGAACCCGGCCTCCCGCCGGCCTCGCCCCGCCAGGCTGCGGGGGCAGGGCGAGAACCCGGCCTCCCGCCGGCCTCGCCCCGCCTCGCCCCTCCAGGCCGCAGGGGCAGGGCGAGAACTCGGCCTCCTGCAGGCCTCGCCCCGCCTCGCCCCGCCAGGCCGCGGGGGCAGGGCGAGAACCCGACCTCCCGCCGATCTCGCCCCGCCTCGCCCAGCCAGGCCGCGGGGGCAGGGCGAGAACCCGGCCTCCCGCCGGTCTAGCCCCGCCTCGCACCGCCAGGCCATGGGGGCAAGGCGAGAACCCGGGAAAAGGGGGGAGGTAATTTTTCCTCCCCTAATAGTATATTCCGAGGGCTGGGCCTAAATTGGCCACCAAGAGCTCAAACCACTCAAAAAGCTTAAAACCCAAAACCTGCGAATACGGGGTTGTACACTACTAGCTAGTGAGAGCCTGGTTAGTGAGTCTACTCGAGTCCATCAACTCATACGATACTACATTACATAATAAAGAACACATGTCGTAAGAAAGAGTATTGTGAAGATAAATATTTTTATTATTGAAGCTCACGGGTAAAAATGCTTTAAGTCATCACCACTTTATGTGCGACTAAAGGGGAACCTTTCCACATTTTCGAGATGGTATCCCCCTGACTTCGAGGCCTCCTCCACTATGCAAGGGCCCTCCCAATTATTATCGAGCTTCCCAACCATCGCTGACCTCCCGACCGCGCTAACCTTCTTAAGGACGAGATCTCCCTTTAAAAATTGCTTGACCCATTTATGTTTATCGAAGTACCTGACCATCTGATGCTTTACTTCCTCTTATCGAATGATCGCCTTGTCATAGAGTTCCTTCACAAGATCTAGTGAAAGCCTCAAGTCATCTTCATTCTCCACTCTCCATTCCTTGTCTCCTCTCACGGTGATCACCCGTGGTTACTTTATTCAAACTCCACTGGCAGAATGGCCTCAGAGCCGTGGGATAGCTTGAAAGGGGCTTCCATTTTAGCGTTGTTGGGTGTAGTCCTTAGGTTCCAGAAGACCGAGGGGAGCTGCTCCACCTAGTTTCCCCTCAGGTTCTCCACCTTCTATTTCAGCAAGTTCACAATTATCTTACTTGTCACCTCTACTTGCCCGTTGCTTCTGGGGTGATGGACGGATGCAAAACGAAGGTTTATCCCCAGCTGTCTACAAAAGCTAACGAACTCTTTGCTGACAAATTGTGGTCCATTGTTGGTGACTATGGCCAGGGGTAACTCGTGCTGGCATATGATCTCTCCTCGTACGAAGTTGCAGATTACTTAGGAAGTTGCCTTGACCAGCGCCTTGGCCAGCGCCTTGGTATATAATAATTTTGAGAAGTAGACTATCATGACCAGAAGGAACCTTCTCTGCCCACTTGCCTAAGGAAAGGGTCTCACTAAGTCCATCCCCAAATCACAAAGGGTTGTCACGCCATGATGCCCCTAAGTCTCTGAGCTAGAAATATCTAAAGTGGTACAAATAGCTGACATTTCTGACACTTCTTTGCGAACTTTGTTGCATCTTTGCTCATGGTCGGCCAGAAATATCCCTACCGCAACACCATACCCTCCAAGTTTCTCCTCCTATAGTGACTGCCACACACGTCGGTGTGAACTTCTTTCAAGATCTTTGGGACCTCCTGTAACGCCCCGAAACTCAAAGGAGCAAAGGGGGATGATTTGAGCCAGTTTGAGTTCTGGCTGCAGGCACACGGCCTGGGACACGGGCGTGTCCCAGGGCGTGTCAAGCCTGTGTCGACACTAAGGCGGAAAGTCGACACTCTGGTCTCGACATTGTGTCGAGACTGGGCACACGACCTGCGACACGGGCGTGTCGCAGGGCGTGTCGACCCGTGTCGACACTTAGCCGCGAAGTCGACACTGTGCTTTGACGTTGTGTCGAGACATGGCACACGGCCCGCGACACGGGCGTGTCGCAGGGCGTGTCAGCCCGTGTCGACACTCGTCCTGCGAAGTCGACACTTTGGTGTCGACAATGTGTCGAGACATAGCACACGGCCTGCGACACGGGCGTGTCGCAGGGCGTGTCGACCCGTGTCGACACTTAGCCACGAAGTGTCGAGACCGTGTACACGGCCTGGGGTCCAGGCGTGTCAATGTGACACGGGCAAGGACACGGGCGTGTCCTAGAACCCGTGCAGTGCTCGGGTTGAAAATGGGGAAAAATCATGGGGTACACGGCCGGCTACACGGCCGTGTCCGGTGGAACACGGGCGTGTCAGCTCGAACACGGGCGTGTTCGATACCCGTGTGAGGTTCCAGGTGATCCGATTTTGACGGCGAATGAGGCACACGGCCCTGGACACGGGCGTGTGCCCGGCCGTGTTCGGTCCAGATTGGGCATTTCAGTCCCGAATCAAAGCCGTTCGTTTCCTTGTTTTGAGATCCAACGGCTGGGGGATGTTCCTGAAGGGATATACCCGTGAGTTGACTTAGAAATTCATCACTTTTCATACTTTATCTCTTTCCAAATCCTTAGAGAAAGAGGAGAACCAAGGGAGGAAGAAGAGCTAGATCCCGCCATTGGAGGAGCTTCGGAGCTCCGAATCGCAAGCCGACTCCGGATCCACGGAGGCAACGCAAGTGCGGTGATTTCCATCCGATTACTTTTCAATGGCGCCAAAGAGGAACTCAAGGGTAACGATCCTCATCTTGAGCATGAGTTGCTCTCTTTCTTAGCATAGGAAGCCCGCTCTCGCGAGTTTGCGGAGAGTTGGAGGCGTTCCTTCGGGTAGATATGTGAAGTCCCCGTTGTTTAGAGTCCGTATGCGAGAACGGACATAGGCATGATGTGTGAAGCCTACCCGGACATGTTGGTCTGGATCGGTGATGTTGCATTGCATAATGCCGGAGAAGACTCCGTGCTAGTGGTTGTTTTTCGGGTTTTCTACGCGGTAGATTGCAGCAGGGAGCCTTGGGGACTAACCCAAAGGTGCACCCGGAAAACTGGGCGGATACGAGATCTTGCCAACTTGGTGGCCTGAGAGCCAGCTTGAACATAATTTGATTATGTGAAATGTGATGGAAATGAGACTCGGGAGAAGTTTGACCTGCGCATATGGTTTAAATTACCGTTGCGGGCGCATATGGTTTAAATTACCGTTGCGTTGTGAGCACGAGTTAGATGGAACCGTACCCATTCTATGTCGTTCGGATTAGAGCCGTTGGCATAGATGAGAGTCTTCGGCGGTCTATGGTTTTAATTACCGTGACCCATGCCGGGAAGACAAACTGCTCATTGATTGGCCGTCCAAAGGGGATGGTGGTGAGTCGGCAGACTTAGACTGCGTTCACCGAGAATGTGCCCTGAGTGCACGGGGTGTGTTGCCGTTGAGCCTCCGCCTGTGATGTAGTGGTTATATATTTAATGCTCGCTTGTGCTAATGAAATGCAGGGAAGGAGCATCGCCGCCCCGAGTTGGGGGCGAGATCGTTATAATTTGGTCAGCATTGCTGACCGTTGCCTTGTTTTGCCACCGTGCGGTGGTTTATTGCTTGCAGGTGCAGCTGGACCAAGCGGTCAATAGCGGGCTAAAGCCCGAATGCGAAGCCGGCCCTTGAGGGCCTAATTGGAAATGTTTTACTGCTTTATTCATGTGTGACCGGCCTGCGTGTCGTGGTTTGTAAAACATGTAATTTGAAGTGAAACATCTTGTAAAGCCTTAAGGCTTATTTTTGGGTATTTTTGTATAACATTCCTTTTGGTATTAGTGGACATTCATGCTCCTATGCTGGGTTCTTGTTTGCAACTTTATAAACTGCTTCTGCTAGAATGCTCTGTGTAGGACGTTGAGATTGGTTGGATGGTTTCCATAAGTAACCACCCGGTCTATCTGTAGTATATGGCGTCGGGCCCCGGCCGGACCTACTGTTATATGCTATGCGACGGATAGGGGGTGTTACAATTTGGTATCAGACTCCTGGTTTTGGTCGGGCTTAAACTGAATTCGTGGGCGAATTCTTTTTAAGGGGTGGTGAGCACATTGTGTGCGTCATCGTTATAATGGTAAAAGAACCCATGAATGTCCACTTAGGAATGAAAATACTCGTGTTTGAGGAACCTGCGTGTTCCTATAATTGCTGTTTGCAATTTTATTTGGTCGCTTAACGGTGTTTTGTACCACTATAGGTGACCAGAAGTGGTGTTGGGCCGTCAGAACGCCGAGTTTCTGAGGCTAGTAGCGCACCGGAAGTTGCTCCCACAACACCTCTGTCGGCTGAGAACATACGGTTGGTGGCTGAAGCGGTGTTGGTCGTGATAAATGCGCAGCCTGGAAGGCAAGCGCAGCAGCCCGCTCCTGTGATGGAGCAAGTACCTCTTCAAGAGGCTGAGCCGAAGAGGGTGGAGCAAGTGGTTGTGGAACCAATAGTGCCAAGGAGGGCAACTGAGAGGCAGCTAAAGCATGTAATGAGCTTTAACCCTCTGTTATTCTCGGGGTTGGGAACCCCATCTCAGGCTGAAGACTGGCTCTCCAGGGTGAAGAGAGTCATGACAACGACGGAGACGGAGGAGTGGCAAATGACCACCATCGCTACGTTCCTTTTGGACGGCGAAGCAAGGATGTGGTGGGAAGGATTGGAGCTGCACTTACTGAGAGGTAGGCAACTTGGTGATGTCTCGATAGAGGAGTTCTCGAGATTGTTCTTGGCCAGATACCTTCCTTCGACGCAAAAGATAACATTGGAGAATGAGTTTCTGAAGTTGGTTCAGGGTGAGAAGAGCGTGGATGAATATCTCCATGAGTTCACTCGTTTGAGTCGATATGCTAGCTCCACCATCATGGATGAGGAGCGCAAGACTAATCGCTTATATGAAGGGCTGAGAGATGAGCTGAGATTATTGCTTTCGGGGCCGATGACGCGGGGTTTCTTAACCTTGGTCAATACTGCCCGGTCCTTGGAGAAGGACATGAAGAATGTGCAGGCAAAGAAAAGCTTGGGCGAGAAGAAATCTGGATTCAAAGTGCCGACTACTTCAAAGTCTGGCTATCAAAGATTCTTTAAGAAGCATAGGACTTCGGGTCCAGCTCCTTCTGGTGCTTCTGGGGCGACTACGAGTCGGACCCCGGGTGCGTGTTTTACTTGTGGCAAGACGGGGCATTTCGCCCGTGATTGTTGGAGCGGACGTCCTAAGTCCGAAAGGAGGCCAGGAGCTACTTATGAAGAGAAGGGTAAGGCGGTGGAGTCGACCGCATCCCATTATGCTCCGGCCCAACCAAGGGTCTACAATCTTGGCCAACAGGAGGTCATTAAACAAGCTGATGTGGTGACAGGTATGATTTGATTTATAGCAAGTCAATTTCTTTATATGCTTGTTCTGCACATGTTACCTTACCACTACTTGTTTAGGATTTGTGTTGATTTGTGAAAATCCGGCACGAGCACTCTTCGATACGGGAGCTTCACACTCCTTCTTGTCCGAAGGATTTATATCACACATCGGAGTCCCTTCTTCGATGGCGAAGGATAAGTTGGATGTGTTGTTGCCCAATGGGTGTTCGATGCGAGCGGATAGGATCTGCGATGTTAAGATTCGTATTGGGGAGCAGGAGTTCTACCTGCGGGCGTCCTTACTTCCGTTGGTGGAGTTCGACGTCATATTTGGCATGGACTGGCTCTCGGAGCAGCAGGCCCATATAGATTGCGGTAGCAAGGAAGTCAAGCTGGGAGCAAGTCGTGAGATGACTTTTACGGGTTTAAAGGGGTCGAGCAAGACGTTGATGTCTGCTCTTCAGGTGGTGAAGGCGGTTCGTGCCGGAGCAGAACTGTTCTTTACACTAGTGGAGGTTGCAAAGCCGAAGCCCACGTTAGATTGTATTTCAGTGGTATCGGAATACCCTGATGTGTTCCCCACAGATCTTTCTGGAGCCCCGCCTCAGCGGGAGATAGGTTTTACGATCGAGCTAGTGTCAGGTGCAAAGCCTGTGTCACGATCTCCGTATCGGCTAGCGCCAAAGGAAATGGCAGAGCTGAAAGTTCAACTGCAAGAGTTGTTGGAGCAAGGGTATGTGCGCCCGAGTTCTTCGCCTTGGAGCGCACCGGTCCTCTTTGTTAAGAAGAAAGACGGAAGCTTGAGGCTATGTATTGATTATCGGGAGCTCAACAAGCTGACTGAGAAGAACAAGTACCCGAGCCCCCAGATTGATGATCTCTTCGATCAGTTAGTCGGGTCGACGGTGTACTCGAAGTTGGATCTCAAGGCTGGGTACTATCAGCTGCGGATAAGGGAGAGTGATATCCCGAAAACAGCGTTTAGTACGAGGTACGGGCATTATGAGTTTACGGTCATGCCGTTTGGGCTGACTAATGCGCCGTCGGTGTTCATGGATTTGATGAACAGGACTTTCAGGGAGTACTTGGACCATTTCGTGATCGTCTTCATCGACGATATTTTGGTGTTCTCGCAAAGTGAGGAGGATCACTTCAAGCATCTCCATTTGGTGTTGGAGACACTCAGGAGAAATCAGTTGTATGTCAAGTTCTCGAAGTGCGAGTTTTGGCTATCCTCAGTGGCGTTCCTCGGGCATATAGTGAGTGGAGAGGGTATTGATGTGGATCCGGCGAAGATTATTGCGATACGGGAGTGGCCTGAGCTTGCTACGGTAGCAGAAGTACGGAGCTTTTTGGGGCTTGCCGGCTATTATAGGCGCTTCGTAGAGAACTTCTCGCGGATAGCGTTACCTCTCACTACTTTGACGAGGAAGGAGCATAAGTTCGTTTGGACGCCGGAGTGCGCGCGAGCTTTTGAGGAACTGAAGTGTCGGTTGACCACGGCGCCTGTGCTGAGTTCGCCGGTTGGGACCGAAGGCTATGAGATATATAACGATGCTTCGGGCAGCGGTTTGGGTTGTGTGCTACTACAGCACGGAAGCGTGATAGCTTATGGCTCGAGACAGCTAAAAGTGCACAAGAGAAATTATCCGGTCCATGACTTGGAGTTGGTGGCCGTGATTTTTGCCTTGAAGCTGTGGAGACACTATTTGTACGGTGTGAAGATTGATATCTACACCGATCACAAGAGCCTGAAGTATCTTATAGATCAAAAGGATCTGAATATGCGGCAGCGTAGGTGGATGAAGTTCCTGGGGGACTATACTTTCAAGATCGACTACGTGCCTGGCAAAGGGAATGCGGTTGCGGACGCGTTGAGTCGCCGAGCCCCAGCTCAAGCAAATTGGCTATCAGTGCATGATGAGCGGTTGGTGCAGGAGTTGGAGGCGTTGGAGATTGTTTGTGTGGACAGGCAATCTAGTGCTGAAGCAGTTCTGAATTGGACTGAAGTCCAATATGACCTGGCTGATCGTATTCTGCAGGCTTTGGATATGGATGCTCATATGAAGCAGTTCATGATAGAGGCTCTGGATGGGTCAAATTCTCAATTCGTCATGGAGGACGGATTGCTGTGGAAAGACGGTCGTTTGTGCGTCCCAAGTGTGGACAATTTACGGGTGGAGTTGTTGTACGAGGCGCACCATACCAAGTACTCGATTCACCCGGGAAGCACAAAGATGTACCGTGATGTGAAGAAATTGTTTTGGTGGCCGGGTTTAAAGAAGGATGTGGCGCTCTACGTAGCAAAGTGTCAAACCTGCGCCTTGGTAAAGGCAGAGTGCCAAAAGCCGGGAGGATTTCTTAAGTCCTTGCCTATTCCGGAGTGGAAATTTGACGACATCTCTATGGACTTTGTGCACGGTTTGCCAAGGTCGCAAAAGAGGAACGACGCCATTTGGGTGGTTGTTGATCGATTAACAAAGGTGTCGCATTTTATTCCGCATAGGAAGGATGATCCGGTGGAGAAGCTGGCAAAGCTTTATGTGGATAACATAGTACGTCTTCATGGTGTGCCCCGCAGCATCGTGAGTGACCGAGATGGGCAGTTCAAGTCCAATGATTGGAGGCTGGTGCAGCAAATGTTGGGAACAAAGCTGAAGTTTAGCACAGCCTTCCATCCGCAAACAGATGGGCAGACCGAGAGGGTCAATAGAACCATGGAAGACATGCTTCGCATGTGTGTCTTGGATTTTGGAAAGCAATGGGAAGACCACCTTTATTTGGTGGAGTTCGCATACAACAATAGCTACCAGGCAAGTATTCAGATGGCGCCTTTCGAGGCCCTATATAGTAGAAGATGTCGCACGCCGTTGTCTTGGTTAGAAACGGGCGAGTCAAAGTTGTATAAGCGATCGGAAGTGGAGGATGCTACTTCTTTGGTGAGAACCATTCGGGAGAGGTTGCTTATCGCTCAGGACCGGCAAGCAAAATACTATAATGCCAAGCACATGAACGTGGAGTTCGCTGTAGGTGATTATGTGTACCTAAAGATCAAGCCGTTCAAGGGTGTCTCGCGGGTGCGACGATTGAAAAAGCTAAGCCCGAGGTACCTTGGACCGTTTGAGGTTCTGGAGCGAGTTGGTGAAGCGGCCTATAGGTTGAAGCTTTCGGTGGAGCTAAGTGGTTTACACGATGTATTCCACATTTCGGTGCTTCGGAAGGCAGTGCAAGAGCCTACGCAAGTGATCGCGGTTGATCAAGTGCCGGTGGATAGTGGGCTAACGACAAAGGTCAAGCCCGTGCGGATTGAGGACTCGGAGGTCAAGCGGCTACGCAATAAAGAGATCAGGATGGTCAAGGTCCGGTGGGACAATTGCGGTCGTGAGGAGCTCTCTTGGGAGCGAGAGCAGACTATGTTTGACGAGTATCCGGAGTTGTTCCGCTCAGGTACAAAATTTTGGTTTTGTACATGTTTTTCCTTTATGTAATTTCGTGGACGAAATTCTTTTAAGTGGGGGAGAGTTGTAACGCCCCGAAACTCAAAGGAGCAAAGGGGGATGATTTGAGCCAGTTTGAGTTCTGGCTGCAGGCACACGGCCTGGGACACGGGCGTGTCCCAGGGCGTGTCAAGCCTGTGTCGACACTAAGGCGGAAAGTCGACACTCTGGTCTCGACATTGTGTCGAGACTGGGCACACGGCCTGCGACACGGGCGTGTCGACCCGTGTCGACACTTAGCCGCGAAGTCGACACTGTGCTTTGACGTTGTGTCGAGACATGGCACACGGCCTGCGACACGGGCGTGTCGCAGGGCGTGTCAGCCCGTGTCGACACTTGTCCCGCGAAGTCGACACTTTGGTGTCGACAATGTGTCGAGACATAGCACACGGCCTGCGACACGGGTGTGTCGCAGGGCGTGTCGACCCGTGTCGACACTTAGCCACGAAGTGTCGAGACCGTGTACACGGCCTGGGGTCCAGGCGTGTCAATGTGACACGGGCAAGGACACGGGCGTGTCCTAGAACCCGTGCAGTGCTCGGGTTGAAAATGAGGAAAAATCATGGGGTACACGGCCGGCTACACGGCTGTGTCCGGTGGAACACAGGCGTGTCAGCTCGAACACGGGCGTGTTCGATACCCGTGTGAGGTTCCAGGTGATCCGATTTTGACGGCGAATGAGGCACACGGCCCTGGACACGGGCGTGTGCCCGGCCGTGTTCGGTCCAGATTGGGCATTTCAGTCCCGAATCAAAGCCGTTCGTTTCCTTGTTTTGAGATCCAACGGCTGGGGGATGTTCCTGAAGGGATATACCCGTGAGTTGACTTAGAAATCCATCACTTTTCATACTTTATCTCTTTCCAAATCCTTAGAGAAAGAGGAGAACCAAGGGAGTGTTAGAAAGTAGAGACAAGAAGCGAAAAGTAGAGAACAAGCGAACAACTTTTGAATAATTGAAATTTTATTATCCAAAAAAGATATCATTTACAAAGGTATGGCCTCCCTTATATAGAATGGAGGAGATAAGAAAGAGAGTATACAAACAATGTGAGACTAAACATTTACAGTACTGAGCGGCTAGAATAATGGAGACCGCATAAGCCGCGCGGTTAGACAGATGGGCTAACCGCTCGGCAACTCCAGCAGGATAGAACAGGCCGCAGAGGTAGACCGATAGACCGCCCGGTCTACAAACCGCTGGATCAGACCGCTAAGCCGCTCGGTCAACAAACCGCTGGATCAGACCGCTAAGCCGCCCGGTCTAATACTTCAACACTCCCCCTCAAGCTGGAGCATAGATATCAATCATGCCCAGCTTGTCACAAATGCGGAAGAAGGAAGTAGAAACCGGCTTGGTGAAGATATCTGCCAACTCCTTGTCAGAGGTGACAAAAGGAGTACAAATCTGTTTCTTCAAAATCTCCTCCCGAATGAAGTGACAGTCAACCTCTATATGCTTCGTTCTCTCATGGAAGACCGGATTTCTGGATATGTGTATAGCGGCCTTATTATCACAGAACATAGGGAGAGGACAATCATATACCTCGCCCAGGTCAAGCATGAGAACCCGCAACCACTTTAACTCACACGTAGTTGACGCCATACTCCGGTATTCTGCTTCGGCACTGGATCTGGAAACAACAGACTGTTTCTTGCTCTTCCAACTCACGAGATTACCTCCAACAAAGGTACAAAAACCTGACGTGGATTTACGATCGCCTTTGTCATCCGCGTAACTTGAGTCTGAGTAGGCCTCAACCCTCAGATGGCCATTCTTCTGGAAGAGTAACCCTCTGCCCGGTGCCGCTTTGATATACTCTAAAATCTTCAGGGCGGACTGAAGATGACACTCCCTGGGAGCTTGCATAAACTGACTGACCTTTCCTACAACGTAGGCGATGTCGGGTCTAGTCACCGTGAGATAGATGAGTTTCCCTACCAAACGTCTGTACCGTGTGACATCAGATAGAGGAGGCGATTCATCCGTCCACGTTTTGTCTTCTCCAACAGCCATGGGAAGATGAGCTGGTTTGGCACCTGTCAAGCCTGCTTCTCGAAGAAGATCAAGGGCATACTTCCGTTGAGAGAGAACCAAGGAGTCAGGTTTCCGAGAGATTTCTATCCCCAAAAAGTATTTTGGGGAGCCCATATCCTTCGTGACCAAGTGCTGACGGAGGTGCTTCTTCGTCAAGTCCACCCCATCTCGGTCATCACCAGTAAGGAGAATATCATCCACATATACGGCCAAAACCACCAGTCCCGAGGCCGTTTTGCGAATGAATAAGGAGTGATCGGCCGAACTCCTTTGAAAGCCGATGGTTGCCACAATACCACTGAATTTTTCGAACCATGCCCGAGGGCTCTGCTTTAGGCCATAAATGGCCTTCTTCAAATGACAGACACGTGTCTCCCCCTGAGCAACATACCCAGGAGGTTGCTCCATATAGACGTCCTCCTGAAGATCGCCATAGAGAAAGGCATTCTTCACATCAAGCTGGGAAATAGCCCAAGCCCGGTTAACAGCCACAGAAAAGAGAACCCGGATGGTGCTGAGGCGAGCAACCGGAGAGAAGGTATCAAAGTAATCAACGCCATAAGTCTGAGTAAAGCCCTTGGCCACCAGCCGGGCTTTGTAGCGATCCACAGTGCCATCGGGGCGAAACTTCACAACAAAGATCCAGCGACAGCCAACCACATCAGTGCCCACGGGAGGAGGAACCAAGGTCCAGGTACCCCGTTCAGTAAGAGTAGCCATCTCCTCATCCATGGCAGACTTCCAATGAGGGAGAGCGAGAGCCTCCTGGTAGGTACGGGGAGTAGAAGTAGCAGAGATAGCCAAGGCAAAACACCTGCGAGAAGGAGAAAGCTGATCATAAGAAACAACAACCGTGAGCGGGTGTTGAGTACACGCCCGCACCCCTTTGCGAAGGGCAATGGGAACATCCAGACCATCGGGAGCGTCGGCAACGGGAGCGTCAGCGACCGGAGCGTCCGTGGCGGAGAAGGCTGGCCCGGGACTAGAGAGAGACGGCGGCGGAGAGGAGGGTGGAGGGGTGGGTGGGGAGACGGACTGGGAAGGAGTGGGTGGAGGAGGAGACGAAGGTGGGAAAACGTGGAGAGGTGTGGAAGGAACGGAGATATCAGAAGGAAGAGAAGGAAGAGAAGAGGAAGGAGAGAAATAGGAAGCATTTTCGAAAAAAGTCACATCTGCGGAGACAAACTGCTTGCGGAGAAGGGGGTCAAAGCAGCAATAGCCTTTTTGAGTAGTAGAGTACCCCAAAAAGACACACTTGGTGGAACGGGGGGAAAGCTTGTCGCGGGTAGCGGAGGGAGCGTGAACAAAGGCCGTACAGCCAAAGACACGGAGAGGAAGAGGAAAAGGTTCCTGGTGGGGGTAGAGAAGGGAGAAGGGAGTCCGGCCGTGGAGGACCGTGGAGGGAATGCGATTGATGAGATAGCAAGCGAGGAGCACAGCGTAGCCCCAGTAGGAGCGAGGGACGTGCATTTGCGTCATGAGAGTACGCGCAACATCAAGCAGGTGACGGTTTTTACGCTCCGCCACCCCATTATGTTGGGAGGTGTAAACACAAGTCGTTTGATGAATGAGGCCGTGTTGGTGAAAGAACGCGGAGAACTCATGAGACAGATATTCCTTGGCATTATCAGAACGTAAGACTTTAATAGAAATAGCAAATTGAGTCTTAATCATAAAGTAAAAAAGATTGCCAAACAGAGAATAGTTCAGAGCGATCCTTTAAGAGATACACCCAGGTACATCGAGTAAAATCATCGATAAAAGTGACAAAATAGGAACTGCCCCGACCAACTGTGAGGGTAGGAGCAGGACCCCATACATCAGAATGAATAAGATCAAAAATGCGAGAGGAGCCACGGCCTTGCTTCGGTGGGAAGGAGGAGCGATGATGTTTGCCAAGCTGACACGCATCACAGTTGAGCGGAGAACTGGTGGGAGGTAAGTGGGGCAGAAGCTGACGAATAAGCCGAGGAGGAGGATGTCCAAGACGAAGATGCCACTGAAGGAGATCGGTGGAGGAGGAGTAGGCAGAAAGAGCTGAAACATCGTCGAGGAAGTAGAGGCCGCCGCTCTCAGTCCCAGTAGCAATCGTCCGCTGGGTCCTCGGGTCCTGAAAAGAACAAGTAGTGGGAGTGAATAAAACGGAGCACTGAAGTTGCCGGCATAAAGTAGTAACAGATAACAAGTTGCACGGGAACTTTGGGACATAGAGGGTATCCTCCAAGCAAAGCGATGGAGTGAGTTGAACCATGCCCGTCCCATGAACCGGAGACGGGGAACCATCCGCCACACGAACTGGGGGTAAGCGGTCATGGGTCTCAAGACGGGAGAAGCAATGAGGGTTGCCCGTCATATGATTGGTGGCACCGGAGTCAATCAGCCATTTACCTTGGGTAACGACGTGTGCACTACCTGACGTCGTGGCCACAGAGGCAGACGGCCTAGAAGAGGCGGAGGCCGAAGGAGCATCACCGGAAGGGCGAAGATGAGGATGTTTCTGCCAGCAGCGGTCAACAGTATGACCAGTACGATTACAGTGAGAGCAGAAGAATCGGGAGGAACCCCGTCCGCCAGAGGAGCTTCGGCCACTCGGGCCCCCCCGCTGAGCTTGGTGAGCAAAGGAGTCCTGGGAAGGGGGGAGGCCAACAGAGGCCGCTGGAGGAGCGAAGTAACGGCGGCAATGCGAGCCGCAGTGGCATCCAAAGTAGGAGATTCCGCCTCACCCAAGATCTGCTGACGGATCATATCATAAGAGTCGGGAAGACGAAGAAGATAACAAACAACCAGGAGTTCCTGGAAGTGTTTGTGCTGGTCGGCCAAGTCCGCGGAGAAGGGACGATTCTGGAGGATTTCAGCCCCAAGAGCCTGAACCTGCTGATAAGCCGCAGCTGGGGACATGGAAGGGCGGGCGAAGAGGTCCGCATAGAGAGTATAAATGCGGGACGTCTGGCCCCCCTTAGAATAGAGAGCAGCGAGGTGAAGCCATGCGGCCTTGACCGTCTCATCATGGCGAATGACGGGAAGGCACTCATCAGAAAGGCTGTTGGCCAGCCAGGTGCGAACAAGAGCATCACTCGCATCCCAGTCATCAAACTCAGGAGAGGTGCGAGGAGGAGGGTCATCAGTGAGGTGATGACGCTTGCGTTGAGAACGAAGGAGAAAGGTAAAAGAGACGCTCCAATCGGGATAGTTGGAGCCCACAAGCTTGGAAAGGGTGCCAAGGTTGCCCGAAGGAGGAGGAGGAGAAGGAGCTGCAGGAGTAGTGGTGAGACCGGAGGTAGTCATAGAACCCGGAAGCAGAAGAAGCCGCACGAACAGGAGCGGTTAGAAAACAGAGGAAGCCGCGCGAACAGTAGCGGCTAGAAAGAGGCACTGCGGGGAAGAGGTCGCGCGGACTGAAAAGGCCGAGCGAACAGAAGAGAGGAGAAGAGCAGTTGACCGCGACCAAGATGCGGGTAAGAAAGAGACAACCCGCACGGTCAGGCAGATCACAGCAGCGGCTAGAAGGCGGCAAAGGCACGGCGGGGAAGAAGTCGCACGAACTGAGAAGCCCGAGCGAACAGAAAAGAGGAGAAGAGCTGGCGACCGCGACCAAGATGCGGGTGAGAAAGGAACAACCCGCACGGTCAGGCAGATCACAGCAGCAAACCGCGAGTAGAGAGACAACACACACGCGGACAGGGACAGACCGCAACGACCAGGAAGTCGGAGAGACAAGAAAGAACAAGGAGCGCGGCGACAACGAAACAGGTCGCTGCGACAAAGAGTAGTAGGAGAAGAGAACCAAGAAGGAGCAAGCCGCGCGAACAGGTTGGCGGACAAAAACAAGCCGCGCGGATAGAAACAAGCCGCGCGGTTAGAAGGGAGGGCAAGCCGCGAATCAAGTCGCAGAGCGCGGAAAAGAAGGCGTGAACAACAGAGGGCGCACAGAATCAAGAGGAAATGACCGTGTCCTCTGATACCATGTTAGAAAGTAGAGACAAGAAGCGAAAAGTAGAGAACAAGCGAACAACTTTTGAATAATTGAAATTTTATTATCCAAAAAAGATATCATTTACAAAGGTATGGCCTCCCTTATATAGAATGGAGGAGATAAGAAAGAGAGTATACAAACAATGTGGGACTAAACATTTACAGTACTGAGCGGCTAGAATAATGGAGACCGCATAGGCCGCGCGGTTAGACAGATGGGCTAACCGCTCGGCAACTCCAGCAGGATAGAACAGGCCGCAGAGGTAGACCGATAGACCGCCCGGTCTACAAACCGCTGGATCAGACCGCTAAGCCGCTCGGTCAACAAACCGCTGGATCAGACCGCTAAGCCGCCCGGTCTAATACTTCAACAGGGAGGAAGAAGAGCTAGATCCCGCCATTGGAGGAGCTTCGGAGCTCCGAATCACAAGCCGATTCCGGATCCACGGAGGCAACGCAAGTGCGGTGATTTCCATCCGATTACTTTTCAATGGCGCCAAAGAGGAACTCAAGGGTAACGATCCTCATCTTGAGCATGAGTTACTCTCTTTCTTAGCATAGGAAGCCCGCTCTCGCGAGTTTGCGGAGAGTTGGAGGCGTTCCTTCGGGTAGATATGTGAAGTCCCCGTTGTTTAGAGTCCGTATGCGAGAACGAACATAGGCATGATGTGTGAAGCCGACCCGGACATGTTGGTCTGGATCGGTGATGTTGCATTGCATAATGCCGGAGAAGACTCCGTGCTAGTGGTTGTTTTTCGGGTTTTCTACGCGGTAGATTGCAACAGGGAGCCTTGGGGACTAACCCAAAGGTGCACCCGGAAAACTGGGCGGATACGAGATCTTGCCAACTTGGTGGCCTGAGAGCCAGCTTGAACATAATTTGATTATGTGAAATGTGATGGAAATGGGACTCGGGAGAAGTTTGACCTGCGCATATGGTTTAAATTACCGTTGCGGGCGCATATGGTTTAAATTACCGTTGCGTTGTGAGCACGGGTTAGATGGAACCGTACCCATTCTATGTCGTTCGGATTAGAGCCGTTGGCATAGATGAGAGTCTTCGGCGGTCTATGGTTTTAATTACCGTGACCCATGCCGGGAAGACAAACTGCTCATTGATTGGCCGTCCAAAGGGGATGGTGGTGAGTCGGCAGACTTAGACTGCGTTCACCGAGAATGTGCCCTGAGTGCACGGGGTGTGTGGCCGTTGAGCCTCCGCCTGTGATGTAGTGGTTATATATTTAATGCTCGCTTGTGCTAATGAAATGCAGGGAAGGAGCATCGCCGCCCCGAGTTGGGGGCGGGATCGTTATAATTTGGTCAGCATTGCTGACCGTTGCCTTGTTTTGCCACCGTGCGGTGGTTTGTTGCTTGCAGGTGCAGCTGGACCAAGCGGTCAATAGCGGGCTAAAGCCCGAATGCGAAGCCGGCCCTTGAGGGCCTAATTGGAAATGTTTTACTGCTTTATTCATGTGTGACCGGCCTGCGTGTCGTGGTTTGTAAAACATGTAATTTGAAGTGAAACATCTTGTAAAGCCTTAAGGCTTATTTTTGGGTATTTTTGTATAACATTCCTTTTGGTATTAGTGGACATTCATGCTCCTATGCTGGGTTCTTGTTTGCAACTTTATAAACTGCTTCCGCTAGAATGCTCTGTGTAGGACGTTGAGATTGGTTGGATGGTTTCCATAAGTAACCACCCGGTCTGTCTGTAGTATATGGCGTCGGGCCCCGACCGGACCTACTGCTATATGCTATGCGACGGATAGGGGGTGTTACACCTCCTCCCCAGGCACGCATCGTGCCAGGAATCCCGAGAGGGTCTTCCGGTACAAGTTCCCTTCATGCAGCAGGTAATACATCATTTTACACCTAAATATCTTCTTGTCGGACTCCCCCTAAAAACTCTCTCGTGGTTAAGAAGGCCGTGAAGGGATCCATCCACAAAGGGTGTCGGTCAATCTCCATTAGCTCTCCCTCCTCAATGGACGGTAGACCAATTCTGACCCAATCCCTCCTGCCTGAGGCCTGAACTGGGCTAGCCGGAATACCGAGGTATTCTCTTCCCGTGGCACATGTCAGATGGAAAAGGTCCCGAACAACCCGACAAGCCCCCTTAACTTTGCCAAGTATCACCGATATGTAGGCTCCCTTGCTTCGAACTCACCCTGATCTGAGAGGCTGCTACCATAGAGTCTGTGGGCATCCTTACATCCTGCACGCCCCACTCCTTGGCCAGGCGGAGCCCTGTGATCACGGCCTGGCACTCCACTTGGTTTTTGGTAAGGGGGAAGTGGATCTCGACGGCCTTCTCAATCCTAGTCCACTAGTGACTCACCAATACCATCGCCTCCAAGGGAGAGCCCCGTCCACCAGTACCTCCCAATCGACTTGTTGGGGAGACTTGGGACTCCCCATCTTGACCACATAATTGGCAAGAAAATCTATCACAACCTGTGTCTTTATGGACAATCGAGGGATAAAAGAAATGTCAAACTCGTTAAGCTCCACCTACCACTTACACATCCTCCTCGAGTGCTCTACCCCTTCTAAGATGTTGCAGAGGGGATGATCGGTCACTACCCCGATTGAGTGTGTTTGGAAATATGGACTTAATTTTCTCAATAAGATGATCAGAGCGAATGCCAACTTCTCCAAGATTGAGTACCGAAGTTCCGCCTTCTTCAGGACTCTGCTAACGTAATAGATAGGCAACTGTTTCTTACCCTCCTCCCAGACCAGGACGGAGCTCACAGCCTCCGCTCCTACCCTAAGGTACAGAGTCAGATCTTCAACCTCTTTGGATCCCCAGAGCAGTGGGGCATTAGTGAGCTGATTCATTAGGGGTTGGAAAGCCTTCTAACACTCCATAGACAATTCAAATTTTTGATTGCCCCTCAGTACTTTAAAGAAAGGGGAGCACTTCTCTCATGCACAAGAGAGAAACCTGTTCAGCCCTGCAAGCTTTCCCGTCGGGCGCTGAATCCCCCTGACACTTTGTGGTGATTCCAATTCCAATATCGCCTTAACTTAGTCAGGGCTGGGCTCTACCCTTACCGGGGTGAGGAGATGACCCCAAAACTTATCCCAGCTGGCTCCGAAAATACACTCCAGGGGGTCATCCTCATCCTGAACTTTAGTCGGGCGGCAAAGGTTTCCTCCAAGTTCCGAAGGTGAGAGCTCACATCCTTGCTCTTCACCATTAGATCATCCACACACACTTCCAAGTTCCGCCCCTCTGCTCCCGTAAGACTCAATCCATCATCCTTTGGTACGTTGCTCATGCATTTTCAGTTCGAAAGGCATCATCTTATAACAACAACAACCGTCTCTCGTGATGAATGAGACATCTTTAATATCCGGCAAGTGCATCTTGATCTGGTGATAACCAGAAAAGGCATCTAAAAACTCAACAACAACATTCAAGCTTTTATCCCACTATAGTGGGGTCGGCTATATGGATCCTTTATCGCCATTGTGCCCTATCTTTTGTCATAATCTCACTAATGCCTAAGTACATCATGTCCTTCCTTGCAATTTCATTCCAAGTCTTTATTTGTCTACCCTCCCTTGTCTAACATGCATAGTGACTAGACTCTCACAACGCTTGACAGGTGCCTTTAATGGTCTCCTTTTTATGTGTTCAAACCATCTTAGACGAGCTTCTAACATCTTCTCTGCAATTGACGCTACTCTTGTCTTATCCCCGATACTTTAATTCCTAATTTTTTCCAATCCCGTGTGTCCATATATCCACTTAAGTATTCTCATCTCTGCAACCCCCATTTTTTGCTCATGTACACAATTCACTGCCCAACACTCATAACCATGCTGTGGCAGGTGAGGTGGTGGTGTGGTGGTGTGGTGGTGATCACCCCGACTCGGGTCCAAATATTCGCGAGGTTCGTAATACGCGGCCGATTCGGGCTCGGGCACCCTCTCTAAGAGGGGGTCTGATTTAACAATAGGCGGGATTAATCCCGCCTAAATCCCTATTTAGGCGGGATTAATCCGGCTAAATTAGGATTAATCCCAATTTAACATAAGCGGGATTAATCCTGCCAATAGACGGGATATTCTGTCGGGCTAGGTGTCGGGCCCGGACTAGGCGTCGGGCCCAGGCGAGGCCCGGTGCCCGGGCCTGGCCCGGGCCGGGCACCAAATCAAAATGGGGGCTCGTTAAGTCCCCCAACCCGGTCTTGGCCCAGGTCGAGCCCGAGCGAGCTTTCCGAGCCCGGGCTTTTTTCCCACGACTACTCACCGCATCAAAAATGTTGGAACCTGAATTAGGCTTCAAAAGGAGTTCAGACCCAAAGGGGATAACTTGCACCTATTTCTCCTGAGCAAGAACGCTTGACCGATGACTTAGAACTAAAGAACAGACCCTGAGCTGCAGCGAAGAGGTCCCGTCACTCACCCGGATGATCGTAGAGAGCTTTCCCTCCCAAGCCAATGTTGAGCTGAGTACCTTGGAGGGCACTGAGAGCCAACCAGCGCTAACCAAATGAGGAAGAAGCCAAAAATTGAATCCCCTCCAAAGGTTCCCTTAGGGTCTATTTATAGTTTTCTGAGTCTGGCCTGGAAATAGCAGAGTCCCGCCATTTTGCTCTACGATACGCTTCCAAAATCAGTTCACAAACAACAAAATTTCGTTGTTTGGAGGGGATATTAGCAGACCAATTTGGGATCCCTATAAGAAAACTCCCGAGCGAGCCGACCACTCGCCGGAGGTGGGGAGTGCTCGGCGAGGCTTGCACTCACCACTCGCCTTGACCTGGGGCGAGTGAGTGCCAAAACACTCCACGCCACCCCCCCCCCCCCCCCCCCCCCCCGCTTGCTCTCGACCTACGATACTTACAAGCTGGGAAGAAACAACCACTCGCCTACTCGACTCGCCCAAACCAATGCGACCCTTCCCGGCCTTGACCCTATCCATGGGGCCCACTCGCCAAATACAGGGTTATATATCGACAGCCTGACAACTATTCGCATACCACATCGGAAAAGTATTCGATGTCCTCAAGAAAGAGAATAATTATGAATATTTGTCAGTATAAGCGAGTAGCCTTTGTAACTCGTCAGTATGGTCGAATAACCTTTGCAACTCGCCACTATGGTCGAATAACCTTTGCAACTCGCCAGTATGAGCGAGTAGCCCTTATAATTCGCTAGTATGGGGGAGCAGCACTTGTAACTCGCCAGTATGAGCGAGTGTCCAAAGCCCGCCAGTGGGACGGTTCCTACGACATTTGCTATAAGCAAGATGCACCTTCTAGTCTCCCTATGGGCGAGGTCGCTCATTAAGTCGCATGACAGGTATCTCACAGGGCGTGAGATATTATCACAAACACCCCCCTACAGAATTTATGTATAAACAGTATGCCATAAGGGTACTAGGAATAACATTTGGAGATTTTTCCAAGTTCCATATGTGTCAAGTCTGTACCTTATTCGTACATCGCTCAACCTTTTAAGTGCGAAGAAAAAGTTTTTCATAACTTCCGGGTACATGGTGAGACCTCCATGCTGAAACACCTCGAGTGTGCTTGTAGACATCACTCTCTCTCACTCTTGCTTTAGCTGTCCAAATTATGACGTTCGACCGTAGGATCAGTAACCTTAGACTATACCTAGGTCCGAACATTTGGAGTTAAGATTTTTCCGCTTTCAACACTTTAGTGCGATGAACATGTACCATAGCCGGAGTTAGAATTTTTCCCGAAAAGATGTTATGGCTCAAGATGGCAAGCCGTATACCAAAAACATCAACTTGGGTCTCGACAAGTTGGGCGAGCTCCTTGTTACTCGCATACATGCGAGTTCATACATACAATTTTAGAATTGACGACTTCATAGATGCGAGCTTCCATGTAATTCTCCCATATGCGAGTTCATACAGGCGACTTCAGAATTGGAGATTTCATACAGGCGAGTTTCCTTGTTACTCTCCCATAGGCGAGTTCATACATGCGACTTCATGTTGGTCGATTTCATCTTGTCCGGCCCTTAGCTTCGTAGAGCACCAACGAGTTGAACTCGCCTCGCCTATAAGCCAGTAAAGAAGGAGCTCACCAACATAAAGGCTTTGTTTGGTGCAGTGGTGACGGTCCCGAATGTCGTGGTCATGAACTGTAGTTCGTGGACACCCAACCTCACCTAAAACAATTCTTGTATTTTATGCTCAAACTAGTTTATTTTCTTGGAAGCGGTCTGTTGTTATAACCATTGTCTTGTCAAACATACATTTTATAATAATGATGTTTTTGATCAAATTTATTAGAAAAAATAAGCGGTGCCAAAGCAAGTCGAAGTAGCCTTAGTTTTCATTTGAGAGGACTTATTTTTTCCGATCAAACAGTTAAGATCTCATGAACCAGAACTCAATGACCTTAATGATGGGGAAAAATAAGTCACCCGTAGCAGGTATGCTTATTGTAGTGCTTATTGGGCCGGGTCTGAAAGCCGTGCCTAGTAGATAAAGGAAAGCAGCTCACCACGATCTGTCCTTCGAGCCGACTTAAAAGAGGAAGAAAAAGTAACTTCGGCAAGTTTCAGAGTGGCCGGCGAAAGCCGAAGGAGGGAGGCAGAGTGAACAAGGGCAGGAGGGGAGATTTCGGCTAGGAAGAAGATAAATCCAGGGTTGAACTTTGATTCTTCAGAACTGTTCGCATTCCGATGGATTTCTGGAATTTTCCCGATGGCAACATTAGCGGCATCCTGGAGAGCAGGCGCACTGACTCTCTCCAGGTAATCAATCAAATATTCTACAGCATGATATCGTTTTTCATTTGATGACGAGTTTTTCTTTGGATGTAAATGTTGATTTTCACGATGGTTTTTTTTCCTTGTTTGTCGATTGGCGTATGTATGGTCAAAAGATTTGAGAGTACTGCATTAATTTCCTTTACTTGAGATGAATTCTGTACGTTGGAAGCATCTAGATTCTTTCAGGGATCACGAGCTTTTGCCTGACGGTGAGTTTCATAAAGTAGCTGTTCTTCCTTCGGATCAGCCAGCTCCACAGGCGGGAGAAAGTTGCGTCCTTTTGTCATATTTAGCTCATCTTTCCACCAGGGTTCATTTGAATTTGCAGCTTACGCCATGTTCATCAAGGAATCGGACAACTAATGCAGAGAAACTGGAAGTAGTTATGAGTTTCATGATTAAAAAAACTCAAGACTTGTGGAAACCAGAAGGGATGTTGTGCGGCCTTCTTCATTGGCCTTGATTTATTACTTAATTTACTACTCAGTGCTAGTGGGGTTAGAGGTTGAAGCATTACGATGCCCGTTTTCCTTTCAGCTACTTTTATGATGGCTATAGTATCACCATATGTTTTTTTTTCAAGAGTAAAAAAAAAGTAGATATCTTTAATAACCTCCACAATTAGAACTAGGCTTTGAGTTGGTATTAGTTATTTAATGCACAATCTAAAGTAGCATGGATAAAAAAAAGAAAATTATGGTTATGTGATTTGAGCATGTAGAACGAATGAGGGAGATGCACAATTAAGACACGTGGATTATGTTCTTGTAAAAGTTTCAGGGAGAAAAAAATGGTTGAGGGACGGTAACTCCGGAGGGAAGTTGTGTAAGAAAAATACTAAGTTAAATGCCCGATGCTACCTCTGGCACATAGGAATGACAAATTGGGATTCATACATCATACCCCAAATATTGGAGACGAGAACACAGTTACTGCTGTTTTTTTTAACAATGATTACCCATTAATTGGTCTATTTCTAGAAATGTGCTGCTAAACAAAAACAGATATAATGGTAGGGATCTAAGCTCAGTTAATTAGTCATACTACCCATCATGGACCTCATGGTATGTAGGTTAGAACATCAATATAATTGTTTAAATTTTTTGTCTGTCAGTGTAAAATATTGAATCCGACTAGGGTGGTGTGGTGAAGGCAGTGATTGTATTTGGGATGGAGAAACCAGGAGAAATACATCTCCCGGAAGACTTCTAAGATGACATACTTTTTGGTGAAAGGAGGTGGATGAATGAACTGAATCTCACGTCGAAAATAGATGATAACTTGTCGGGCTTATATAATAATTTGAACCCCCAATTATCAACCTTTTTCTGAGCAAGTAATTGTGTTGACTCTTGTCGACGTGGAGAAGAGCACCTTTCAGACCCATCAAGAGCACTTTGAGTTTATAGCGATGCCCTTCGGGTTCATTAATATTCCTATATTGATGAACGAGGTATTCCATGACCTTTTGCGTCGATATATGCTTGTATATTTTGACGATATTTGGTGCAAAACAATACATGAGAAACACATTGAGAGCACCTGCGCAATGTTTTTTCCACTTATCTGCTAACACCAGCTATTTCTCAAGTAGGACAAATTCTCCTTTGGGGCAGATCACGTGACATACTTTGGCCATGTCGTGCACAACACGGTCTCGATCGATTTGGTGAAGCTTCAAGCAGTGACTGACTAGTCAGTTCCTCAGTCCCTACCCGAGCTTCGTGGCTTTTGGGCCTTACAAACTACCATCGCCGCTTCATCGATTGCGGTGTGTTATGGCCTTACGGGATTATCCCGTAACGTTATCAGAGCTGGCGGTGGAGGCAGAGATACAAGAGGAGCCTAGCTCAACCAACAGTGAATGTGAGGAGAGAGGAAGAAGGGGAGCCACGTCCAACCCTAGCTCTAGAAATTGGAGGAGGAGAAAATAACTCAAAAGAGGAATAAAACTTTCTTAATTTTATTGATCCCTTGTACATTGATCCAAGATGTTTATTTATAGACCCAAGACATTAACCCCGAAACGTTAAATAAAAGATAACACAAAACATTTAGATTCTAAAGACTCGTTAAATAAAAGATAACACAAAACATTTAGATTCTAAAGACTCGACTCGACTCATACAACTTGAACTCGTTATATAAAGACGCATAATAAAAGTATGCATAAAACAATTGCTAATAGATAACTGACGATGTGATATCCTAATATCCCACCCGTCCAGCAAATTGAGCTTGCCCTCAAGATCTAACGATGCTCGAATGATTTGATTGCCTGACTCCTCAACCAGTGCATCGATGTAGCAGTAACTGCATCGAGTGGCGGGCCATCATCGTGCTCATAGATGTCACAAGAGACTGCGAGGATCTAGCGCGATGAGACGCTTGTGGAAGGAAAACCGTCAGAAGAAGCTCTGGAGCCTGGTTCCTTTGAAGGCAAAAAAGCGTGGGCGATGGAGGCCCTATTTGAAGGCAAATTGCGGCAATTGAGCGCGACAACATCGACCTAGGGGCGATCATCATAAGGAATAATTCTAGAGGGGCCGATGGAGCAGGTGGCCGTAGCAAAGACTATAGAATGGAGACCGCGAGAATGGATGACAACACATATTGTAGCGGCACCACCACGGGGCTTGGTGGCGACGGTACCGATTGTGTGTGTAACATCCGAAATTTGACGCGAAAAATTATTTGATTTGTAGGGGCAAGTCGCGACGAATTTTGATCGAGGCGGCGCGTCGGCAAGGTATAATGTTACTTTTTCTTATGATAGTGTCCGTTAGTCAGTCAAGTGCGTAAATTATAGGATGTGACGCATTTTGTTTTAATGACGCGTGGGGTGAGGATGAGTTAATATTCAAAGTATTAGAAATGAGTGCCAATAGCAAAATTCCCCCCTCTCCTGCGGTTAATAAGTAAAAACCGCAGGAATTAGATCCCGCACTTTCATTCTCACGGGAGAAAACCGCAAGCAGGCCCGCGACATCCCGTTCCGCACCCTCGACGCCGACGCCAGCCGCGCCTCCCGCAAGCCCTAATCGGCGGCCGTTTCCCCTCCAGAATCCATCTCCGACCCCTCCTCCCTCCTCTACGAGCACCGGTAGATATTCCTTTTCCTTGCTTGGCCGTGAAAGTGCCGGATTCAACCCTAACCGGTGGAAGTGAACGTTTTGGTTTCGGTGAGTTCGATCCCTTCCTTTTTCTCGTTTTCTGCTTGGATTTCCTTTGATTTGAAAACTAATTTAACCTAGGTTTTCGTTTTGATTGCCCTATCCTAGGTTTTGGTGTTCGTAGTTCACCACAGATTTTGTGTGGAACGCGTTGGGAGCCTCAATCGCTACTTAAAGGTAATAATTGAAGTTTAACTCATGAATGTTGTAACCCTAGCTATATATATATTTTTCCATGAGATTATCGTAGAGGAGAAAATTCTGAAATTTGGGATACGGTAAATTACAGGATTTTTGGCGGGGTCGGGGCAGCGTTTTGAAGGTCCCCAGCAGTAGGATTTACTTTTGGAAAAGAAAATGTCGCCGCGCCGAGTATACGAGCGTCGCAGCACCACAGTAAGGAAATCCTAATTCCTTTTAGTTAGACATATCAAGTAATTATATTTTATACGCATGAGTAGGTTTCGTAAAACATCATAAGCATGCATAGAGAAGTGTGACACTAGGAAAATAATTGTGGAAACGCGTATGATAACGTCTTGTTCCATAACCACGTTAGTAAAATCGTGAACGGTTAGTTAAGTACGAAACTTCACATGTACACGTAAGTTTGGAGACTGTCCGACCAAGGGTGCGAAGGTCCCTTCAAGTCGACCACGAGAAAGGCAATGGTCGACCAGTAGTACACCAGAAAAGATATCCCATGCAGAGTAGCGTCAGACCAAAAAGATCAGTAGCACACCAGTCTTTTTGTGCTTGGTAGAGGCGCACTACCTTCCTCATAGGGCATATGGTATCCTATGAGTTGCAGTCTTGGGAGTTGACTCCCCTTTGAGACAGTTAGTAGATTCGAGACCGTGTCCGCGTGACACTAGAACAATTGAGTTCGTCAGATGGTCTCGGGTCGTCAGTTTCAGATTTTGCGCGTTAGGAGCTACTCTGCGTAGAGCCTTCCCAGTAAACGTGTAGGCTAGAAGCCACTTAGAACTCAAGTACAGGCTTGACGTGAGACAGTATACTAGTTAGTGAACGTCAGGACTTGAGAAATTGAACGGAAAGTCATGAATATGAAATTTTAGTGTGTTCACCAGGAAGTATAGGAAAAACATGCATAACATGTAACATAAAATGTTTTCAGTGCACGAGACTAGTTTTAAAGACATGCATGTATTCATATGTAAATCTATTTTAGTGTCACTAAGGGGAATTGTTTTTCTTTACTCTGACCCTTCGTGGACAATGTTTTTCAGGTGACCCAGGTGGGAAACTACGTCTAGGATGAGCGTCATGGTGGTGTCAGAGTGTAGTACTTTTACTATTTCAGTTTACTCCGTTTCAGCATGTACTTGTAGTTGTGGACAGTGTACCTCATTAATATTTTATATATCTTGTATCAGACTTATTTTGATAGTTCAGATTTTCAGTTATTGCAAATCTCATTCTTGTTTAGTGGCTTTGTGAATCCAGACATCAGGTATGTGGTTAACCTTAGTTTAATTTTTACTTCCGCTGTAAGTATTAAATCTGTTTAGTTTGGACTTTTATTACCTGCTGCTACTAGTTTTAATACTGCTTCCTAGTTTTCTTTATATCGCTGACCCGACCGGACGGTTGATTTCTGAAATACTGGGAAGAGGTGTTACAAATTGGTATCAGAGGCAGGTTTAGGATCCCTGGACCCTAGAAGGTTTTCACAGAGCCATAGGACTGTGTAAGAGTAAACTCATGTTAGTAGAATATTTTAAGTTGCGTTTAAGGCTTAGTTTTCGCAGGAGTACGAATATAGTTGTCAAGCCAGTTTTAGCAGATGCTTGATAAATAACCAGATTTCTTTTATATGTTCTATCAGACAACTCGAGTAAGTGAACCAGGTGAATCTTCACGTCAGGACCCTGTTCCTAACGCCACTATGGGAGATGCTGCAGTGCCACAGGTACCTCCAGTTCCAGCAGCTTCAGAGGGCACTGATATAGCGTCTCAGATTGCCAAGGCGGTTACTGTTGCCTTGATGGAGTTTCAGAGAGGACTGGCTGCAGGGTTTCCAGTTCCAGTACACGTACCAGCCCCTGCACCAGCTCCTGCCCCAGCGCCCGTGGAGATGACCCTGGAGCGTTATTTGAGGAATTTTAGAGAACTTCAGCCTTCAAACTACAGTGAGGATGAGACCCCGATGGATACAGATGATTGGGTAGCAAACACCAGAGACCTGCTGGATGTTTTGGAGTGCCTAGAGAATAAGAAGGTTCCTCTGGCAGTTTTCCTCCTCCGAGGTGAGGCAAAGGTCTGGTGGGACAAGTACCGGGCGGATGATCCCGCAGGTAAATGATTATGAAAAATCCTTTAATTATTTTGGAAGTGATATGTTCTCTTTTTAAATAGTATGACCATGTTTTTGGCCAGGTCGTACGCTAGACATGTTTACGTGGGGCGAATTTTCTAGAGCCCTTGCGAGTTGGTTCGTGCCTCCTTCCGCACGACGAGGTCTACATGAGAGATACCTTAGGCTTTTTCAGGGGGACAAGACTGTTGCTGAGTACGAGCGAGAGCTTACCCATCTGTCTCGATATGCGGGCGTAATGCAGGGAGACCAGACTGAGAAGTGCAACCGTTTTGTGGATGGCTTACGTGACTCATTGAGACAGCCGCTGATGACTATGATCAATGCTGATTACAAGAGCTTAGTGGATACGGCTCGCAGGCTGGAGGCTGACCAGCAGAAGGTTCAAAAACGAAGTAATTTCCGTGCAAAGCGATCTCAGGATTCGCATCAGTCGCAGCAGAGCAGGAATGATCAGGGGAAGAACTGGAATAAGAAGCAGAAGCCTGATGCGAGGAAGTATGGTCAATCTGGTGGCAGGAGCAGGGACTACCCCCTTTGTCCCAAGTGTCAGCGTCGCCATCCAGGACAGTGTTTGGCCAGCGCGGGCGTGTGTTACAAGTGTCGTCAACCTGGACACATTGCTCGTTTCTGTCAGGAAGGTGGTTCGAATCAGGTAATCAACCTTGTTGTATTCTGTACATTTATAAATTTTCGGTAGATGACAAATGTATTTTGTTCCTGCAGTCGAAGTATGAGATTGGTGGCACTAGCAGAGCAGACACGGGTAAAGCGTTGATGATTACTGATGGAAGACCACAGCAGGGTCGAGAATTGGTGCAGCCCAGAGCTTATGGGCTTGGTCAGCAGGAGGCTAAGGAGCAGGAGGATGTAGTGACAGGTAAGTGTTTACTTTGCCTGATAAGTTTATTTAATCCTCCGTAGTGACACTCTTTTTTTTGAAAATCATTCATGTAGGCATCCTTATGATTCGTAATTTACCCTCTAAGATTCTGTTTGATACGGGTGCCTCGCACTCGTTTATCGCAGAATCTCTAGTGCGTAAGTTGAATTTAGAAGTATTCTCAGAGACTGTAGCGCTGGATGTTATGATGCCGAATGGATCCCTTCTGCAGACCAGAGATATGTGCAGGGTACCGGTGCAGTTTGGTGACACCGAGATTATTGTGGAAGCTTTGCAGCTACCTATTGCAGGATTCGACCTGATTTTTGGAATGGACTGGCTTTCGGCAGTCAACGCCAGGATTGACTATAGGGCGAAGCAGATACAGTTTGATGGCCCCAATCAGACTTTTTTTTCTTTTCAGGGCTTGAAGGGAGTAGTGAAGATGATCATATCTGCAGTCCAAGCGAGAAGGTCCATCAGTAAGGGTTGTGAAACTTTCGTAGTACTAATGAATGCAGAGACTAAGGCTGAGTTGTCAGAGGTACCAGTGGTGCAGGAATTCCTCGATGTTTTCCCGGAAGAGCTCCATGGTGCCCCTCCAGATAGAGAGATTGAGTTCCCGATAGACTTACAGCCTGGGGCTACACCGGTAGCCAAATCTCCCTATCGGATGACTCCAAGGAAACTAGCAGAGTTGAAGAGTCAGTTGCAAGAGTTACTTGATTTGGGGTTTATACGCCCCAGCACTTCACCATGGAGTGCTCCAGTGCTTTTTGTGAAGAAGAAGGATGGTAGTCTGAGACTGTGCATAGACTACCGTGAGTTGAACAAGCTGACAGTAAAGAACAAGTACCCGATTCCCAGGATTGATGATTTGTTTGACCAGTTGGTGGGATCAAACACTTTCTCCAAGTTAGATCTGAGGTCAGGCTATCACCAGTTAAAGATTCGTGACTTGGATATTCAGAAGACGGCTTTCAGCACCAGATATGAACACTTCGAGTTCGTGGTCATGCCGTTTGGGCTGACCAATGCCCCTTCAGTATTTATGGACCTGATGAACATAGTATTTCGGGAGTACTTGGACCGTTTTGTCATCATCTTTATAGATGACATCTTGATGTTCTCTAAGAGTGCAGAAGATCATGCAGCACATCTCAGGATTGTTTTGAGCACACTCAGAAAGAATCAGTTGTTTGCCAAGTTTTCAAAGTGCGAGTTTTGGCTTTCAGAGATTGCATTCTTAGGGCACATCATCAGTCAGAAAGGAGTTAGTGTTGATCCGAAGAAGATAGAGGCCATTAAGAGTTGGCCAAGGCCGACGACAGTTTCAGAGGTTCGTAGCTTTTTGGGTCTTGCTGGTTACTACAGGAGATTCATCAGAGATTTTTCGAAGATAACCTTACCACTAACTTCCCTCACCAGGAAGGGTAAGGGCTTGGATTGGACAGTTGAGTGTGATTGGCTTTTGAGGACTTGAAGGGCAGGTTGATGACCGCACCGATTTTGAGTTTACCATCAGGGCCTGACGGGTTTCAGATCTACAGCGATGCATCAGGTCAGAGTTTGGGATGTGTTCTCATGCAGCATGGAAAGGTCGTAGCCTATGCCTCGAGACAATTAAAGGTTCATGAGAGGAACTATCCAGTGCATGACTTGGAGCTTGCAGCAGTCATACATGCTCTGAAGATTTGGAGGCACTATCTCTATGATGTTCGTTGTGAGATCTTCACTGATCATAAGAGCCTCAAGTATATCTTTGATCAGCGAGAGCTCAATTTGAGGCAGCGCAGATGGTTAGAGTTTCTATCAGACTACGACGTAGACATTCAGTACCATCCAGGAAAGGCGAACGTTGTAGCTGATGCCCTTAGCCGTAGAGGTTCATGTTTCTTTCTCCTCACCCAGCAGGAGGAGTTAGTGCGAGAGCTGGAGAGACTGGATATTACCGTTGTGCCACACAGTAGTTTTGGTTCTGCAAGGTTGAATTGGATGGAGATTACCTGCGATATCAAGGACAGAATCAGGACAGCTCTACCGTTGGATCCAAAGATGGCAGAGATTTGGAGCTCAGTGCAGTCAGGACAGAAGGAGGGATTCATTATTCAGGATGATTTATTGTTGATTGATGGCAGGGTGTGCATCCCCGATGTTAGTCACCTTCGCGAGGATATTTTATTTGAGGCACACAATTCCAGATATTCTATACATCCGGGTAGCACGAAGATGTATGCAGATCTCAAGAAGTTAGTCTGGTGGCCAGACTTGAAGAGAGATGTTGCAGATTACGTAGGGAAGTGTGAGACGTGCAAGTTGGTTAAGGCCGAGTGCCAAAGGCCTGGAGGCAAGTTGCAGCCACTTCCCATTCCTGAGTGGACATTCGAAGATATATCCATGGATTTCATTCATGGTTTGCCGAGATCGCAGAGTGAGAATGATTCCTTGTGGGTTATAGTTGATCGACTTTCTAAGGTCGTCCATTTCATTCCTCTTAGGAAGACGGATCAAGGTCCGAAGCTGACACAGTTATATTTGGACGAGATAGTTCGGCTTCACGGTGTTCCCAGGACTATAGTTTCAGATCGAGACGACAGATTCACCTCCAGGGAGTGGCGTTACGTACATGAGCGGTTGGGTACCAGGTTACACTTCAGCACCGCATTCCATCCCCAGACAGATGGACAGACTGAGCGCACAAATAGGACTTTGGAGGATTTGCTACGGATGTGCATTTTGGATTTTGGAGGAAAGTGAGAGAAATATGTTACACTAGTGGAGTTCTCCTACAACAACAGTTTTCAGACAAGTATTGAGATGACACCGTTTGAGGCCCTCTATGGCAGACGTTGTCGGACACCGTTATGTTTGGCTGAAAGTGAAGAGAGATTCACAATCAGGGAGTCATGCATTGATAAGACCACTGATAGGATCAAGCTTATTCAGGAGCGTATGAAGACAGCTCAGGATCGCCATACCAAGTACCATGATCAGAAGCACAGATCAGTAGAGTTCAGTGTTGGAGACTACGTTTATCTGAAGGTCAGACCAGTCAGAGGAGTTTCTAGAATAAAGCGGATGAAAAAGCTGAGCCCCAGATTCGTTGGTCCTTTTGAGGTGCTGGAAAGAATTGGTGAGGTTGCTTACAGATTGACCTTACCTGAGGAAATGAGTGGTGTACATGATGTATTCCACGTTTCTTATCTGAGGAGAGCAGTCAGAGATTCCAGTCAGATCATAAGTACCGAGGAAGCACCAATTGAGACAGATCTTAGTATTGGGGTTAGACCAGTCAGAATAGTGGATTCAAGGATACAGAAGCTCAGAAATAGAGAGATTCGCATGGTCAAAGTCCTTTGTATGAACTGTGGCAGACCAGAGTATACTTGGGAGCGTGAGGATGAACTTAAGAGCAATGCAGACTATTCCTTTCTCTTCGATTCAGGTATGGTTACAATTTTCGAGGACGAAAATTTTGTTAGGAGGGGAGATTTGTAACATCCGAAATTTGACGCGAAAAATTATTTGATTTGTAGGGGCAAGTCGCGACGAATTTTGATCGAGGCGGCGCGTCGGCAAGGTATAATGTTACTTTTTCTTATGATAGTGTCCGTTAGTCAGTCAAGTGCGTAAATTATAGGATGTGACACATTTTGTTTTAATGACGCGTGGGGTGAGGATGAGTTAATATTCAAAGTATTAGAAATGAGTGCCAATAGCAAAATTTCCCCCCTCTCCTGCGGTTAATAAGTAAAAACCGCAGGAATTAGATCCCGCACTTTCATTCTCACGGGAGAAAACCGCAAGCAGGCCCGCGACATCCCGTTCCGCACCCTCGACGTCGACGCCAGCCGTGCCTCCCGCAAGCCCTAATCGGCGGCCGTTTCCCCTCCAGAATCCATCTCCGACCACTCCTCCCTCCTCTACGAGCACCGGTAGACATTCCTTTTCCTTCCTTGGCCGTGAAAGTGCCGGATTCAACCCTAACCGGTGGAAGTGAACGTTTTGGTTTCGGTGAGTTCGATCCCTTCCTTTTTCTCGTTTTCTGCTTGGATTTCCTTTGATTTGGAAAATAATTTAACCTAGGTTTTCGTTTTGATTGCCCTATCCTAGGTTTTGGTGTTCGTAGTTCACCACGGATTTTGTGTGGAACGCGTTGGGAGCCTCAATCGCTACTTAAAGGTAATAATTGAAGTTTAACTCATGAATGTTATAACCCTAGCTATATATATATTTTTCCATGGGATTATCGTAGATGGGAAAATTCTGAAATTTGGGATACGGTAAATTGCAGGATTTTTGACGGGGTCGGGGCAGCGTTTTGAAGGTCCACAGCAGTATGATTTACTTTTGGAAAGAAAATGTCGCCGCGCCGAGTATACGAGCGTCGCAACACCACAGTAAGGAAATCCTAATTCCTTTTAGTTAGACATATCAAGTAATTATATTTTATACGCATGAGTAAGTTTCGTACAACATCATAAGCATGCATAGAGAAGTGTGACAGTAGGAAAATAATTGTGGAAACGCGTATGATAACGTTTTGTTCCATAACCACGTTAGTAAAATCGTGAACGGTTAGTTAAGTACGAAACTTCACATGTACACGTAAGTTTGGAGACTGTCCGACCAAGGGTGCGAAGGTCCCTTCAAGTCGACCACGAGAAAGGCAATGGTCGACCAGTAGTACACCAGAAAAGATATCCCATGCAGAGTAGCTTCAAACCAAAAAGGTCAGTAGCACACCAGTCTTTTTGTGCTTGGTAGAGGCGCACTACCTTCCTCATAGGGCATATGGTATCCTATGAGTTACAGTCTTGGGAGTTGACTCACCTTTGAGACAGTTAGTAGATTCGAGACCGTGTCCGCGTGGCACTAGAACAATTGAGTTCGTCAGATGGTCTCGGGTCGTCAGTTTCAGATTTTGCGCGTTAGGAGCTACTCTGCGTAGAGCCTTCCCAGTAAACGTGTAGGCTAGAAGCCACTTAGAACTCAAGTACAAGCTTGACGTGAGACAATATACTAGTTAGTGAACGTCAGAACTTAGGAAATTGAATGGAAAGTCATGAATATGAAATTTTAGTGTGTTCACCAGAAAGTATAGGAAAAACATGCATAACATGTAACATAAAATGTTTTTAGTGCACGAGACTAGTTTTAAAGACATGCATACATTCATATGTAAATCTATTTTAGTGTCACTAAGGGGAATTATTTTTCTTTACTCTGACCATTCGTGAGCAATGTTTTTCAGGTGACCCAGGTGGGAAACTACGTCTAGGATGAGCGTCATGGTGGTGTCAGAGTGTAGTACTTTTACTATTTCAGTTTACTCCGTTTCAGCATGTACTTGTAGTTGTGGACAGTGTAACTTATTAATATTTTATATATCTTGTATCAGATTTATTTTGATAGTTCAGATTTTCAGTTATTGCAAATCTCATTCTTGTTTAGTGGCTCTGTGAATCCAGACATCAGGTATGTGGTTAACCTTAGTTTAATTTTTACTTCCGCTGTAAGTATTAAATCTGTTTAGTTTGGACTTTTATTACCTGCTGCTACTAGTTTTAATACTGCTTCCTAGTTTTCTTTATATCGCTGACCCGGCCGGACGGCTGATTTCTGAAATACTGGGAAGGGGTGTTACAGTGTGTACTCCACGGTGGGAACATTTGGGGGCGATGGTGGCGCGAAAAGAATGACAGAGAGTGGTGGAACTTCTTTAGGCGCCAGTGGGAGTTGTAGTTGCACAAGTGGAATTGGTGGCGTCGTGGCGACACTGGTGAGATCAGGCCCCAAAGTGTCAGTCAATGCTGTTAGTGAGTCACAAAACTGTCATGATATGATGATGACATCTCTAATAACTTCTGGAACATCGAACAAAGTACCCTTTGCTCGTCGGAGGGTGTCGTCACGTCGTAATAAATTATTAAGGCGATTGTTAACCGCAACCCGGTTTTGGCTACTCGCACCCCATTGTTAACCGCAAGCCGAAAATATAACCGCACCCCGTTTTTTTTCTTGCCGCACCCCGATATTTATTTTTGACGCACCTGAAAATATCCCATAGTGATGTGCGTGAGACAACTAATATAGTAAGATGGTGCGAGGAAGATGCCAGAGACGGGAGTAGCTCGACGAAGAGGAAGACAGAGTGCGGCTTCCGCGAAATGGGGAAGATGAGGTGCGAGTAAAGTTTTAGAAAGAAGTTTTTTAAACCAAAATGGGGTGCAGATAGCCTGGAAGCTAATGATGTCTACCATATTAAAATCAAATAGCTTTCTGAGCGCACATGACACCGAAATATGAATGTTGTTTTGTGGGCTCGAGTAAGGAAAATGGGTGAACTGGTGAGCTCAAAGGATGCACAGTTAATGACTGAACACGTGAGGGCACAAGAGCTGCTATTGCATCTGATAACACGTCGTTGGAATGATAAGGCTGCAGAGTCGAGGGACCAGGGTGGGCATAATTGGCCTTGCCGATGTGTCGAAGTTAGGTTGGCACAATCATGGACTCGTCACAAGCGTTGTGCGACTGGAGAAGCCGACATACAGAGGAATCACAAAAGGAGCATAAGCGTCGGCTGCTCTCCTCTCGTCGAAGGAGGATCAACGACCGATGGTATTAGACCAATTGTGAAGATTAGCGTGATGAGGATCATCAACTCTTGGTAACTACTGACTTGTCCCACTCTTTGTCGACAAGGAGGAACAAGCAGCCAACACCGTGATCAATTGTGGGGTGTCGTTTTCGGGTCGCTACAATGGAGGATCCATCGAGGATGCATGATAGAGTATCGAAATGATCTGATACCAAATTTTTATGGGCCTAGCCCGTAACATTGTCAGAAGTGGCGGTGGAGGCAGATATACAAGGGAAGCCGAGCTCAACTCGCAAAGAATGCGAGAGGAGAGGAAGAAGGGAGCCACACTCAATCCTAACCCTAGAAATTGAGGGAGGAGAAAAGAACTGAAAAGAGGAATATAACTTACGTCGGAAGTGGCGGTGGAGGCTGATATACATTTACCCAATGGGTCTATTTATTGATCCAAGACATAAACTCTAAAACATTAAATAAAAGATAACACTAAAATCATTTAGATTATAAAGGCTCAACTCACTTGACTCATATAACTCGTACTCGATTCATAAAGACACGTAATAAAGTATGCGTAAAAGAGCCGTTGTTACAAAATTGTCGACGCGGGAGCCTAAGAGGGTGCCCCGAGTTGCGCTACAAAAGAAGAACTACTTTTTCTACGGAGCAGAGGCCGTGATGCATCCGTCGTCGCACCCGAGGACCCGTGATCCCATCACGCGACAGTTATCTTATTATTATTATTGTTTATTTGCTGTTTTATTTTCTGTATTTTATTTTCATGCATCGATGCTATTTCTAGTCCCGGCTCATCGGTTTGACGCCCGGTGGGACCCTAAATAAAAAATCCAGTAATTTGAGTAGTCAGGATGTAAGGGGCAAGTTTAGTTTATTTAAGGTTGCATAAAATTAAATACAAAAAATCAAGTCGAAAAACTTTATGGAGAGGTAATAATTATTTATGAGAAATGACCCCTGGAATTTAGAAAGTCTCCCATTGAAAATAATTTTGGAAAGTATTTTGAAGAGAATTGGACATCAATTTTGAGAAACACAAAAAGGCAAATCTTTAACTGTGTAATTTTTAGAAAGATGTCATATTTTGGGAACCAAAATAAAGTGGAAAGGACTGCTCATGGGTATAAAGGAAAAACGCTATCAATGAAACATGGAACCCAAAATTATTCAGAGAAAATCGAAATTCTATTTCGTTTTTCTCTGTATCCGGTAAACCCCCGTGTCGACCTCCCGTCCAGTCTCCAAAATGCCAGGCGAAACTCCAGCGGCCGCCTGACGAAGCCCCATCAACCGCCGACCAATCGCGCCACTCTGCCCAATCCCTCCTCCCTCCGACCTCTGCGGACAGCGCTCGAGCCCGCAGCCCCTCCGCCCTTGTTCGCTGCTTTGACAGAAGGTGCCGCCGACTTCAGGAGAGGTCCGAAGAATCTATTCTTGCGCCGGCAATCGACTGTCGTCGACAACGAGTGATCCGACAGTCCGTGGGTTTCAACCGACGACATCCATCTTTCCACCATCTTATTTGGAGAGCCACGATTTGCCTAGGTAATATTCACTCGTCTTGTGCTTCAAATATCAAAGTAATTTTATGCGTCTCGATTAAATATTGCTAAGGTTGCCTCGAACGTTCGATCTATTTCTATTACCGTTATCCAATAAATTGTTATTGTAAATTTTGTTTGTGGTTATATAAATCTTGCCAAATATTTAACTCAGAAATCGCCTTGAGAGGTACGCCTTTAAAATTCAACGATCTTTACGGTAGTTCATTACAACGAGTGTCATTCAGGCGCAAAACCTGATATTGGCCGCTCAGCCCTTTTTTAAAAAATTAGAAAAACCCCTTATTTTCGAAATCCAATTTTTATTCTATGATAAAATTAATTAACTTGCTTAAAAATATTTTAATTTGAAAACCTAGTTCGAGTTTACATCAGGCCGCAAGGGCCTTCTCAGCCCATCAACATGCCTTGATCACTGCTCTTGTTTTTCGTTTTCCTAACTTCTCCCAGGAGTTTCAGGTGGAGTGCCATGCTTCCGGCCAGGGGGGCAACACAATATAACAACTGGAAGGACACCTCATAGCAAATTCCAAATGTCTATAACTCTTCATTTAGGGCCTGTTTGGTGCTATAATTGACTTTCTAGAATTGGATTTGGTCAAAAAATTAATATCTACAGGAATTGGTTTTGTGCAGAAAATCAATTCTGTTGTTCGGCTGTAGGATGAAATTCAGTAAACAGAATTAGAATTGAGACCTAAAAGTTATTCGGTTGCACGATGAAATTGGTTTTTTGGAATTAAAATTTTTAAATTTGATCATTTAATCAGATTAATAATAATAATAATTAAAGTTCATTAACATAAATATGTCATAATTTGATCTCATTATATCAATCGTAGCAGAGTCTAAAGATCTCAATGTATGATATAACTAATGGGATCGTTAAAGTCTCATGAAGAAGATAGACATCAATACCAGAAATTGGAAGGATTATAGTTTTGTTGAAGTTGGTGACCGGGCGGTCTGGCGGTCTGTCTTGGCGGGTTGAAGACCGCGCGGTCTGGCGGTTTGTCTCAGCCGGCTTGGAGACCGGGCGGTCTGACGGTCTTCCCTGGCGTTCTCTCTTCTTCTCTTGTGGTAGCCGTGCGGTTAGCCCTTCTGTCTAACCGCGCGGCTTGTGCGGTTTATTTTGTATAGTACGCTTAGTCCTGGAAATTTTTAGTCACACATCTCTTATTTGTATTCTCTCATCTCTCCTCCATTCTATATAAGGGAGGGCATACCTTTGTAATAGATATTTTTTTTGGATAATAAAGTTTCAATTATTCAAAACTCTATCCGTTTGTTACTACATGTTCGCTACTTCTAACTTGGTATCAGAGAACACAGTCTTTTCCTCCTGATTGTGTGCGCTCTCTGCTTCTCGCCGCTTGTTTCTTCTTCTCGCGACCTGTCTTCGCGGCTTGTCCTCTCTTCCGCCCGCTACTCTGTTCGCGCGGCTTGTTGCTTCTCTTCTCTTGCTGCTCTTCGTCGCCGCGACCAGTTTGGTTGTCGCAGCGACCTGTTTCCTTCTAGCCGCCTATTTTCCCTAGCTACGCGGCATGCTTCTGTTCGCCCGGCTTGCGACTTGTTGTTGTCGCTGCGGCTTCTTGCTTCTCTTCTCTGCTGTTCGCTCGAACTTTTCAGTCCGCGCGACCTCTTCCCCGCTGTGCCTTGGTCTGTTTCTTGGCCGCTAGTGTTCGCGCGGCTTCTTCCCTTTAAACCGCGACGGTTTCGCGCGGGTTGCTCTCTTTTCCTCTCCCCGCGGCTTTCTCTCTGTTCGCGCGGATTCTTCCTTGGTTGAGCGGCCTCTCTGCCTTTCTTCCTTTAGCCGCTCCTGCTTGTTAGTCGCCGCGACCTCCTGTTCAGTCGCGCGGCTTGTGCTTCCCTCTTCTTCCCCTTTTGCCTTGCTCTGCACCTTGGTCGTGACCCTTCTTGCCGCTGGTGTGCTGTCACCGAGACCGCTGCAGTTTCTTTTTCCTCCCTTCATGGCTTTCATATCCTCCTCCAAGCCATTCGCCTCGGTTGTCACGTCTTCTGGTCGTGCCCACGTTGTTACTCAGGGAAAATGGCTGATCGACACTGGTGCTACAAATCATATGACCGGCAATCTCCAGTGTTTCTCTCTCCTCGAAACACATGATCGGTTGCCCCCGGTTATTCTCGCTGACGGCTCTTCATCCTCAGTCCATGGGACGGGGATAGTTCATGTCACTCCGTCTCTTCACTTGGCGGATACTCTATACGTGCCCCAGTTCCCGTGCAACTTATTATCTGTTACCTCTCTATGCAAGCAATTACAGTGTTCTGTCACATTTACTTCTACTTCTTGCTCTTTTCAGAATCCGGACTCCCAACGGACGATTGCTACTGGGACTGAGAGTGGCGGCCTATACTTCCTGGACAACATTTCTGCTTTTTCCACCTTCTCCTACACTTCCACAGATATTCTCCAATGACATCTCCGCCTTGGTCATGCTCCTCCCCGTCTTCTTCGTCAACTTCTGCCCCACCTTCCTCCACAAAGTCCTCCGCTCAACTGTGAGGCCTGTCAGCTTGGCAAGCATCACCGCTCCTCTTTCCCTCCAAAGCACGTTCGTGGCTCTACCCGTCCGTTTGATCTTATCCACTCCGATATTTGGGGTCCTTCTCCTACTCTTACCATTGGTCGGGGTAGTTCATATTTTGTCACGTTCATTGATAATTTCTCTCGCTGTACGTGGGTGTATCTATTAAAAGATCGCTCCGAATTATTCTCTGTATGGACGTCCTTCTATCTCATGATCAAAACTCAGTTTGGTGTCTCTATCAAAGTTTTTCGATCTGATAATGTCAAAGAATATATCAGTCATGACTTTTCTACATTCTGCATGCAAAATGAGATTATTCATCAAACTAGTTGTGTCTATACTTCACAACAGAATGGTGTGGCCGAACGCAAAAACCGTCACCTCCTCGATGTCGCTCGCACCTTGATGACCCAGATGCATGTTCCTCGCTTCTATTGGGGCTATGCTGTTCTCCTTGCCTGCTACCTTATCAATCGCCTTCCCTCCATGCTTCTCCACGGCAAAACCCCGTTCTCCATTCTGTATCCAGACAAGGAGCCATTTCCTCTCCCTCTCCAAATCTTTGAATGCACTGCCTTTGTGCATACCCCTTCTGCCACCCGTGATAAGCTCTCCCCTCGCTCCACCAAATGTGTCTTTCTGGGGTACTCCACCACTCAGAAAGGCTATTGTTGCTTTGATCCCGTCCTTCGTAAGCAGTTCGTCTCTGCTGACGTCACCTTCTTCGAGAATACCTCCTACTTCTCGGATGACTCCTCTCCTCTTCTCCCCGCTTCTGATTCTCCTGCCGTTCCCTTCGTTCCCTCGCCTCCTACTACAATCTCCACCCCTACACCGTCTCCATCCCCTCCTCTCCCTCCACCTCTCTCTCTCCCTTCTCCACCACCCTCTCCCTCCTCTCCGCTGCCGTCGCTCTCTACTCCCGGGCCAGCTTTCTCTACCACGGATGCTCCGGATGCCGCGGGCCCGGCTGACCTGGATCTTCCTATAGCTCTTCGCAAAGGGGTGCGGACGTGTACCTTACACCCCCTTGCTGCTGTTGTTTCCTATGATCGTCTTACCCCTTCTCGCAGGACATTTGCACTGACTATCTCTGCCACTGCCACACCCCGCTCCTACCAGGAGGCCCTTGATATTCCTCATTGGAAGATGGCCATGGATGAGGAAATGACGACCCTAACTGAGCGGGGTACCTGGACTCTTGTTCCTCCTCCTTTCGGCACTGATGTTGTTGGGTGTCGCTGGGCCTTTGTGGTCAAATTTAGCCCCGACGGCACTGTGGATCGTTATAAGGCTCGCCTTGTTGCTAAGGGTTTCACTCAGACCTGTGGGGTTGATTACTTTGACACCTTCTCCCCCGTGGCTCGTCTCAGCACTATCCGAGTCCTTCTCTCTGTGGCGGTCAATCGGGACTGGCCGATTTCTCAGCTGGATGTCAAGAATGCCTTCCTTTATGGTGATCTTCACGAGGCAGTTTACATGGAGCAACCTCCTGGGTATGTTGCTCAGGGGGAGACACGAGTATGCCGGCTGCAGAAGGCAATTTATGGCCTCAAGCAGAGCCCTCGAGCTTGGTTTGATAAGTTCAGCGGCATCGTGACGGCTGTTGGTTTTGCGCGAAGCTCTGCTGATCACTCTCTCTTTATTCACAAAACTCCCTCGGGGCTGGTTGTTCTTGCTGTGTACGTCGATGATATTCTTCTCACTGGTGATGACCAGGAAGGGGTAGCCCTGACAAAGCGACATCTTCGCCAACATCTGATCACGAAAGATATGGGCTCTCCAAAGTACTTTCTGGGGATCGAAATCTCTCGGAAGCCCGACTCCTTAGTTCTCTCTCAGCGTAAGTATGCCCTTGATCTTTTAAAAGAGGCAGGGTTGACTGGAGCAAAACCTGCCCGATACCCCATGACACCTGGAGAAGACAAAACCTGGACAGATGATTCGCCTCCTCTTTCAGATAGTTCGCGGTACAGGCGTCTGGTTGGTAAGCTCATATATCTCACAGTGACCCGACCCGACATTTCCTATGCTGTGGGCAAGGTGAGTCAATTCATGCAAGCTCCTAGGGAGTGTCATCTACAGTCCGCCTTGCGGATCTTGGAGTATGTCAAAGCAGCGCCTGAGAAAGGATTACTTTTTCAGAAGAATGGTCATCTGAGGATTGAAGCCTACTCAGATGCAAGTTATGCTGATGACAAAGGGGATCGCAAGTCAACCTCAGGTTTTTGCACCTTTGTTGGGGGAAATCTGGTGAGCTGGAAGAGCAAGAAGCAGTCTGTTGTCTCCAGGTCCAGTGCAGAAGCTGAATATCGCAGTATGACGTCGACCACTTGTGAGTTAAAATGACTGCGGGCTCTCGTGCTAGATTTAGGAGAGGTCTACAACCATCCTCTACCTATGTTCTGTGATAACAAAGCAGCCATATACATCTCCAAAAATCCGGTCTTCCATGAAAGAACAAAACACATTGAGGTCGACTGTCATTTCATTCGTGAAGAGATCTTAAAGGAACAAATTTGCACTCCCTTTGTTACTTCTGATAAAGAGCTGGCTGACATCTTCACCAAGCCAGTTTCCGCCTCGTTTCTTCATGTTTGCGACAAGCTGGGCATGATCGATATATATGCTCCAGCTTGAGGGGAGTGTTGAAGTTGGTGACCGGGCGGTCTGGCGGTCTGTCTTGGCGGGTTGAAGACCGCGCGGTCTGGCGGTTTGTCTCAGCCGGCTTGGAGACCGGGCGGTCTGGCGGTCTTCCCTGGCGTTCTCTCTTCTTCTCTTGTGGTAGCCGTGCGGTTAGCCCTTCTGTCTAACCGCGCAGTTTGTGCGGTTTATTTTGTATAGTCCGCTTAGTCCTTTAAATTTTTAGTCCAACATCTCTTATTTGTATTCTCTCATCTCTCCTCCATTCTATATAAGGGAGGACATACCTTTGTAATAGATATCTTTTTTGGATAATAAATTTTCAATTATTCAAAACTCTATCCGTTTGTTACTACATGTTCGCTAATTCTAACTAGTTTGTATACTTTTTGAGTATCATATCATCCTAGAAACACAGACTTTAAAGACGGGAGATCTGACTTAGTTCGATCAATAAAGATCATATGAATTAGCATGATGCGGGCAACACTTAAAATATATGCTTATACTTATACTCAGCTATACCATTTTGTTGAGATGTATATTTTGCATTGCCACTGTTTAATGAAGACAATAGATTGAGATTGTGGATGTGAGATTTTAATGGAGACATCAATTGAGTCTTCAACAATAACAAGTTCTAGAAAAGGGAAAATATGTAGTGACAAAACTTTTATCCCTCACGAGACCATGACTATGGCCACATTCTCCTGTTCGGCATAAATCCAGAGAGTTTATACAACAAAAAAACAGATCTAAGTCATGAAATCGTGCACATATATAAGTAAAAACTTTTAGAACCATATCAAATTATTTCTAGCCTTTTGATTCATCTCATTCATGATATGGATCTAAGTTTTACTGATTTAAGTCACTAATTATTGAGCGTGGGCAGCAAAAAAACAGATTTAAGTCACACAATCAGCAAAAAAAAAACAGATCCAGAGCAAAATCTGGAGATGCAGAGATCAAAGAAGAAGCGGCGGTGAATGAAGAGGAAGTAGAAACAACAAAGTACAGTCAACTGGAACAGGAAGAATAAGAAACAAAAGAAGAAGAAACAGAAGAAGAAGAAAAGGAAGAAGAAGAAGAGGAAGAAGAAGAATATGAGGAAGAATAAGAACAAGAGGAAGAGGAAGAAGCGACGGAGAATGAAGTGGAAGAAGAAGCGGCGGAGTATGAAGAGGAAGTAGAAACAACAAAGTACAGTCAACTAAAAGGAGAAGAAGAATAAAAGAAAGAAGAAGAAGAGGAATAAGAGGAAGAGGAAGAAGAAGAGGAAGATGGATCCAGAGCAAAACCTGGAGATGCAGAGATCAGGACCGGCAACCGTGGTGATGGGCTTCGCGGAAAAGTCGTCAAGCGATTGTCTGGAGGAAAATTGGGCAAAACGGCGCGGAGTGCTAAGTTTTTGGGAATGAAAAAGTTAGGTTTAAGCCAAAACCTATGAAATTCCGGTTCAAAGCCAATATCCATGTAAAAGTAGCGTGCCGAACAAGAGAATTGGATTTCTGGAACTCAAAGCCAATTCCAGAAAACCAATTCCTGCGCGCCGAACGGACTATTAGTGTTTTCGAAACCCGCTCTATCCCCTTAGAATAAAACATAGCATATTTCAAAACTTCTTGCAACTCTTTTTACTGTTTGTTTCCCGAGTTTTAACAATTACTTCTTTGAGATAGAGACTGAGAGAGTGAAGAGGAGAATACAAAGACAATCTCTATAGAGACAAAACTAGTATTTTGTATCATAAATTTGAAATTTTCTGCCTTCCACTGGCCATTAGATGGACTACATTGGCAATACAAGTGTTTGTTTGGATACTGGTAGACACACAATTTTTGCGTTTGGTCCTTGAGGTCACGGGTTCGAGTTGTGGAAGTAGCCTCTTGCAAAAATGCAGGGTAAGATTTGCCTACATTTCACCCTTGTGGTGGGACCATTCCCCGGACCCTCGCTGCGTGAGGATGCTTTGTGCATCGGGCTGCCCTTTTTTGGGTCTTTCACAAAGTCCTCCGAAATGAAACTAGATTTCACTATCTCGTTGCAGGTATAACTTAGATTTTTTGATTAGTTGGTTTGCATGGATCTTGTGAGGTGTTTCATGTATTTTCGCTGTGCATTTGATGCCCTCGAAACACAATACCTACTCACTTCACGACTTCACGCCCGTAAGGCCGCACACGAGATCCCAAACCGGAACCCGTAACACCCTTTCACCCTCTCACCACGAGACACGACATTCACGATGACATGTGCAATCAGAGCCATTTATGGATATGAAGAAGTGTCAAACCGTGAAATGCATATATTATTTTGAATAATTGTATAGCCCTCTATATACTAGAGGGTAATACATGAGGAGAAATAAGATGAAATATTAAAATATAACACTCCCTCTCATGTTGGGCATGTAATGTTCTTCATGCCCAACTTGCTAATAATAGATGCAAATGTTTTTTTGCTCAATGCCTTGGTGAGAAAATTTGCAAGTTATCCCTCCGAGTGAACAAAAGGGGTACATACAATTCCTCTCATAATATTTTCTTTAATGAAGTATTGGTCAACTTCAACGTGCTTGGTGCGGTCATGTTGGACAGGATTCTGAGCAATGTTGATTGCAATCTTGTTATAACAATACAAATTAAATGGGCCGGTTTTCAATAAACTAAGATCATTCAAGAGGGAATGAAGTCACATCCCCTCACATATACCATGAGCCATAACTCTAAACTCGGCCTCCGTACTACAGCGAGGCACTACATGTTTCGTGCTTCTCCAAGTGACTAGATTAGCCCCAACAAAAAACAATATATTGTAGTAGATCTCCTATCACCAATTGATCAATCCCAGTCTGTATCAATATATATTTCAATTTTTAAGTGATCACCAGGAAAAAATAGGATTCCCCTACCGGGCGTGGTCTTTAAATACCTCAAAATTTTGTGCATAACATCAAGTTGTTTGATCTTAGGGGAATGCATGTATTGACTTACCACTCCTATTGCATATGAAATATCAGGATGAGTATGAGATAGGTAGATCGGTTTACCTACCAGCTTCTGATAACCAAAAATATCTTGCACTTACTCCCCATCATCATGTTCAAATTTGTGGTTCGCTTCAATAGGAGTATCAACAGACTTGCAACCACTTATTCCTATTTATTTTTGCTGAGAGAGCCCAAAGTTTGTGGTTCGGCGACCCCGTTTTGTTGCGGGGTGTCGGGACAAGAGGTCTGATGAACAATACCGAAGTTTGCGCATAGAGTGGCAAACTCGTGGCTAGTGTATTCCCGAGCATTATCAGAGCGGAAAGTTTTAATGGCGGTAGAAAATTGCGTACGAGTTTCTAACACAAAAGCCTGAAAAACACGAGGAAGCTCGAAGCGATCATGTAGTAGATACAACCAGGTGGTGCGAGAGTAATCGTCAATAAAGGTTATAAAATAACGATAACCAGAGATGCTAGAAACTTTGTACGGTCCCCAAATATCAGAATGGATTAGATCAGAAGGAGCAGAGCTCCGAGTACAATGTGCGGGATAAGAAGCACGAGGCTGTTTGCCAAGAATACAGGAATCACATTTAAAAACAGGAAGAGAGATGTCAGGAAGCGCCTTCTGGAGGATAGGTAGAGGGGCATGCCCAAGCCGACAATGCCAATCAGTAGAGGAAACAGAGGAAAGTGATGTGGGAGAGACATCGAGGAGGTAGAGCCCGTTCTGCAGTCGACCCCTACCAATGGTAATCCGCGTCTGCCGATCCTGTATCAAAAAACCAGAAGAGGTGAAGGTGATATAACAATTCATATCAGTAGTAATACGATCAACAAAGAGTAAATTAAATGGGGAGGCCGACACATAAAGAACGGGACGAAGAGAGAAAGAGATGAAGGAAGAGATCAGCACATCCGAAGATCGGAACAATCGCACCATTGGCCACAGTAATAGACTGGGGATGAGGAGCATCAGAGAACCGGGGCGGCTGCATGGAAGTGATGTGGTGGGTGGCTCCCGAGTACAGGATCCAGCGAGATCCGGAGGAAAGACAGGCAGTACCTGTAGTGGAGGTGGAGACAATACCTGCAGGGGAGGTGGAGGCAAGAGAAGCAGAGGGAGGGTGGAGGAGCCCCTGAAGTTGTTGCAGCTGAAGGCGAAGAGCCTCAAGATCCGTACCAGTCGGAGGAGAGCTATCGGTAACAGCAGCAGTAGGCGGGCGAGGAGGGTAGCCATGTTTCTTGTGACAGACCGCTTCAGTATGGCCATCCCGGCCGCAGTAGGTGCACTTGGGCCGTCTGCGGCCACCACGGCCCCGCCCACGGGAGTCCGTACGTCCACCCCGAGGAAAAGATGGTGGGGGAAGTAAAGGAGGAAGGGCCTGCCGAAGAAGGGCCGGCGAGGATGGTGCAGGTGCCTCCGGTGGAGGTGGTACGCGAAGTAACATAGAGCAGACATCGGAGAAGGAAGGGGTAGTGGGGGAAGCCAGAACCTGGGCCCGGATACTGTGAAGGTGCGGCGGGACGCGAGCCATAATCATAGCAATACAAACAGCCTCCTTCTGGGCGCGTTGAGCAGCGAGATCAGTAGTCGCGGGCTGGTGCTGAATCCAGGCCTCCGTTAGAGTTTTAGCACGGGCCACGAAGGAGGTCATGTCCAGAGCTTTGCCAACATCCAAAACTTGAAGATCAGTGATGATGTCAAAAAGGTGCTGAAGGCTGTCCTTGCCCGAGTACAAAGAATGAAGTTCATCCCACATGGCTTTGGCGGTCTCATGATACATGATCATCTGGTACGGCTCACCCTCCACCGAGTTCAGGATCCACGTCTGGACGCGACCGTCATTTCAGAGCCAATCATCAGTAGGAGGAGTCGGTGAGCCCTGGGTAAGATGACGCGCAAGACCCTTGGCTTGTAGGACCCTTCAGACGGTGTGAACCCCGGGGATGAAGTTGGACTTGCCAGAGAGGGAAATAGTAGTAATCCGAAGCTCATCGCGGAGTTCGAGAGGAGGAGCCACGTGGTCTGCCGGGGGGTGAGCGGTAGTGGAGTCGCTGGAGGACATGACGACTGGGAGGAGAAGAGGCGGGCAGAACCAGCGGACTGGATGAGGTCGCGGCGAATAGCGGCAAGCAGCGGGCTAGAGGAGGCCGCGGCGAACTGGATGAGGTCGCGACGAACTGGATGAGGGCGCGGCGAACTGGATGAGGTTGCAGCGGACTGGATGAGGTCGCGGCGGTCAGGAGCAGACCGCGGCAGAGGCGGACAGGGAGAAGACGCATCGGGAAGAAGTAGAAGGCAGAGATCGCAGCGGTCTGGAGCAGAACCAGCGGTCTGAGGCAGATCGCAGCGGACTGGGGCAGACCGCAGCGGACTGGGGCAGGCCGCTGCAAACCCGTGGCGAACTGAAGAAGAGACCGCGAGGATGAAGAATCCACGCAGCGAGAAGAGGAGCGCGCAACGGACAAAAGGAGAGCCCGCAGCGGACAAGAGCAGTCCGCAAGAGACTACAGATAGGGAGTAGAGAGGAGCAGTCCGCGAGCAAAGAGGCTCGAGCGGACAGAAGAAGAGCGTGCAGCGGATAAGAAGGAAAGCCCGTAGCGGATAGAAGAGGTGGGCCCCACGAGTCGGGGCAGATGATGGCTATAAGAAGCCTGAGGAGGGTGGAACCACGGAGAGAGAGAGAAGAGAGGCGGATGCAGAGGGGCAGTCCGCAGGAGATCGGAGCGGACAGAAAGGCAGTCCGCAGGAGATCGGAGCGGACATAAAAAGACAGGCCGCAGGGAAGGCGAGCTGGGCGAGCTGGGCGGTTTGAAGACAAGGGAAGACCGCAGCTAGAGGGAACCTGGCTCTGATACCATGTTGAAAGAGCCCAAAGCTTGTATGTATTACTCAAGTATGTAATTACATGGAGAGAATACAAATATATAGGAGAGAGGAGAGAAGAATAATCCTATACAAGATGTGGACTAAAGAAGGAGGAGAAAGAAAAAACAAAGAAAGAGGGCCACTAAATGGGCCTTTTACATGAGCTTTTCCAATAATTTTAATAAATCAAGGACATACTTCCACTGTGAAATATGAATATCATGTTTTGATCTCGCCACCTCAATCCAAAGAAAATATCTCAACTTACCTAGATCTTTCACTTCAAAATCACTAGCAAGTGAGTTTTAAGACACTAATCTCATCCATGTCATCACTTATAGTAATCATATCATCAACATATACAATCATGAGAGCCACCTTCATCTTTTTCTGTCTGATAAATAGAGTGTGATCAACATGAATTTGAGTATAGCCTAATGAGATCATGACTTTTTGAAGTCTCCGAAACCAAGTGTTCGGAGATTGTTTTAACCCATATAAAGCTTTCTTTAAGTGACACACTTTCCCTTCAGAGCCGATAAAGACAAGACATGGAGGCATTGACATATAGACTTCTTCTTCCAACTCACCGTGAAGGAAAACATTATTTACATCTAGCTGTTGAGGGTCCCACCCTTTACAGGTGGCACAACATAATATGACCCGTATTGTTTTCATTTTTGCCATAGGAGCAAATGTCTCTTGGTAGTCAATACCATAAGTTTGGGTGTAGCCTCTTGCCACCAATCATGTCTTGAATCTCTCCACAATACCTTCAGAGTTCTGCTTTACTGTAAAAAGGTATCGACAACCACCTGTCCTCTTGCCAGTAGGGAGATCGACCAGGTCCTATGTATGGTTCTTTTCTAGAGCTTGGATTTCCTCCATCATCGCCTTTGTCTATTTTGGGTGACCAAATACCTCCTGCCATGTACCGGGATCAAATACAGAGGAAAGAGAAGCGAAAAAGGCTTTACAGGAAGAAGTTAAAGAGGCACATGACACATAGTTAGATAACAGAGTTAAGTGGATGAGCGTATACCTTTCAGAGGGCAATAGATAACTCCAGGGCTGCTGTTGACAAATCCAGTGGCGGCTCTGGTATTATAAGATGCGATTGAGTGTTTGATCTTTTGCTTCTCCGAGTGTACACTCGCAGCTCCTTTTCTCTAAAGATATATTTGGGAATATCCACACTCTCCCCCTGAGTGGTAATGTATAGCAGAGGAATAAGAAGAGGTAGAGTAGGAGCACTCACTTCCAAGTATGAAGACTCCCCCTGAAGCGAGGACTCATAATATGAGGTACTTTCATGAAAAGTGACATCCATAAAGACAAATATTTTCCTACTAGAAGGATGATAACATTTGTACCATTTGTGTGTAGGGGATAATCAATGAACATACAACGAAGGGCACGAGAATCAAGTTTTGTTCGAGTAATGTTATGAATGTGAACAAAACATAAACATCCAAACACACGGGGTACAAGAATAGTAGGAGGGATACCTCTAATATGAAGATGAGTGCGGTTTCCCAGATGACGAGGCGACTTACGATTGATGAGGTAAGCCACAGTAAGAAGGGCATCACCCCAATAGTATTTTGGAAGAGACATCGTAAATAATAAATATCGTGTCACTTCAAGAAGATGACAATTTTTTCGTTTAACAACACCATTTTGTGCAGGAGAATGTACACAAGTGGTTTAATGAACGATGACATGATCACTCAAGTAGTTTTCAAATTTGGTATCCATATATTCACAATCATTATCACTACAAAGAATTTTAATGGTTGCACCAAATTGAGTAGAAATTATTTTATAGAATTTTTAGAGAAAAGTGAACACTTTACTTTTTTTACGCATCAAATAAACCCACGTAGTGCGAGAAAAACAATCAATGAATGTAACAGACCAATGATAACCATAGATCGAAGCAACAGGGCAAGGGCCCCATATATCACTTTTTCTACACATCAAATAAACCCACGTAGTGCGAGAATAACAATCAATGAAAGTAATAAACCAATGATAATCAGAGATCGAAGCAACAGGGCAAGGGCCCATACATCATTATGAGTAACATGAAAATGTACAACAAAAGGTTTAGACACTTGATTGAAAGAGACACGCTTATGTTTAGCAAGTTCACAAACATCACACATCAAAGTTTTAAACACAAAAGATAAAAAATTGGGAAATAATAATTGCACAGTAGTAATAAAGGGATGGCCCAAGCGAAGATGCTAGGTAGTAGCCAATTGAGGGTCGATGAGCATAAAAGGCCCGATGAACAATAACATAAAACACACACAATCCATTACACATTCTACTAGACCCAATCACCTTCTTCGTCTGCAGGTCCTGAAAGACACAGTAAGAAAGTGATGGAACAATTGATGTAGTTTGTAATATGACTAACATATTAGAGGCTCCGAGTAAAAGAAGAAACGTGAAGGGTAGAAGCCAAGGTAGAAGAAGAGCAATTGATAGAGCCTTTTCCTGCAATAGAGAAAAGAGTTCCATCAGTAATGTTTACCTTGTTTTTGCCTGACAATGGTGAATAGGAAACAAACCTGACGATGACCCAGTCATATGATTTGTGGCTCCAGAATCAATGATCCACTGAATGACAGACGATACAACAACAGAGGGGGCACTTGGAGTACCTGAATGAGCAAAGGAAGAAGATGGACCAAATGTGGGCTCCGAGGATAACCCCCGCATTATGCGACAGAGGGTTATCATCTCATCAGTAGAAAAGGTTCCAGGTAGAGACATAGACTCAAAGATCTTGGACACTAGAGGTACTATCATCAATGAAATCAGCCAGGTGAGCAGAGCGAGGAGAGATGAAATTGGAGCGGCCACGACCACGTCCACCAAGGCCCCCACGAGGAACCATTCCACCTCTCGATTTAAGGAGCCCATGTAATTTGAAGCAAATGTCGCGAGTATGTCGACTCTGACCACAACAATCACACATTAAGTGGTCTTTGTCTGTGGACCCGAGCTTAAAGTCCTAAGGATTGGTGCCTCCAGAATGAGAAACAGCAAGAGCAGAACCACTAGAGAGAACCTCTGAACTCCAAGACCGACGACTGTCATATTCCTGCTACCTGTTGGATAATATTATAGGTCTCTGACTGCGGTGAGACTGGAATGCGGCCAAGGATCTGAACAATAATCTGATCAAATTCCCGGTTTAAACCATGTAGAAACTGAAACACTCTGTTCCGATCTTCATGAGCACGAGCAAGGATTGTATCAGCAGTGCAGACAAGGATCAAGGGAGGAAAAATGATCACACTCCTGGTATAGCTGAGTGAACTCCAAATAATAGGCAGACGATAGTTGATCACCCTGTTGAAGGATAAAGATCTTCCTTCGTAGATGAAAGATCTGAGCAATGTTTCCTTTTTAGGAATATGTAGATTCGACACGACTCCAAATATCCTCAGCGGTATCCAAGAATATGTAATTTCGTGCAATAGCCTCTTGTATGGAATTAATCAACCATGACATAACCATAGAGTTCTCTACTTCCCATTCTGCCCATGTAGACGCAGTCTTCTCTGGCTCCTTAATAATCCTATTAATATAGCCAATCAAATGACGACTCTTAAGGGCCAAGGCAATGGATCGAGATCAAAATAAGTAATTTGTTGTATCAAGATGAATCGTGGTAATTTGAGACGTCGTATGATCATAACCAACCCGGGTAGATCTAGCGGGTTGTGATACGTCAAAAAATCAACCACATCAGACATAATGAAATCAAAGAACAAAGAAATGCTGATGAATTTCGGATTGAGTCAAAACAACCACCAGAAGATCGCCCAAAAAGGTCGTTTTTGGAAAATATACTGGACACCACTAATATGACTGTCTGGGATCCTTGAGTGCTGAAGTCAAATGAGGCTTGAAGGAGTAGGTAGAGCCCTTTTCTTGAGAGAAAACAAATGGAGAGGTAGAACCCTAGATCAACGATATAGGAAGATCTAATGGAGCGATTAATTGATCCCCCTAGTAGGAGGTAGAGGAAGGAAAAAAGATGCTTTTTTGAAAAAATGGGGCACATCAAACGGTTGTTGGAGGAGCAGCCATCCGGAGTGCGCCGATCCGCCTGTGTGCCGATCAGTAGACTAATGCACCGTCAGCGCTGCTGATGACAGTGAAGGGAGAGAAGCGAGGTTGTTGGAACTCCTTATTACTGATTTGGGCTAGAATTACTATTAGGTTTTTTTATTTTGACACAACTTGTATAGACTAGGGTCATATTTTATTTCCAGAGTTGTTTCAGAAGGCTTTCCAGAGATGCTCAGTTCGACGAACTCAGAACTCAGTTCGACTAACTTGGATCTCAAACTCTGAGCTTAGTTCGACGAACTCTGAGATCAGTTCGACGAATGCATAACTCAGCTCGACGAAAGTAAAACTCATTTCATTCAAGATCAGTTCGACGAATTTCAAGCTCGGGTCGACAAAATACTTGCTAAGTTTGACGAATTAGACAGTTTCTATATTAACAGACGGCAGAATGATTTCAAATGTTTGGTAACTGAAACTCTGATATTTAATGCTAAATATTCTAACGAATATAGTCGTTTAAGACAACATTAAATATGAATTTATTACAGAGTTTAAAATCTAATTAATTCCAAGACAGTTGCAAATTCTCAAGGGATTCTTCAGACATTTCAAGAATCGTTTTATTTCAAATATTGAATTCTTCCCTAACAACATATATATATCTATAAAAGATTGCTGTTTAAAAAGATTTTGATACACAGAGATTTTGAGATATACAAATATTATGCTTCAGACTCTTCTTGAGAGACATCTAAATTCTTATCTTTCTGAAATATCTACTGGAGAGCAAAAATATACAAGAAGGCCTACACCCTGAAAAAAAATCTCCTCACTTGATCACAATCTCTATTCAAATCAGGGGAAGCTTTTCGCAACATCATCCACTAAGTTTTCTCAGAGATTCTTGACAGAGAAGACAACATCAACTCTTTTAGTTTATTCTTTAAACTGTGTACATGGTTCTAACTCCCTTCAAAAGTTGAACACTTGGTTCATAAGTCACTTGATCAAAAGACTTAAGTTTGGTTTTGGGTACCTGATCAAAAGCCCAAAGGGTTGCTAGATCTCCCTTAGAAAATAAATATTCTTGTGACAGAGTACCTGATCAAAAACCTGTAGTGAATTCCTAACAGGATGGTAGAAGAGTAGACGTACCCAGATTTATTAAACTACTATAAAATTCTTGTGTTGTCTGTGATTGTTTCTTTTTATTTGTGTGCTGTGTATATCATATTATCTATATAAATATCACTAATTTTTAAAATTGATATAGAGATAAATTAAAGTTTTTAAAATACTCTATTCACCCCTCCTGTAGAGTAAGTTAGATCTATCCCTTCACTTTCAATTAGTATCAGAGAGAAGTTAGTGTTTTTACAGATTAACACCTGAACCAATAGATCCTGATAGATCTTATTTTAGCTAGAAGTTTGATTTTATCATGACACAAAATAAGGACTATGCAGACACTAGACCTCATATTTGCAATCTTAATAAGTTTGCACTATGGAAGACAAAGATTAGATTATATATGAATTTTATTGATGATGATATCTACAATTCAATTTTGACAGGTCCACCTTTACCATTAGTAGCACCAAGCACCAGTGCTACACCTCCACCAGAATGGACAGAGGCTCAGAGAAAAGCAAAAACTGCTGATGCAAAGGCTATGAATATACTAGCCCAAACAATGTCTGATGATATTTTTACAGAAGGTTGCTGAATCCACCTCAGCAAAAGACATTTGAGACTCCCTCTCTGCAATGGTAGCTGGATCAGCAGATGAAAGAAAAGACAGAAGATCTCACATGATTTCTCAATATGATAATTTCAAAAAAGGAGAAACTGAATCTGTTGCTGATATGTATACAAGACTCAGTCTATAATCAATGAACTGAAGACCTTGAAAAAAGACATTTCATTAACAAAAGTAAATGACAAAATTCTCATGTATTTTCCTAGCACATGAGATTCAAGAATTTGGTCAATTAGAGAAGTCAGAAGTGTGAATGAAATTTCAACAGAAATTTTATTCGGCAAGCTCAAATCATATGAGCAGCTCATCAAAACAAGAGAAGCTGAATAAATTATCTTATCCTCAGTACAGAAGGACAAGAGTATTGCTTTCCAAGCAACTGAAGAGGAAGAACAACTTCGAGAGAATGAAGAACTCATGAGTCTTTTGGCCAAAATTTTTTACAAAATGACCCGGTAAGATTTTAGGAGAAGATTTTCCAGAAACAAGGATAAGTCAAGGTATGACAAAACACATACTAAAGAAATTATTTGCTATGGTTGCAGGAAACCGGGACACATTCTTCCAGAATGTCCTGAAAATCAGAAGAAAGATAAGAAAAAGGAGAAAGACTTCAAGAAGCATTCAAGCAAACCCTCTTCCAGTAAACACAGACAGAAGGAGAGAGACTTTGTACCTGAAACATGGAGTGATACAGACACTAAATCTTCATTCAGTTCAAGTGAAGATGAAGAAGAATCAAAAGCTAAAGAAGTCTGTTTGATGACAATCAATGCATCAAACAACAATTCTGAATCTGAATCTGAGTCAGAAGAGGAACAAGTAATTTCAAAATTTGATTTTACATCAGAACAATTCAGAATAGATTTTAAATTGCTTTGTAAAGATTTGATAAAATCTGAGAAGAAAATAAAATTTCTCAGAGATAAGTTAACTGAATTAAATAATCTATATTCAAAAAATATTAAACTTAAAGAAGAATTGCAAATTTATAAGGAACAAATAGTTTTGTTAGAAAACAAATTATCAAAGGCTAAGAAGTTTGAAAAATCTCTTAATGTGAGAAGTATCAAACTGATGAATATTACAAGTACAATCAATGCCATATTAAATGACAGACTTGACTTGAGAGCTTCATCAAGTCAACCTCCAATTCTTAAGAAAAATATTTTAACTATCCCTGTAAAATTTATATCTGCTAACAAAAAAAATATTAGAAATCACAAATAACGATACTGAAGTTTTTAAATCAAAATCATTTTTAAAACAGAATAAAAATTTTCAGAAATATAATGTTCAATAGAATTCGTCGAACAGAGATAGACGAACGTTGAATACATGAAATGAGTATAGTTATTCATTGAATGGTGCTCGACGAAATCACTATTATTCGTCGAACGGAGCTCGACGAAATTAGAATAATTCGTCGAACTTAAATTCTTCAAATAGAAAATTTAATTTTTTTCAAAAAAATAATCATACTCAAAAGTTTATAAATCCTTTTACTGAGTGGATTATTCTTCACAGGAGATATTATGCACTTGAATATAAAAATCAACATGAATACTCTTATTTTTCTACTGATTATGTCAAAAAATTAGGACTCAAGGTAATCTGGGTCAAGAACACCTAACTTGTTTTAAATAAAAGAAAAGAACTATCCTAGCACAGAGGAACAATGATATTTGGATAGTGGTTGCTCTAAACACATGACATGAAGAAAAGCTAATCTAAGAGACTTCAAAGTAAAGCTTGGACCAAAAGTCATATTTGGAGACTCCAATTTTGGCCAAACAGAGAGCTATGACAAAATAAAAGTTGAAGTAGTTACCTTCAGAATGGTAGCTTATGTGAAAGGTCTTAAGCATAACCTTATCAGCATCAGTCAACTATGTGATGAAGGTTATCATGTATTATTTAATAAATTTTTATGCTTTATTACATCCAATGATAACAAAATTGTTTTATCTGGGGTTAGACAATGTAACATATGTTTAGTCAACTTTAATTTAGCTAAATCTGAAATATGTTTGTTTAATCAGATAAGTAAAACAAATGAATTTTGACATAAAAGATTAAGACATGTAAATCTTAGAACTATTGCTAAATTGTCTAAGGACAATCTTGTCAGAGGACTACCTTCTGAATCTTATAAGAAGGAAGGACTTTACAGGGCTTGTCAATTAGGTAAGCGAACTAAAAATAATTTTAAATCCATATCTAAAAGTGATTCACCCAAAATTTTGTATTTGCTACATATGAACCTTTTTGGACCTATTGCAATACAAAGTTTCGGAGGAAAGTCATACATTTTAGTAATTGTTGATGACTTTTCAAGATTCACTTGGGTGTTCTTTCTTAGTAACAAGTCTGATAACTTCAAAATTCTTACAGACTTTCTCAGGAATATCAAGATTGAGTATTTTACTCAGATTGCATTGATCAGAAGTGATCATGACACTGAGTTTGAATCTCTTCTGATGAGAGAATTCTGTGGAAAGAAGGAATCAGACAGTGTTTCTTTGCTCATAGAACTCCTCAACAAAATGTGGTGTCAGAAAGGAAAAATAGAACCCTAATTGAATCTGCTGGAACATTACTTGCAGATGCTCACTTACCCCTATCCTTTTGGGTATAGACAGTAAGTACAACAAATTATATTCTTAACAGAAATCTCATTCATAAACTCAAGAGTAAGACTTCTTATGAATTGCTTAAAAATAAGAAACCTATATAAGTTATTTTAAAATTTTTGGATGTAAATGCTATTTTCATAATAATGACAAGAAACATTTAAGAAAATTTGAAGGCAAAACTGCAGAAGGAATATTTCTTGGATATTCTCATGTCAGCAATGTACAACCCCGTATTCGCAGAGTGGGGGTCCTCCCGGCAGACGCAGGACCAGATGAGTTTTTAAGCTTTTGGTGTGATTTGCACTCTTAGTGGCCAATTTAGGCATAGACCTTGGAATATACTAGTAGGGGGAGGAAAAATCTGCCTCCACCCAATGACCCCTTTTTGGGGGGTGGGTGCGACAAGTTGGCTGACACCCGCCCCGGCCTAATAAGTGCAAGGTGGGAGTAGCACGACCGGCTGGAGGCCAAAACCCCGCCCCCTGCACTCTCGCCCCGGGCGGTCAGCTCGCGGGGGCGAGAGCGGCCTGCGGCCAGGCTCTCGCCCCGGGCGGTCAGCTCGCGGGGGCGAGAGCGGCCTGCGGCCATGCTCTCGTCCGGGCGGCTAGCTCGCGGGGGCGAGAGCGGCCTGCGGCCAGGCTCTCTGCCCAGGCGGTCAGCTCGCGGGGGCGAGAGCGACATGTGGCCAGGCTCTCGCCCCGGGCGGCTAGCTCGCGGGGACGAGAGCGGCCTGCGGCTTGGCTCTCGCCCCGAGCGGTCAGCTCGCGGGGGCCAGAGCGGCCTGCAGCCAGGCTCTCGCCCCCGGCGGTCAGCTCGTGGGGGCGAGAGCGGCCTGCGGCCAGGCTCTCGCCCCGGGCGGTCAGCTCGCGGGGGCGAGAGCGGCTTACGGCCAGGCTCTCGCCCCGGGCGGTCAGCTCGCGGGGGCGAGAGCGGCTTGTGGCCAGGCTCTCGCCCCGAGCGGTCAGCTCGCGGGGGCGAGAGCGGCCTGCGGCCAGGCTCTCGCCCCGGGCGGCTAGCTCGCGAGGGCGAGAGTGGCCTGCGGCTAGGCTCTCGCCCCAGGCGGTCAGCTTGCGGGGGCAAAAGCGGCCTGCGGCCAGGCTCCCGCCCTGGGCGTGGAGCTCTTCGACGGGGGTCACCTGCTCGTCTCGGGTGCCCGGGGAGATGGGGGGTATGGCTCCTCCCGCCCTTGGACCTCTTTTGGCCATGCTTTTACCGTTATACCCTCGGGGCGGAATTACCTCTTTACCCACCGGTGTGGCTGTTTTCTATTGGCCCAAGGCCTTTCTGTCTTAGGGGTATTGTTGACATTTTGGTTCATGAGATTTGGAAAACTATAAATAGACCCTTAAAGGTACCTTGGAGAGCATTGGATCTGGGCCACAAAAATCCCTTTGCTTTCTTCCTCCAAGACATCTAGCTCAACATTGTCTAGAGAGGGGGAGACTTCAAAGGTCTTCCGGGTGTGAGGTGAGACCTCCGCGCTAGAGCCGAGGGTCTGTTTCTAGCTTTTTGGTCCTTTGGTCCGTGACGTTCTCCCGAGTGTAGTAGGTGTGAGGTCACCCCTCTTTTGGGACCCCGAACTCCACATAGGTCATTTTTGGCTTCAACACTTTTGGTGCGGTGAGCGTGGAGAGGGACCAGCACAGAAGATCTCGGGAGAGTGCCATGACTGGAGGTCAGGGAGGTAGTGATGATCTCGGCGAGCTCCCCAGCCCAGGACCCTTTGTAGGGAGGCAGGAGTTCATGGCCTCCATCCAAGGCATCATGGAGATGCTGCGAAACATTGCTCCTCAGGGTGACAGCTCCACCCCGACCCCCCAGGAGCTAGCTGCCCCCCTCTTGACGAGATGACCCCAGCAGGGGGAGAAAGAATTGCACCAGGAAGAAGGCCTGGAAAAGAGAGGATGGGAGAGGGAGTCGAGCGAGACCTCACCGGCCGGGAGTTGTTCTCCAGCCCGGCGAGTGCCAGCCTCCCAGCCGAGCAGGTCGCGCGAGTAGAGGTGGCGAGACCACCCCTCAGGGGGTCACCTTTTAGCGAGCTGATCATCTCAGCTCCCGTTCCCGAGGGGTTCCGAGAGCCCGACATGACTTACTATACCGGGAAGGATGACCCCGTCCAGCACCTGCAGTGGTTCGAGGATGCCGTCTCCATCAGGCCGATGACGGATGCCTTCAAGTGTTGCCTCTTTGCGATCACGTTGAAGGAGAAGGCGAGGGACTGGTTTTATCAACTCCCTCCGAGGTCGATCTATTGGTTCGAGGACTTGAGCCGGAGTTTCCAGCTTCGCTTCTCCACCTCGAAGAAGAGGAAGAAGAGTCCTGAGTCCATCTTCCTGATAAGGCAGGGGGTCGAGGAGTCGCTGACCCGTTACGTTGACAGGTTCCAAGAGGGGATCCAGGATGTCCAGGAGATGCCAGGGTATGCCCTCCAGATGGCGTTCACGGTGGGGTTGCGCGAGGGGTTCTTCAAGATGACGGTCCCACTGTCAGGCTCTCACTAGCTGGCAGGACAGACGTACCTCTCGTGGAAGCCCAAGTCCCTTTGCTCCGATGATGGTCCCGCTGTCAGACTCTCACTAGCTGGCAGGGCAGGCGTACCTCTCGTAGAAGCCCAAGTATCTTTGCTCCGATGACGGTCCTGCTGTCAGGCTCTCATTAGCTGACAGGGCAGACGTACCTCTCGTGGAAGCCCAAGTACCTTTGCTCCGATGATGGCCCCGCTGTCAGACTCTCACTAGCTGGCAGGACATGCGTACCTCTCGTGGAAGACCAAGTACCTTTGCTCCGATGACGGTCCCGCTGTCAGGCTCTCACTAGCTGGCAGGGCAGGCGTACCTCTCGTGGAAGCCCAAGTCCCTTTGCTCCGATGATGGTCCCGCTGGCAGGGCAGGCGTACCTCTCGTGGAAGCCCAAGTCCCTTTGCTCCGATGATGGTCCCGCTGTCAGGCTTTCACTAGCTGACAGGGCAGACGTACCTCTTGTGGAAGCCCAAGTCCCTTTGCTCCGATGATGGTCCCGCTGTCAGGCTCTCACTAGCTGACAGGGCAGGCGTACCTCTCGTGGAAGCCCAAGTCCCTTTGCTCTGATGATGGTCCCGCTGTCGGGCTCTCACTAGCTGGCAGGGCAGGCGTACCTCTCGTGGAAGCCCAGTGTTTTTTACCCGGAGGGGGTCTCGCCACCCAGGCTCCCATCTGCTGGCATGACAGGTTGACCTCTCCGGGAGGTTTATTGTTTTTTACCCGGAGGGGGTCTCGCCACCCAGGCTCCCATCAGCTGGCCTGGCAGGTTGACCCCTCCGAGAGATTTAGTGTTTTTTACCCGGAGGGGGTCTCGCCACCCAGGCTCCCATCAGCTGGCATGACAGGTTGACCCCTCTGGGAGGATGAGTGTTTTTTACCTGGAGGGGGTCTCGCCACCCAGGCTCCCATCAGCTGGCATGACAGGTTGACCCCTCTGGGAGGTTCAGTGTTTTTTACCCGGAGGGGGTCTCGCTACCCAGGCTCCCATCAGCTGGCATGACAGGTTGACCCCTCCAGGAGGTTTAATGTTTTTTACCCGGAGGGGGTCTCGCCACCCAGGCTCCCATCAGCTGGCATGAAAGTTTGACCCCTCCGGGAGGTTTAGTGTTTCTTACCCGGAGGGGGTCTCGCCACCCAGGCTCCCATCAGCTGGCATGACAGGTTGACCCCTCCGGGAGGTTTAGTGTTTTTTACCCGGAGGGGGTCTCGCCACCCAGACTCCCTTCACCTGGCATGACAAGTTGACCCCTCTGGGAGGTTGAGTGTTTTTTACCCGGAGGGGGTCTCGCCACCCAGGCTCCCATCAGCTGACATGTCAGGTTGACCCCTCCGGGAGGCCAGGTATTTCCGGCTCTAAGTAGATCACTCAGCGAAGACGTTGGGTTGGATGTTTCTTTCCGATCTTATGCCATCTCGAAAAGAGCGGGGATTGTGTACAACCCCGTATTCGCAGAGTGGGGGTCCTCCCGACAGGCGCAGGATCAGATGAGTTTTTAAGCTTTTGGTGTGGTTTGCACTCTTAGTGTCCAATTTAGGCATAGCCCGTGGAATATACTAGTAGGGGGAGGAAAAATCTGCCTCAACCCAATGACCCCTTTTTGGGGGGCGGGTGCGACAAGTTGGCTGACACCCGCCCCGACCTAATAGGTGCAAGGTGGGAGCAGCAGGACCAGCTGGAGGCCAGAACCCCGCCCCCTGCACTCTCGCCCCGGGCGGTCAGCTCGAGGGGGCGAGAGCGGCCTGCGGCCAGGCTCTCGCCCCGGGCAGTCAGCTCGCGGGGGCTAGAGCGGCCTGCGGCCAGGCTCTCGCCCTGGGCGTCTAGCTTGCGGGGGCGAGAGCGGCCTGCGACCAGGCTCTCGGCTCGGGCGGTCAGCTCGCGGGGGCGAGAGCGGCCTGCGGCCAGTCTCTCGCCCCGGGCGGCTAGTTCGCGGGGACGAGAGCGGCCTGCGGCCTGGCTCTCGCCCCGGGCGGTCAGCTCGCGGGGGAGAGAGCGGCCTGCGGCCAGGCTCTCGCCCCGGGCGGTCCTGCGAGAGCGGCCTGCGGCCAGGCTCTCGCCCCGGGCGGTCAGCTCGCGGGGGCGAGAGCGGCCTGCGGCCAGGCTCTCGCCCCGGGCGGCCAGCTCGCGGGGGCGAGAGCGGCCTGCGACCAGGCTCTCGCCCCGGGCGGTCAGCTCGCGGGGGCGAGAGCGGCCTGCGGCCAGGCTCTCGCCCCGGGCGGTCAGCTCGCGGGGGCGAGAGCGGCATGCGGCCAGGCTCTCGCCCCGGGCGGTCAGCTCGCGGGGGCGAGAGCGGCCTGCGGCCAGGCTCTCTCCCCGGGACGGTCAGCTCGCGGGGGCGAGAGCGGCCTGCGGCCAAGCTCTCGCCCCGGGCGGTCAGCTCGCGGGGGCGAGAGCGGCCTGCAGCCAGGTTCTCGCCCCGGGCGGTCAGCTCGTGGGGGCGAGAGCGGCCTGCGGCCAGGCTCTCGCCCCGGGCGGTCAGCTTGCGGGGGCGAGAGCGGCCTGCGGCCAGGCTCTCGCCCTGGGCGGCTAGCTCGCGGGGGCGAGAGCGGCCTGCGGCCAGGCTCTCGCCCCGGGCGGTCTGCTCGCGGGGGCGAGAGCGGCCTGTGGCCAGGCTCTCGCCCCGGGCGGTCTGCGGCCAGGCTCTCGCCCCGGGCGGTCTGCTCGCGGGGGCGAGAGCGGCCTGCGGCCAGGCTCCCGCCCCGGGCGGGTAGCTTTTCGACGGGGGTCACCTGCTCGTCTCGGGTTCCCGTGGAGATGGGGGGTATGGCTCCTCCCGCCCTTGGACCTCTTTTGGCCATGCTTTTACCGTCATACCCTCGGGGCAGAATTACCTCTTTACCCCCCGGTGTGACTGTTTTTATTGACCCAAGGCCTTTTTGTCCTAGGGATATTGTTGACATTTTGGTCCATGAGATTTGAAAAACTATAAATAGGCCTTAAGGGTGCCTTGGAGAGCATTGGATCTGGGCCACAAAAATCTCTTTGCTTTCTTCCTCCAAGACATCTAGCTCAGCATTGGCTAGGGAGGGGGAGACTTCAAAGGTCTTCCGGGTGTGAGGTGGGACCGCCGCGCTAGAGCCGAGGGTCTGTTTCTAGTTTTTTGGTACTTTGGTCCGTGACGTTCTCCCGAGTGTAGTAGGTGTGAGGTCACCCCTCTTTTGGGACCCCGAACTACACAAGGTCATTTTTGGCTTCAACAAGCAAGACTTATAGAGTTTACAGTAAATCTACCTTTAAAATAGAAGAATCCATACATGTATCATTTGATGAAACTAACATGCTTTACAAAGAGAGGAATACCTATACCATAGATTTTTTTCAAGTACCTATACTATGTGAGAAACTAGATGAATTAACCTTAACACAAGAGAATACTTTGCAGCCTTCTAAACAGATTGCTGAAGACAGTGATGAAGATAATCATGAAATTTATGTTGAAAAAGTAATTGCTAATGAAATTCCACAAGAGAAATTAACAACACAAATCATTGAAAAATCAACTCCACTTGTTGATTATGTCACTCTTAGAGATCATCCTAGATTTCAAGTGATTGAAGACATATCAGCTGGTGTGCAAACAAGACATCAACTCAATCAAGATCAGATGCACACATGTTTTCTATCTCAGATTGAGCCTCAATCAATAAAAGATGCAAAACAAGATCCTCAATGGATTATTGCAATGCAAGAGAAACTCATTCAGTTTGAGAGAAGTAGAGTTTGAGACTTAGTTTCAAGACTCAAAAATTATGCAGTAATTGGAACCAAATGAGTCTTCAGGAATAAATTGGATGCTCAAGAAGTTATAGTGACAAATAAAGTAGACTGGTAGCTCAAGGTTATTCACAGAAGAAAGCAATAGATTACGATCAAACATTTGCTCCTGTTGTAAGATTAGAAACTATCAGAATAGTTCTTGCTTTTGATGCATTCAAGAAATTCGAAGTATACCATATAAATGTAAATAGTGCATTCCTGAATGAAGACATCAAAGAGAAAGTATATGTGGAACAACATACAAGTTTTATCTATTCAACTTACTCTTCTCATGTATTTATGCTTAATAAAGCTCTTTATGTTAAACAAGCTCCAAGAGCTTGGTATGAGACCCTTGCTAATTTTCTATTGGAAAATAAATTTTGTAAAAACAAGATAAATAAAATTTTATTTTTCAGATATCATAAAACTGAAATTTTACTAGTTCAAATATATGTTTATGATATAATTTTTGGTTTTACTGATTCCGAACTATGCAAAAGGTTTTATGACCTAATGCATTCTAAGTTTGAAATGAGTAGCATGAGTGAATTATCTTATTTTCTTAGTTTACAAGTGAAACAAACATCTGATGACATCTTCATATCTCAATCTAAATATGCTAAAGAGCTTATTAAAAGATTTGGGATGTCAAATGGCTCTTCTATGAAAACACCAATGCCTACTAATGCTATAGTTAATAATGATGATCAAGGCAAATCTGTTGATCAGAAACCATATAGAACTATCATTGAGTCTCTATTATATTTAACAGCAAGTATACCAGATATTATGTTTGCAAGCTGTATTTGTGCTAGGTTTCAGGTTAACCCTAAATAATCACACTTTATTTTAGTAAAAAAAAATTTGAGATATATAAAGAGTTGTCCTAATCTAGGACTCTGGTATCCTATTGAGTCAGGATTTGAATTTATTGGATTCACAGATGCTGACTATGCTGGATGCAGAGTTGACAGAAAAAACACATCAGGAACTTGTTATTTTCTTGGTGATAAGCTTGTGTCATGGTTTTGCAAGAAGCAAACATCTGTCTCCACTTCAACTGTTGAAGCTGAATATATTGCAGCAAGTAGTTGCTGTTCACAGCTTTTGTGGATTCAAAATCAACTACTAGATTATGGATTCACCTTAAATAATTCTATTATATACTGTGATAATACCAGTGCAATTTCAATTGCACAGAATCCAGTTCTCCATAGTAGGACTAAACATATAAAAATAAGACACCACTTTATCAGGGATAATGTGGATAAAAATAAAATTAAACTTGTATTTATACCTACTGATTTACAAAGAGCAGACTTTTGTACCAAACCATTAGATGAAAAAAAACATAATTTTTTTTTAAATTAGTTAGGTATGATTGATGGCGAGACACTAAATTTATTTTAAACGGAGATCGACGAATTGTGAACTTTTCGTCGAACGAAGATCGACGAATTGTGAGCTTTTCGTCGAACGACGAATTGAGAACTTTTTGTCGACCGGAGATCGACCGAGTGTGAAATCTTTCGTCGAATGGAGCTCGAAGAATTGTGCACCTTTTGATGAATTGTTTTTCGTCCATTTAACTTCTGAAAACTTATATTAGGTTTTCATCGAACTCCGTCCCGCGCATTCTCCATTTCTCTTCTCTTGTACTTGATCGTTTTGTTTCGTTGGATAATGGCGGTGTCGCAAGCGATTCTTACAGCGATGAAGTTCGATGCAGGATTCGATATCGACATGGATTCTTTTCAATATTCAGATCAAATCTTTCAGGACATCTTGCAACTATTTGAGGCACAACATCTGCATAATTTTATGTCCACCCGAATCAAGCTCCCCGTCACAGAAATAAAGGAATGAGTTTATACTGCAAAGGTTCATGATCTTACAACCGTTACTATATCAATCTCAAGTCATCAAGTTTTACTTACCCCTGCGATTTTATCTGAAATTTTTTGTTTTAGCCAATGAAGAAGATGAATTAGAATTATGTAAGACAGAATTTGATATTATGCTAGATAGAATGAGTCACTCACAAGGAAACCCTAACCATTTATTGAAAAAGAACTTTTCTGTAGAATACAAATTTCTAGCCGATATGGTTGAGAAAGTTCTTCTGGGCAAACATTCAGCCCATGACTATGTCACCAGACACCAGTTTCTGTTGATGTGTGCTCTGGTTGACCAGAAGAACATTAATTGAGGAACAATTCTGTTTGATTCTATTAAGAAGAAAATTAACAAACAGAATGTATGTTATGAGAGAATTTTGGACATTTTTCTCCAGACCAAATGTCCAGAGGTTTTGGTCTCACAGACTGTATATATTAATGCATCTAAGAGGATCACCTTTGCTCTGTTTGGTAAATGAGAGAGGGTGATTCCTAAGCCATCCAGGGTTGAATCTTCTCGGGCAGCTTTTGAAAGCACTAGGGCTGTCCCAACTACTCTCCCTACTCCACAAGAAGATTCTCACCTTGTTTCTTCCACTCCACAATCTCCACATCATTCCCCCAGACCTTCCATACCACCTTCTCTACAACCTAATTTTTCTGAAGAAGTTCCATCCTCAGTCTTTCATGTAGACTCCCCAGCTCATCAATCACCTCCCTCATCTCCACCTCACTCATCTCCACCTCACTCATCTCCACCTCATTCATCTCCACCTCACTCATCTCCACCTCACTCATCTCCACCTCATTCATCTCCACCTCACTTATCTCCATCTCACCTATCTCTACCTCAATTACCCATCCAGGAGACAATTCCTGATGACATTCCCTCCGTCATCAATCCTCCATCTATACCGCAGACTTTCTATCTCTGTACAAACTGTGCTAACAGATCAACTCCCTCTTCATCTACTCAGAATCCATCCTCTGCCACTACTCAGAATCCACCTGAGTTTATGTATCTAGATTTCTCATCCATTGCCACTCAACTTCTTGATTTCATCACTCCTACACTCAAGAAGCTCTTGGATGAATCTTTGGCTCCTGTTGTGGCTTCTATTTCTGAACTCTCTTCTAAAGTTTCCTCTTCCCATTTTTGTCCCTTCTTCTGGGGGCCTAGATTCAGTTTTCCCTGGATCTAGGTAGGGGGAGATGCTTGATGAAGAAGCTCCAAATGTAAAAGCTCCAGTTGCAGCAACTGTTTTTGTTGAAGTGCATGATACAAAATTGATAGTTGAGGATGTGTGTTCAGACCCTCCAGAGATTATTACTGTTAGTAATTTCATCATTAATCCCACAGTTAATGTATATTTTTTACTATCAGACTTTAATTTACTGCATAGTCATATGACCAGCCTACCAGATTTTGGAGAGGATCTTTCTAAAACAATAGTTTGTTATTCTGCTCCTATTGATACTTCTGCCTTAGAACAACTTTTAAAAGATATTTCTACCATTTTGCTCCTACCTCACAGACTATGATGATTGATGATCCAATCCCACAGACTGTTATGATTGATGAGATAATGAATAATCCTGAGCAGGTTCATTCTCCTCCTAAATGGGATGAATCTCTCATGCCTAAGTCTGATGATCTGCCTAATAAGGATAAGGAAAAGGTAGATAAATTAGTTAAACTAATTGATGAATTATATGAATACCCAGAAGTGCAGTCTGATGATAATACAGATTCTGATGAATCAGAAAATTCTAGTAATAAGAAAAGGAAAAGCAGAAAAAGGCTCAAGCCAAGGTTGTTCCTCAACCTTCTTCTACTGCTGATATCCCCTACTACATTTTGCATGAGATAACTCTTACTCCAGACCATCCAAGTTGGATGAGGTATTCTACAAATGAGCAGAAAAGAAGGAAGAAAATGAAAAGATTTCATTCACATCCAAAAGCTTGGAGTGGTCCTCGTCCTCCTCTAGCAACAGGATCTACAGGTACTTCATCTTCTTCTCAGAGGCCTATCTCTCACTCTTCTAAAACAACACAGTACAGACAAGATAGACCTACAAGACAAGACAGACCTACATAGTCTGAGACTTATGACAGACAAAGCTGTCAGCAATATTCTAGCCCAGACAGGCCGGCCTCTCCTGTAATTGAACCAGAATTAGATCCTGTATACATAATGACAAGGTTCAAAGAACAAGTTGCACTCTCTCAGATAAGGAAGACAAGAACTGAAGGTAAAAATACCTCTCAGTTTACTACTATGTCTTCATACAGACAACAAGAATTCGACAGATATCAGAAGAAAAGTATGTTTAATGTTAATGAATATATGAGCTTGCATCCAGAGGCTGTTGTTCCCACAGTCTCCTCCCAGAAGATTATTGGTGCTTAAGATCTGAAGCTAAACAAAAGGGAGTCAGATGATCCCACAAGACAACTGGTTTTTACTAAGTCTTCTTCAGATCCTTCAGCTGATGCATCTCAGAAGAATTCCTAACTTTAATTATGTTTTTTATTGTTGATATAACTTTCCTTTAACTTTTTATATCTGCTGAACATTTATGATTCTGCCAGATAATTTATGCTGTGTGTTTTTCTTGTTTGATAGTATCCTCACCCAAATAAGGGGAGATTGTTGGAACTCCTTATTACTGATTTGAGCTATGATTACTATTAGGTTTTTTTATTTTGACCCAACTTGTGTAGACAAGAGTCATATTTTATTTCCAGAGTTGTTTCAGAAGGCTTTCCAGAGATGCTCAGTTCGACGAACTCAGAACTCAGTTCGATGAACTCAGAACTCAGTTCGACCAACTCAGATCTCAAACTCTGAGCTTAGTTCAACGAACTCTGAGCTCAGTTCGACGAACTCTGAGCTCAGTTCGACGAACGCATAACTCAGCTCGACGAGAGTAAAGCTCAGTTCATCCAAGATCAGTTCGACGAATTTCAAGCTCAGGTCGACGAAATACTTGCTGAGTTCGACGAATCAGACAGTTTTTATATTAACAGAAGGCAAAATGATTTCAAATGTTTGGTAACTGAAACTCTGATATTTAATGCTAAATATTCTAACGAATATTGCCGTTTAAGGCAGCATTAAATATGGATTTATCACAGAGTTTAAGATCTAATTAATTCCAAGACAGTTACAAATTTTCAAGAGATTCTTCAGACGTTTCAAGAATCGTTTTATTTCAAATATTGAATTCTTCCCTAACAACATATATATATCTATAGAAGATTGCTGCTTAAAAAGATTTTGACACACAGAGATTTTTGAGATATACAGATATTTTGCTTCAGACTCTTCTTGAGAGACATTCAAATTCTTATTTGTCTGAAAATATACAGATGTTTTGCTTCAGACTCTTCTTGAGAGACATCCAAATTCTTATCTGTCTGAAATATCTACTGGAGTGCAAAAATATACAAGAAGGCCTACACCCTGAAGAAAAGTCTCCGCCCTTAATCACAATCTCTATTCAAATTAGGGGGAGATTTTTGCAACATCATCCACTAAGTCTTCTCAGAGATTCTTGATAGAGAAGTCAACATCAACTCTTTTAGTTTATTCTTTAAACTGTGTACAAAGTTCTAACTTGCTTTAAAAGTTAAACATTTGGTTCATAAGTCACCTGATTAAAAGACTTAAGTTTGATTTTTGGGTACCTGATCAAAAGCCCAAAGGGTTGCTAAATCTTTCTTAGAAAATAGATCTTCTGGTGACAGGGCACCTGATCAAAAACCTGTAGTGGATTCCTATCAGGGTGGTAGAAGAGTAGACATACCCAGATTTATTGGGGAACTACTATAAAATACTTGTGTTGTTTGTGATTGTTTTTTTTATTTGTGTGCTGTGTATATCATATTATCTATATATATATCACTAATTTTTAAAACTGCTCTAAAGATAAATTAAAGTTTTTAAAATACTCTATTCATCCCCCTCTAGAGTAAAGTTAGATCTATCCCTTCACTTTCAGAGGTGGAGGGAGAGAAGAGAGGCGGGAGGCTGACGGCGGGGCTGCCGGTTCGAGCGGAGGCGACCGACGGTTGAGCGGATAGGGCATACCACGGGATGGCTCTGATACCATGTCAAACCGTGAAATGCATATATTATTTTGAATAATAATATAGCCGTTTATATATACTAGAGGGTAATAGAAGAGGAGAAATAAAACAAAATATTCGTATATTTCTAACATAAAGTTTCTGCTAAGTAGTGTGAAGAAGAAAAAAGTATGAATCTGCGACCATGTTGGCTCCATGTTTGATCATTTCACCCAAGGTTGAAGGCAATCTACAAGAAGTAATAGTTTCTGCAAAGTCCTGTCTGTAAATGTTTTTCTATATAGATTTGATTATGGATGTTCCCTTCGGCAATGGGTCTACTAATTTCCTGTGGAGTATTATTTATGTTTAACATTCATCTTTACTTTTCTGTACAGTTTATAGGCTCCTATTGTAGCCAATGCATCCTAAGGGTTACAGCTTATTAAATTCACCATGTCTTATATTAATTTACATTTTATATTTAATCTCCGAACTAACAATTTCTATGACGAATTGCCATTGGTTTGATTTATCCAATTAGTGCATCAACGTTGAAGCAAGAAGCAATTCCACGAGCATACTGAATTTGGCATATTATAACGTTTAACGTAATTGTTGTTATGCAAGTTATTTTAACTTTATGGTTTTGATATTTCTACGTGACTTACAGAAATTGTTTTAATGATAACTTAGGTTACAAACAGTCGGTTGCAAATGCATTCGTCCTTGGTTCGAAGGCTTGTCCTTGATAAAGTCATGGAGGTTTGTCTTTAATAAGCCGATATAATTTTGTTTTATACATGCTATGAATAAGTTTATGGATTTCAAATATCATAAATTTGGAAATCAAATTTACCAAATGCTTTGCCTCCTTCAAAATTGTTGCTTGTTTTCTATCCGGTTCGTCATCTATACCACTATAATTGTCTCTGCTCATTTCTTTGCCATTGATATCTGTACTTTATGTGGCATACCAACCACTAATGTTCTCCACTCTGAAGAAAGTTGTCAATGTTACAGACCTGCTTGTTCTAGGAGAAACTCATTGTGATAGAGACTCAAAGCAAAATGCATTAGATAGTAGAAAAAGTACGATACAATTGGGGACAAGCTCCCGCGAACTCTCAGAAGCTGAATCCTCCAAAGAGCTCCTCTCTCAATAGAGAGTCAAAAGATTATTGATTCAAAGCTCCATACTCCTACCTTTACCCTTATATAGATGATGGAGGGCTTGCCTTGTCAGAAACATTTTACAATATTAATTAATAATTACACGTACACTCATAGTGGTTTTCAAAATTGCCCCCACGACTCTTTGAGAGTATCGATGGTCTTCAGCACGACACTCTGATTGTCCTATTGTAGATGCGAGGGGGTCCACTCATGCATCTGCGTAGCATTATTACGCCCTTGAAAATCGACCTTGCCTCTATTGCCAAATCTCCATTTTTTTTCTCAGGATTTTTAATAATTGGGGAGGCATATATAAATTGGTTGAGAAGCAGTTGCCATTGTCGCAACATAACATTGACAATGGTTGATGAGTCGAGGATAATAGACGTGTTGGAGAGGAGTGAGTGTAAGAGGGCATTATAGCGGCCCTTTCATTTCTTTTCTTTGGTCGGAAGATTGGGATGTTCGCATAGCTAGCGAATAGGAGGCTCGTTGAAAGGGTTGCGGCAAGGAGAAAATTTTGTTATAAAAACCTAGAAGAGGGATATGTGTATCTTTGAGAGAGATTATTGTGAAGGTGAACTTGTATAGCATCGTGTTCAGGGAACGATCAGTAGTAGCATTGTGGTGTGGGGCCAAGAGAGGTAAAGGGCAAGTGATGGTGATTGTTTGTGGGGCCCATGAAAAGTGAAAATATAGCTGCTGGAAGAATGTGACAAATGGCGGGGAGCCCGAAAAAGGCATTCCATCTTTGCCTTGTAGCTATAAGAACGTGATAACTTGAAAGAAATGTGAATGTACTGGGCTCGAGGATGGGGACTATTGCTGATAAGCAGACTGGGAAAAAGGAAATCAGAAGATGACTACAAGGAAAGCGGGGGTTGTCCGGAGACGGTGGCTTGGGAAGGCCGGGATTTGGTTGAGGGTGACTCGGTACACATCAACTTTGTTTGAGGATGGCGTGGGGAGTTTGATCAGATGTGGACGGGGCAAAAACGAATGGGAAAGGGCAACAATGGTGGAGACGTTGGCAGATGCCTAAGCTAGAGATGAAATTTGGCGGTGGTCGCCTGGGCGGGTCGCGGCATGGATTAGAGAACAATATCATGTGATGACCCGCAGACCACCGCAGTTTACAGTACATATCACACAACAAAGTTTCAAGTTTGAAGCAGAATAATACATAATCACACTGAGTACTAAAATGTAAAATTTTAATATATTTTTACATATTCATATCTCAGATTCTATATACATATGAGTGCAAATATATATATGACGCTACTACAACATAGATCTACAGACATCATATAACATCGTAAACACTACTATAGTACTATATAATCTAGTCTAATCTATCTTTCTGCATGCGTGACACTACGGGCCCTGACACCATTTCCCGCATTCTTCAACCACCTATGCTATCCGTACAAAATGCTTTACCCAGAGTTTGTATTCCTCGCCTCATTTTTTCTTTCCTTCTTCAGAAAGTTTCTTATTAGCATCTGGCTTTGTGCTTAGAATCTTAAAAATTTAGAATAAAAAGGGTTATCCGTAAAGACAGTTTTTTTACCTCTTTAATCGCTATACATGTCAACACAGGATTAGTAAATATGCATATAATTCATATTTTATTCATTGTAGAAATTAAACAGTAAGAGTCAGTAAGCAGTAAGAAACACTAACAATATAGTAAGCCGAATCAGTAACAAGAATCTGCAAGCAATAATATCAGTATACAAATCTGTAAGTAGTAATAAACAATATGGATTTCGTAAATTCGTATTTATTTCCTTTTACATTTAACTGCTTATCATTCTTTATTTTCTTCACATTTAATGTCTTATCATTATTTATTTATTCCGTTGTTTTTCAGTCTAAACGTTCTGTTAAGGGTAGCTGTGTTGGTCATCATCCTTTAGGCCCAACCCCTTAGGGTTGTTATCTACAAGTCCCGTGCAACGAGACACGCTTTAGGGAATTCACCCCCTGGATTGGTCATCATATCTAATCAAATGCGATCGAACACGCTTAGGCCTTTCGGTCCACTGGAACATACATCATATCTACTCCAACATGATCAAACACGCTTCAGGCCTTTTGATACGGAATGGAGACACGGACCCGCAACAAAGGACAAGTTTTGGGCCCGTTCGTGGCCAATTTGCTACTTACCATATATGATGTGCCCAGATCGATGATCCGACACCACAGATGCGTTCGACCTGTCATTCCGATTCGATTTCATATGTTGTTTTGTTATTTTAGCATTTATTTTGATGTATTCGGATAACCCCACCTTCGATCAATCATAGTCGTTGATGGTGAGATGCCCTAGTTTTCTATTTATTATAAATAGAGTGTTAGGGGGCTGTTGGAGGCTATTGCAGATTTTGGAGTGAAGAATTCTGAAATCCGGCGATCCCTCCACGATGCCGACTCCCTGAAACCCTAGGTTACGAATCCTAGGTGATTATCTCTCCACCAAGGTAATCCCTAACTCTAGCCTCTTTTTCCCCACCTCTAATCTCCCTACCGCCCCTCCATACCTCTCCAAACAGCAGCCGCCCCCTGTCCATGTTGTTCTCCAACAATATCCACCCGACTTCCAGGTTGCTGTTCAACCACAATTGCCACCTTCCAGCTGCTTGCCTTGCCGCCGCCGCCCCTTCGAGCTGCTCCTTTGCTGCCGCCGCCCTCGTACCAGCCGCCCCCTTGCTGTTGCCGCCCCGTCCATCCCCACAGATCCAGCCGCCACCCCCTTTCCAGCCACCGAACATTGCCATCGCCTCCATCCCGTGGAACCACCTCCAAACAACCCTCCTCTACTAGATTTGTCTAGATCCGGGCATTCCAGCCCAGATCCAACCACTACCAGTCTCGACCCGCTTCCAAATCCATCAGATACACTCTCCCGCATCCCGGACTCACCACCCTAGTGTCAGATCTACCCTCCCGCAGCCCAGATCTGCTCTCTACAGTCAGATCCAGTCCAACCAACCTTGTTTTCCCCTCCGGATCATCTCCACCGCGCCGTGCTTCACCGACTCTCTACACCTCGGGCAACCCCCATTGTTTGTGAGTATTTATTTGTTGTATGCCACTTAAATTCTCAATATTAATATACGAGGTTATGAATTTCATGTTTGTTTGGATCTCCAGAACAATAGTTGTTTGTTTAGATTATTATTGTGATTTGCAGGGTTTATTCGTCGTACGCTCTTGTTTGACCCTCAACGACAGAGGAAAGCTTAAGTTTGTTTTGCCCTATTGAATTATTTTGCTATTGCTAAAGTTATGTGCGTGCAATCAAATTATTTATTGATGATTTTTGATTTATCTGTTGGACTTTGCATTGCATGTAGGGTTATGGTATCTTACATCCGCCACCTGTAGATTCGTCCTGCGTCAATTGGTATCAAAGCTAGGTTGCGAGCATTCTTTTGATATGCAATTTTAGAGTCTATAGGTTTTTTCATGGTTAGGTATCACCAATATTTCTCTCCTCTAGTTGGGGATCCTGAGTCCACTTACAAACGCTCCCTTAGATCCTCTAAAGGGAGATCCTCACGTTACTATGATGATTATACTCAATCGCAGCACACCACTTTCAGAGATCATGTTGATCCACCGACACGACCCACTATGCTGGAGACGATCAGTATGATTATTGACATCGTTCATATCTCTCCACACGAACAGATCATGTTGATCCTTCGACACGATTCGATTACATTAAACATGATTATTATGAGAGAGATCTTGAGTGGCAGTTTCGTACTGATTCCCTTTCTTTTGACGACTCATCGAGTTCCGAATTTTTCAGTTATTGGCTCGTGGATATCGGGTATTATCTCGATTGTTTTGAGTTATTCAGCGAGTGACGCATCAAGTTTGCGAAACTTAGGCTTCTAGATCAGGCGAGAGCGTATCGGTCTAGCATCGAGAAGGCCTGCGAGCGAGATCGTCTTCATCGCATCACTAGTTGGGTGGATATGAATCGTATATTATTTTAGAGGTATTTGCATTCGTTGTATCAGAGTCACTTGTTTGAGTAATTATTTTCCCTTCAACCATTATCCATACATGTCACTGAGTACAAGGATCGTTTTGATGAGCTAGCTGTGAGGAGTGATATCCGAGAGGAGCCAGCTATCTCCACTTTCCGATTTCGGCCTAGCTTATGACAACTCGAGTTCCCTTGAGCATACATATCAACTCGCCCTTCATCATGAACAATCCTTAAGATCCGCAAGAGCTGGTCGATTGAATTCACACCTTGACTTCCGCAGTACAAGTCCCTCCTATACCGAGGTCACTACGATGCCTACCATTGTCTTGTCAGACATGACAAAAATGATACCCGATACGGATTTCTCTTACCCAAGTGAGGTACTTAGTGTAACACCCCATCCTAGTTAACAACAAATCAGCCGTCCAGCCAGGTCAGCGATATGAAGAAACCAAGAAACAATATTAAAACTAGTACATAACAAGTATAATTGAAAGAACTGAAATGAAATCTTACAACGGAAGTTGCATAAGAATCTAAGGTTAAATGCGTATCTCATCCTTGTGATTTCACAGAGCCACTAAAAGAATGAATATGAAACAAATAATTGCATAACTGAAGTAGTACAGTAAGTCTGGTACAAAGAAATCTTAAACATTAAATATTACATCAAGTTCACGAATTAAAAAAACAAGGTGCCAAAAGGAAATAACTGAAATGAAACCAACTACAGGATGAACTTCTCAAGAAAACGCTCATCCTAAGTGCAACCTCCCATCTGGGTCCCCTGTAAAAACATGCCCAAAAATGGGTCAGCCCAACGGGCGAGTAAAAAAATCCATTCCTTCTATTGACACTAAAATTATTTAAAAATGAATGCATGCTTTTAAAACCAGTTTTATACTACAGGAAAACTCGTGCTAATATGCTATGCATGCTCTGTCGGATATTATTAGTAACATAAATGTTCTGTTCTATGTTTACGTATTCTCGTATGTTTACTCAAATTCCGACGCTGGTTGTCTAAGTATTTTCTAACGTACGGTCTATTCTTAGTTCTAATTGGGTCATGTTTGCACTTATATTCCAAGCTCTAAGCAGAGTAGTTCTTAACACGCAGCTGCAGATTAACGATCCGAGTCTAACTAACGAACTCAGGTGTGCTAGTGTCACGCAGACACATACTCGAATCTACTAATGACCAAAAAGGGAAGACATTCTCCCAAAACTCTGAGATCCATAAGGTACTCTATGCCTTATGAGAAAGATTGTGCGTCTCTATCAAGCACGAGAGGAGGACTCATATGTGCTTACTAATCACCTTGAACTAGTACTACTCTGGTGGGGACATATCTTTTCGGTGTTCTATGGGTTGTTCATCATCTTAATATGGTTGGCTACAAGTTGTATTCATGTCTTCAGTTTTACATATTCGTATGTATGTGTGTTTAATAGTAGAAATTCCGTATCGGGCACTAACCCGCAATCTAACTGACCGAGGGATTTGGAAAAGGTTATTATCATGCAACTAGTCACATTATGAATACTAATTTACCATTTTCCAAGCTATACCTATTTACTGTGCAACTATACTATTTAATGTGGAAGTACACGAATATTTATAATGCAAACTACTTTGATATGTCTAGCAAAAAAGAATTAGAGTTTCTTACAGTGGTGTTACGATGCTTGTACACCTGACGGGGCGGCATAACTTCTCCCGAGAAAAATATTCTGAATCACGTATTCTATCTTCAGTTGCTAAGGAAGTATCACCCCAACACTCCTCAAACCCTAACACGAATAAATTCAACATAAGACTTACTAATTTTTTTGGGGATCACTGCTTCAATTCGAGAGGAAGAAAAGAGAAATACCACTTCTTTATAAGCGGAGGTTGCTATTTCTGATATGGATCGCGTCCTCACCCTCACTAAGTGTTTCCACACAAGATCCTAACACAATTTCATACAACCATAAGGAAAACTTTAACATAAAAGTTAACTGAAATATGGTAAAAAAAGGCTCCTTACACTTATTGTATTACGGAGAAGAGACTGCTGTAAGGCTTTAGCGGTTAGGGTTTCCAAAACCCCGGGCACAAGTCGGGAAAGGACCGCTGAAAGGCTAGGAATCCAAGAGAGAAATCCCACAGGCAGAAGATGGAGGCCTCCTTACAAAGCAGGGAAGAATATTTTGGATTTCTGGAAGGAGGACAGCGGTCAAAACCGGCTGCCAGTGTCCTCACCGCACGAAACAGGGCAGCTGCTGCGGCTGCCGACAACTGGAAAACGGGTGAGGCATGGAAGACCGCATCGTCGACGACTTCTGGTGCAGGCGAAGAAATCACTTGATCCCTTTGCGGCAACCACTAAAGGCGAGGGAGACATGTGAACTGTCTGGGCACGTAGTGTCTACAGGGGAGAAACGACGGTCGATTCTGTCGCTCGCCTGAGAAGGGAAATAAAATAAATAGGGTTTTATGGAGGATTGCGGCTTATAACAGAGCTCTAACACCGAGGGGAGGAGCGGTTATGACAACCGTAAATGAGGTGGATCGGGGAAAACGTTGTTTCACTTAGGAAGTTAGTCATCTCCCTGATATTACGGAAATGCAACGACACCATTTGGAATATCTCCCTTTTTTTACAACATCTCACTATCACATGACCAAGACATTTCAGTAGTAACGACTATTTATTTCAACGCGCGACAATTAATTAAGGTCATACCTTGACGTACTAACTGCTCCTTCAATTTTTCTCGCGATCATACCCTACAATTTAAATTTTCGTCAAAAAAGTACGGATGTTACACTTAGTTCAGTGAGTAGTCTCTTGTGATTCTGACTCTTCTTTGGCGATCCCAACTGAGAGTGAGCCTGTGCGACTTATTGATTCTATAGTGACGTGTCCCTCACCTACATCCCTCTTCTGCCATGTCTTGGGTTAGTTAACTCCCCTACCATAGACCCATTTCTTGACACCACACCGACATACTCATTCTTGAGAGTAGGTCCATGTCACTCTCCCCTTATCATTGCTCAGAGTCACATCACGACCGAGAGCCCACATCCCCGTGTTGATCTCGTAATGGCTATTTCACCCATTTATGAGAACGTTACCCCCTACGTTGGTACTCATCTAGAGGATCACAACCCTGTTGACGGGTTCTATGACGAGCCCCTATTGATCCTCCTTATGAATCACCACGTTCTGGTGAGGATAAAATTCATGTGAGCCACTCGTTTGTGAGTATCGAGTTATTGACGTCTCTTTCGTTATCTTCTCCGGTCTTGCCCCTGAGAATGAACCTTGAGTCGAGCATCAAGTATTTAGGGTTTTCCTTAAGTACACTTGAGCATACTTCTGATATTTCGAGGACCTACCTTATGACACATCACACTCTTGGCGAGTTTTGGGACACACCATCTGCTGACCCACCAGATGAGCTCTTTCTTTTGAGGGGCACTCACCCCACTCTTGAGTCACATACTATCGCCGGTGTCGCTGGCCACTCAGGTGATCGTTGCATCAGCGATGAATTTTTGTACATAGTTACATACCTCCGGCTAAGCCCCCTGATGCGTCACAATCCCTAAGAGACATTTAACATCTTATGAGCTCATCTTTGAGTGTTAATGTCTCATCCGATCATTTGGACACTCGTCGTATACTTGATGAGTTTTTCTACACCCTACCGAGAGAGCTCCCTGATAGGCCACCTCATTTTATAGATTTTCTAGTCATTGTTAGACTGCCCCATATAGAGCATGTTGTGTCTGTTGTGTTTCATTTGCATCATTGACATGAGTATGTTGCGTCATTTCTTCATCATTTGCATGTGTCTGTTGATTCATATGTTCATCATTTGTTTGTGTTACATGAGTCGGTCCGACGAAAAATCAATAATGGTAATATATCTTATAAATCGCATGCAGATGTTCTTTGACAAGAGCATGTTGTTCAAAAAGGTGAGCAGGTGATGGTGAGAATCCGAGCTGTGAGGCTCTGTGAGAGACATGCTAAAAGCTTGAGCTTTAGACGAATGAATCCCTATACAATCATGAGACGGATCGAAACAAATATTTACAATCTTGATATCCCGACGAGCATGAGTATCCGTCCCATATTTAATGTTGATGACTTAACGCCGTACCACAAGCCTCACAAGCATGTGGACCCATTTTGTGGAGATCCTCTTGAGCATACATCTCCACAGCCTTTTGAGCCCACTCCACCACAACCTTTTGAGCCTACATTTCCACATCCTCAGTCTTGCACCCAGTCTACTTCTGAGCCACACCTGCCTTTGGGTCAGTCTCTTATGACTTCACCGTTTGCACCAGTGATCGCACCGGGACTTCCAGCACATCAGTGAATTCTTTAGAGCATTATTGATATCGTGGCTCATGCATACATAGCCGCACCAGTCAGTCAGACGCAGGAGTACCATTGGTGAGGATACTTCACCATCGATGATACTTGGACGTTCTCTGGCGGACCTCATCGAGTCTTACCTTGCATACACCTAGAGAATTTCGATCTCTATTCATCAGGAGATGAATTGTTTCAAGCTAGAGAGAATGATGCGGAATGGAGATATGGACCCGCATCAAAGGACGAGTTTTGAGCCAGTTTGTGGCCAATTTGCTACTTACCATATATGGCGTGCCTGGATCGATGATCCGACACCACAGATGCATCCGACCCATCGTTCCGATTCAATTTCATATATTGTTTTGTTATTTTAGCATTTATTTTGATGTATTCGGGTAATCCCACCTCCGACCAATCATAGTCGTCGATGGTGGGATGCCGTAGTTTTCTCTTTATTATAAATAGAGTGTTAGAGGGCTGTTGGAGGCTATTACAGGTTTTGGAGTGAAGAATCCCGAAATCCGGCGATCCCTCCACGGTACCGACTCCGTGGAACCATAGGTGACGATTCCTAGGTGGTTATCTCCCTACCCACGATAATATCTAACCCTAGCCTCATTTCCACACCTCCAATCCCCCTACCGCCCCTCCATACCTCTCCAAACAGCAGCCGTTCCCCCTCCCTGTTGCTGTCCTACTGTAGCCACCCCACTTCCAGGTTACTGTCCAGCCACAACCGCCACCTTCTAGCTTCTTCTCTTGTTACCCCCGCCCCTTCCAGCCGCTCCTTTGCTGCCACCGCCCTCCTACCAGCCACCCCCTTGCTATTGCCGCCCCGTCCAGCCCCATAGAGCCAGCCACCACCCCCTTTCATCCACCAAACCTTGCCACCGCCCCCATCCCGTGGACCACCTCGAAACATCCCTCATCTACTAGATCTGTCCAGATCTTGGCATTCTAGCCCAGATTCAGCCACCACCAGTCCCGACCCGCTTCCAAAACCACCAGATCCACTCTCCCGCAGCCCAGACCCTCTACCCTAGTGCTAGATCTACCCTCCCGCAGCCCGGATCCGCTCTCCATAGTCAGATCCAGTCCAACCAGCCCTGTTTTCCCTTCCGGATCGTCTCCACCGCGCCGTGCTTCACCGGATCTCTACACCTCAGACAACCCCCATAGTTTGTGAGTATTTATTTGTTGTATGACACTTAAAATCTTAATATTAATATATGAGGTTATAGTTTCAGGTTTGTTTGGATCTCCGGAATAATAGTTGTTTTTTTAGATTATTATTGTGATTTGCAAGTTTTATTCTTCGCGCGCTCTTGTTTGGCCCTCCGCGCGGAGGAAAGCTTGTGTTTGTTTTGCCCATTGAATTATTTTGCTATTGCTAAAGTTATGTGCTTGCGATTAAATTATTTATTGCTGATTTTTGATTTATCTGTTGAACTTTGTATTGCATGTAGGGTTAGAGCATCTTACATCCACCACCTGTAGATTCGTCCCGCGTCACCTTTAGGCCGGAGTCGACGTATACCAATGGAATTTGAAATTTCAAAAGAAAACCTAAAGATATGAGCCATAACATGCCCAAATTTCCAACCAGAAAACTTTAACCAGTAACATCTTAATCTGAACCCCTTTTTACATATGCTAAACCCATTTCTGTAGGATGCACAAACTCAGAAGCTTTATATATAATCTAAGCCAGAAAATTTTATATATTAGCGAAGCCATAGAAAAAATATCAGTCGGACCTACAACACCCCTCCAAATTACTAAAATCTGTGTTTTCATTCCAGCCAGCATAGCACCAGAAATTGCATAAAGAAGGAAGAAGGAGGGAGGAGAAGAGAAGAGAGCTTACAGTAGAATGAAGAAGAAGAATCACATGTTTAGCAGTCCTAGCAGTCTCAGCAGTCCCAAAGCCGCTCAAGGCCGAAGCCTAAAACAGCTGGGCTCTGTCATCGAGAGGAGATGCTGCCAAGTTCAGATGGAGGAGTGGAGAAAGATCGAGCCCTAGCTTTCGTTTAGAGCTTCATCAGAGAAATTCAGGTGAGACTGAGAGGGGCGCATACGACTCGAGAGAGAGGAGGCACAAAATGTTCTTGAAAGTTGAAACAACCCGAGAAGAATTAATTTTAGCATAAAACCATATAATGCCCCTTATACCCCTCCTTTGCCATTTCCAGAACCACCAAATTAGAGGCATATTAGGAATTTCCTCAATAGCCTGCTTTAATCAACATTGACACACACACACACACATATGGCCAATCAGGAAAATAATCTGCTCTGATTAATCAATCCACCTCACTAATCCAGCCAACTAAAATGATTCCAGCCACACATTATAATGTTAATATCAACCCAGCCACCTTACACAACTTATACCCCGCCGCAGTAAAAATCGTGTCTAACGATATATATCAAAATAATTTAAGAAAAATTCGAATTCGTCGTCAAAGAAAATTTATCATATAATGTTCGATGTAAAAAACTCATCAAAATCTTTCAAAAATTTCGTGATGGCATAAAGTCAATGATTTTCTTTTATCATCATCAGGGATTTATTCATTTAGATTTTTTATATTAAACTGCAAGGGAATTTTATTTAATGAAACAAAATTTTAGGTGTTACACATATTGATAGGTGGAAGAAGAATCATGAACAACTCTGAGTGTGATTGCAGAGCGGGCGAGAAGAGCTTGTGTTTGTTAGGGTTATTCTTTTACTTCTTTGGGATGAGTGGTGCCCAGACCCTGTCACCCTAGATAGGAGCTGAGGCTGTGCGCTGTTCTCGTCAAAGACCAGAACAGAGAGGAAAAAGTCTTGTTGTGTTGTGGTCTGCCACTTCACGAATGGAGGGGTTGACCACGAGCGTGAAGGGGCAAATGTGGTGATGGCAGATGCATTGGGCAACGAACCTCAGGAGCACCACCAAAACAATTTGGTCGAGCTTGCCCAGACAATCAAGTTTGGCGTTGAGTCTGGCAGGGGTGGCTCATATTTGCTGGTAGTGGTGCAACTTGGGTCGGTTTAGATCAGTTTCAGCCAAAACCAAGAATCGATGTATATAGGTTCGGTTCCGACTTTTCGGAACAGGAACCGACCCATGCACCCAAGGTATAGAACCAGATCTGAACCTAAAAGTAGGTTCGGTTTCACTCACTTGTCATTATATTTTTCATATAAACTTATGTATTAGTAAACATTCCTAACTATTATATTCATTTAAGCAAATACAAAATACAAAATATCATATATAAATGAAATAATATGATCAAATCATTTGTATGTTTAGAAGAGTAAACAACTCATGCAATGTCATGAACTAATTTTTGAATACAACACTATTAAGCTCATATTGAAAGGCCGTGGATCTGTAAGAAAGATAAGTTTTTTATGTTTAACTTAACATAGACTATTTCAGAAGGCTCATATTAAATGAAATAAGTATCGAGGGAATGATATATTTCTGATACTTAATTTCAGTAGTTCGTTTCTCGGGTTGGTTCTACCGTTTTGGGTACCGAATGTAAGAACCAAGTGGTCGGTTTTGAAAATTTTTGGACCCAGAAGGCCAGAACTGAACCGAGATACATGAGATCCGATCCAAACCGCTCAGTTCGGTTCCGGTTCGTGTCTTGTTTTTTCAGTTATTTTTGAACACCCCTATTTGTTGGTAGAGAATGACGGTGTCAATTAGAACGTTTGTTCCCTTGCGATTGTAAAGGCAGTGTCAAAGAGCGGCGAGATAGACAGAGAAATGCATTAAACAATATAATAAATTGATGTAATTGGGAGACGAGCTCTTCTGAATGAAGAGGTGAAACCGTGAAATACAAAAAAGAATCTAAGACATTTGGTCTTGGTTTATGAAATAATGCCAAATATTTTTTATTTCTCAATGTTAAATAAGTTGCTTGAAAAGCTGGAGAAATATAATAATTATTCATATTTATATTTTTATATTGAACTAATTATTCTTTCCATTTAACACAAAGCCACTTAATTTTTAGATCTTTCAGCTCTAGGGATGCACTTTTCTGATTAAAAGTGTGCTATATCGATGTAGGTATGACTTATGAGCTTCATTATTGTGTAGAGAAATACGCAAGAGAGAGAAAATCACCCAAAATTGTATTATATGTCTAAATACAAAAATACATACACTTATATAGAGAGAAAGAGAGAAAGAGCCTTCTACATCTACAATGTGGGACTAAATAGAATATACATGAGCTTCTATATAGACTCCTCCTAATGAGCTTTTTCATTACATCTTAACACTCCCCCGCAAGCTTGAACGTACAAGTCGTAGGCACCAAGCTTGGGTAAGAACTGATGATATAATGTCCGAGTGAAAGTTTTCGTGAATATATTAACAACTTGTCCTGACACAGAGACATGCTCTAACTCCAACTTCTTCGATTGAACTTTTTCCCAAATGAAGTGACAATCAATTTCAATATGTTTTTTTTTGCTCATGCAATACGAGATTCTTGGTAATATGTATGGCTTCTTGACTGTCACAGAACAGGGTTGCCGGCGAGGAGAGTTTGAGGCCCAAATCACTGAGAAGACTCTCAAGCCAGGTGATCTCAGAGACAACCGCTGCCATAGCACGGTACTCGGTCTCAGCAGATGAGCGATCAACAACCGACTGTTTCTTGCTATGCCAGGTAATAAGGTGTCCACCAAGGTAGGTGCAAAAACTAGTCGTGGAACGCCTATCATCAAGGGAACCGACGCAGTCAACATCAGAGTATGCAACAAGGGACAGAGAGGAGTACGGTTTGTAAACAAGTCCGTGTCCTGGAGCAGCCTTTAAGTATCTGAGAATCCTCTCGACGGCTTGGAGATGATATGTCCGTGGAGTATGCATAAATCAGCTCATAACCCCAACGATAAATGAGATATCAGGTCGTGTAACCATAAGATAGATTAGTTTCCCTACCAAACATCGGCAGTACTCTGGATTTGTAAGAACAAGATCAGTTCCAGATCCATGTGCAGACATCTTGTGATTCACATCCATAGGAGTGTCTGCAGGTTTGCATCCTGAGTAGCCCGCATCTTGCAAAAGATCAATGCAGTACTTCTGTTGGGATAAGACAAGTCCATCAGGTCTCCTTGCAACCTCCAGCCCAAGAAAATATCGAGGATTGCCCAGGTCTTTTGTCTGAAAAGCTGAGTTAAATGTTGCTTTATGTTTCGGATCCCGATGGTATCGTCGCCTGTTATTAGAATGTCATCAACATACACAAGGAGGATTACAGTGCCAGTTGGTTGATGACGAGTGAAGAGAGAGTAATCTGCAGAGCTCCGTGTAAAACAATTTCGCGAACCACGTTACTAAATTTGTCAAACCAAGTGCGAGGAGATTGCTTGAGACCATATATAGACTTTCGAAGATGACAGACACGAGACTCCCCCGTGGTCTCAAACGCAGGTGGTTGTTGCATATAAACATTCTCTTGGAGATTGCCATTGAGAAAGACATTTTTGATGTCCAGCTGATGTAGGGGCCACTATTGATGCATATCGAAAGAGATCAAGACTCGAACAATATTCAACTTGGCGATCGGGGAGAAGGTTTCGTCGTAATCAAGGTCATATTGTTGGGTGAAACCTCTAGCTACAAGGCGGGCTTTGAGACATTCAACAATGTCATCTGGAGCATGCTTGACAACAAAGGCTCATTTGCAGCTAACACAAGTCTGGTCTGGAGGGAGATGAACAAGGTCCCAAGTCCGGTTAGCCCAGAGGTCTGTCATTTCTTCGTCCATGGCCGCACGCCATCCCGGGTGTTGAAGAGCTTCCTGCAGAGAGTGAGGAACATAAATGGTGGAGAGAGAGGACAAATTTGAGAAGAGGCAGAGATAGACAATGCAGTGAGACATAATTCGCCATTGTATGAGCTGTAGAGGATGAGACCGCATCATCAAGCCGCGAGATAGCGTCGGTAGAAGAGAGCTGTTGTAGGACATTTGTCCGAGATGAACGACGAGTATAGACACGAAGAAGTGGAGGTGGTGGAGGTAATGCTGGTACAGGGAGTGGAGGAGTTGTGTGAGGCAAAGTCGTGACGAGGACTGCCGAGCGAGCAATAGTGGAAGGTGGGGGTAGTGTGGAAGAGATGGAGTAAAAGGGCCGATCCTCAACAATGGCGACATCAACAAAGACGAGCACCTTTTCGTTCGCAGGAGAGTAACAAACATCCTTTCTGAGTGCGGGACTAGCCAACAAACATACATTTTGTGGCTCGAGGGATAAGTTTGTCATTCGATTGTCCAAGAGAGTAGACGTAGCAGGTACATTCAAAGACACATGGCGCGAGGGAGAATGGAGATTTGGAAGGAAATAGAAGGCCGAACTGAGAAGCGAAGTCAAGCACGAAAGAGGACATACGATTGATGAGATGACAAGCAGTAGAGACAACAAAATTCCAATATTTGGTGGGCACCTGCATTTGCAACGTAAGTGACCGAGTGACATCCAGAAGATGCCGATTCTTCCGCTCGACCATACCATTTTGCTGCGGGGGTATAAGCACACGAGGTCTGATTAACAATCCCAAACTCGGTGCATAAATTTGAGAAGGTGCAGCTAGTATATTCACGAGCATTGTCAGTGCAAGTTGTTTTTAAGGTAACAGAGAATTGCGTACGCGTTTCAACGATAAAGGCTCGGAAGACAGTGGTTAGTTCAATAAGATCACAAAGTAGATAAAGTCATGAGAGACAAGAATAATCATCAATAAAAGTAACAAAATATCGATAACCAAAAATACTGGATTTTGTATAGGGCCCCCAGATATCAGAATGTACTAAAGAGAATGGAGTATCACTCCGATTACATGTAGGTGAGAAAGAAACATGATGCTGTTTGCCAAAGATACATGATTCACAAGAAAACTCATGCAAGGAAATACCAGGAAGAGCCTTCTTTAGAATCGGGAGAGTAGCATAGCCAAGATGACGATGTTAATCAACAGAGAGAACTGCAGAGAGGATGGTAGGAGGAACATCTAAGAGATAAAAACCATTTGACAATCATCCTTTACCAATGATATTTCGTGTTCGACGATCCTGCATAACAAAAAACGAAGGAGAGAAGATTAAGCAGCAATCAAGGTCCTGAGCAAGCCTACTAACAGAGAGTAGATTGAAGGGAGATCCCAGAACATGAAGGACCGATGATAAGGAGAGAGTAGGAGTGAGTCGTAGGTCAGCAGCTCCAGACACCGGAGTTGTCACCATTTGCCACAATGATGTACTGGGATAATCATAGTGCATGTACTGAGGTGTATTCTGGGAAGTAATGCGGTGAGTAGCACCAGAGTCCACGATCCAGTAAGAGCTTTGGGAGAGAAAGGATATACCTCGGCGGAGAAAGAAGTATCTGAGCCAGATGAGCGATTAACAACGCCTTGGAGCTACTGAAGCTGCAGGCGAAGGTCATTGATATCTTGCTGGGTAGGCGAGCGTGACTCGGTTGAAGTAGAGCCTGGGTGATGAGGTGTAACAACAGTTGTAGCAGTAAGATGAGGAGGCAGTCCATGCTTGGGGTATCAGGTGGCTTCAAAATGACTATCCCGACCACAATGAGTACACTTGAGAGTAGTTTGCCCCGCACGTCCTCGATCTCAGGACGTGAAGCGACCTCTCCTATTAGAGTAGCCACGAGCTGGAGGAGCAGGAGTAGGTAAGAGGGGCTGCTGAAGCAGAGTCGGAGAGAAGCTGGGAGGCACCTCGGATGGTGGTGTAACCTTGAGCAACATAGAGCAAACATCAGAAAAAGAGGGCGTAGTGGAAGGGGAAAGAATCTGAGCCTGGATGCTGTGAAGATGACTGTGAACACAGACCATCATCATAACGATCCCAGCAGTTTCCTTCTGTGCCCGTTGAGTTGCAAGATCGGTGGAGCGGGGGCTGATGTTGTATCCAGGCTTCCACCAGAGTTTTATCCTTCACAACAAAGGAGGTTAAGTCGCCCGTGGCTCCAGAGTCCAGTGATTGAAGTGCAGAGATAATGTCAAATATGTGTTGTAAGCTGTCCTTGCCAGAGTAGAGAGAGTGCAGCTCATCTCATATTTCCTTCGTCGTTTCATAATACATGACCATTCAGTACGACTCGACGTCCATGGAATTAAGCATCGAAATTGGACCCGTCCGTCATCACAGAGCCAATCATCTGTAGGGTCAGTAGGTTTAGCCCGAGTGAGAGATGGAGAAGACCCTTTGTCTGCAGAACACGATGGACCAAATGCATCCATTCAACAAAGTTGGCCTTCCCGCTGAGAGATATGGTGGTTATGCGAAGCTCATCACGAACTTTAGAAGGCGGGACAGTATCACATGCGGGAAGGGAGGGAGCTGTCGTAGAGGACATGGCGGCTAGAAAAAAACGTATGGGCATCTAGAAGACGGCAGGTTGGCGGTTAGAAGCAGGCAAGCCGCAGACAAGAGTGGCCAGAGAGAAGATGGCGGCCTGACAGTTGGAAGCTAGAAGACGGTGACCTGGCGGTTAGAAGCATGCAAACGCATACAAGTATCTAGAGAGAACTTCGGGCGAACACAGAGAGAAGACCGCAGGTCCCGGGGAAGACTATCCAACGGCAAGAACCGCGGTTAACAACAGCACTGATCACACTAAGCAGCAACAAGAACATGCCGACCACAACGGTAAGGAAGCGCAGAGGAAAGAGGCTAAGGAAGGCCGCAACAATCTGATAGCAGGCAGGTTGCGATTAGCAAACGCTAGCTGAGAGCAACTGCACAGTTAGAAAGGAGAACCCGCGGTAATTAGAAGGCAGAGAGCGGCTAGCGGACAAGGCAAGCGACTAGCCAACAAGCCCGTGCGCGACAAGAAGATTCCACGGGAGAGCAATCCGCGGTTAGAGGAGAAGAGGACGTAGCGGCTAGATGAATCCGCAGCGGCTAGAAGCAGCGATCGGCGAGAAAGAGGAGGGGGGGGGGGTCCCACTAGGCAGAAAGGAGAAGTTATAAAACCAACGGGGAGGAAGAGAAGAAGTAATGTGGAGCCACAAAAGAAGAGAAGCGGGTAGGAGAAGTGAAAACGCGGGTTGCAGATAAAGGAGAGACCGACGGTTAGAAGGAGCTTAACCGCATATAGCAAAGAAGAACCGATCGGACAGAGGCAGGAGTCCGCCCGAAAGAAACAGGGAAAACGGTTAGAAAAGATCTAGCCGCTCAAATGGATCAAAGTTCTGATACCATGTAGAAAAATACGCAAGAGAGAGAAAATCACCCAAAATTTTATTATGTCTAAATACAATAATAATACGTACACTTATATAGAGAGAAAGAGAGCGAGAACCTTCAATGGCTTCATTTGTTTAAGCGTTTATGGGATGCGTTTGGAGCAAACCCTGCCGCACGGCGCCAAATCAAATGAACCTCCATCTCCGTTTTCCTCGTTTGAACCCGCAGCAAGGAGGAAAAGCGGCGGCGCTGCTCCGTTTCGATCCCCGCCTCCGTGCCTCCGGTTCGACCCCTCCGTTTGGACTCTTCGGCTGCTCCCGCCACCGCCGTGCCAAATAAAGCCTATATCTACAATGTGATTCTAAATAGAATATACATGAGCTTCTATATGAGCTCCTCCTAATGGACTTTTTCATTACATCTTAACAATGAGCATAATCATACCTTAAAAATTTACTTGATATGTTTCTGATGGTAGGAGTCTCTGTTCAATTTCTTAGCATGTCTTCAGGGTTAGTTTTTTGTTGGGTTTCATTTTGGGAGTTCAGCGAAGTATTTTGTGTTTTCAAGCCTTTTGATCTCTTTCATTTTTCTCACTAATATAATGCAACAAAATCTATTTTAAATTTTCAATATTAGTTGTTTGAAATAATTGTATGTCATTTTTTCCCTCTATCTTAACTCAATAACTTTAATATATTAACTTTATTAAATCTTGCTGTATACAGGGTCATCATGGTTGTGTTAATGCAATTTCCTGGAACTCAAGTGGCTCTTTCTTAATATCTGGATCAGATGATACCAGAGTAAATTCTGCAAACCTATCTTCTTCATGGAATGCCCCTTGTGAAATTTATGATCAATTGTAGTTTTTTTATTTTCTTCCGCTCTCTCGTGCCTTCTTATATATCAGGTGTGAATATATTGGCCATGTTAACATTATATGTCTATGCTTTGGCTAGTAAAGGTCTTAGTGTTATTTTATTAGGTTAACCTGTAAAATTTGTTTTTTTACTTTGTTTGATTGAAATATACTGGAAAAAGGCTTAACTTGCCTCCCATGTTGTCTGCTTCGGTAATTAATAAACTCCACTGCTTTTATTTCACAGGTTAATATATGGAGCTACTCAACTCGTGAACTGATTCACAGCATTGATACTGGTCATTCTGCAAACATATTTTGCACAAAATTTGTTCCGGAGACATGTGATGAACTTGTTGTTTCTGCTGCGGGAGATGCAGAGGTACTCTTCTGATCAGAAATGAGTGTTTAGATGGTGAATGCACGTCATGACCAGAATTTGACTGAATACAGAACACTTTTTTTTTATTTTCCTTCAGGTACGCCTTTTCAATTTATCTCGTGTAAGAGGGAAAAATGACGATGTTAACACCCTGGAACCATCGGCCTTATTCCAGTGCCATTCCAGGAGGGTCAAGAAGTTAGCTGTGAGATTACCGTGAACTTTTTTATTCCTCTATTTGCTTTCCATGTGGCCATCTTCCTATAGTCTATGTAATGCTGACGCCTTTTCTTGTTTTTTTGCTTGTTTTTCTGACTATTGGGTTTTTGTTGCATGTAGTCGTAACTGTTTGTTTTTCAGTTGGGGTGGTATTGTAGTGTGGGGAGATTCTCATGCTCTTCTTGATTCTTGCAGTCATTTGCATGTGGAAGGTATTCTAATTTTTCTCTCATTTGCTTTCTAGGTAGAAGTTGGAAATCCTAATATGGTGTGGAGTGCTAGCGAGGATGGCACTTTAAGGCAACATGACCTAAGGGAATGTTCTACTTGCCCTCCTTCAGGTTCTTCTAATCAGGAATGCACCAATGTTCTTGTAAGCAGTACCTCTAATCCCGTGGAAAGGAATAGGCTCAATTCATGCTTGCCATTTTTTAGTCCATGGAAGCCTTAAATGGAAATTACATAACACACTCAAATAAATTACCAGAATACTTCGACATGAAAATAAAGTTATGACATGCCTAGCAACTCTAAATAACGACAATGCCTATGATATTAATTAAACATACATACTCATTGATAACTGACCATGTGGACTCGTAGCACCCCGCCGGTCCTTCAAATCGAGCTTGCTTACAAGCTCGAACAAGGCGCCGACGGTTTGATTATCTTGTTCCTTAAATTCTCTTTAGAAAAACTCCTCGTATTGTGTTACCTGTGCTGAGGCTTATTCGAGGAGCGAGCCTCCACTGTACTCAATGATGATGCAAACGGTGGTGATACTGTCGGGGGGACTGTTGCTTGCATAGAGCCATAATCAACGAACTCAAAATGTAGTAGCAGTGATTCTGGCGGCTTGATGATTGGAGGCGGTTCAAGGATGCTCTATGGTTGCAGACAATTGAAGGCGGCTAAGGAGCTGTAGGATGGAGGGGACGATGATCATGAGTGGCAGTTTCGACTGGGTTGCAACTGCCAGAAGTAATGACTCGAGAGTGATCAGGAGCAGCGGTTCCTCCCTTGTGCTAAGATTCTTCTTACTTTTGTATGCAACTAATGTGATGCGGTCCGCGACGTAAAAGGTCATCTAATGTAATGCGGATCGTGGCATAAAATGCCCATGACCTTGTCAGAGACTACCATGGTCGCATTCACCTATTTCTATTTTGTCACAACCTTCAAAAAACTTTGTCGAGCAATCACACTCCTCCTTATATAAAGTAGAGGAGGAGATAGATTGTATAAACAACGACGTGAGACTAAATACATCGAGTGGTTACAATACAGGTAACCGCCCATACCTTTACAGAGATCAACACTGGGCGGTTACACAAGGGTAACTGCCGGCCCTTTACAACGATCAACACAAAGCGGTGACACAAGGTTAACCGCTCGTCCCTTTACAGTGCAGCAGCATCACCGTACGGTTATACACAGGTAACCTGTAACACCCCTTCCCAGTTTTACAATAATCAGCCATCCGGCCGGGTCAGCGATATAAAGAGAACTAGGAAACAGTATTAAAACTAGTATGCAACAGGTAAAAAGAAGCAACTACTAAGAATTTTAAAACTTACAACGAAAGCTAAGAAAGTAAAATAAGGGTAACCATATACCTCATATCTGAATTCACAGAGCCACTACAGAAGAATAAAAGTGAAATGACTGAAAATCTGAAATAACATTAAAAGTCTGATACAAGGCATATAAAACATTAACAAGGTACATTGTCCACAATTACAAATATATGCTGAAAAAGAGAAAACTGAAAGTGGAAGCAACTACAAACTGACTCCACTTAACGCTCATCCTAAGCGTAGTTTCCCACCTGGGTCACCTGTAAAAACATTGCCCACGAAGGGTTAGAGTAAGGAAAAATAACTCCTCCTAGTGACTCTAAAAAAACTTTTTCTTAAATGATGAATGCATGACTTTTAAAAAAAAATGGTTTTGTTCGTTAAAATCTTTATGCTATGATATGCATGCGTTTACTATGCTCCCTGGTCAACAGACCTACTCGCTCTACGTTCATGAGCTTTCATTATATTTTCCCAAGTCCCGGCGTTCACTAACTAGTGTACTGTCTCACGTCAGGTCTATACTTGAGTTCTAGGCGGTTTCTAGCCTGCACATCTACTTGGAAGGCTCTAGCTAGAGTAGCTCCTAATGCGCATCTGAAACTGACGACCCGAGACCATCTGACGAACTCAATTGTTCTAGTGTCGTGTGGACACGGTCTCGAATCTACTAACTGTCTCAAAGGGAAGTCAACTCCCAAGACTGTACTGCTCATAGGGTACCATATACCTTATGAGAAAGGTAGTGCGCCTCGACCTAGCACGAAAAGACTTATGTGTGCTTACCGACCTTTTTGGTCTGATGCTACTCTGCATGAGACATCTCCTTTGATGTACTACCGAGCGACCCTTGACTTTCTCGTGGTTGACTAGAAGGGACATTCACGCCCTTGGTTGGACAAATTCCAAGCCTATGTACGTGGGTAAAGGTTTCATACTTAACGTTACTGTTCAAGATCTGACTAGTTTGGTCTTGGAGAAGGGTGTCATGCTACACATTTTTCGCGACCGTTTTCCTGCCACCACACCTTTCTGTGCATGGTCATGATCTTTGTACAAAGGCTACACATGCGTATACAAAATACATTTCTTGCTATGTCTCACTAACAAGAATTAGGCTTCCTTACAGTGGTGGTGCGGCGCTCGTACACTCTGCGCGGCGACATTTTCTCTTTCAAAGAAAAATATGACTACTGCGGACTTCCGAAGCCTTGTCTCGAGGCCATCAAAAATCTGCAAACCAAGCAACACCTAAATTTCACATTTTTCCCTTAGGGTTTTTGTTGGAAAAATTCCGATAAACTAGGGTAATCCAAAATCAAAGGCTAATGTAGTATATTACCTTTACGTATGAGGGATTGATGCTCTCAATGCGCCCAACTCCAATTTTGCGGTGGATTCCGTACTCCAAAACCTATTAGGGCAATATGATGAAATCCTAGTTTAGATTAACTTTCAAATCGAAGGATTTTCATGAATGAATGGAGAAAAGGGAGAAATCGAACTCATCGGAACCAAAACGTTCAACTTCCACCGGTTAAGGTTGAATCCGGTTCTTCCACGGCCAAGGAAGGAAGAGGAACACCCACCGACGCCCCTAGAGGAAAGAGGAGAGGTCGGTGAGGAGTTCTGGAGGGGGATCAGCCGTCGGCTAGGGCTTGCGGAAACGGGAAATGTCGGGAGAGCCGGCTGCGGTTTCTGACTCGAGAGAAAAAGGCATACGGGTGTTAAAACTACCGGGCATGCGGTTTTCTTATTAACCGTATGAGGAGAGAGGGTGAAACACGTTATTGGCACCTCCAAAATGATAATCCCTTTCTATACGCACACCCACACTACACTAACTCATTTGAATAAAAATGATTTCGCCGCATGTTACTAAAATGAAATGTGTTACACTACCACTACGATTGACACACTACTGAAATTAACGGACGCTATCCTTAGGAATAGTAACTTTGTACCTTGACGATATGCTGCCTCGATCAAAATCCGTCGCGACTTGACCCTACAATATAAATTAATTTCGCGTCAGATAACGGATGTTACAAATCTCCCCTCCTAACAAAAATTTTCGTCCTCAAAAATTATAACCATACCTGAATCGAAGAGGAAAGAATAGTTTGCATTGCTCTTAAGCTCATCCTCTCGCTCCCAAGTATACTCTGCACGGCCACAATTCATCCAAAGGATTTTGACCATGCAAATCTCTCTATTCCTGAGCTTCTGTATCCTTAAATCCAAGATTCTGACTGGTCTAACCCCAATACTAAGATCTGTCTCTATTGGTGCTTCCTCGGTATTGATGATTTGACTGGAATCTCTGACTGCTCTCCTCAGATAGGAGACGTGGAATACATCATGTACATCACTCATTTCCTCAGGTAAGGCCAATCTATAAGCAACCTCACCAACTCTTTCCAGTATCTCAAAAGGACCAACGAATCTGGGGCTCAGTTTCTTCATCCGCTTTATTCTAGAGACTCCTCTGACTGGCTTGACCTTCAGATAAACGTAGTCTACAACCCTGAATTCTACTGACCTGTGCTTCTGATCATGATACTTGGCCTGACGATCCTGAGCTGTCTTCATACGCTCTTGAATGAGCTTGATTCTATCAGTGGTCTTATCAATCCATGACTCCTTGACGGTAGATCTTTCTTCACTTTCAGCCAAACACAACGGTGTCCGACAATGTCTACCATAGAGGGCCTCGAACGGTGCCTTTCCAATACTCGTCAGAAAACTGTTATTGTAGGAGAACTGCACAAGAGTAACATACTTCTCCCACTTTTCTCCAAAGTCCAATATGCACATCCGTAGCAGACCCTCCAAAGTCCTATTTGTGCGCTCAGTCTGTCCATCGGTCTGGGGATGAAATGCGGTGCTGAAATGCAATCTGGTACCCATCCGCTCCTGAACGTATCTCCACTCCCTGAAGGTAAATCTGCCATCTCGGTCTGAAACTATAGTCTTGGGAACACCGTGAAGTCGAACTATCTCGTTTTTATATAACTGTGCCAATCTGGGACCCTGATCTGTCTTCTTAAGAGGAATGCAATGGGCGACCTTAGAAAGCCGATCAACTATAACCCATAAGGAATCATTCCCACTATGTGATCTCGACAGACTATGGATGAAGTCCATGGATATATCCTCAAAAGTCCACTCGGGAATGAGAAGTGGCTGCAACTTGTCTCCAGGCCTTTGACACTCGGCCTTAACTAACTTGCATGTCTCGCACTTTCCTACATAATCTGCAACATCACTTTTCAAGCCTGGCCACCAGACTACCTTCTTGAGATCAGCATATATTTTCGTGCTACCCAGATGTATAAAATATTTGGAATTGTGTGCCTCAAATAGAATGTCCTCGCGAAGGTGACTAACATCGGGGATACATATCCTACCATCATACAATAATAAATCATCGTGAATAGTGAATCTCTCCTTCTGATCCGTCTGCACTGAGGTCCAAATCTCTGCCATCTTTGCATCCAACGGTAGAGCTGTCATGATTCTATCCTTAATATCGCAAGTGATCTCCATCCAACTCAACCTTGCAGAACCTAAACTACAGCGTGGCACAACAGTGATGTCCAGTCTCTCCTGTTCCCGCACTAACTCCTCCTGCTGAGTGAGAAGGACGAAACATGAACCTCTACGGCTAAGGACATCAGCTACAACGTTTGCCTTTCCTGGATGATACTGAATGTCTATGTCGTAGTGTGATAGAAGCTCTAACCATCTGCGCTGCCTCAAATTGAGCTCCCGCTGATCAAAGATATACTTGAGGCTCTTATGATCAGTGAAGATCTCGCAACGAACACCATAGAGATAGTGCCTCCATATCTTCAGAGCATGAATGACTACTGTGAGCTCCAAGTCATGCACGGGATAGTTCCTCTCATGAACCTTTAACTGTCTCGAGGCATAGACTACGACCTTTCCATGCTGCATGAGAACACAACCCAAACCCTGACCTGACGCATCGTTATAAATTTGAAACCCGTCAGGCCCTGAAGGTAAACTCAAGATCGGTGCGATCATCAATCTGCCTTTCAAGTCCTCAAAAGCCAATTCACACTCAACTGTCCAATCTAAGCCTTTACCCTTCCTGGTGAGGGAAGTCAGTGGTAAGACTATCTTTGATAAATCCTTGATGAATCTCCTGCAGTAACCAGCTACACCCAAAAAGCTGCGAATCTCTGAAACTGTCGTTGGCCTTGGCCAATTCTTAATGACCTCTATCTTCTTCGGATCGACACTAACCCCTTGCTGACTGATGATGTGCCCTAAGAATGCAATCTCTGAAAGCCAGAACTCACATTTAAAAAACTTGGCATACAACTGATTCTTCCTGAAGGTGCTCAATACAATCCTGAGGTGTGCGTCATGATCTTCTGCACTCCTTGAGAACACCAAAATATCATCGATAAAAACGATAACAAAATGATCTAAGTACTCTCGAAATACCCTGTTCATTAGGTCCATAAATACTGAAGGGGCATTGGTCAGCCAAACGACATGACCACGAACTTGAAGTGTCCATACCTGGTACTTAAAGCCGTCTTCTGAACATCCACGTCCCGAATCTTTAATTGATGGTAGCCCGACCTCAAATCTAACTTGGAAAAGGTGCACGAGCCCACCAATTGGTTGAACAAATCATCAATCCTGAGAATCAGGTATTTGTTCTTTACTGTCAGTTTGTTCAATTCACGATAGTCTATGCACAGTCTCATACTACCATTCTTCTTTTTCACGAATAGTACTGGAGCACTCCAAGGTGAAGTACTGGTACGTATAAAGCTCAAATCAAGCAAATCTTGCAACCGGCTCTTCAACTCCGCTAGTTCCCTTGGAGCCATCCAGTAAGGGGATTTGGCTACCGGTGTAGCCCCAGGCTGCAAATTTATCGGGAACTCTATCTCTCTATCTGGAGGGGCACCAGGGAGCTCTTCCGGGAATACATCGGGGAAATCCTGCACCATTGGTACCTCTGACACGTCAGCCTTAGCTTCCGCGTTCATCAGTACTACAAAAGTTTCACAACCCTTTCTGATGCACCTTCTAGCTTGGACTGCGAAGGTGATCATCTTCACTACTCCCTTCAAGCCCTGAAAAAAAATGCAATCTGGTTAGGACCCTCAAACTGTATCTGCTTCGCCCTACAGTCAATCCTGGCGTTGACTGCTGAAAGACAGTCCATTCCAAAGATCAGGTCGAATCCTGCAATAGGCAGCTGCAAAGCTTCCACGATAATCTCGGTATCACCAAACTGCACTGGTACCCTGTACTTATCTCTGGTCTGCAGAATGGATCCATTCGGCATCATGACTTCTAACGGTAATGTCTCTGGGAAGACTTTTAAATTCAGCTTACGCACTAGAGATTCCGCAATAAACGAGTGCGTGGCGCACGTATCAAACAGAATCTTGGAGGGTAAATTACGAATCATAAGGATGCCTACATGAATGATTTGCAATGATGAAAAGAGTGTCACTACGGAGGATTAAATAAACTTGTTAAGCAAAGTAAACACTTACCTGTCACTACATCCTCCTGATCTTTTGCCTCATGCTGATCAAGCCCAAAAGCTCTAGGCTGCACCAAATCTCGACCCTGCTGTGGTCTCCCGTCAGTAATCATCAAAGCTTTTCCCTTGTCTACTCTGCTAGAGACACCAACCTCATACTACGACTGCAGGAACAAATTACATTTGCCATCTATAGTAATTTCATAAATGTAATAAATACAACTAGGTTTTGATTACCTGATTCGTACCAACTTCCTGACAGTAGCGAGCTATGTGTCCAGGTTGTCGGCACTTGTAACACACGCCTGCGCTGGCCAAACACTCTCCTGGATGGCGACGCTGACACTTGGGACAAGGGGGGTAGTCCTTGCTCCTGTCTCCAGACTGACCACTCTTCTTTGCATCAGACTTCAGCTTCTTGTTCCAGTTCTTCCCTTGGTCATTTCTGCTCTGTTGCGGCTGATGCGAATCCTGAGATCGGTTCGTACGAAAACTACTTCACTTCTGAACTTTCTGCTGATCAGCCTCTAGCCTGCGAGCCATATCCACTAAACTCCTGTAGTCAGCATTGACCATGGTCATCAGCGGCTGCCTCAACGTATCACGCAAACCATCCACAAAGCGGCTGCACTTCTCAGTCTGATCTCCCTGCATCACGCCCGCATATCGAGCCAGATGGGTAAGCTCTCGCTCGTACTCAGCAACGGTCCTGTCCTCCTGGAAAAGCCTAAGATATTTCTCATGGAGACCTCATCGGGCGGAAGGAGGCACGAACCAACTTGCAAGGGCTCTAGAAAATTCTCCCCACATAAACATGTCTGACGTACGACCTGACCAAAAGTATGGTCATACTATTTAAAAAAGAACGTATCACTTCCAAAAATAAAAGGAATTTTCACAACAATTTACCTGTAGGATCATCTGCCCGGTACTTGTCCCACTAGACTTTTGCCTCAACTCGAAGGAGGAAAACTGCCAGAGGAACCTTCTTGTTCTCTGGGTACTCCAAAACATCCAACAGGTCTCTGGTGTTTGCTATCCAATCATCGGTGTCCATCGGGGTCTCATTCCCACTGTAGTTCGAGGGTTGAAGCTCTCTAAATTCCTCAAATAGCGTTCCAGGGTCATCTCCACGGGTGCTGGGGCAGGAGCTGGTGCAGGGACTGGTACTTGTACTGGAGCTGGAAACCCTGCAGGCAGTTCTCTCTGAAACTCCATCAATGCAACAATAACCGCCTTGGCAATCTGAGACGCTATGTCAGTGCCCTTTGGAGCTGCTGGTACTGGTGGTACCTATGACACGGCAACATCTCCCATAGTCGCGTTAGGAACAGGGTCTTGACGTGAAGATTCGCCCGGTTCGCTGACTCGTGGTGCCTGATAGAACATATAAAAAAATATAATTATTTACCATGCATCTGTGAAATCTTGCTTAGCAATTCATTTTGTACTCTTGCAAAAGCTAGGGCTTAAACACAACTTAAATCCTCTACTAACAAGAGTTTACCCTTACACATTCCTATGACTCTGTGATTCTTTCTTGGGTCCAGGGATCCTAAACCTTGTTTTGATACCAATTTGTAACATCCCTTACTAGTTTTACAATAATCAGCCATCCGGTCGGGTAATCGATATAAAGAGAATTATGAAACAGTATTAAAACTAATATGTAGCAGGTAAAAAGAAGCAACTACTAAGAATTATAAAACTTACAATGGATGCTAAGAAAGTAAACTAAGGGTTACCACATACCTTATATCTGGATTCACAGAGTCACTACACAAGAATAAAAGTGAAATGACTGAAAATCTGAAATAACATTAAAGTCTGATACAAAGCATATAAAACATTAACAAGGTACATTGTCCACAATTACAACTATATGCTGAAAAAGAGAAAACTGAAAGTGCAAGCAACTACAAACTGACTCCACTTAACGCTCATCCTAGACGTAGTTTCCCACCTGGGTCACCTGTAAAAACATTGCCCACGAGGGGTCAGAGTAAAGAAAAATAACTCCTACTAGTGACACTAAAAAAACTTTTTCTTAAATGATGAATGCATGCCTTTTGAAAAAAATGGTTTTGTTCCTTAAAATCTTTATGCTATGATATGCATGCGTTTACTATGCTCACTGGTCAACAGACCTACTCGCTCTACGTTCATGAGCTTTCATTATATTTTCCCAAGTTCCGGCGTTCACTAACTAGTGTACTGTCTCACGTCAGGTCTATACTTGAGTTCTAGGTGGTTTCTAGCCTGCACATCTACTTGGAAAGCTCTAGGCAGAGTAGCTCCTAACATGCATCTAAAACTGACGACCCGAGACCATTTGACGAACTCAATTGTTCTAGTGTCGTGTGGACACGGTCTCGAATCTACTAATTGTCTCAAAGGGAAGTCAACTCCCAAGACTGTACTGCTCATAGGGTACCATATGCCTTATGAGAAAGGTAGTGCGCCTCCACTTAGCACAAAAAAACTTATGTGTGCTTACCGACCTTTTTGTTCTGATGCTACTCTGCATGAGACATCTCTTTTGGTATACTACTGAGCGACCCTTGACTTTCTCGTGGTCGACGAGAAGAGACACTCACGTCCTTGGTTCGATGAATTCCAAGCCTATATACGCGGGTAAAGGTTTCATACTTAACGTTACCGTTCATGATCTGACTACTTTGGTCTTGAAGAAGGGTGTCATCCTACACATTTTCCGCGACCGTTTTCCTACCATCACACCTTTCTATGCATGGTCATGATCTTTGTACAAAGCCTACACATGTGTATACAAAATACATTTCTTGCTATGTGTAACTAACTGGAATTATGCTTCTTTACAGTGGTGGTGCGACGCTCGTACACTGCGCGACGACATTTTCTCTTCCGAAGGAAAATCTGACTACTGCGGACTTTCGAAGCCTTGTCTCGAGGCCACCAAAAATCTGCAAACCAAGCAACACCTAAATTTCACATTTTCCCCTTAGGGTTTTTGTTGGAAAAATTCTGATAAACTAGGGTAACCCAAAATCAAAGGCTAACGTAGTATATTACCTTTACGTGGGAGAGATTGGTGCTCTCAATGCGCCCAACTCTAATTTTCCGGTGGATTCCGTACTCCAAAACCTAATTAGGGCGATAGGATGAAATCCTAGTTTAGATTAACTTCCAAATCGAAGGATTTCCATGAAGGAATGAAGAAAAGGGAGAAATCGAACTCATCGGAACCAAAACGTTCAACTTCCACCGGTTAGGGTTGAATCCGATTCTTCCACGGCTAAGGAAGGAAGAGGAACACCCACCGGCGCCCCTAGAGGAAAGAGGAGAGGTCGGTGAGGAGTTCTGGAGGGGGATCGGCCGTCGGCTAGGGCTTGCGGGGCGTGAGGCGCGTTCGTCGCTACTTGCGGAAACGGGAAACGTCGGGAGAGCCGGTTGCGGTTTCTGACTCGAGAGAAAAAGGCGTACGGGTGTTAAAACTACCAGACATGCAGTTTTCTTATTAACCGTATGAGGAGAGGGGGTGAAACACGTTATTGGCACCTCCAAAATGATAATCCCTTTCTATACTCACACCCACACTACACTAACTCATTTGAATAAAAATGATTTCTCCGCACAACGTTACTAAATTAAAATATGTTACACCACCACTACGATTGACACACTACTGAAATTAACGAACGCGATCCTTAGGAATAGTAACTTTGTACCTTGACGATATGCTGCCTCGATGAAAATCCGTCGCGACTTGACCCTACAATATAAATTAATTTCGCGTCAGATAACGGATGTTACATAACCACCCTGCCTTTATACAAATTCCTTCAACACTCCCCTTGCAAGTTGGAGCATATAAATCGTAGGAGCCAAACCTGGACAGAAACTGATGATATAGTGGTCGAGGTAATACTTTAATGCCAATATCAACAACTTACCCAATAGCAAGCACATTTCACATGTCTAATTTTCCATGTTGAACTTTTTCCCGAATAAAATTACAATCAACTTCGATGTGTTTGGTGCATGAATAACATCTTGACTATCATAAAAGAGTGTGGCCGGAGAGGGGAGTTTCACATTCAGATCGCTCAAAAGAATCTCCAACCATGTGATTCATGAAACGACAAAAGGCATTGATCGATACTCAGCTTTCGAAGATCTATATTGCACCGACACGCGACACGCGACACGCGACACGAAACGACATGCAACTCGTCAATTCTCAAAAAGTATCATATTCCGACACGCTGAGACACATATTAAAATTTAACAAAAAAGTCAAAAAATGATAGAACATTCAACATTAATACATTACCATTATGTATCATCAGTAAGAATAATGAATTCCATATCGGGCTCATCCAGCGAAAGATTTGTAATTTCAAGCATGCCAACATCTTCAAACGTGTCAAACAAATCTCCACCAATATCCCACATCTTGGTCTCTCCTTGTGCGTATTGTGGTTTTTTTCTGGATAGAAGACGTAGATTGATGTGTATAAAAAGTAGATCTTCTGCACATTTTGGAGTCATTCTATTTCTTCTCATTCAGTATATAAAGGAGTACGTACTTTAATTCCTCTCGGCACATGATGAAGAAGATGGTTATGCAAGAAGATTTAAGGCTAAACTTTGTAGCATAGGTGCATTTGCATCATGAGTTAGAGTGTCGGAGAGTCGGACGCGTGTCAGAGACTTCGACACTGACACAATCGGCATTTCGAAGTGTTGGTGCTTCATAAACAAAGTTGATCGTTTAACAATAGTTTGCTTCTTGATCCTCCAAGTGAGAAGATGTTTATCTAAGTACAATACCCTCTTGTGGACCAACGATAGTCAAGAGAACCGACATAGTTAGCATCAGAGTAGGCAGCAAGTGATAAAAAGGAGGAGAACTAATACACAGGCCCTTGTCCCAGAGCAGTTTTCAAATATCAGAAGATGCGCTCAACAACTTGAAGATGAGAGATCCATAGAGCATGCCCACAACTTCCTTCTATGCACGTAAGACAAATGATATATCAGGTCTCGTGACCATAAGGTAAATGAGCTTGCTCACAAGATGATAATACTTCGGGTTAGGGAGGAGTAAATCAGAATCAGATGCATGAGCTCAAAGCTTATGGTTGACTTCTATAGGAGTATCGATTGGCTCTCATCTAGAATAGCCGACTTCATGGAGTAGGTCAAGACGATACTTCTGTTGAGTTAGAATGAGACCATCAGGTCGATGAGCCAGCTCGATGTCAAGAACATATCGGAGAGACCCCAAATCCTTAGTCTGAAATGTGGATGCCATGTGTTTCTTGATCATAGCTATACCATGGAGATCATCGCCCGTGATGAGAACGCCATCAATATATATACTGAAGGAATCACTGTGTCTGCCAGGCGATGATGAGTGAATATGGAAAAATCAGCCGAATAATCTAATTGATCTTATCAAACCTGACCCAAAGTGATTGTTTGAGACCACACAGATTTCTTGAAGTGACATACAAGAGACTCCCCCGTGGTCTCATAACCAGGCTGCTGCTGCATGTAAACAATCTCAAAAAGGTCTCAATTCAATAAAGCATTCTTGATGTTGAGTTAATGTAACGACCAATGGTGATAAACAACTAAGGAGATCAAGACCCGGACAGTGTTCAGCTTTGCGACTGGGGAGAAGGTCTCTTCGTAGTCATGGCCGCGTTGCTGAGTAAAACTACGAGCCATGAGACGAGCTTTCAGGCATTCAACTGCCCCATCAAGACCATGCTTCACAGTAAAGCTCCATTTGCAGGTAACAAACGTCTCGCTGGAGGGGAGAGGGATAAGGTCCCAAGTGTGATTAGCCCAGAGGGTAGTCATTTTCTCATCCACAGTGGCCCGCCACCTCGGACGCCGGAGAGCCTCCTATAGAGGAAGGGTTGGAAATATATGACAGAGCGCTCTCAAACCTGTGAAGCGTCGACGATAAGTGATGCAAAGAGACATAATTTGAAAGAGGTTGAGAGGTAAAAGCTGGTGCCTGATTAGCGGCCCACGAAGCATTAGTTGGCAGGGGTGATTCCCGTTGGGCATTAGACCGAGGATGTTGGCGAGTGTAGACACAAAGAATAGGTTTAAAGGGGGGTCATAATTGGAGGAGTGGGTAGCAGGGGAGGAGAATCAGTGAAGGTGGGCACGCGAGGACCCAAAATGCCTAGTGTGGAGGTGGTAGGAGGGTCAGAGTGGTGGAATTGTTGATTTTCAAGTAAAGTTACATCGTCTGAGGTGATAAGTTTTCGAAAAGATGAAAAATAATATATGTAGCCCTTTTTGGTATGAGAGAGTAACAAAAACATATGCTTGGTTGCACGAGTGGGTAACTTATCCACGACAGGGTGATGATCAAAGCAGATATAACCAAAAACATGATGTGTCAAGTTGAAAGGAGAGTTGTTGGAAAAGCGGATGGAAAATGATAAGACAAAATTCAAAATGGAAGAGAGCAAACGATTAATGAGATAACAGATCATTAATGAGAGATCAGACAGTGAACACAACAAAATGCCAATAGAGGCACATAGGAGACCTGACAACCTCGAGGAGGTGACGATTCTTCCGCTTGGCCACACCGTTCTGTTGCAATGTATAAGGAGAGAAGGTTTGGTGGATTATGGCCAAGGTATTACAGGTGTCCTGAAAATTGCTACTGATATATTCGTGAGCATTATCAGATCGAAGAATTTAAAGGAGCGCAAGAACTTGATTTTAGTTTCAGCGAGAAAAGAGTGAAAAGATCCGTAGTAACTCAGAGTGATCACACATAATATACAATCATGTAATCTGAGAATGTTTAACACAAGTAAAAAAAACAATGATAGCCAGAAACACTAGCCAGTTTGTAGGGGCCCCAAATATATGAATGCACTAAATCAAAAGAAGCTGTGCTCCGAGTACAATGAGAAGAAAAACATAGATTTATGTTGATTCCCGTAAAAACATGGTTCACATTGGGAATCAATAAAAGAAAAATTTGGAAGACCACACTTGAGGATAGACATGAGTATGTCTAAGATGCCAGTGCCAGTTAGTGGAGGTGACAGAGGATAAAATGAAGGGTGGAAGATCCAGAATGTATAACCCATTAGAGAGTCGCCTCCTAGCAGTGATATTCCGAGTCTGTCAATCTTGCATCACATAAGAAGAGGAAGAAAACGTGAACAAGCAATCAAGGTCTTTAGTTAAACTAATGACAAAGAGAAGATTAAACTGAGAGCCATGAACATGAAAGATGAAGTGGAGGAAAAAAGATGGAGTAAGATGCACATCTTCAGAATTGCAGACTAGGGTGGTATCGCCCGTGACCATCGTGATAAACTTCGGAGAAGAGGTATCTGATTATCGAGAAGGTTTGTATGGAGTGACGTGGTTTGTAGTTCCAGAGTCCACTATCCACGCCGGACTATGAGAGAAACATGATATACCTCTATTGGAAGTAGAAGCGACGAAGTTGGATGCCCGAGTAAGCAACCTCTGAAGTTACTAAAGTTCCTCACACAAGATGTCAATGTCAGAGCGGGAGGAAGGAACTGTTGAAATCTTTGTGATTCAGAAGTAATCAAGGATTTTGTCTTACTGTCAACATAATATGAACCCATGAGGTCGCACATAAGAATGTACAAAAAATGGATAAGTGATCGCGTTGGTTTGTACTTATATTGGATATAAGTGAAGGACAAGCCTAAAATGATGTTTAATTAATTAGGAATTAAATAAATAATGAATGATAGTATTTTTATGTCAAATTTAATTCGAATAGGATGTTAAACGACTACTTGACATACGTTGACTTGGTGTGTGTTTAACATAATCACATACATTTCTGCATACTACTCGACGCACATCGACTTGTGAAGTCGACGTACACTGAGTTGATGAGTAGCCATATAGTATTCGACGTATGTTGACTTGTGAAGTCGATGTACGTCGACTTGGTGTGCGCTTAGGAAAACTTCTATACTATGAGATATTACTAAACGTACGTATGTTGACTTGTGAAGTCGACGTACGTCGACTAGTGAAATAGAAGTCGACGCACAAAATGCGCCGTTCAGTCTCTCTCGACGCATAAGTGAGCAACTTATGAAACTGTTATATGCACTGCGTTTTAGGGGTTTTTCGAGCACTGTCTCTTTGACGACTCTTGTAGAGCCTGTAGCCGCATATTCTACCAAAAAGTGAAACTACTATTTCATGGAGAAGGGATGATCATCTTCCAACCCGAGTTCGTTGGACGGACGACGAGTTGTTTCCAGCGTTTATATGGATACTCATAGAGATGTGGATTTCGTTCTACGTTTGTTTGGGTACTTAAACGACAATTATTCTTCTAGAAATAGTGATTTCAATGCAGGTTTGAACTATGTTCTTGATCTATTATTTTTTGCATGGTCGAATAGAAATGAGTTTCTTGATAGTTTTTCTGCTGTGCGTTAGATGCCTAAGAAACCCAACAAAAACATCCTGGCTGGAGAGGCATGAGGCCGCGTATTGGATGTGGGCGGTGGAAACCCATGTTTCTTGAAGCAGGTGGTCTCAGTTTGATGTGGGCGGCCACAATATTGTCCAACCAAGAGGAGCAATTTTGATCTCATGTCTGCCACCGCGAGAACCATTGGGACCACCTCAAGACCCAGGAGGAGGGCTTATAGCTTGGGAGTGGTGTAGAAGGGAAGGAGAGGGAGGCATCACGGCTTCAGGAGGTGATGTGACTTTAAGAATCATAGAGCACATGTCGAAAAGAGATGAAACAATAGGCGAGGAAAGGATGGTCGCCCAGACACTGTGAATATGGGCAAGTAGCCGCGCCATCATGAGGGCAATGTCCACAACCTCCTTCTGTGCGCGTTGAACAACAAAGTCCAATGAGGAGGGCTGATGTCGAAGCCATGCCTCAACGGAGGTCTTGAACGTAGTGACAAAGGAGGTCAGATCATCAGTCACACCCGGGCCATCCACCCGAAGTTGAGTAAAGATATCAAAGAGATATTGAAGACTGTCTTGGACAGAGTAAAGGGACTGAAGTTCGTTCCACATGGATTTAATAGTCTCAGGGTACATGGTCATTCAGTATGGTTCAGTTTTCATAGAATTGAGAAGTCATTACTGAATCCGACCATCATCATGAAGCCACTGTTCTGTAGGTTCGGTGGGGGGGGGGGGGCACATGTAATATGATGAAGCAGCCCTTTGATTTGAAGTACACGCCGACACCGAGTGCTCCCATTCCATAATTTGTTTTCTTATGGAGTGAAATAGTAGTAATCAGGAGTTCATCCAACACTTCCGAGGGTAAGCAAGGACAAGTGAGGAGGCCGTAGGAGTTGTAACTTAGTAATTAAAGGCGCAAAGTGCACCAAGACGCAAAAAGGTCTTAGAGCCTAGGCGCAAGGCTCAAGGCGCTAGCGCGCGCCTGACGATGAAAAGACGCAACCACATCCATTTTAAATTATCAGCATCAAGCATCATTTCATCTTCTCGATCAAATTCTTCATTTATTCTACTAATTAATCATTCATTACTATTGTTTATATTTCTTCAAAACTAGAATTAATGTAGTCACCTGCACCATATCTTTGTCATAACACACAATTATCTTTTACAAATACTAAATCAATCAAAGATTATTAAATTCTTACTTTTTGAAAAAAATTACAACAAAAATCTCACTTAGGCGCGCCTTTTATGTTCTAAAGGCGCAAATAAGGCACACAAAGGCACAAACCTCTGAGCATGGTGAGCCTTGAGCCTTAGGCGCTTCTGAGGCGTGCCTTTAACAAGGCAGGGCCATAATGGTACTCATGACAGGCCGACGACAAGATAACCGCCAGGAAGAGAAGAGTGACCGCCCAAGGTAAGGGGAGAAAGGAGTCTGTGCGGTTGCAGCAGGGAGACTGCGCAGACTTGTCCCATCACATAGTCCGGGCGATTACAACAGGGTGGCCGCTCGGACTGGTCACATCAGAAAGGCCGGGCGGTTGCAAGAGGAAAGTCGCGCAGACAATCCATAAGGAAGAGTTGGCGTGACCACACAGAAGGATACACAGAGAGAAGACCGGACAGTCTCACAGAAGGAGTCCACACGAAGTTCACCTGAGGGAGGAGTGTGGGCGGTCTCAGAAGAGATGTCCACACAGAATAGATTGAATGGGTTCAAAAGGTAGTCCTCAAGATGGTACCTTTCTATAATAACATGTAGAAAACCCAATATACGAATAAAATTATAAATTTCTTCAAAAATCTCCTCATTACAAGGGTGCACTCCTCCTTATATAGACTAGAGGAGAGATAATGTACAAACAAATATGTGAGATTAAATACATCGGGCGATTACAATATAAGTAACCGGCTGGACTACAATCAGTAAGCAACACCGGACGGTTACACAAGGGTAACCGCCGGACCCTTTATAGTGCAACAACATCACGGGGCGGTTACACAAAGGTAACTGTTTGACCTTTATATAGATTCCTTCAATAGCTCTGATACGAGTTGTTACGGGCTAACCTGTAGTATGTCGGTAGCGTCGTCAGAGCGGTGGCCGGAGGTTGAGATGACAATGTGAGAAGATACTATGGAGACGGAACCGCAACTCCCTAAGCAGGGTGTGCTTAGGAGAAAGATCTACCACAATCTCATGCAACTTGGTATTAATTGAACATACATAACCCTAGTCAACTCTAAATAGAAGTTCCATGACATAGTTGGGCCCTAAATAGACTCAATACATGCTTGTCATTTCCGTAGACCAAAGGCCTTGAATAGAAGTCACAGGGCACACTTTGAACAAATTACCACAATAAATTTACTTGAAAATAAATACTAGACATGCTAACAACTCTAAATGACAATGCCATGGTAGCAATTAAACATATACAATTACTGGTAACTAATCATGTGGACCCATAACACTGCTTTCATGATTTTAGTTTAATAGAATTGTTATTTTATAGCTCTAAATCAACTTTTGAATGTATTGGTAGCTTGACCTTCGCTGTGGGGCAAAAAAATCTCTGTCTGATCCTCCAAAGCTCTGTTTGTCATTAAAATCGTGTGACATTAGTACCACACGACCCCATCAGATCCTTGTAGGGGGAAGGTCAGCTGTTTGAATTCAGTTAGTTGTCTATTCCTATTCATCATGCTTATTTCATTACAAATTTTTTAATATATCTTTTTGTGGCACAGTGATGCATTTGCTCGATTGTATGATAGAAGGATGCTTCCTCCCTTGAGCTCATGTCGGACCAAAGCAAAGCCACCTCCCTGCATCGGTTATTTCTGCCCACTGCATCTTTCAGAGCGTGTAAGTTTGGTAAATTTTGGCTTACTTGTTTCCTGTTACTTTTTGTAGGAAAATGTTTTCATTATTTTTTCCATAGAAGTATTGACAGTCTGATACTTTCTTACGAGCCTTCTCCAAATTTTGAGATGTGATAAGTTGCCTTTGTTTATTCATCCTGTGATCAATTTGAAAAATCTGAAAATACTAATCTTAACTGGGGAGACCCAACAGCAGAATGTTGGCTGTTCAAGTATTTAGAAATTGATCAAACATGAGGAGGAAAGCCAGCCAATGCATATATCCTGCTCAAGCGCTCTCAGGAGGCAGAAGAAGAGGGCACCCACCTATTTTTAAGTGGTCATATCTGGGATTTTTGCTGCCAAAAATTGCTCAGTCTGGATGAGTTTGAATTTCCACAATTACTGAAATTTAAGTGATGGCAAGGTTTTACCAGAATTTTCAAAAATGTTTTAGTATTCTAATATAAGTAAAATCTAGGAGATTCCCTTTGTATTTTTGAGTTTTTTTTGGAAAAATAGCTAGTGGAAATTGAAGCTTTCGAAGTTTCTTAAGAGAGATATTGACATAGTGTAGGCTGTGAAGGTGGAATTTAACAATGTAACCCTAGGTGTAGTTGATACGCCTGAAACAGACATGCGTATTACACGCAAGTGCACGTGTCGGTTCAAGTAATAAAGAGTGAATAAAGATCATTCCTACGGAGAGGTATTAGATTTAGTGTTTACAAATACCAGTTAAGCCCGTTCTTTAAATCCAAGTGAATTGAAGTGATGATTTTAAAATACTTAAAATTGTAAGGAAAACTACTAATTAAAATAAACTGTGGATCATAGAGAAAATATTTGTATTATCAGTTATGTGGGATAATCTTGTACTGTGATTTCCTATGCCTAGTGAGATGAAGTTAAAAAGGTGACTTCATGAATATGTGAGGTGAAACGTCTTGCAACGATTTTAGGGTAGAAGATCCGTACCTCACGATATCGGAAAACCCTAGTCTCTATTTCCCCTTAGGTGAAACAAGTATCACATAAAGATCAAAAACCAAAGTTACTAACATCAAGAGAAGATCTCTTTCTTCCTTCAAATGTAATACCGAAATTATGACGCACTTGCGCAACTGCTCTCTCGATTTATGAAACGCAGTAGAAAAAACGAAATCTTGGCCAAAAGTTTCAAAATATAGATCACAATTTCAATAAAGACTTTCACCCAACAATCATAAAGAAAATATTACAATATCATCATCACACAAGCCATAGTACTATCACAATACAAGATTAAAAGGAATTAGTTCATAACGATGTAGGAGAACTGCAAAACGTTTGGAGAGATCTTACAATATATGATGAAATTGATAATTAACCGCTACAGGGTTCTTCTTCTGAAGTCGCTCGCTCGATCAGCCCGGAGATCTGTCGTCTTCCTCGTTAGCCGCTTTCTTCAATGAAGGATTTTTGAAACCCTAGATGAAGAAGACCCTTAATTCCCCTTTCTCCCCTCTCTTAGAATGAATGATTTGGTAGAGATTTCCCCTCTTAAAAACGTAGACACTCCTTTGTAAAGAAACACCCTTCCATATTTGAAATCGGTGCTAACTTTGAAATTCAAAATCTGAAATTTGTCCAGGCCGCGTTGCAACCTACTTTCCTGCGCGTTGTAACATATTTTTCTGGTTATAATATTTGGGCAGATTTCTTTTTCCAAGCATATTTATTTGACATTTCTCGCAATAACACATTGGAAAAAGACTGGATTTGCCACAAATTAGATAAATATGAATTTACTTCCATTTTTATTTCATTTAAACTTGTTTTAAGCATTTATAATGAATATTAAGTGTAAAAATTGGGCTAGATCACTTCTTTTTGAGAAGTTATCAGTAGTGCCAGAAAATTTTACCCTAAGATGTTGCGTGCATGTAATAAGCGATCAGACAATCAATTGCAAATAATAATAAATAAAATCCATACAATTAATCACGACGCGATATTAAATAATTCAGAAAATGCGATTAGATTTAGATTTCAGAGGACTGTTGGGCGCAGGAGGGGTGTTGTAGAGAGGTGGGCAGGGCTAGAGAAGAACCAACTAGGCCTTGTAGGATCTCAGTGAGGGGAAAACCGGGCTGGGAGGATGGTGACAAGGCCGAAGGGGTGGGGGGATGTGGCTGTGGACAATGACTATTTGGAAGGTGGAAAGGGGATCATCGACTGGGTTTGAGGGAAACAATGTGGAGGTCAACGGGCAATGGGGTGGAGGCCGGAAGAGCGGTGGTTGGACGGCTGTTTGGAAGAGATGAAGGTGAGAGGCTATTTGGAGGTAGCCAAATAGCCGCGGGAGGATGGAGACGGGCCAGATGGCTTAAGGCGAATAGGGATTGGAAGGGATGCACCCAAGGAGTCTTCACCGTAGGATTTCATGGAGTCGGCACAACGAACGATCGCTGAATTCCCGGAAAACTCTTCTCCAAAAGCTGCAATACCTAAAACAGTCCTCTATCCCTTATGTATCTAGTACTGTTTAGGGCACCCATCGTGCCCAACTATGAATGACCGTACATGATGTGTCCAAACGACGCTCCGAACGCAACTGTTGACTCTAATCGTGCAGAGGACAATTCGATGAATGCCTTTTGTGCAAATAGACACTTGCGGGCCTCATTGGGAGACGCCCCATGGTGTATGTGTGATCCGATCTCCCTACGTAATATGCCAAAAGAAAAAAAATAGAAATGTCCTTAGATATTGATTATTGGATAATCTCCTCATTTGCTCTATTCAAATTCAATTTCTTTCTAATGCGGATCATACTAGATCGTTCAGATCACACATTTCAAGGCCCATTCAAGGTCGGTTTTTTTTACCGCCATTGTACTATCTTTGGATGGGCGATTAGAGTCCATAGTTATGTATGGAGTGCCATTTCTGGTTTTCTATGTATTTTTACTTATTTTTAATTCTTATAGTGGAGTTTAAGCAAATGTTAAGGTGATGTGATCTGGTCCCTTCACGATATTTAACCAGAGCCGCTTATTTATATTGAGTATTGGGTTCCATTTTATCATCAAGAGTTGGGTTCCAGCAAAGAGGTGTGACTCGGTGTCACTCAATCTTTTAGTACGGGCTTCGTAGCTCATCCGTAACTCCCTGCTTCCCTCAGGCGTCTCTGTCGGGCCGGCATACTAGGCCCCACTGTCTCCTTTGCCTGCCATTGCAACACCCTCAACATCCTCCTTCCCTCTAACCACCACCCTCAAGGGCTCCTTAGTGTCTGTAGAGATGAAAAAAAGAACTTTGTATATATGTTCACTTATATCAAATACAAAGAGTGAGTACATATTTATAGGATGAGGAGAGAGAGAGGAATGTCCTATACATGGTGTGGGACTAAAGAGGAGAAATAACAATAAAAAATACATAATGGGCCTTTGTCAAATAAGCTTCTCTAACACTCCCCCACAAGTTGGAGCGTACAAGTCATATACACCCAGCTTGGACAAACACTGATAAAATAAGGTACTTGATAAATCCTTCGTGAGAATGTCAGCAACTTGATCAATGTCCGGTACATGCTTTAATTCAAGTTTCTTCATTTGAACTTTCTCCCGAATAAAATGACAGTCTACCTCGATATGTTTTGTGCGCTCGTGAAATACCAGATTCTTTGCAATGTGTATGACCGCTTGACTGTCACAAAATAGAACAACAGATGAAGGAAGTTTTACCCCTAGGTCAGCAAGGAGGCTTTCGAGCCATGTGAGTTCTGAGATAACCGATGCCATCGATCGGTATTCAGCTTCCGCGGAGGACCGAGTAACCACAACTTGTTTCTTACGTTTTCATGTAATGAGATGACCGCCAAAATATGTACAGAATCCACTGGTGGACCGCCGATCGTCCAGGGAGCCAGCATAATCGGCATCTGAATATGCACTAATGCTGGAGTAGAGTTGGAGGTTTTGTAAACCAACCTTTGACCCGGAGCTGCCTTAAGGTATCGGAGAATTCGTTCAATCTCTTGTAGATGATAAACCTGGGGAGCATGCATGAACCGATTGACAATCCCAACAGCGAACGATATATCAGACCTCGTGACCGTTAGGTCGATCAATTTTCCCACAAGGCGTCGATAGTATTCTGGGTTCTGGAGAGACAGATCATCATCACAGGCATGAACACAAAGCTTGTGATTTGTCTCCATTGGAGTAGTAGCTGGCTTGCAACCCGACTGCCCAACATCTTTGAGGAGATCAAGACAATACTTCAGTTGGGAGAGGACAACTCCATCCTGACGTCGTGCGACCTCAAGACCGAGGAAGTAGCGAAGATGCCCCAGGTCTTTGGTCTGAAACACAGTGCTCAAATGCTGTTTGACCGCATGAATACCTTTTGAATCATCCCCAGTGAGCAGGATATCATCAACATAAACCAGCAAAAGGACCGTTTCAGTTGCCCGGTGTCGAGTGAATAGGAGAAGTCTGTGGAACTTCGAGTGAAGCGCATGTCCCGAACAACCTTGCTGAACTTGTCAAACCACGCCCGAGGGGATTGTTTGAGACCATAGATGGATTTCTTTAGAAAACACACGAGACTCTCCCGTGGTCTCAAACCCGGGTGGTTGGCGCATGTAGACGATTTCCTGAAGATCATCATTCAAGAATGCATTCTTGATATCCAGCTAATGAAAGGGCCAGTGGCGATGCACAACCACAGACAACAAGACATGAACGGCGTTGAGCTTGGCCACCGGAGAGAAAGTTTCCTCATAATCAAGGCCCTGCTGTTGAGTGAAGCCACGGGCCACCAGGCGGGCCTTCAGACGGTCAACAGTGCCATCAGGAGCATGTTTGATGACGAAAACTCATTTACACCCAACAGGTTGCTGACCGGGAGGTAAAGGGACAAGAACCCAGGTCTGGTTGGCCCAGAGGGCCATCATTTCCGCGTCCATGACAGCCCGCCAGCCCGGATGCTGAAGCTCCTCCTGCACAGAGTTTGGGACAGAAACAGAGGATAACGATATGGCAAAGTGAAGAAGTGACGGTGAAAGACGATGAAGAGATACATAATTCGCCATAGGATGAGCAGTGGAGGCTGGAGCCGGAGCAGCAGGCTGCGAAGCGTCAGAGGTCGAAGCCGACTGCAGTGGGGCAATGGGACGAGGAGAGCGACGAGAATAGACCCGGATGACATGTGGCTGGGGAAGGACCGGAGGCTGGGCAGGAGGTGGGGAGGGCAGAGACCGGGGAACAGAGATGATAGGGCGCACAACGGGCTCCAGAAGAGGAGCGAGATACAGAGTAGAGAAGAAGGGAATATCTTCCCAGAAAGTGACATCCGCAGAAACCGTCACCTTGCGGGTAGTGGGCGAATAATACACATAGCTCTTTTGAGTGCGCGAGTAGCCCACAAAGATATATTTGACCGCACGGGGATCCAACTTATCGGTAGATGGTCCGAGGTGGTGAACGTAGCATGTACACCCAAAAATACGAGGAGTAAGAGGAAAGGCCGGAGTGGAGGGAAAGAGTAGGCTGAAGGGAGTAGCATTCTGGAGGATGGAGGACAGAGGACGGGATACGGTTGATAAGAAAACAGGCCGTGGAAGAGCGTAAAGTTCCAGTATGGTTTGGGAACCCGCATTTGAAGCATAAGAGAGCGAGCCACATCAAGGAGGTGACGATTCTTGCGTTCGGCAACACCATTCTGCTGTGGGGTATATGCACAAGATGTTTGGTGAATAACCCCAAACTTGGAGCAGAGGGTCGCAAAGTCATGGCCAGTGTACTCGCATGCATTGTCAGTGCGAATATGTTAGAATGGACACAAAATTGAGTGCGAGTTTCAAGAACGAAGGCCCGAAATACGCGGGGAAGCTCAGAACGATCACAAAGGAGATACAACCATGTCATGCGAGAATAATCATCGATGAATGTAAGAAAATAACGGTAGACAGAAATACTAGTAATCTTGTACAGACCTCATATATCGGAGTGTACCAGAACAAAATGAGCAGAATTCCGAGTACAATGAGAAGGAAAAGATGAACGTGGCTGATTGCCAAAAATACAGATTTCACTCTGAAAAGCAGGAAGAGATACATCCAGGAGAGCCTTCTGAAGGACGTGAAGAGGAGCATGACCAAGACGCCGATGCCAATCTGAAGAAGAGACAGATGCGGGAGAGTAGGAGATTCATCAAGAAGGTAGAGCCCGTTCTGCAGTCGCCCCCTACCAATGATAGTCCGCGTCTGCTGATCCTGTATCAGAAAAGGAGAAGTAAATGTCACAAAGCAATTTAAGTCAGTCGTAAGGCGACCAACAGAAAGTAAATTGAAAGGAGAGCTCGAAAGATGAAGAGCCGAGCGCAAGAGAAGGCAGGTGGCGAGTGGAATATCAGCACAACCAGAGACAGGGATAGCGGCTCCATTGGCCACAATGATGTACTTCGGGTGAGAAGAAGACAAGTACTGAGGCGGACAAACAGGGGTGATGTGATGAGCGACACAAGAATCGATGATCCATCACGGGCCAGTGGAGAGGCAGGCGATACCTTCATTGGAGATGGTGGCAGCGGAGGCAACCGAGGCCGGCGGGCGGCTGAGCAGACCATGAAGATGCTGGAGCTGAAGGCGAACCTCGTCGAGGTCAGTATGAGTGGGAGAGGAGTCGGTGGCAGCAACAGAGGCCTGCGGACGAGGGGGACGACCATGCTTACAATAGCACGTAGCTTCAAGATGCCCGTCTTTGCCGCAGAAAGAACACTTAGGCCGCGGCCGACCACCCCGACCACGTCCCCGAGAATCAGAACGGCCCCCACGGGCTGAAGGAGGGAGAGACAATAAAGGTGCAGGGGCCTGCTGGACCAGGGCCGGAGAAGGTCTAGAAAAATCCGGAGGAGGGGAGACCTTGAGAAGCATCGAGCACACATCCGAGAAGGACGGGGTAACTGTAGAGGAGAGGATCTGAGCCCGCACACTGTGAAGGTGATGCGGGACCCGAGCCATCATCATGACGATGCCAACAGCTTCCTTCTGGGCACGTTGGGCAGCAAGGTCCATAGTAGGAGGCTGATGTTGGATCCAAGCTTCGACCAGAGACCGAGCCTGGGAAACAAAGGAGGTCAGATCGGTTGCCCCACCACTATCCATGGCCTGAAGTGCAGTGATAATGTCATACAAATGGTGGAGACTATCTTTGCCGGAGTAGAGGGTATGGAGCTCGTCCCACATGCCCTTAGTCGTCTCGTGGTACATGGCCAGGCGATAAGACTCGCCATCAAGAGAGTTAAGGATCCATGTCTGCACACGACCATCGTTGCGTAACCAGTCGTCAGTAGGAGTACCGGTAACAAGCTGAGTCAAGTGATGAAGAAGCCCCTTCGATTGCAGGACCCGGCGAACAGAGTGCGCCCATTCCACAAAATTCTTTTTACCGATCAGAGAGATAGTAGTAATCCGGAGCTCATCACGTACATCCAGAAGAGAGGCCGGGCAGTCTGCGGGAGAAACCGCCGTGCCGGTAGAGTCAGCAGAAGAGGTCATGACGACGAACTGAGGCTAGGAGAAAAGACCGGCAAGAGAGGAGGCCGCACGGGTAGGGAAGTCGCCCGACTAGAAGGGAGACCGCCCGGTCACAGTGTCAAGACACCAGCGGCAAGGAGGCCGTGACCAAAGGTGGAGCCCGAAAACCACGTAGCGGTCAGAGCGGACAGGGAAACAGTCCGCACGGTCTGGCTGAGCACAGCAGCGACAGAGCAAAAGAGGCGGCAAGAGGAAGGCGAGCGGATAGGGTGGAGAAGACCGCGACCTAAATGCGGATATGGAATCAGTTCGCACGGTCTGGCTGAGCACAGCAACGGGCAGAGCAAGAGGCCGCAAGAGGAAGGCGGGCGGACATGGAGAAGAAGACCGCGACCGAAATGCAGACAGGTCAACAGGCCACACGGTCTGGCACAGCAGCGGTCAAAGCAAGAGACTGCAAGAGGAAGAGGTCGCGAGCCGGACTCCAGCGACAAGAAGGCCGCAGATAGCAGAGCGCGGCGGTCAAGAAGAGCCCACGAGCAAGAGAAGAGGCAGAGAGCTGCGAGCTGAAACAGGCCGTGACGAGTAAGAGGAGACCGCAGCGGGCTGAGCGAGAACAGTGGGGAGACCAGGGCCGTGGCGGACTGGAGCAGTCCGCAAGAGGGAAAAACACCGACCGAGAACAGCCCACGAGCAGGGAGAAGAGAGTGGACTGGAAGAATGCCCGCAGGGAGAAAAGTAGGAGGGCGCAACGGACTGCAGAGAGGCAGCGAACAGAATGAGAACTGTAGGGAGAAGTGGGCCCCACGGTACAAGGAGAGAAGTGGCTATAAGAAGCCTGGGGTGGGAAGGTGGAACCAGGGTGAAGAAGAGGAAGCAAATGCAGAAGAGCAGGCCGCTGAACCGACGGAGGTCGCAGCAGGCCGCAGGCCGCAACGGGTAGACGAGCAGGCCGCAAATAATCAAAACAGGCGGACAGAGATCAGGAGTCCGGAACCCGGCTCTAATACCATGTAGAGATGAAAAAAGGAACCTTGTATATATGTTCACTTGTATCAAATACAAAGAATGAATACATATTTATAAGATGAGAGAGAGAGAGAGAGGAAGGTCCTATACATGGTGTGGGACTAAAGATGAGAGAAATAATAATAAAAATACATAATGGGCCTTTGTCAAATGAGCTTCTCTAACAGTGTCTATTCCTTGCAGGCTAAGTCACTTCTCGCCCTCCCTCCCAGTAGTTCCGAGCTTTTACTTCTGCCCATCCCGAGCTACTGATATTTTATGGAAAAATCCGTAATGGGTCTGTTATGACCTAACTAGGGGAGAAAGAGGAAGAATGAAGAAGACTAGAAGATTAGGGTTTAGGAGAGGAAGAAGAGAGAGGATACCTGGAAATATTCTTGCTTGCTCACCAAGGAGGAGGGGTTGGGTATTTATGCTCCCACCCAACCCCTAGGGCCGGCCGGCCCCATTGGGGCTGAACCCAATGTGGTTCAGCCCCCCATTCTGCTTTATTGATGGGTGTGGGCTGAACCGGATGGTTCAACCCGGCTTTCATTCCCGGTCTCCTTCGGTCTTCGCGCGTATTTGAATCCACGGAAACGTAGATCATCCGGGGGCGTAACATTCCCCTCCCCATCAAGAAGCACCTTGTCCTCAAGGTGAAAATCAGGATAGCGCTCCCGGAACTCCAAGAGGTCCCCCCACGAATTGTGCGTCGCGGGCATCTGCTTCCATTTGACAAGGATCATTGGCCGGTACTCCGTGCCGTGTTTCTTCCATTTGGTCATGAGAACTGCGTCAGGTAAGGGCCGCAATTCGCCGCTGCTGGTAGCCTCAGGTAAGGTAGGAGTGACGGAAATAGTGTTGCCCAGCTTCTTCTTGAGGACGGAGACATGAAAAGTAGGGTGAATGCGTGACCCCTCCGGTAGCGCCAAAGTATAGGCGACGGGTCCGACCCGCCGAATGACTCTGTACGGCCCGTAGTAACGTGGGGCCAGTTTCTGATTGGCCCGACGGGCGACTGAGAGCTGACGATAAGGCTGGAGCTTGAGGAACACCTCATCACCGACCGCAAATTCCCGTTCCGTACGGTGCTTGTCGGCTTGAACCTTCATGCGGTCTTGGGCCGCACGTAAATTGTCGCGGAGAAGAGCCAAGGTCCGATCCCGATCTTGCAGAGCTCGATCGACCGCCGGGAGGGCAGTGCCGACCGGTTCATAGGAGGACAACGTGGGTGGCGGCCGCCCGTACACCACCGCGAACGGAGTGAGCCGGCTGGCCGTGTGATAAGAGGTGTTGTAGCAATACTCGGCCCAATGTAGCCACCTGGTCCACGTGCGGGGTTCATCCATGACAAAGCACCGTAAGTATGTCTCGACCCCTCTGTTGAGTACCTCCGTCTGCCCGTCGGTTTGGGGTGATTGGCCGTGCTCATGCGTAGTGTGGTACCCTGAAGCCGAAAAAGCTCCGTCCAAAAATGGCTGACAAAGACAGGGTCCCGATCAGAGATGATGGCACGAGGAAGCCCGTGGAGGCGAACTATCTCTTTGGCGAAGAGGTCAGCCACCGTTTCGCCGGAATATGGGTGACTCAAAGCAAGAAAGTGGCCGTACTTGGACAATTTATCGACCACGACGAGAATGACTGACTTGCCCTGTGATTTGGGAAGGCCCTCGATGAAGTCCATGGAGACGGTGTCCCAGATCTGGTGTGGGATTTCCAGCGGAGTAAGAAGGCCCGCTGGGGAGATCGTCTCATACTTTTGCCGCTGGCAGACATCGCATTCCCGCACGAACTGCTGAACGTCCCGCTGTAGCCCCTTCCAAAAGACGTTGGCCTTGACCCGTTGTAAGGTTCGATGGATGCCAGCATGACCACCGGTCGGTGAATCGTGAAACTCCCGAATCATAGTAGTACGCCATGGGGACGTGGCTGGTAGAACGAGCCGACCCTGGTAGTAGAGTCGCGTGCCCAGTAAGTGATAGCAGCCGCCGTGCCTCGACCCTGCTGCAGTGCTTCAATAATGTCGCAGAGAACTGGGTCCTGGAGAACCTCTGCCTGTATGTCGTCTAAGGAGGCAATCACCGGCCCCGAGATGTGAGTGAGGAGCCCTCTGGTATCCGAGATAACGCATCGGCCGCCATATTCTCCTTGCCCTTCTTGTAGACAATCTCATAATCATACCCCAGAAGTTTCGTCAGCCACTTCTGTTGTAGCGGGGATGCCAACCGTTGTTCCAGGAAATGCTTCAGACTCTGGTGGTCTGTACGGACCTGGAAATGCCGTCCCAGAAGATAGGGTCGCCATAGAGCGACCGCGTGAAGTATGGCGAGCATCTTCTTCTCGTACGTAGAGAGCCCCAAGGTCCTGGGGGCGAGAGCTTTACTGAAATAAGCAAGTGGCCGACCCTCCTGCATGAGGACCGCGCCGATGCCGACGCCAGATGCGTCCGTCTCCACCACAAAATCCTTGGAGAAATCCGGAAGTGCTAGCACGGGGGTGGTGGTCATGGCCCTTTTGAGGCCATTGAAAGCTTCCTCGGCCTCCGCATGCCATCGGAAGGAATCCTTTTGCAGCAACTGGGTGAGTGGCCATGCGATCTTCCCGTAGTCCTTCACGAACCGGCGATAGTAACCGGTCAGCCCCAGAAAGCCTCGTAAGGCCCGGATCGTCGTGGGTAGCGGCCAAGTCACCATGCTTTCAATCTTCCGCGGGTCGGCCCGGACCCCTTGAGCGGAGACCAAATGTCCCAAGTACTCGACCTCCGCCTGCCCAAAAGAGCATTTGGAGCGCTTGACATACAGTTGGTGCTCCCGCAAAATGTGGAATACATGCCGAACGTGCTCCCGATGCTCCTCCCAGCTCCTGCTATAGATCAAAATATCATCAAAGAAAACTAGCACATACCGACGAAGTAGTGGTCGGAAAATCTCGTTCATGACGGCTTGGAAGGTAGAGGGGGCGTTGGCCAAACTGAACGGCATCACTAGAAACTCATAATGACCATCGTGAGTACGAAACGCCGTCTTGTGGATGTCTTCGTCCCGCATGCGTATCTGATGGTAGCCGGATCGGAGATCCAGCTTGGTGAAGAGGCTTGCCCCATGCAGTTCGTCTAGCAGCTCCTCGATCATCGGAATGGGAAACTTGTCTTTAATGGTCGAGTGATTCAGTCCCCTGTAGTCGACACAAAACCTCCAGGAGCCATCCTTCTTCTTGACCAAGATGATCGGAGAAGAGAATGCGCTGGTGCTGGGTCGGATGATACCGGAAGCCATCATCTCACGTACGCTGCGTTCTATCTCCGTCTTCTGAATGTGGGGTACCGGTATGGACGAATATTCGTCGGGTCTGCTCCGGCCTTCAGCTGAATCTGATGATCTCTGAACCGTGCGGGCGGTAAAGAATGTGGTGCCTGAAAGATGTCGTTAAACTGAACCAATAGATCCTGCAGTTGCGCTGGTTCCGTTGTTGGCCCAAGAGCCTCGATTCCCCACAACAGGGCCATCATACTACCCTCTTCCTCCATCCTTTGCAGGCTCGTGAGTGATATCTCCTTGAGCGGGGACGTCTGTATCCCCTGTAGGCAATGCTCTGTCCCCAGGTGCGAGAACTCCAACGTCATCTTCTCCCAATCCGTGGTGACCCGCTTGAGCTGGCGGAGCCACTGCACGCCCAATACCATGTCCGACCCCCGAATCGGGAGCAGGTAGACATCCGTCCGGCACACATAGCCCTGTAGTCGTAGTTCCACCCCCTTCAGGACCCCTTCGCACCTCAACTTGCTACCATCGGCCACCATAACCTGGAAGGAAGCCCCCTTGTCGACTGCATGTCCCGCCTTCTGTGCCGCTGCGGGGGTGATAAAATTATGTGTACTCCCGCTGTCTATCAAAATAGTCACCCGCTCGTGCCCCAACTTCCCAGCAATCCGTAACGTAAGTGGGGCTGAACATCCTTCCATTGCCTGGATGGACACCCCAAACTCCGCTAAGTCCAAACCATCCACCTCATCACAGGTAGGGGTCTCCTCCTCGTCATCCTCCTCCCTCAGCATGAATACTTGCACCTTTTGGCACCGGTGTCCTGGTGTGTACTTTTCGTCGCAATTGAAACATAGCCCCTTGTCCTTCCTGGCCTGCAGCTCAGGCCACGTCAGGCGTGTCACTGTCGGCCGTCCGGCCTGCGGTTGCTCACGCCGCCCCGCTACAGGTGCTGTTGGAGCTGCGGGAGTGCGTGCTCCCCCTCGATTTCGCTTGCGGTTGCACCGTTCCTCCTGTATCCTGGCTAGACTGATGGCGTGGCTCAGACTGTACGGCATGTAGGCATGGACCTCATCTCGCAGGTGGTCCTTCAGTCCCGAAATGAAACAACTGAGGAGGGTCTTTTCCCCCCAATTTACCCGATTTGCCAGCCGCTCGAACTCCGTGCGATATTCCGTCACGGTCCCCTTCTGTCGGAGTTTCTGCAAGGTGGCCTCCACGTCCTCGTATTCCAAGGGGCCGAAACGGGCTGTGAATCCCTCTATGAAGTGCGCCCACGGCGCGTACCCATAGCTCCGCACGAACCATTGTGCCCACTGGTATGCGTCGCCCTCCAAGTGAAACGACGCCAACTGCACCCATTGCTCATTGGGGATCTCTTGGTATGTGAAAAACAACTCGGCCTTTTGTACCCATTCCAGCGCGTCACTACCTCGGAAAGTCGGAAAGTTCATCCTCGTACGTTTTGGTTGCATAACAGCCCGCTGGTTCGCTCCTCCATTCCTGCCATATCCTGGCTCTAGCCCTGCTGGCCTGAGTTGTTCGGCCACTGGATTCGGCCTACCATAGTAGTCGTGATAATGTTCCCCTCCGTATCCCCCTCCCATAAGAGGGCCCTCCTCGTCGTCAAAAACGTGTCTGGGAGGGTATCCCCGCCATTGGTCGCCTTGCCCCATCCTCGTTGGAGTCCCTAGTACCGGCGGTCTGGGAAGAATCCCATTTCCCGCGCCATTCGGCCCTCCCATGTGCAGCGGCGGCCTCCAAAGAGGCTCCTGAGGTCCAAAAGGGCGGCCGGCAGCCACTCCGGCGACTCCACCGCCGGCGGCCACCCCTCCCGGGCCGATCCACCCCCCGGTGACCTGCTGGTGGAGGTTCGGTCCGGATCCGACCCACAGTCTGGCGGCAGGAGCGCCCGCGCCTGGGCTGCGCGGAAACGGCGCCGTCGGCCCCGTCGGGCTCGGGTGAGCCGATGGCCCTGCGTGGCCGGCAGTCCAGCCCGGTTCCGGGTAGGGGCCGCTGTCGGGCATCAGTCCCGGCCCTCCCGTGGTGCCTCCGGCGGAAGACGGTGCCGCGTGCGATGATTCTCCCGATTCCGCCATCTTTCCCCTTAGGGTTTGCGTTAACAGCGCCTTCAACTTATCCAAACGTCCTTCCATACGTTCTTCTAGATTTTTCGTGGAGGTTTTAACTTGTTCTTCGATCCCGGCCACGGAATCCGCCAAGGCGACGTAGTTCTCTTCGATGGTGGCTAAACGCGCCATCTCCGCCTCCGTACGTGTCACCATTGTCGCAGGAAAGATGCTCTGATACCAAATGTTATGACCTAACTAGGGGAGAAAGAGGAAGAAGGAAGAAGACTAGAAGATTAGGGTTTAGGAGAGGAAGAAGAGAGAGGATACCTGGAAATATTCTTGCTTGCTCACCAAGGAGGAGGGGTTGGGTATTTATGCTCCCACCCAACCCTAGGGGTTGGGTGGGAGCATAAATACCCAACCCCTCCTCCTTGGTGAGCAAGCAAGAATATTTCCAGGTATCCTCTCTCTTCTTCCTCTCCTAAACCCTAATCTTCTAGTCTTCTTCCTTCTTCCTCTTTCTCCCCTAGTTAGGTCATAACAGGGTCGATAACACAGGTCACTAGCAGGTGATGTGGTCGAGTTGGAAATAATCGTGAGGGAACATACTATGGAGCGGGAATTGGTGGTGTTTCCAAAATCTCATGCAAGAGACAAGGATTAACTCAATTTATACTTACCGATTCATTAGCCGAAGGGTCCTTAAATAGAAGTTATATGACACACTCACAAATTATCACAATACCCTTGCATGAAAATGATGATGCGACCTACCTAGAAACTTTAAATAACTAAACACATGATATTAATTAAACATACATAAATCATAATCACTGTTAATTGATCATGTGGACCCATAACATCTCACTAGTTCTTCAAATCAAGCTTACCCGCAAGTTTGGATGAGGCTCTGACGATTTGATTATCTGGTTCCTTTATTTTTCTCCAGAATAGGTCCTCGCAGCCTGTTACTTGAGCTGTGACTTTCTTGAGCGACGAGCCTCCATCGTGCTCAATGATGAAGCAAACAATGATGAAACTGCTTGGGGGTTGTTTCTTGCGTAGAGATAAAATCAATGGATTTTATATGTAGTAGCAATGATCCTGGGATCTCAGTGATTAGACTCGGGGCAAGGTTGCCTAGTTGCTGCGTACAATTGAGGCGACTGATGAGCTTATAGGATGAGAACCGCGATGGTCAAGAGTGGTGGCTTTAGCTGGGTAGCAATCACCGAAAGTAATGGCTTGAGAGTGGCGGTTCTGTTCGTGCGATGAATGCCTATTTTCTTGTGTGCAATTCTAAGGTCATCATCAAGTGCGATGCGGTTGTGGTGTAAAATGCCTGTGACACCTTGTGGACAACTGTTGTGGTCACCGTCGTTTGTTTCCATTTTGCCATGTTTTTCAAAAAATTTGCCTAGTAATCGCAACAACCATTTTTTTGTAGAACTAAAGATGGTTTAATCAATTAATTGAGTATTCAATTAATTAAATCATTAATCTAATGAGTCTAGACAGGAGGCTCGAGAAGGAGAGAAGGAGAAGCAGGGCTTTAAGACAACAAAAAGTTTTTGTGCCAGAATAATACAACACGTGCACTCGAGGAGACACGGGGCTAGAGCAGGGCAACTCAGGAGGCGATCCAGTGGCAGGTTGACGGAGGCATGGCTTGCTTGCGTATAGAAGGAGGCGCGACTTTGAGCTTGAGTCAAGGAGACGAGGGCATCAATCCATATGCTCACAAAGAGGGTCTGAACTAGAACATGAGGTTGGTCGGATCACATGAAGCGGACGACGAACGCACACGCTGATTCCGTTGGATCTCTCGACCATCAAACTCGCGGTTATGACAATGATGAAGATGATGGATGAGTGTCTCTGGGTTCTGTAAGCAGTGTATGCCTGCAAGGACGACGCTGCACGGGGTAGGTTTCGACGGTGCAAGGAATGCTTGGACGATGATGTGCAGGGTGTTGAAATTTGTGAAGTGGAAGTGGGTGACGGGACAGGCCGCGCGGCCTGTGCGGACAGCTTTGGCGGACTGGGCGGACTGGGCGGACTGAGGTTGCGGCCTAGTGAGAAGTCTGGTGGAAGCCGGCTGTGTTCTGAGCGGGTTGTTGCATGGAGTCCGCGGTTTGGTGCGGCCTGGTATCTGCGGATAGAGAGGCTTGCGGACTGGTGCATTGCTCAGTGGTCGCGGGTGCAAGTTTGTGCTGTTGGCGGGTTGGTTCGAGTTCGCGGGAAGCCTTGCGGACTGGTGTGTCCGCGGTTGGGGCTGTTGCGGACTGGGCCTTGAGCTTGGCTGAGGCCTTGTCGAGCTCAGGTGTTACAGCAGGTCTTGCTGTGGAGACCGGTTGGCGGACTGTTGTTTGGAGTCCGGCTTGGTGCTACTGCATTGGACAAGTGCGAGGAGCTCGCGGACTGGTTGTGGTCTGTGCTAGGGTGTTTGGCGGACGGGACTTTGTGTCCGCCATGCTCGCACTGGCCCTTGATGGTTTTGGACTTGGTCACACTTGGTGTCAAGTTCATGGTGTCCGCCGTATCCGCCAAGTCCGCTGTGACCGGGCGGACTGTTGCTGTTTGCCTTTGGTCGTGGACTTGTGGCGGATTGAGGTGTGAGTCTTGCGGACTGCCTCGGGTTGGTGCGGACTGCCATTGAAGAGGGTGCTGTCCTGAAGCAGTCGGAGCTTTGCGGGCTGGTGCCTTGTCCGCTTAGCTTGGGCGGACTGGAGAGGGTTCGTCATTGGTTGCCTTGCTCCTGGCGGTTTCCCTTGGTGACTGGCTAAGTCCTCGCGGACTGAGCGGACAGTCGTTTTGTGTTCGCGCGGGCTGGGGCGGTGTCGCTATCTCATGGGCGGTGACCACACTCCTCACCTGGCCTATAAATAGGACCCCCCTGACACATCTACAGTAACCAGAAGTAACGTGAGTGAACAGTAATTTGGGTTGGGCGAGTGCTGCGGTCTGTGTTCTTCAGTCCGCGCGGATTGTTTCAGGCTGACGGTTTGCTGTGTGCAGGTCGCGCGGATAACTTCAAGGAGCCAGGAGTTTGGCTGTGACTTCGGTCAGTGCTTGGAAGTGTGCGGTCTCTGCGGACTCAGCAGGAGGTCGCTCTGCGGCTTGTCAGTTCTGTTTCAACTTTCCCAGCTTCAATAACCTGTCCGCCGGCTTCAGGCGGGTAGGGGAGTTCCTCAGTTCGGGTTCAGCAGGAGGCGAATAACGGTCTGTCCGCGCGGCCTCGCGGTCTCGGCGGACTCCGTGGTATTCGGCGGTTTGCAGCATAGCTTGGGCGAGCTCAGCGGTCTCGGCGGTCTCGGCGACCTCGCGGTCTCGGCGGACTGGAGTGCTGTCCGCCCGGCTTATGTTTTGTTCCTTTCTGTTTACAGCTGTAATACTAGCGAAATCATGTCTCGCTATGTATGCCTCGGATTGTAATGAAGTGAATGCATAATAAGATCTTCTTGTGCTTCCATTGTTTTGTTGGGTGCAACCTCTAGTCCTTGGGTTTCCGCAGGTTCAGCGTGCGAACTGGGTAGTTCCGAAGATATTAATTTGGCGTTTGGGCTATCTTGCTGACCACGTTGAGAAAATTTTAACATGGTATCAGAGCCAGGTTTCTGAGGTTGCGGAGGTTCAGTTGCGTGAGCGGAGGTCAGCCAGTGTTGTTACTCAGTGATTGAGTGGTGATCAACCTGTGTTGTTGCTCGGAGCTGCTGAAGGGTACCAACAGGTGGTTGCAATGGAAGGAAGCTTAGCAAGAGGTCTGGGCATTGAACTCTTAACGCCGACTAACTATAAAAAGTGGAAGTCGTGCATGAAGAGTTATCTTCTAGGCGAGGAGCTGTGGGAAGTTGTCGGTGGAGACGACAGACAGGAAGTAACTGCTGCTTTCGGTACTGCTGAACAGGTGAGGCTCTGGAGAAGAACTAATGCTAAGGCAGAGTTCGTTCTGAAAAGAGCTGTCTCTCCGGAACTGTTTGATCACATCATTGGATGTGAGTCGGCTGCTGATATTTGGACGACCATTGATGAGTTGTTCAATAGGAAGAATGTGGCGCGGCTTCAGTTCCTGGAGAATGAGTTGGCCAGGGCAACTCAGGGAGACCTTTCCATCTCCAGGTACTTCTTAAAGATGAAGAGCTTGTGTGCTGAGCTGTCGGCGCTGGATCCTGATGAGCCTATCTCTGAGGCAAAGATGAAAAGGCACATTTTCCGCGGCTTGCGGAAGGAGTATGTGGCCTTTGTTACGTCTGTTCAAGGGTGGGCTACTCAGCCGTCTCTGCTGGAGCTGGAGAATCTGCTTGCCTCGCAGGAGAGCTTAGCAAGGCAGATGGCTGGAGTGAATCTGAATCAGGAAGGCAGCGAGGCTCTCTTCTCAGGCAAGAAGAAGGGATGGGAAGGGAAGAAGAAGAAGAAGGTGCAGGCCGCTGTTGAGAAGGAGACTTCAACTTCATATCCGCCGGAGAGGAGCAATGCTCCTAAGGACTGGAAGAAGAATCTGAAGTGCTACCGGTGTCATCAGCGAGGGCACTTCAAGCGGGACTGCAAGGTCAAACTGCAGCCTGGGCATGCTGCGGGAAAGGAGGAAGCTTGCTCGCGAAGTGAAGAAGCAGAATGGGGAGGAGCTTTCATGACGGGCACTTGTGTCCGGGCCTTATCTGCTGAGGACTTCAACAGCGAGTGGATCATCGACTCCGGGTGTGGTCATCACCTCACCGGAGACAAGTCGAAGTTCACCTCCATGCAGGCTTACTCAGGTAATGAAGCTATTATCACTGCTGATAATACTGTTTATGCAGTAGAGAAGGAGGGGGTCGTGTCTTTGGGTAGTGATCAGGGGCCACTCACGTTAAGGAGTGTGTATCACGTGCCGGGCATGAAGAAGAACCTCTTCTCGGTGACCAACGCGGTGGACGCTGGGTATCACGTTCTGTTTGGGCCAACAGACGTGAGGTTCCTTCGCAACGTATCAGCGGTAAAGGCTGATGTTGCTCATGTTGGGAGGAGGGTGAAGAACTTGTTTGTTCTTTCCACCAGTGCCTATGTTGATAAGATGAGGGCCAATGATAGTGCGGCTATCTGGCATGAGAGGCTGGGGCATGTTGGCATGGACAAGCTGAAGGCAATGGCGAGTAGAAGTCTGGTGAGGGGGTTGCCGATGTTGTCCTCCTTTGGTGATGGGCATGTTTGTGCGGGCTGTCAATACGGTAAGGCACATCGCCTTCCGTTTGATAAATCTCAAACAAGGAGCAAGAAACCATTGGAGTGTATTCATGGCGACCTGATGGGACCGACTGTTACTGCCAGCCTTGGTGGAAGCAAATACATGCTTGTCTTGGTTGATGACTACTCAAGGTATACTTGGGTGTACTTCTTAAAGGAGAAGTCGGATGCCTTCCGTTTGTTCGTGGAGTTCAAGGAGTTGGTAGAAGGCCGGCTTGGCTTGCGGATTAAGAAGTTTCGAACTGATAACGGGGGAGAGTTTGTCTCTTCCGAGTTTTCTAACTTCTGCAGGAAGCACGGGATCCAACGGGAGCTTACATGTGCTCACACTCCACAACAAAATGGGGTAGCGGAGCGGAAGATCCGTCACTTGACGGAAACCTGCAAATGCTGGCTGCATGCGAAAGATATCCCGAGGTCCTTTTGGGCGGAGGGAATGTCTTGTGCTGCATATGTTATCAACCGGATGCCACTCAGCCCTATCAACATGAAGACGCCCATTGAGCTGTTGCTGAAGGAGAAGCCGAGTGTTGGACACCTTCGGGTGTTCGGTTCAACTTGCTACGTGCATGTCCCGGATGCTTCACGGACAAAGCTGGATGCGAAGGCAAGGAAACTTGTCTTTGTTGGCTATGATGAGCGGAAGAAGGGATGAAGTGCATGGACCCTGTGACGAAGAAGTTCGTGGTGTCAAGAGACGTTGTCTTTGACGAGCTGACGTCATATGGAGGTGGCTCGGTGGAGCCTACCGGAAGTAGCAAGGTTGAGGAAGCACCGGTGGAGGCTGCTGGAGGCTTGGAAGAGGAGCTTGCTGTTTCACCAGCAGCTCCTGTTGCTTCGAACTCCGAGGCTGAGCCTTCTGGCTCAGGAAGCAGGGGGAGCACTGCTCAATGCTTGCCCCAGGTAGGAGTGGAGCCTGAAGAAGCAACGGAAGCCGTGAGCAAGGAGCCGTGTCTTCGGAGATCGAAGAGGGTGGTTAAGCCACCGGCTCGGTACTGTGATGGGAATGCAGTGAGCTTTGTCTCCTGCTTCTTTGCGGGTCCTCTGGATGAGCGAGAGCCTGCAAACTTCAACGAGGCCACTGGAGTGAAGGAGTGGGATGGTGCCATGAAGGAAGAGATTGATGCTCTGAAGAAGAATGAAACCTGGGACCTTGTGCCCAAGGTTGATGGCATTACTCCGGTTACTTGCAAGTGGGTGTATAAGTTGAAGAAGAAGGCTGATGGGAGCATTGATCGGTTCAAGGCTCGCCTGGTCGCTAGAGGATTCTCACAGCAGTATGGAGAAGACTATGAGGAGACATTCAGTCCAGTTGCGAAGATGACGTCTGTAAGAGTGGTGATCGCCTTGGCTGCTTGCAAGGGATGGAGGTTGTGGCAACTCGATGTGAAGAATGCCTTTCTTTACGGAGAGATTGACAAGGACATCTTCATGGATCAGCCGCTTGGTTTCGTCTCTGAGAAGCATCCGGACTATGTCTGCAAACTCAGGAAGGCTCTCTATGGGTTGAAGCAAGCTCCTCGAGCGTGGTATGGGAAGATTGCAGAGTACCTGCAGTTCTGTGGATACCTGGCTTCTAACTCGGATTCTAGCTTGTTCGTCAAGAAGAAGGGAGAGCTAAGAGTCTTGGTCCTGCTGTATGTGGATGATATGATCATCACAGGGAACTCGGAGGAGGAAGTAGCAAGGCTCAGGGGAGAGCTTGCTATACGCTTCGAGATGAAAGACTTGGGAGAGTTGCATCACTTTCTTGGTCTGGAAGTGGAGAGGAAGGAGTGCGGGATTCTCATTAGCCAGAAAGGGTATGCTGATCGTATTGTGAAGCGGTTTGGCATGGGCGAAGGGAAGAAGTGCTCTACTCCACTGGAACCTGGGCTAAAGCTTCGACGAGATGAGGGAAGGGTGCTTAATGATCCCTTGGTGTTCAGGGCTCTTGTTGGGAGCTTGATCTATCTGACGATTACAAGGCCGGATATAGCTTATGCTGTTGGCCGAGTAAGTCGGTATATGGCTGAACCAAGGCAATCTCATCTAGTGGCGGCGAAGGGAATTCTGAAGTATGTCAAGGTGACTTCTGAGATGGGACTCCTCTATGGAAGGGATGCGGAGTTTGCATTGCTCGGGTACACGGATGCTGACTATGGCGGTGATTCGGATGATCGAAGGTCTACTTCAGGTTATGTGTTCACTTGCGGTTCAGCTAGCATCTCGTGGTGTAGCAAGAAGCAGGACTCGGTGTCGGTTTCAACCACGGAGGCGGAGTATAAGGCTTCGGCCTTGGCTGCTCGGGAAGCCGTTTGGTTGAGGAGACTCATAGAGGATGTTCATGAAGAAGTGCAAGGGCCTACTTTACTCCGGGGTGACAATGAGAGTGCTCTCAAACTGGTAAACAATCCAGTGTGTCACGCCAGGACCAAGCATATAGAGATTGATCACCACTTCATCAGGGAGAAGGTGTTGGAGGGGTCTCTGCTGGTCGGGCATGTTCGGAGTGAAGATAATCTTGCTGACATCTTCACGAAGCCGCTGTCGAAGGGGCCCTTTGAACGCTTGCGCAGCTTGCTGGGTTTGGTCACCACTTCTCACTTCAAGGGGGAGTGTTGAAATTTGTGAAGTGGAAGTGGGTGACGGGACAGGCCGCGCGGCCTGTGCGGACAGCTTTGGCGGACTGGGCGGACTGGGCGGACTGAGGTTGCGGCCTAGTGAGAAGTCTGGTGGAAGCCGGCTGTGTTCTGAGCGGGTTGTTGCATGGAGTCCGCGGTTTGGTGCGGCCTGGTATCTGCGGATAGAGAGGCTTGCGGACTGGTGCATTGCTCAGTGGTCGCGGGTGCAAGTTTGTGCTGTTGGCGGGTTGGTTCGAGTTCGCGGGAAGCCTTGCGGACTGGTGTGTCCGCGGTTGGGGCTGTTGCGGACTGGGCCTTGAGCTTGGCTGAGGCCTTGTCGAGCTCAGGTGTTACAGCAGGTCTTGCTGTGGAGACCGGTTGGCGGACTGTTGTTTGGAGTCCGGCTTGGTGCTACTGCATTGGACAAGTGCGAGGAGCTCGCGGACTGGTTGCGGTCTGTGCTAGGGTGTTTGGCGGACGGGTCTTTGTGTCCGCCATGCTCGCACTGGCCCTTGATGGTTTTGGACTTGGTCACACTTGGTGTCAAGTTCATGGTGTCCGCCGTATCCGCCAAGTCCGCTGTGACCGGGCGGACTGTTGCTGTTTGCCTTTGGTCGTGGACTTGTGGCGGATTGAGGTGTGAGTCTTGCGGACTGCCTCGGGTTGGTGCGGACTGCCATTGAAGAGGGTGCTGTCCTGAAGCAGTCGGAGCTTTGCGGGCTGGTGCCTTGTCCGCTTAGCTTGGGCGGACTGGAGAGGGTTCGTCATTGGTTGCCTTGCTCCTGGCGGTTTCCCTTGGTGACTGGCTAAGTCCTCGCGGACTGAGCGGACAGTCGTTTTGTGTTCGCGCGGGCTGGGGCGGTGTCGCTATCTCATGGGCGGTGACCACACTCCTCACCTGGCCTATAAATAGGACCCCCCTGACACATCTACAGTAACCAGAAGTAACGTGAGTGAACAGTAATTTGGGTTGGGCGAGTGCTGCGGTCTGTGTTCTTCAGTCCGCGCGGATTGTTTCAGGCTGACGGTTTGCTGTGTGCAGGTCGCGCGGATAACTTCAAGGAGCCAGGAGTTTGGCTGTGACTTCGGTCAGTGCTTGGAAGTGTGCGGTCTCTGCGGACTCAGCAGGAGGTCGCTCTGCGGCTTGTCAGTTCTGTTTCAACTTTCCCAGCTTCAATAACCTGTCCGCCGGCTTCAGGCGGGTAGGGGAGTTCCTCAGTTCGGGTTCAGCAGGAGGCGAATAACGGTCTGTCCGCGCGGCCTCGCGGTCTCGGCGGACTCCGTGGTATTCGGCGGTTTGCAGCATAGCTTGGGCGAGCTCAGCGGTCTCGGCGGTCTCGGCGACCTCGCGGTCTCGGCGGACTGGAGTGCTGTCCGCCCGGCTTATGTTTTGTTCCTTTCTGTTTACAGCTGTAATACTAGCGAAATCATGTCTCGCTATGTATGCCTCGGATTGTAATGAAGTGAATGCATAATAAGATCTTCTTGTGCTTCCATTGTTTTGTTGGGTGCAACCTCTAGTCCTTGGGTTTCCGCAGGTTCAGCGTGCGAACTGGGTAGTTCCGAAGATATTAATTTGGCGTTTGGGCTATCTTGTTACAGTAAAATAGACCAGCTTTCCAATAAGGCGGCAATAATACTCAGGGTTTGGAAGTAGCATATCTGAATTAGAGCCTTGAATATAGAGCTTGTGGTTGACGTCCATCTGGGTGTCAGCAGACTTGCATCCCGAATAACCAACATCCTGAAGAATATCAAGATAATATTTTCTTTGAGATAAGACAAGACCATCAAGTTGTCGTGCTACCTCGAGCCCAAAGAAGTACTGAAGATTTCCTAGGTCTTTCGTTTGAATTACTGAGTTCAAGTGCTGCTTAATCATCCGTATTCCTGTGGAATCATTTTCTGTGATTAGGATATCATCAACTTAAGCCAAGAGAATTACGGTGCTTGTTGGTCGTCGACGAGTAAAAATAGAGAAATCAGCAGAGCTTTGAGTGAATTCAACATCCTGGACAACTTTGCTAAATTTGTCAAACCATGCACAAAGAGACTGTTTGAGACCATAAATAAATTTTTTCAAGTGACACATACAAGTCTCCCCCGTGGTATCAAACCCGGGAGATTGATGCATGTAGATAGTTTCTTGAAGGTTGTCATTGAGGAAATCATTGTTGACATCCAACTGATGTAAGGGCAATTGGCGATGAACAACCAAGAAGATCAGGACCCAAACAATATTCATCTTGACAACTTGTGACAAAGTCTCATCGTAGTTGAGGGCTTGTTGCTGAGTAAAACCACGAGCCACAAGCTTTAAGGCGGCCGACTGTCTCATCTGGAGCATGTTTGATAGTATAAACCCACTTACACCCGACGTAAGTCTGTTCGGGAGGAAATGGGACAATCTCAGGTCCGGTTTGCCCATAGGGCAGTCATTTCCTCATCCATATCAGCACGTCACCCCAGATGCTGAAGAGCCTCCTGCACAAAGTTATGTATCAAAATGGAGGATAGAGATAGTGCCAACTTGAGAAGAGGCGGAGAGAGGCAATACAATGATACATAATTCGCCAAGGGATGTGTCGTAGAGGAGGATGCCAGATCAGCTAGCTGCATGAGATCATCAGTAGAGGGTAAATACTGTGGGGCATCCGAGTTAGGATGACGACGAGTGTAGACACGAAGTGGTTGTTTGGGTTGCACTGGAGGTGAGGATGGCGTTGAAAGAAGAGGTAGAAGACGAGATGTAACCGAGACGGTGGGACAGGGTAAGACGGGAAGGATAAGAGGATCTGGATTGGAGAAGTGGAATGGTTGGTCCTCAAGAAAGGTGACATCTGCTGAAACCATCATTTTGCGATCGATGGGAGAGTAACAATGATAACATTTCTGAGTACGGGTGTATACAACAAACATATATTTGGCAGCGCGAGCAACAAACATGTCCTTAGAGGGACTAAGGGTGTGGACATATCAGGTACATCCAAAGACACGTGGCACGGCTAAAAAAACTGTTTGGAAGGAAAAAGAAGAGTAAACAGAGTGGCAAAGTTAGGGATGGAGGGCATGCAATTGATGAGATGACAGACAGTAGAGACCACGAAGTTTCAGTATAGGATGAGGACCTGCATTTGAAACACGAGTGATCGTGCGACATCGAGAAAGCGACGATTTTTTCGTTCGGCCATACCATTTTGTTGCGGAGTATATGCCCACACCATTTGATGAGTGATGCCAAACTCACCACACAAATTGAAGAAGGTACCACTTGTATATTCCCGTGCATTATCGGTACGGAGAACTTTAATATTAATGGAGAACTGAGTTAGAGTCTCAGTAATAAATGCACAAAATGTCGAGACAAGTTCAGTGCGATCACGAAGTAAATATAATCAGGTCATGCGTGAGTAATCATTAATAAATGTAACAAATTAACAATAACTATCAATACATAGTGTTGTTTGCCAAAGATACATGATGCACAAGTAAACTCTTGAAGGGAGACATCATGAAGAGCCTTATTGAGAATCGGGAGAGGTGCATGCTCAAGACAGCGATGCCAATCAACAAAAGTGACCGAGGAGAGAGCATGTGAGGAACATCCAAGAGGTAAAGCTCATTAGACAACTGCCCCTTACCGATGATACTCTGCGTTCGTCGACCCTGCACAATAAAAGTAGGTGAGAATATGACGCTGCAATCTAGATCTTGAGTTAGACTACTAACAAAAAGTAGATTAAAATGTGATCCCAAAACATGCAGGACCGAGGATAGTGTAAGAGTTGAAGTCAGTGGCAAATCAGCAGCGCCAGAAACCGGAGTAGTGACACCATTGGTGATGGTGACCAACCCCGATCAGGTCGAAAAAAGGAGTGGCCGCACCCGACCAGACCTATATCTGTCTTGAATTTACATGTTTTATTTGTGTTGTGTTGTAATTTGTGTGAAATATATATATATATATATTTATATGTAATTACATATATATATATATATATATATATATATATATATATATATATATATATATATATATATATATATATATATATATATATATATATGTGCGTGTGTGCTGTAAAAAGAGTGAGTTTATATATATATACAAATATATATATTAACTGTTACACTTATAATTTAAAGCTATATATATACATACATACATACATGTTGCTGCGCGAAAACCGAAGAGGGGAAGAGTAGGGGGTTGCTGTCGCGGGCACCAACAATTAACACGATGTGTTCGGTCTCACGGGCAAGGTGATAGGGTGAAGAGGCTGATGGTTGCGGGAGAAGAGGAGAAGAGAAATCTTCTGAGTACTTGAGAGTGGAGCAAACGCTTGTTCAAAGGTTGCAGGGATATAGGAGAGAAGGGTGTCGATCTGAGTGCGGAGCTGGTTGGGAAGGTTGATCAGGAGCTGCCGAGCAGATGGTTACTTGGACGGTTGTGCTTGCAGGTTGATGCTGAGAGAATTGAGCTGATCTGAGAAGAAGAAAGGAGGGGCCGCTAGCAGCGACAACAACAGACTTCGTCCGCCGCGGGTTAAATGTCACTCTTGTGATGGACTTTCCTTTGATTAATATTGAGTATTACAGCTTGAGTTACACCTTTACAAGAAAGCAAAAAAAATGGTACAAAGGGGGAAGCTGGCAGCTAAGGAAAGAAAGATGGCAGAGGAGACCGCGCAGACTGAGGAGTCAGGCCGGCAGGCCGCACGAATAGGGTGAAGAGAGGATGCAGACTGAGAAAAGGAGTCCGCAGGGGTTTGATGGCTTGAGCTTGAGAGCGATGGCGATGATGACACTGCCCCCCAATGAGAGGCACTGGGGGCTATTTAAGGCCCGAGGAGGTAACGACTTTTGGTGACGTTACCCCCGCTGAGTCGGTAACTGAAGCGAGTAGAGAACAGAGTCCGCCACAGGCCGCGCGGACTGGGGCTTGCTTCTGGAACTGGTTCTATTGATGGCGGACTGGGAAGAGTCCGCCCCTGCTGCTGGCGGACTGAGAAGAGTCCGCCCAAACAGAGCTGATCGAGCCCGCGCCAAGATTGTGTGGGCTGAGGGACTACACGCCCCCTGATGGGAAACGGGTGCTGGAAGCTGAGCGGCGGACTGCACAATGAGTCCGCCCCTGCTGAGTTGAGCGAGTACGCGCCAAGGGTGTGAGCTGAGGGATATCCGCCCGCTGCCGGGAAGCGGGTGCTGGAGGCTGTTGAGTGGCGGGCTGCAAGAAGCATCCGCTGAGTCCGGGGCTGATAAGCTGAGTCCGCCTATGCTGTTGAACGAAGACGAGGCCGCATGCTGCTGAGAAGCTGGAACAGGGGTCATTAACTCTTACGGACTGGAGGATTGGACTGAGAGGCGAGTCCACCTAGCCCGCATTGGAGGAGATTAGTGTCGGAGAGGTGGAGCAAGTCCAGGCTCTTGGGCGGACTGAGATAGAGTCCACACGCTGTCAGTGTCCGCGCTTGTCGACCGGGGCGACCTGGCGGACTGCGGAGGCAGGTTGGCAGATCTGCTGAAGTCCGCCTGTTGAATGGAACGGCTTGCCGCCTCTGCTGGGCGGCCTGGGCTTGGCGACCTGGCAGGTCGCACATTCTGGCGAGGTGGAACGAAGCGTTGCTGGCTGGCGGCCTGGGGGCAGGGCGCCACTTTTGATTGACGGCCCTAAGACAGGTCGCTACCCTTGATTGGCGGCCTGAAGGCAGGCCCTTTGAAGACGTGGCGGTCTGGGCGGTTAAGGATCTGAGTTCGCCAAAGATGGCCGACACTTGTTTGGATAGAAGCTTGGAGCGGTTAGCTGAACAAGGCGTGCGGTCTGCAGGGGCGGACAGAGGAAGCAGTCTGCGACCCCTGTCGACCAAGGGAACGCTGTGCGACCTGGGCGGTCAGACCGCTGAGACTGCCTAAGCCCCTGAGCGGACAGAAAGGCCTGTACGCCCAACTTAAGACGTTACGACCTGCAGGGAGAACCCAGAGCAGGCCGCGACTAACGAGTTGGCTACCTTGGGAAGGATCACCGATTTCGGGGTTAGCATAATCCCCGCACTTTTTTAAGTTCCGAAAGGAACTTCGAAAAAATTGGAGACCCACGAAAATCGTGATCCACCCCAAAGAAAAAGGTGGGGGCAAGGAGAGATAGAATCTGATGTCTCACCTTAGGAATTTGCTAATGCCTGCCTTTTTCCTGCAAAGGAAAAGTTAGTGTAGCCATGTAAGGGAGGTACATCTTGCGTGTACCTGAGTTTGTGTTTGCCTTTGCAAAAAATGAAGAAGATGTGTCTTCTGCTGAGTTCTCTGCAAAAATGAAGATGAGAGGAAAGCATAGAAGGATAATAACTTGCAAGTATCTGACGAAGGCTTGTAAGCACCTGTTATCCTCTGCAAAAAGAAGAGTAAGTAGTATGCATGAAGGGAAAAATAAGTTGCAAGTACCTAAAGGGAACTTGCAAGCGTTTGCTGGTTTCTGCAAAAGAGAAGTTAGCGACATATATGAAAGTAAAGTAAGCTGCAAGTACCTGAAGGAAACTTGCAAGTATCTGCTGATCTCTGTAAGAAAAGAGTTAGAAGCAGACATGATATATGAAATAAGGTTGCAAGTACCTGTGAAGAAACTTGCAAGCATCTGCTGATCTCTACAAGAAAAGAGTTAGAAGCAGATGTGATGAAAAGACTGAGCTGCAAGTACCTGGATGAGACTTGCAAGTGCCCGCTAATCACTGCATAGAGAAGAGTGAGCAGCCGACATAATATAATGAACTAAGCTGCAAGTACCTGAGCGGGACTTGCGAATGCTAACTGGTTGATGAGATATGATAGATATGATCATATAACAGAGGAAATGTCTAATGAACTCTACCGATAATTAAATGAATATCAAACCAGAGTAGTGATCTTCTTGCTAGATTAGAGATGACACCTTTAACATGAAGTCTAGATCAATAAGTCGAGTGTTGACTGTTGATATGATATGATGGATATGATGATATTAGCAGAGAAGAAGCTTGACGAATTCTGCCAATCTGAATAATGATTAGACCGCAATGGTAATTTTAGTAAAATAGATATGATATGTTCAATATGAAGTTCAGATCAATAAGAAGAGATCATCTTAATTAGACTCCGCTTACATGACTTGTTAATCAAGGAGAACCAGATTTTTTGATCAATGATTGATGCCATTAACATTTAATAAGAGTAATGAAGAGCTTTGTAGATCATCATCTTATAGAGCTTTGAACAAGCAATGCATATAAGATGAGAATAAGCAGAAATGATGGTTGCGAATCCTTTTGATAGGTCAGATTTAACCTGTTCACCTGTGAAAGAGGCAGTTGATAAAAAAGGTCTATACTCGGAGATGACCAAGAAAGACTGTATGCTGCCACAGGAGATCACCCGTGGGCCTTATGTATCGCTTGCCCAAGAAAGGTCATCACGAGTATAGTTCTACTTAGAGCGGGCTGGCCGCGCATCCTTTAGAAAGACACAAAAGAGAAAAGCACTGAAAATCCTGAGAAGAATCATTAGATACACTGCTCTCATGCTTCAGGTTACAACATCGCTGATCAGTCAGACCAGGTGCGCCAAGTGGTCTATAACATTGCTCGCCTGTGACAAAGATCAGCGGAGTTGTGTGCCCCGCGAAAACACGGATTGAGTCATAGAGTGTTCGACCATCACAGTCATGAGATGATCGAAGAGACAAGGCTACGCTTGATCGCCATTGCTTGTCCAGCAAAGATCATCGTAACCGTGATGTATCCTTAACGAAGCACAACAGAGCTAACACATGGGCCTTCCTGACGCACACTTTGTGTTAGATACCGGCTAGGATCCGAAGTCCCGTACTCCACCGCATGAGAGTTTGATAGCTCCCACTACACATATGCGAACACTCCCCGCGATATGTGGTCATTGTGGCCTTATGCCGGAATCCAATCTCGAGGGGGCCTATAATAAGACTCGGCGATGTCTCGGTGGTTCAGTGATCTCTTTGGCAGAGAGAAAATAGAGGAGGAAGCACTCCAAAAAGTGAAATGTGTCAGTACAAGATCACTGATGAAAACTTTATTGAAAAAACATGAAGGAACACTTAGAAGTGCTTTGAAAAGAGAATGTTTGCAGCATGTAAAGTGAAGAGTAACCGGTAATAATTGTGAGAAGCTTTGAGGAGCTGATGTCCTTTTATCTTTAGAATAGTCTTCCGCGAGAGCCCTCGTCATCGACATCAAAGGTTTCAACGACATTATTGATAACAAGGCGAGGGTACTCGTCGACTAGGCTCACTCCTCTTGAGCAACAAGGTGTGTCTGCAACTTCTTTGCCCTTTGAGGTTGTTGGATCAGGGCGATCATCTTTGGGAAGCAGATCACGCATCTTACCCTGCCGCAACATCTTTTGCACTAGTTGGCGAAGTGCTCGGCAGTTCTCAGTCAGGTGGCCTGGCTCTTTGTGAAATTCACAATATGGATCTGAGTCTTTAGATCTTTGATCAATTGGTCGATAAGGCCTCTTGTAGTTAGCCCTGTCCTTCATGACTTGGCTTACTTGTAACATTTCTTCTTCGAGTTCGCATTCTTGCAAGTAATCGTCTTGTTGTTGATGAACTACAGCTGTTTGTGAAGATGGAGCTGGTGGTAGTAGCAATGGATCTCGAGAACGATCTTGGTCCTGGAAGGAATATCGATGACGCTGAAATCTTCTTCCCTTGGGTGAGATGAGAAATCTTTGTGAGGAGATCTTGGAGGCTGCCTGTGAGAAGGATCTTTCTCTGCTATAAGCTTGGAGATGAAGCGTGAGTTGCTCTTTTCGCCTCAGATGTATGAGTTGGCTAGGCCAATCAACTCTTGATATGTTCTTGGAGCTCGGACATTGGCTTCAAACTTGAGCGGCCCTTCACGAAGATCGTGGATAAGAGCCACTCGGTACATTTCTTGATCGACAATCTCGATTTCCAAGATTTCTCTCTGAAATTGATCAACAAACTGAGATCAAGTCTCGTTCTGACGTTGCCTGATCTCAAAGAGGGCTTCTGGTCCGCCCTTTCTCTTTGTTGAAGTAGAGAATCTGAGCAAGAACTCCCTTCACAGATCAGCAAAGGAAGTGATGGAGTGAGGGCGAAGACCATAGAATAAATCCCTCACTTGTCCATCAAACGTTGTCATAAGAAGCTTGCACTTGGTAGCATCTGAGAGGGTTTTGAGAGCAACGACTGACTCAAAAGCTTGAAGATACTTCACTGAATCAGTCTCTCCAGTGTAGATTGGCAACCGCGGCTCTCTTAAATTAGCTGGAGTCGGTTCATGACGAACGCTTTCTTAAAACGGTGACGGCTCTTCTTGTTCCCCTACAACATAAGGATAAAATGAAGCATAAGTTGTAGTTGCAAAAGTAGCATGAGGATAAAAGGAAAAAGTTGCTGCAGGAGTAAAGGCAGGAGCTGATGGGTAAGGATGAATTCCCTGAAAGTTCAGGAATCTTGCTGGACTTCCCCGGGCTGCTTCCCGAAAGAAGTTTTGACGAGCTGCAAACTCATCATTCTGAGATCGCAAAGGGGCTGCAGGCCCTTGCGGAAAGGTTGCTGTGTAAGGAGGAGGATAGACCGGTGGGTAAGCTGGAGGATAAGCTTGTTGATTCTGCAATGTTGGTGTTGGGTTGACTGGAGCGGCTGGAGCAACTGGAGATGCTACAGATTGTGTGTCTAATCGCTGCGTGATTGTAGCAAGAATTTGGTTGATCGCTTGAAATTGTTGGGCATTTTCACGGCGTGATTGCTCGAAGGCCTCCCAGAGAGGATCATCACTGGGACTTGATTGAACAAGGTTCTCGGCTGAACGATGATCTGACATGGCTAGCTGTCGGTGTTCACCGTCTATTCGGATCTGAAGGTCGCGTGTGAACTGTTGATGCGCGAAAATCGAAGAGGGGAAGAGTAGGGGGTTGCTGTCGCGGGCACCAACAATTAACACGATGTGTTCGGTCTCACGAGCAAGGTGATAGGGTGAAGAGTTTGATGGTTGCGGGGGAAGAGGAGAAGAGGAAGCTTCTGAGTGCTCGAGAGTGGAGCAAACACTTGTTTCAGGGTTGCGGGGATAGAGGAGAGAAGGGTGTTGATCCGAGTGCGGAGCTGGTTGGGAAGGTTGATCCGGAGCTGCCGAGCAGATGGTTACTTGGACGGTTGTGCTTGCAGGTTGATGCCGAGAGAATTGAGCTGAGCTGAGAAGAAGAAAGGGGGGGCCGCTAGCAGCGGCAACATCAGACTTCGCCCGCTGCAGCTTAAATGCCACTCTTGCAACGTACTTTGCTTTGATTAATATTGAGTATTACAGCTTGAGTTACACCTTTACAAGAAAGCAAATAAAGGGTACAAAGGGGGAAACTAGCGGCTAAGGAAAGAAAGATGTCAGAGGAGACCGCGCGGACTGAGGAGTCAGGCCGGCAGGCCGCACGAATAGGGTGAAGAGAGGATGCAGACTGAGAAAAGGAGTACGCAAGGGTTTGATGGCTTGAGCTTGAGAGCGATGGCGATGATGACACTGCCCCCCAATGAGAGGCACTAGGGGCTATTTATAGGCCCGAGGAGGTAACGACTTTTGGTGACGTTACCCCCGGTGAGTCGGTAACTGAAGCGAGTAGAGAACGGAGTCCACCGAGTCCGCCACTGGCCGCGCGGACTGGGGCTTGCTTCTAGAACTGGTTCTGCTGATGGCGGACTGGGAAGAGTCCGCCCCTGCTGCTGGCGGACTGAGAAGAGTCCGCCCAAACGGAGCTGATCGAGCCTGCGCCAAGATTGTGCGGGCTGAGGGACTACACGCCCGCTGATGGAAACGAGTGCTGGAAGCTGAGCGGCGGACTGCGCAATGAGTCCGCCCCTGCTGAGTTGAGCGAGTACGCGCCAAGGGTGAGAGCTGAGGGATATCCGCCCGTTGCTGGGAAGCGGGTGCTGGAGGCTGTTGAGTGGCGGGTTGCAACAAGCATTTGCTGAGTCCGGGGCTGATAGGCTGAGTCCTCCTATGCTGTTGAACAAAGACGAGGCCGCCTGCTGCTGAGAAGCCGGAACAGGGGTCATTAACTCTTGCGGACTGGAGGATTGGACTGAGAGGCGAGTCCGCCCAGCCCGCATTGGAGGAGATTAGTGTCGGAGAGGTGGAGCAAGTCCAGGCTCTTGGGCGGACTGAGATAGAGTCCACGTGCTGTCAGTGTCCGCGCTGTCAGTGTCCGCGCTTGTCGACCGGGGCGACCTGGAGGACTGCGGAGGCAGGTCGGCAGATATGCTGAAGTCCTCCTGTTGAATGGAACGGCTTGCCGCCCCTGTTGGGCGGCTTGGGCTTGGTGACCTGCCAGGTCGCGCATTCTAGCGAGGTGGGACCAAGCATTGCTGGCTGGCGGCCTGGGGGCAGGTCGCCACTTTTGATTGGCGGCCCTAAGACAGGTCGCTACCTTTGATTGGCCTCCTGAAGGCAGGCCCTTTGAAGACGTGGCGGTTTGGGCGGTTAAGGATCTGAGTTCGCCAAAGCTGGCCGAGACCTGTTTGGATAGAAGCTTGGAGCGGTTAGCTGAACAAGGCGCGCGGTCTGCAGGGGCGGACTGAGGAAGCAGTCCGCGACCCCTGCCGACCAAGGGAACGCTGCGCGACCTGGGCGGTTAGACCGCTGAGACCGCCTAAGCCGCGCGGCCTGAGCGGACAAAAATGCCTGTCCTCCCAACCTAAGACGTCGCGACCTCCAGGGAGAACCCGGAGTAGGCCGCGACTAGCGAGTTGGCTACCTTGGAAAGGATCGCCGATTTCGGGGTTAACAATACATACATACATATATATATATATATATATATATATATATATATATATATATATATATATATATATATGAATGTATGTATGTATGTATGCATGTATATATATATATATACATGAATGTATGTATGTATGTATGCATGTATATATATATATGTATGTATGCATGTATACATATATACATATATATATATGTATACATATATACATATATATATGTATACATATATACATATATATATGTATACATATATATATATATGTATACATATATATATATACATATATATATATGTATACATATATATATATGTATACATATATATATATGTATACATATATATATATGTATACATATATATATATGTATACATATATATATATGTATATATATATATATATATATATATATATATATATATATATATATATATATATAGGGTATTAGGTTAAAGCAGCAGTTCAACAACACTGTTTCTCTTCCCAGAAAGCGCGAGTCTAGGGCTCGGATCGACAGATCCCAACCTCAGCTTCCCCGACATCAGCGCTGCCCCACTCTCGCACGGCTACCGCCCACAATACCGCGCCACTTGCTTCAAAGCTCCAACCCCCGACGGTTCGACAACCGTCCGTTTCCGCCATTTCCGCTCCGCCAAGCTCCTGCCATGCCCGCCTCTTCCACGACGCAGACGATCGGGTTCAGATTTCGTTTCGTTTCGTTTCATTTGTATGTGCATTCTGTTTTTGTAAGCCTATAAATAGGGATCCCCTGTAACCTGTATTGTTGGTGATGAATGAAAAATTGAAATCGAACTGCTGTGATTGTTATTTCCATTTGAGGTTGTTGTGTGCTTCCTGTTAGAAATTAGGCGTGATTAAAAGCTCTGGTTGAGAGTTGTAGGTTAGGAATTAGTTTCGTTTTAGTTCTGCGAATGCTAAAGTGAAACTTCCGTCTGGTGCTTGTGTTTGTTTCATGTTTAGGAGTTAGTCCGGCTGTTCCTCTTCTTCAAAGATGAGCAGTGCCTCATCCTAGCCACTGTTAGAGCAGGTGAGAATTTGCGGATTTCTCCCTTTGCTGCCCTGTGAGACTGTTGATGAAAAATCAAGTTTGCTGTTGCCGTCCGTGAAAGAGATGAACAGTGAATGAAATAGTACTGTGTTGGGAGATGAACAATAACTTTAATGTTACTGTACAATAGTTCGATTACAGTAGGAGACTTAGGATTGATATTATATCTTAGTGTGTGAGATTTCGTGGAGCCACCGCGAGTGTTTGAGAATTCGTGGGACCACTTGAGTGTGAGAGCGAGTGAATTTTAGGTTGTTAGTTTGTGACTTCCTTGCTTTGTTGAGTGATTCCATGAAACCACCTCGTGTGAGGGAGTGATTTAATTCGTTGGTGCCCGTGTGCGATAACGACCGACCTTGGAGTGGAATATCGAAGGTGACGAGGAGTCCCACGCGTGATCACCATTGACTTCGAATACGGGAAACGTCTCTTCCGTGGGTAATTGTTTCTATCTCTTCCTTTGTGTGTCTCCATTTTTTCTCGTAGGATAATAGACTCATTGTTGAGTTTTCACCCGAGTTTTGTCAGACAACATTACGTCGAAAACTCCAAACGAGAACGTATTTGGAGTTCACGATTTTCGTTGTGCTACGACAAAGGGAACAAAAAGAAAGTTGCGAGCTTCTCAGATTTAAAATTGAACCATTTTATTAAGAAATTTCATTTTCTAACAACGTAGTGAATTTCGTGCTTTACAAAATTACGTTGCTTAATTTCATAAACGCTGTGCAACGTCCGCTCAAATCTTTTTTTAAAAAAACATATTTTGTTGCATTCGATTAGAGTTTCCTAGAAAAAGACGACATGCGCGCAAACCCTGCGCGCCATCCTGCATCAATTGGCCACGATGATGAACCTAGAATATGCAGATGACAAGTACTGAGATAATTTCTGCAGAGTAATATGATGCGTGACACACGAGTCCACAATCCATTGGGAGCCGCGGGAAAGAAAAGATATACCTTTATGTGAAACCGACGCAACAGAGTCAGATGAGCGAGTGATCACCCCTTGGAGATGCTGGAGCTGAGTGCGTAAAACACTGATGTCGTCACGAATGGAGGAGGCAAGGTCAATTGTAACAGTTGCAATGAGATGAGGAGGCAAACCATGCTTGCAGTGGCAGGTGGCCTCCAGGTGACCATCCCGACCATAGTGAGAATACTTGAGACGGGGTCGCCCAGTATGGCCACGTCCCCGATTGTTGGTGCGACCCCCACGAGTTGGAGCAGAAGAAGCGGGAAAGGGCTGCTGGAGAAGAACCGAAGAGGGATGCATCTGATGTCCAGGAACATCAGGTGGCAGAGTAACCTTCAAGAGCATAGAACAGATATCCGACAAGGAGGGAGTTGTAGATGAGGATAGAATATGAGCTCAAAAGCTGTGGAGATATGGGGGAGCCCGAGCCATCATCATGGCTATGCCGACTGCTTCTTTCTATGCCCGTTGCGCAACAAGATCCGAGGCAGGAGGCTGATTTTATATCCATGTCTCAATAAGAGTATTGGATCTCGCATCAAAGGAGGTCAAGTCACCTGACGTGTCGGGTTCAAGAGTCTGAAGATCAGTGACGATATTGAACAGGTGCCGGAGACTGTTCTGGCCAGAGTAGAGGGAGTGGAGTTCTGTCCACATTGCTTTGGACCGTCTTATGATACATGGTCATGCGATAGGGCTCAATGTCTATTGAATTGAGCATCCATGATTGGACATGACCGTCATCACGGAGCCACTCTTCGATCGGCACAAGAGTGACTGCAATTAAGTGGTGAAGACCTTTTGTCTGCAGAACACGACGAACATAATGCACCCATTCAACGAAGTTCTGCTTGCCAATAAGAGAGATGGTATTGATTCGAAGCTCATCACAGACTTCAAGGAGAGGAACAACAACACTGGAAGGAAGCAACCGTCAAATCCATGGAGCGGTAGCGGTAAGGACAAAGCCGCTGCTTGGCGAACAAAGGGGGCGACAGAGCTCAGAAGGCGGCAAGATCATCAAACCGCAAGGCACAGAGAGGCGACCTGGAGATCCCTAAATGCGGCAAGGAGAGGAGAGGGTGCAACCCCGGAGAAGTTGAGAACCAGCGGCCAAGAGAAGCAATAGTCAACAGATCCGACGACGGCCTGGAGAGGAAGCGGCCTGCAGAAGAACTTGCGGCCTCGAAAGATTCTGCGGCCTAGAGAACCAGTGCGGCCTGGAGAACCTGAGAAGTAGTGGTAAACAAAATAGTTTCCAGAGGAAGAAATAGTAGCCTGAAAAACAAATAGTGGCTAGAGAAATGCCGGCCTGAAGACAACGACTAGAGAAAAGCTGCGGACAGGCAAACAGAGGAGTTGCTGCGGCAGACCGACCTAAGAAGAACGACAATTGGAGAACATGTTGCAGCGGCCTGAGAAATTACTGTGTCCTGAGAAACAGTGGTGAGCTGAGGAGTAACGGTGGCCTGAGAAACTGCGGCCTGGAGTGAAAACTGCGGCTGGAGAAATAGCGGCGAGCGACAGTGAGCAAGCTGCGGATATGCGAGTTGAAGAGTTGCGGCGGCCTGCCGACCTGAGAAGTAACAGTGTCCGGAGAACTAGATGCATTGGCTTGAGAAAGAGCTGTAATTCTGAAATGGCGCGGACGAGAGATGCGACCTGGAGAGGGAGAAGACGCGGCTAAGAATCAGACACCGCAAGATAGAGACGGGTGGGGCCCAGCAGGGCAGGGAGTCAGAGGCTATATATAAAAAACCCAGAGAGGATCACAGAAAGGAAGCATCAAAAAACTGTAGGAGGCAAGAAAGGCTGCGGACTGGAGAGGGGAGGCCGCAAAAAGCTGATGGTAGTGCGGTTAGAGAGGGGTGACCGCAGAAGGAGCAAAGGCAGAACAGGAGCGGATCCCGTGCTCTGATACCCCTTCCCAGTATTTCAGAAATCAGCCGTCCGGCCGGGTCAGCGATATAAAGAAAACTAGGAAACAATATTAAAACTAGTAGCAGCAGGTAATAAAAGTCTATAGTAAACAGATTTAAGACTTACAGCGGAAGTAAAAAAAAATAAACTAAGGGTAACCACATACCTGATAATTGGATTCACAGAGGCACTAAACAAGAATGTAATTGTAATAACTGCAAAACTGGTAACAATAATAGTCTGATACAAATTTTATACCATATTAACCCGATACATTGTCCACATCTATAAGTACATGCTGAAATAGAGTAAACTGAAAGAGAAAAGTACTACAAACTGACACCACCATAACGCTCATCCTAGACGTAGTTTCCCACCTGGGTCACCTGAAAAACATTGCACACGAAAGGTCAGAGTAAAGAAAAACAATTCCACTTAGTGACACTAAAATAGATTTACATATGAATGCATGCATGTCTTTAAAACTAGTCTCGTGCACTGAAAACATTTTATGCTATATGTTATGCATGTTTTTCCTATACTTCCTGATGAACACACTATAATTCTATATTCATGACTTTCCGTTCATTTACCCAAGTCCTGACGTTCACTAACTAGTGTACTGTCTCACGTCAAGCCTGTACTTGAGTTCTAAGTGGCTTCTAGCGTACACATTTACTGTGAAAGGCTCTAGGCAGAGTAGCTCCTAACGCGCAACTGAAACTGACGACCCGAGACCATCTGACGAACTCAATTGTTCTAGTGCCACGCGGACACGGTCTCGAATCTACTAACTGTCTCAAAGGGGAGTTAACTCCCAAGACTGTAACTCATAGGATACCATATGCCCTATGAGGAAGGTAGTGCGCCTCTACCAAACACGAAAAGACTGGTGTGCTACTAGCCTTTTTGGTCTGACGCTACTCTGCATGAGATATCTTTTCTGGTGTACTACTGGGCGACCCTTGACTTTCTCGTAGTCGACTTGAAAGGACCTTCGCACCCTTGGTTGGACACTCTCCAAACTTACGTACACGTGTAAAGTTTCGTACTTAAATAACTGTTCATGACTTTACTAACGGGGTTATGGAAGAAGACGTTAACATACGCGTTTCCACGATTATTTTCCTACTGCCACACTTTTATATACATGGTTATGGTGCTTGTACGAAACCTACTCATGCGTATAAAATATAATTAATTGATATGTCTAACTAAAAGAAATTAATATTTCCTTACCGAGGTGCTGCGACGCTCGTATACTCGGCACGGCGATATTTTCTCTTCCAAAAGCAAACCCTACTGCTGGGGACCTTTAGAATGTTGCCCCGACCCCACCAAAGTCCTGCAAATTCAAGGCAGTCCTAATTATCGCATTTTCCCCTTAGGGTTAACCTTTTAAAAAAAATTCCAAAATGCTAGAGTCGTCCAAAACTAACGGCTAACATAGTGTACTACCTTCACGAGGGAGGGATTGAAGCTTCCAATGCGCCCAACTCCAATTTCGCGGTGGAAACCGTGCTCCAAAACCTAATTAGGGCACAATGATGAAAACCTAGGTTATACTAACTCCGAAATCGAAGGATTTCCGTGAGGAAATGGAGAAAAGGAAGAAATAAACTCACCGGGAACGAAACAATTCCAAGTTCCACCGGTTAGGGTTGAATCCGGCACTTCCACGGCTAAGGAAGGAAAAGGAATGCCCACCGATGCCTGCAGAGGAGGGAGAAGAAATCGGAGAGGGTTTCTGGAGGAGGATCGACCGGCGAGAGAGCACGCGGGAAGCGTCGGGCTCGTCGGCTGCGGGAGAGGGAAAAATTCGCGGGATCGGCTTGCGGAAAGGGCATCGTGCTGCTTGCGGTTTTCTCCCGTGAGGAAAAAGAGTTGTGCGGGATTTATTTGGCTTGCGGTTTTATGTATTAACCGCATGAGAGAGCGGGGGAGAAAAATGCTATTGGCACCCCATTTGAGACAATTCATCTCATCTCCTATGTGTCAAGGCAATTTCTCGCGCCTATGCCATTAAATTAAAATGCGACACACACTATTTTTATCGCACTTAACGAACTATCTGTCGCTATCATAAAGTAAAGTAACTTCATACCTTGACGACGCGCTGTCTCAATCAAAAATCGTCGCGACTCGACCCTACAATTTAAAATAAATGTCGCGTCAGATTATGGATGTTACAAATCTCCCCTCCTAACAAAAATTTTCGTTCTCGAAAATTGTAATCATACCTGATTCGAAGAGAAAAGAATAGTCTGCATTGCTCTTAAGTTCATCCTCTCGCTCCCAAGTATACTCTGGACGGCCACAGTTCATCCAAAGGACTCTAACCATGCGAATCTCTCTATTTCTGAGCTTCTGTATCCTTGAATCCACTATTCTGACTGGTCTAACCCCAATACTAAGATCTGTCTCAATTGGTGCTTCCTCGGTACTGATGATCTGACTGGAATCTCTGACTGCTCTCCTCAGATAGGAGACGTGGAATACATCATGTACACCACTCATTTCCTCAGGTAAAGCCAATCTGTAAGCAACTTCACCAATTCTTTCCAGCACCTCAAAATGACCAACGAATCTGGGGCTCAGCTTTTTCATCCATTTTATTCTAGAGACTCCTCTGACTGGTCTGACCTTCAGATAAACATAATCTCCAACACTGAACTCTACTGACCCGTGCTTCTGATCATGATACTTGGCCTGACGATCCTGAGCTGTCTTCATACGCTCCTGAATAAGCTTGATCCTATCAGTGGTCTTATCAATGCATGACTCCCTGATAGTAGATCTTTCTTCACTTTCCGCCCAGCATAACGGTGTCCGACAACGTCTGCCATAGAGGGCCTCGAACGGTGTCATCCCAATACTCGTCTGAAAGCTGTTGTTGTAGGAGAACTCCACTAGTGTAACATATTTCTCCCACTTTCCTCCAAAGTCCAAAATGCACATCCGAAGCAAATCCTCCAAAGTCCTATTTGTGCGCTCAGTCTGTCTATCGGTCTGGGGAAAGTGTCATCTGTACGTATCGCCACTCCCTGGAGGTGAATCTGCCATCTCAGTCTGAAACTATAGTCCTGGGAACACCGTGAAGCCGAACTATCTCGTCCAAATATAACTGTGCCAGCTTCGGACCTTGATCCGTCTTCCTAAGAGGAATGAAATGGGCGACCTTAGAAAGTCGATCAACTATAACCCACAAGGAATCATTCCCACTCTGCGATCTCGGCAAACCATGAATGAAATCCATGGATATATATCTTCGAATGTCCACTCAGGAATGGGAAGTGGCTGCAACTTGCCGCCAGGCCTTTGGCACTCGGCCTTAACCAACTTGCACGGCTCACACTTCCCTACGTAATCTGCAACATCTCTCTTCAAGCCTGGCCACCAGACTACCTTCTTGAGATCTGCATACATTTTCGTGCTACCCGGATGTATAGAATATCTGGAATTGTGTGCCTCAAATAAAATATCCTCGCGAAGGTGACTAACATCGGAGATACACACTCTGCCATCAAACAACAATAAATCATCCTGAATAGTGAATTTCTCCTTCTGATCTGTTTGCACTGAGCTCTAAATCTCTGCCATTTTTGGATCCAACGGTAGAGCTGTCCTGATTCTATCATTGATATCGCAGGTAATCTCCATCCAACTCAACCTTGCAGACCCAAAACTACTGCGTGGCACAACGGTAATATCCAGTCTCTCTAGCTCTCGCACTAACTCCTCCTGCTGAGTGAGAAGGAAGAAACACGAACCTCTACGGCTAAGAGCATCAGCTACCACGTTCGCCTTTCCTGGATAGTACTGAATGTCTACGTCGTAGTCTGATAGAAACTCTAACCATCTGCGCTGCCTCAAATTGAGCTCTCGCTGATCAAAGATATACTTGAGACTCTTATGATCAGTGAAGATCTCACAACGCACTCCATAGAGATAGTGCCTCCAAATCTTCAGAGCATGTATGACTGCTGCAAGTTCCAAGTCATGCACGAGATAGTTCCTCTCATGAACTTTTAACTGTCTCGAGGCATAGGTTATGACCTTTCCATGCTGCATGAGAACACAGCCTAAACCCTGACCTGATGCATCGTTGTAGATCTGAAATCCGTCAGGCCCTGAAGGTAAACTCAAAATCGGTGCGGTCATCAACCTGCCCTTCAAGTCCTCAAACGCCAACTCACACTCCACCGTCCAATCCAAGCCCTTACCCTTCCTAGTGAGAGAAGTCAGTGGTAAGGCTATCTTTGAAAAATCTCTGATGAATCTCCTGTAGTAGCCAGCTAGACCCAAAAAGCTGCGAACCTCTGAAACTGTCGTCGGCCTTGGCCAACCCTTAATGACCTCTATCTTCTTCGGATCAACACTGACTCCTTGCTGACTGATGACGTGGCCTAAGAATGCAATCTCTGAAAGCCAAAACTCACACTTTGAAAACTTGGCATACAACTGGTTCTTCCTGAGTGTGCTCAAAACCATCCTGAGGTGTGCTGCATGATCTTCTGCACTCTTAGAGAATACCAAGATGTCATCTATGAAGACGATGACAAAACGATCCAAGTACTCCCGAAATACCCTGTTCATCAGGTCCATAAATACTGAAGGTGCGTTGGTCAGCCCGAACGGCATGACCACAAACTCAAAGTGTCCATATCTGGTGCTGAAAGCCGTCTTCTGAATATCTAAGTCACGAATCTTTAACTGGTGATAGCCTGACCTCAGATCTAACTTGGAGAAAGTGTTCGATCCCCACCAACTGGTCAAACAAATCATCAATCCTGAGAATCGGGTATTTATTCTTTACTGTCAGTTTGTTCAACTCACGGTAGTCTATGCACAGTCTCAGACTACCATCCTTCTTCTTCACAAAAAGCACTGGAGCACTCCATGGTGAAGTACTGGGGCGTATAAAACCCAAATCAAGCAACTACTGCAACTGACTCTTCAACTCAGCTAGTTCCCTTGAAGCCATCCGATAGGGAGATTTGGCTACCGGTGTAGCCCCAGGCTGCAAGTCTATTGGGAACTCAATCTCTCTATCTGGAGGGGCACCAGGGAGCTCTTCCGGGAAAACATCGGGGAACTCCTGCACCACTGGTACCTCTACCAAGTCAGCATTAGTGTCTGCATTCATCAGTACTACGAAGGTTTCACAACCCTTACTGATGCACCTTCTCGCTTGGACTGCAGATATGATCATTTTCACTACTCCCTTCAAGCCCTGAAAAGAAAATGAAGTCTGATTGGGGCCATCAAACTGTATCTGCTTCGCTCTACAGTTAATCCTGGCGTTGACTGCCGAAAGCCAGTCCATTCCAAAAATCAGATCGAATCCTGTAATAGGTAGCTGCAAAGCTTCCACTATAATCTCGATGTCACCAAACTGCACCGATACCCTGCACCTATCTCTGGTCTGCAGAAGGGATCCATTCGGCATCATGACTTCCAGCGGTACTGCCTCTGGGACGATTTCTAAATCCAACTTACGCACTAGAGATTCCGCGATAAACGAGTGCGAGGCACCCGTATCAAATAGAATCTTGGAGGGTAAATTACGAATCATAAGGATGCCTACATGAATGATTTTCAAAAAGAAAAGAGTGTCACTACGGAGGATTAAATAAACTTATCAGGCAAATTAAACACTTACCTGTCACTACATCCTCCTGCTCCTTATCCTCCTGCTGACCAAGCCCATAAGCTCTGGGCTGAACCAAATCTCGACCCTGCTGTGGTCTTTCATCAGTAATCATCAAAGCTTTGCCCTTGTCTGCTCTGCTAGGGCCACCAACCTCATACTTCGACTGATTCGAGCCACCTTCCTGACAGAAACGAGCTATGTGTCCAGGTTGACGACACTTGTAACACACGCCCGCGTTGGCCAAACACTCTCCTGGATGGCGACGCTGACACTTGGGACAAAGGGGGTAGTCCCTGCTCCTGTCACCAGATTGACCATACTTCCTCGCATCAGGCTTCTGCTTCTTGTTCCAGTTCTTCCCCTGATCATTCCTGCTCTGCTGCGACTGATGCGAATCCTGAGATCGCTTTGCACGGAAATTACTTCGCTTTTGAACCTTCTGCTGGTCAACCTCCAGCCTGCGGGCCGTATCCACTAAGCTCCTGTAATCAGCATTGACCATAGTCATCAGCGGCTGTCTCAACGAGTCACGTAAACCATCCACAAAGCGGCTGCACTTCTCAGTCTGGTCTCCTTGCATCACGCCCGCATATCGAGATAGATGGGTAAGCTCTCGCTCGTACTCAGCAACAGTCCTGTCCCCCTGGAAAAGCCTAAGGTATCTCTCCTGGAGACCTCGTCGTGTAGAAGGAGGCACGAACCAATTTGCAAGTGCTCTAGAAAATTCGCCCCACGTAAACATGTCTGGCGTACGACCTGGCCAAAGCATGGTCATATAATTTTAAAAAAAGAACATATCACTTACAAAAATAAAAGGAATTTTCATAACCATTTACCTGCGGGATCATCTGCCCGGTACTTGTCCCACCAGACCTTTGTCTCACCTCGGAGGAGGAAAACTGCCAGAGGAACCTTCTTGTTCTCTGGGCACTTCAAAACATCCAGCAGGTCTCTGGTGTTTGCCATCCAATCATCTGTGTCCATCGGGGTCTCATCCTCCTGTAGTTTGAAGGCTGAAGTTCTCTAAAGTTCCTCAAGTAACGCTCTAGGGTCATCTCCACAGGTGCTGGGGCAGGAGCTGGTGCAGGGGCTGATACTTGTACTGGAACTGGAAACCCTGCAGTCAATCCTCTCTGAAACTCCATCAAGGCAACAGTGACCGCCTTGGCAATCTGAGATGCTATGTCAGTGCCCTCAGAAGCTGCTGGAACTGGTGGTACCTGTGGCACTGCAGCATCTCCCATAGTGGCGTTAGGAACAGGGTCCTGACGTGAAGATTCACCTGGTTCACTTACTCGAGTTGCCTGATAGAACATGAAAAGAAATCTGGTTATTTATCAAGCATCTGCTAAAACTGGCTTGACAGCTTTATTTCGTACTCTTGCGAAAACTAAGGCTTACACGCAACTTAAAATACTCTACTAACAAGAGTTTATTATTACACAATCCTATGACTCTATGAAAACCTTCTAGGGTCCAGGGATCCTAACCTCCCTCTAATACCAATTTGTAACACCCCTTCACAGTATTTCAGAAATCAGCCGTCCGGCCAGGTGAGTGATATAAAGAAAACTAGGAAACAATATTAAAACTAGTAGCAGCAGGTAATAAAAGTCTATACTAAACAGATTTAAGACTTACAGCGGAAGTTAAAAAAAAATAAACTCAGTGTAAACACATAACTGATAATTGGATTCACAGAGCCACTAAACAAGAATGGAATTGTAATAACTGCAAATCTGGTAACAATAATAGTCTGATACAAATTTTATACCATATTAACCAGATACATTGTCCACATCTATAAGTACATGCTGAAATAGAGTAAACTGAAAGGGAAAAGTACTACAAACTGACACCACCATAACACTCATCCTAGACGTAGTTTCCCACCTGGGTCACCTGAAAAACATTGCCCACGAAGGGTCAGAGTAAAAAAAAACAATTCCCGTTAGTGACACTAAAATAGATTTACATATGAATGCATGCATGTCTTTAAAACTAGTCTCGTGCACTGAAAACATTTTATGATATATGTTATGCATGCTTTTCCTATACTTCCTGGTGAACACACTATAGTTCTATATTCATGACTTTCCGTTCATTTATCCAAGTCCTGACGTTCACTAACTAGTGTACTGTCTTACGTCAAGTCTGTACTTGAGTTTTAAGTGGCTTCTAGCGTACACATTTACTGGGAAAGGCTCTAGGCAGAGTAGCTCCTAACGCGCAACTGAAACTGACGACCCGAGACCATCTGACGAACTCAATTGTTCTAGTGCTACGCGGACACGGTCTCGAATCTACTAACTGTCTCAAAGGGGAGTCAACTCCCAAGACTGTAACTCATAGGATACTATATGCCCTATGAGGAAGGTAGTGCTGCGACGCTCGTATACTCGGCGCGGCGACATTTTCTCTTCCAAAAGCAAACCCTACTGCTGGGGACCTTTAGAATGTTGCCCCGACCCCACCAAAGTCCTGCAAATTCAAGGCAGTCCTAATTATCGCATTTTCCCCTTAGGGTTAACCTTTTAAAAAAAATTCCAAAATGCTAGAGTCGTTCAAAACTAACGGCTAACATAGTGTACTACCTTCACGAGGGAGGGATTGAAGCTTCCAATGCGCCCAACTCCAATTTCGCTGTGGAAACCGTGCTCCAAAACCTAATTAGGGCACAAGGATGAAAACCTAGGTTATACTAACTCCGAAATCGAAGGATTTCCGTGAGGAAATGGAGAAAAGGAAGAAATAAACTCACCGGGAACGAAACAATTCCAAGTTCCACCGGTTAGGGTTGAATCCGGCACTTCCACGGCTAAGGAAGGAAAATGAATGCCCACCGATGCCTGCAGAGGAGGGAGAAGAAATCGGAGAGGGTTTCCGGAGGAGGATCGGCCGGCGAGAGAGCACGCGGGAAGCGTCGGGCTCGTCGGCTGCGGGAGAGGGAAAAATTCGCGGGATCGGCTTGCGGAAAGGGCGTCGGGCTGCATGCGGTTTTCTCCCGTGAGGAAAAAGAGTCGTGCGGGATTTATTTGGCTTGCGGTTTTATGTATTAACCGCATGAGAGAGAGGGGGAGAAAAATGCTATTGGCACCCCATTTGAGACAATTCATCTCATCTCCTATGTGTCAAGGCAATTTGTCGCGCCTACGCCATTAAATTAAAATGCGTCACGCACTATTTTTATCGCACTTAACGAACTATCTGTCGATATCATAAAGTAAAGTAACTTCATACCTTGATGACGCGCTGTCTCGATCAAAAATCGTTGCGACTCGACCCTACAATTTAAAATAAATGTCGCGTCAGATTATGGATGTTACAAGTGCGGTTAGAGAGGGGTGACCGCAGAAGGAGCAAAGGCAGAACAGGAGCGGATCCCGTGGTCTGATACCATGTAGAAGACCGCAGGAATGAGAAAAAGATTTATTAATTTCCTCAATTTCATATATCTCAAATACAAGAATTGTACACTTTAAATAGGAAAAGTAGGAGAAATGGAGAAGCTATCCTACAATGTGAGACTAAACCGGAAGAATGAGCTAACTAAATGGGCCTTATCAATGGGCCTTTACATTTTCCTTCAACAAGTTCCATTTAATTTTATTTCATTTCTTGCATTTTAGAGATGTAATTGCGTTACCTAGTAATATTGTGCTCATAAGATTTAGAATCTTTTCATCTTAGGCATGCAGACTCTATTCATTACTCATTTTGTCTCTGGCTCTCAGGTAGCTCCCATTATTACAAATTATCCTAATTTGAATAAAATTGTAATCAACTGTCTCATTGTACAATTTTTTTTAAAATTTTATTATTATTTTATTTTGTTATACATTGGATGTCAGCGTAGCATTCATTTTAGGTTCGCACTTAAATCATTCACATTTATGACACGGTTGCATTTTTCATATAACCATAAATCATTGTCAGAATTTATTAGTTTCTTCTTGCTTCACTTTCTTTTCGAATCAGATGCTAGAAATTTTTTTAGAAACCAGAAAGAAGCGCTATAGTTTTGGTGAATATCAAAGTATCTCTCACCTGGAAGTTTTACTCTCCTTGATATGAAATCTTATATAGAAGTACAGGTAGAAAAGATAGAAACCCTACTCATCTTTCTTTTTATATAGTGAAGAGGGTGAGAAAAAAAATTGGAGGGAAAAGAGTTCATTGCTTTCCTCTCCCAGATACCTGGGAAACAAAAGTCCAGTTTCTTTATACTTATTTCTTAATTCTCATATTTTGTAAGTTTTTGCTGATGCAGTATCATGTTCTAGATCTGCCTTCTTAAAGTTGCGATCTTCAAAAGCTTCTTATTGCTTTGGCTCAAATTCAAAAATGATAAGTTTTGCTAATGTAACATAGCTTTCAGGCATGCAATTTTCAAATGTATATATATTAATTAATGGCATCCTTAGTTATGTCTTTATGAATGATAGTCACACTTGGATTTTTATATGGTTGAACGACTTTTTGCTGGAGCGGTAATAAAAATATTTTATTAATAGATTAGTGCAGAAATGTAACATTCTAAATTGAAATCATTTACAGCTTTGATTTTTTTTCTCTGAACAGAAGAGGTCAAGCTTGCATCTAACCCATGTTGCATTCAGTCCATATGGAGATGAACTGCTATTGAGTTATAGTGGAGAGCATACTTATCTGATGGATGTTAGCCTTGGTATGATTCCTTCTTCAATTGCCATTTGTATTTGTAGGCATTGGTGTTTGGAGAAAAATGGGCACGTCAAATGTATATTGAAATTATTATATCTATCTATTATATATAATCAAAGAGCTTCTAGACTTGGTAGTTTTAATCAAGAATCAATATTAAGTCTAGATCTTACAGGTTTGCATATTAAGCTTGTTATGAGGGTTTGGAGGACTTGATAACTCATTAGAGGTCCAAGAACACACACACACACACGTATATATATTCATACACATATATATATATATATATATATATATATATATATATATATAATATATATATATATATATACAACTTGGTCCGGTCGTCACACGACTTAGAGAGATAGGTCCTTCATACTTCTCTCTAACAAAATGACAATCAACCTCTATATGTTTTGTGCGTTCATGAAAACAAAACTAATAGCGATTTGTATCACAACTTGATTATCGCACCATGGTTGAGTGGGATCTTGAACGAAAATATCCTAGACATAACTCGATATACCCCATTATGAAATCCCGAGGCCAAGATTTTTCTTTATGTATCTGACAATCTGAAGAACATATTCCCATTGAGAATTTGTTAGGGATGCGATATATTGACTAACTTTACTTACTGCACATGCGATATCTGAACGAGTCATGGTAAGATGGTTCAGTTTTCAAACTATTTGTCGGCATTTCTTTGATAAATCAAATAATTTACTTTCGACATGAATATTCTTTTCTCCTGATTCGAGTGAGAAGTTCATAGAATCACACTTAGCATCCCTAGATTTGTTAGCAACTCGAGAGCACATTTTTTTCGATAACAATATCATTTGTTTGAAAGTTAGTGTAAGAATGTCTTGAGATTGATTATCCCTTTTGAATTACTTTATGTGATAACAATATCATTAACATACACCACTAATAGGATAGTACCTACAATAGAAGTCTGATAAAAGAGGGACGAGTCTTTCTCACTCTTTGTAAGATCAAACTAAGTGTCCATAGATATAAACTGAGCAAAACCATGCTCGAGGGCATTGCTTCAACCCATACAAAGACTTCTTGAGGTGGCACACCTTGGTTGCCCCTCCCACCGCACAACAAACCCTGGTGGTTTTTATATATAGACCTCTTCTTCTAATGATCTATGAAGAAAAACATTCTTTATATCCAATTGGAGCAGGGGACACTAGTGTGAGGCTGCAAGAGATATAAGTAGGTGAATGGTGAACATTTTGAACACTGGGGCAAACATTTCAACATAGTCCATTTTATAAGTCTGAGCATGACCTTTAGCGACCCATCGGGTTTCCAAACAATTAAGGGAACCATCTGCATTAACTTTTATAGAGTATATCCATTAATGTCCAATCACACACTTGCTAGATGATTTAGTTGTAAGGCATCTAATTCACTTGGCATTGCAGCTGCTTAACCAGGATGAGCTTGTGCACCAACAATGGTGGAAGTAATGTTGTACTGATCAAGTGTCGAGATCAATGCAATATAAGAAGCAATTAAAACCTTGATAAGAAGTGACAAACAGAGGTTTGTACCGACAAGCAAGATTTTCCTTACGCTTTGCAATGGGTGACTCTGTGTCAGTTGACAGAACATCCACGTTCGCACAATCAGGTTCTTCTGGATGAATAGTCACGGGACTACCGTGGGGAGAGGTAGTCTGAGGTGGGTTTGTGGATGTGATTTCAGAGGAGCGGTGAGAGTAAGCTTGTCCCTAGAGAAGACTTAGGATGTCTCCAGGGAAAGCACATCAAGTCCGGGTCGAGGTACGAGAAAAAAATCTAGAGAAGAGTCACTAGCTGTGGAGCTACGAGTAATAGTAAGATAGGAGTCAGATTCCAGAAAAAATGTCAATAAAGATAAGGTATCAGAGGAGCGGCGAGAGTCAAATTTGGAAACAGAGGCATAAGCATCCCTAATATAGTAAACACACCCAAATGCACGTAAAGGTATGAAGTGATTAGGGTGAGTGGGGAATAGAGTATGATGTCTCCTTCTGAAGAATATGAGAGGGAAGGCGAATAATTAAATGTGATATTATAAGGACATCACTTTGGAAGTGTTTGGAACTTGCATATGATGAAGAATGTCGTAACTCATGAGTAACTTCAAAGAGGTGGTGATTTTTTTTGTTCATCCACACCGTTTTGTTGTGGGGGGGGGGGGTCAGAACAAGTAGTTTGATGCTTAATACCCTTGTCTAAAAGGAAAGAAGACAAGATATAGATTGAGATAAGTATTTTCTATCATTATCAGTGCGAAGACATTTAACACGAACAAAAAAATGATATTTCATTCCACAAATTTTGAAAATAGAAGGAAGTTTAGAATGGTTTTCATTTAGTACACTCAAGTCATGCGAGAGAAATCATCAATAAAAGTAACATAATATTTATGTTCTAAAAATATTAAGAAATGACATGGTCACCAGACATCAAAATGAAGTCAATCAAACGATGCAACAGCTCGTCTATTAGTACAAGGAATTTAACTAACATTATGATGTTTAGCAAATTAAGAAATCTCACAATTGAGACGAGAAACATTCCCCAACTAAGGATACAAATGACGCAGAACAAGGATAGACATATTACGATGACGATAATGGATGTCCAAAAACTTAGCGGAGGCAACAAAACAAGCAAGTGTCGAGACTACATCCAGGACATACACTCCACTTAGCTTCCTTATACTAATAATACAGCTCGTCGACTGTTACTGAAATACACAACCAGAAAGTGTCAATGTAGCAATACAATTTAAATCGCGGGCGAGCTTACTAATGGACATTAAGTTGAGAGCAGATTGAGGAACGTAAGCAATCAATGACCTAGTCATGTCTAGAGTCATATCACAGTTACGGAGTTACCAAACCCAACAATGGGCGGATTCAATCCATATGCAACTATAATAAAATGTCCACTATGAGGTTTGTACGAATGCATGATAACTTAGGACATACACTCCAGGACATACTCTCCAGGACATACACTCCACTTAGCTTCCTTATACTAATAATACAACTCGTCGACTATTACTGAAATACACAACCGGAAGATGTAAATGTAGCAATACAGTTTAAATCGCGAGCGAGCTTAGTAATGGACATTAAGTTGTAAGCAGATTGAGGAACGCAAGAAATCGATGACCTAGTCATGTCTAGAGTCACATCACAACTACCAAACCCAACAATGGGTGGATTCAATCCATATGCAACTGTAATAAAAGATCCACTATAAGGTTTGTACGTATGCAAGATAACTTAGGTATTAGTAAGATGATCTAACGTCCTTGAATCCTCCAACTAATGAACAAGGTACTGAGAAGTACATACTGGTTGAATGGTCTGATCTACGACAACACTATAGGTCGGAGGTCCAATTTGGAGGGCTTGAAGACGACGATACTCCTCTTCAGATATCTCAATAGTCCCATGGGTCCCAGATCCAGAAATAGAATCAGTAAGGTGGGCAGAGCGTGAAGACGGAGGAGGCTTGGTTGCCCACTCAGGCTTCATATGGATAGCCCAACTAGTGGCTTCAATATGGTTCGACACACGAAATGAGTCCACTGTATCATATTTCTATCACGACCACGACTAGCGTGACCTCCTCGATCAATCCCATCTCCACTACGAGAGACAAGTGCTAACAGTTCTCCAGAGGAAACATGTAATGGAGTAGTAGTGGGGTTCCTTCCTTGATTAGGCAATGGTACACAACAACAGTCTGCAAAGTAGAAGGGTTGACTAACATTCCTGTCATTGTCATAGAGAAGTTGGAATCAAGGCCATTCAATAGCCAAATTAGTACGAGGTGCTCCCGCTGAGCCTGGTGCTCCTCTATAGTGGAAGGGATCTTCTAAATATCCAAAATCTCATATGTAAGAACCTTTCATTCAGCGAAGTATTCTGTGACTGAGCGAGCACGCTGTTTTAGTTTAACCATCTTTGGAAAAAGTTCACCAAGGCTGGTGAGGTTGTTCGCCCGCGAGAACATCATATGTAAAGTATCATATAGCTCTTTAGTACCGTTGCAGTTCTTACACATGCTGAACTGGGGAACCAAAAAACTCCACTGAAAGGCAATGATCCAACAATAATCATTATTCAAATCCTCATACTTATAACTGTTATGAGTCAAGCTAACTTGGGTTCAGCGGGTGACCAGATCTTAAGGAATGACTAAGCATTTAAAGGCATTATTCTTCTTCGGCAGGATCAAGAGAGAAAGCATCGAACCCTAAGGATCAAGAGAGAGAGCATCAAGCCCTAAGGTGAGTTTCCTATCCCTCGTTCTCAACATGGTATCAGAGGAGGTTTCTTCCGCTTCAGCCTAAAGGCTCGCGGTTTGTCGATAGCAGGGCTCCGTCTTCCGTCAGCCCGTCGATCGTCAGCGATCGATCGATCCTCTCCTTCTTCTTCTGGCGTCCGTTCGTCTCCGTCGGCCGTCGATCATTAGCCATCGATCGATCCTCTCGATCATGTCTTCTGGCTCAATCGTCGTCTTCTGGCGTCGACAACAAGATACAAACCTGCGCGGGCAGAGCTGCCGTCTTCTGGCATGAGCGGCAGGATGCGGACCTGCGCGGGCAGAGCTGTCGTATTCTGGCTAAGCAACCTTCGTCCAGTCGATCGTCTTCTGGCTAAGCAACCTTCATCCAGTCTTTCCTGGTGCAGTCATCTTCGCTCCTTCCAGTCATTCCTGAGGAGCAGAGGTTGCCTTCTATTGGTGCTGCCGTCTGGCTGCAGTCTGTTGGTGCAGGGGTGCGGCTGCTGCTGTCCTTTTTGGTGCAAGCTGTCGTCAGTGTTTGTTCTTATGAAGGATAAATTGAAGGGTATTGGTGCCTCTGAAGGGGTGGTTAATCAATCTAAACACTGTGGTGGAGGAAGTTCTAACATGGACTTCAATCATGGTGTTACTCAAATCAAGCTCAATGAGATAAATTATCTTTTATGGGACCCAATCTATGCAGATATTCATTGGAAGTCGTCGGAGACTTGAGTTTCTCACCGGATCCAAACAAGCTCCTGACGTGTCTGACCCCCTATATGAGGAATGGGAAGGTGAGAACCTCACTGTGATAAATTGGCTTGTCAATTCTATGAAACCCCAGATTGCAAGTCATTTTTTATTCTGCCAAACTGCGAAAGAGATGTGAGAGTTGATTGAACGAAATTACTCAAAAAAGGACTTGACTAGAATATATCAGCTCCAAACTGAGCAAGTCCACATGACAGGAATGACTGATTTCGAAGAATATTACAGCAAGTTGACCCATAAGTGGGCTGAAATATATCAGTATTCCGCTATTCAAACTATAGAAGATTACAAGACTGAGCTCATGCAACGGAGGGTCTTTAGATGCTTTCTGGTCTTCCTCCTGAACTTGAATTACAGAGAGTTCAGATGTTGTGTAGAGTTTCCGTGCCGGATCTAGAGACAGTGACTCATTATATTCGAGGGGAAGCAAGCCGTATAAATTCCCTTCATTCAAACATTCTGGTTGGTCACGAAAAATCTGCCCTTGCTGTAGAACAGAAGAGATGACACCCGAGGAACGTGAGATTAGAGGACAAGAGCAAGATGAAGTGCCCTCATTGTGGGAAGAAAGGTCATGAGAAGGAGAAATGTTGGGATCTTCATCCTCACCTGATCCCTCCAGGTTGGATTCGTGGTGCCGATGAGAAATATGTGAGATCCCAAACGGCTATGTATGGTGATCTGGAGAATATTGGGTACCTTCAGGCAGAGAATGAGAGTTTGACTAGAGAACTGAAGGCCTTAAAAGCCAATGCTACCGGGCGATCTCTTTCTGGTAATTTTGTGGGGACGGCAGCTCATGCTCATTCTACTACTGTGTCTTCGAATGGACCATCTACTCCTTGGATCATTAACTCAGGGGCTTCCGACCACATGACTAGGTCTTCCATGAAGATCTCTTCTATTTCTCCTGCCTCTGGCAGTGTGAGACTGGCTGATGGATCTTCGACTCCTGTGGCTGGTAAAGAGGTTATTCATCTTTCTCCCTCTGTCTCTCAAATCTGTTGTTATCGTTCCCACATTCCCTACAAATCTCTTATCTGTGAGCAGTTTAACTAAACAACTTAACTGTTCTATCACTTTATTCTCCTCCCATTGTGTTGTTCAGGATCTGTGAAGTGGGAAGACGATTGGTGGTGGACATGAGTCTGGCGGTGTGTATGTATTGGACAACTGTCAAGCTTTTGGTGTTCAGAAGTCTACCAACCCCGATCAGTTGATGCCGTGACACAAGAGATTTGAACATGCTTGTTTGAAGACTTTAAAGGCTACTTTCCCGCATTTTCTTAATATTGAAAAACCTACTTTTGATTGTCAGTCTTGTGAACTGGCTAAGCACTGCAGAACCAATTATGCCCCTAGTCGTAGGCAAAGTTTAAATTGCTTTGATTTGATACATTCTGATGTCTGGACTGCTCCTATTTGCTCTGTGAATGGTTTTCAGTATTTTGTCTCTTTTATTGATGATCACTTACGCTTTACTTGAGTGTACCTCATGAAAAAGAAGAATGCAGTTTCAGAAATATTTCAGTTATTTTATCATTATGTGCAGACTCAATATGGAACTAAAATTAAAATACTTATGAGTGATAACAGAGGCGAATACACATGCAGTGACCTTCAGAGGTTCCTGTGAGAGCATGACATTAGTTTCCAAATCTCTTGTCCGAGGACTCCTCAACAGAACGGGATAGCCGAGAGGAAGAATCGTCATATCTTGGAGACCACTCGTTGCTTGTTGCAAGAGATGCATGTTCCTAAGGGGCTATGAGATGAAGGTGTTTTTACCTCCGTATATCTTATTAATTGGATGACTACTGGTACTTTGGGGGGAAAGTACCCCCTAAAGCTCATTTGCCCAAATATGCCTCTATTCTGTCTTCCCCCCAAAATTTTTGGATGCAATGCTTTTGTTCATATTGTGGGGCCTCATAAGGATAAGTTGAGCCCACAAGCAATAAAATGTGTCTTTGTGGGATATGCTGTCAACCAAAAGGGGTACAAGTGTTCTCCTATTCTTCGGAGAAGGTTTATCTCAAAGGATGTCATGTTTTTTGAAAATACTCTCTATTACTCTGATGAGGTAAAAGTCATCACATTTCAGGAGAAGAGCAAAGATGATAATGATACAGTGCCACCTCTTCCTGTTTCGGTTGATGTGCTTGCTCCGAGATGTGTGGATATTCCTGTTAGAGAGGAAGTTCCTACCAAAGATATTCGTGTGTACAGAAGGAGGAAGAATATTTAAGTGTATCAGAGAAGAAAACATATAAATCTGGGTCAAGAGTGCCTCACTCATGTTCCACCACCCACCACCACTCCGCCAGATCCGAGCAACAACATCACTCAGGAGACCACTTCTGCGCTGCAAGTTCATAGCGGCCGGACTAGATATCCCATAGATAAGTATGTTGGGTATAATTCTATCTCTCACTCTTTGCAAGCATATCTTGCCTCTATTTCCTCTATTTTTATCCCTAACAGTTTTTTAGAGGCCGTCTTGTGTCCTCATTGGACGAAGGCCATTGATGTAACATCCGTAAATTGACATGCGTTTTTATTTAAAATTGTAGGGGAAGGTCGCGACGAATTTTTGATCGAGGCGGCGCGTTGACAAGGTATAATGTCACTTTTCCTGTTGACAGCGATCTTTAGCTCGTTAAGTGCATAAATTTTAGTGCGTGACGCTTTTCGTTTTAGTGACGCGCGGTGTGAAAGTGAATTAATCTTCAAATTATTAGTGTTGGGGTGCCAATAGTATTTCCCCCCCTCCTCTCTCACGGTTAACATATCAAAACCGCAAGGCTCTTTTTTTAAAACCCGCAACCCTCACCTCTCGGGAAGAAAACCGCAGCCGTCGCCCGAAAGGAATCGCTCGCCCGTCCGTCTCCCGCAGCGCGCAGAGCCGCGCCTCCCGCAAGCCTCTCCGGCGTCCGATTCCTCTCCGGTTTCCTTCTTCGACCACTCCTCCCTCCTCTACGAGCTCCGGTAGACTTTCCTTTTCCTCCCTTGGCCGTGAAAGTGCCGGATCCAACCCTAACCGGTAGAAGTGAACGTTTTGGCTTCGGTGAGTTCGATTCCTTCCTTTTTCTCGCTTTCCACTTGGTTTTCCTTCGTTTTGGAAACAAATCTAACCTAGGTTTTCGTTTTGGTTGCCCTATCCTAGGTTTTGGGTGTTCGTAATTCCCCACGAATTTTGTGTGGAACGCGTTGGGAGCCTCAATCGCTACTAAAAGGTAAAAATTGAAGTTTAACTCGTGAATGTTGTAACCCTAGCTTTTTATATTTTTTATGGGTTTATCGTAGAGGGGAAAATTCTAAAATTAGGGTTACGGAAAATTTCAGGAATTTGGCGGGGTCGGGGCAACTTCTGAAGGTCTCCAACAGCCGGATTTACGTTTGGAAAAGAATATGTCGCCGCGCCGAGTATACGAGCGTCGCAGCACCACAGTAAGGAAATACGAATTTCTTTTAGTTAGACATATCAAATAATTGTATTTTATACGCATAAGTAGGTTTCGTACAACATCATAATCATGCATAGAAAAATGTGACAGTAGAAAAATAATCGTGTAGACACGTATGAGAACGCCCTTTTCCATAACCACGTTAGTTAAGTCGTGAACAGTTAGTTAAGTACGAAACTTCACATGTACACGTAGGTTGGAGATTGTCCGACCAAGGGTTCGAAGGTCCATTCAAGTCGACCACGAGAAAGTCAAGGGTCGCTCAGTAGTACACTAGAAAATATATCCCATGCAGAGTAGCGTCAGACCAAAACTGGTCAGTAGCACACCAGTATGTTCCACCACCATAGGGCATATGGTACCACAGTCTTGGGAGTTGACTCTTTGAGACGCAGATTCAGACCGTGTCCGCGTGGCACTAGAACAATTGAGTTCGTCAGATGGTCTCGGGTCGTCAGTTTCAGATTTTTGCGCGTTAGGAGCTACTCTGCCTAGAGTCTTCCCACTTCTGCGCTTGACGTGAGTAGTCATAGCGGCCGGATTAGATATCCCAGTAGATAAGTGCATGTTGGGTCACTAAGGGGAATTGTTTTTTCTTTACTCTGACCCTTCTGGGCAATGTTTTTCAGGTCAGGTGGGAAACTTCGTCTAGGATGAGCGTCTGGGTGGTGTCCGAATGTAGTACTTTTACTATTTGTCAGTTTACTCCATTTTCAGCATGTACTTGTTTTTGTGGACAGTGTAACTCATTAATATTTTATGTATCTTATTCCTCTATCTTTTTGTTTAGTTCTGTATCCCTAACAGTTTAATCTTTACTTTAAGTATTAAAGAGGCTGTCTTGTGTCCTCATTGGACGAACTGATTTCTGTAATACTGGGAAGGGGTGTTACAATTGAGGAGGAGATGAATGCTCTCCAACGTCAAAAAACTTAGGAAATTGTTCCTATCCCACATGAGCGTCGTCCTGTCGGATGCAAATGAATATATACAACTAAATTTCTTCAATATGGAACTCTTGACAGATATAAAGCGAGATTGGTTATTAAAGGCTTTACTCAGGTTAATGGAATTGATTTTTAAGAGACATTTGCCCCGATCGCTAAGCTGAACTCCGTCAGAATTTTATTGTCCATTGCTGCTCATAAATTTTGGACGTTACATCAGCTTGATGTTAAAAATGCCTTCCTTCATGGTGATTTACGGGAAGAAATTTATAGCGGCCGGACTAGATATCCCATAGATAAGTATGTTGGGTATAATTCTCTCTCACTCTTTGCAAGCATATCTTGCCTCTATTTCTATCCCTAACAGTTTTTTAGAGACTGTCTTGTGTCCTCATTGAACGAAGGCCATGGAGGAGGAGATGAATGCTCTCCAACGTCAAAAAACTTAGGAAATTGTTCCTATCCCACATGAGCGTCGTTCTGTCGGATGCAAATGGATATATACAACTAAATTTCTTCAAGATGGAATTCTTGACAGATATAAAGCGAGATTTGTTGTTAAAGGCTTTACTCAGGTTGATGGAATTGATTTTTAAGAGACATTTGCCCCGGTCGCTAAGCTGAACTTCGTCAAAATTTTATTGTCCATTGCTGCTCATAAATCTTGGACGTTACATCAGCTTGATGTTAAAAATTCCTTCCTACATGGTGATTTACAGGAAGAAATTTATATGACGCCTCCCCCTGATATGGATGTTCCTGAAGGACATGAGTGTCGCCTTAAGAAAGCCCTGTATGGCCTCAAACAGTTGCCTCGAGCCTGGTTTGCCAAGTTAAGCGACAAACTAGTTCATCTAAGCTTCACTCGTTGCACTTCAGATCACTCCGTCTTTGTCTACAGAAATGAAGAATGTACAACTATTCTTGTTGTCTATGTGGATGACATTATTATCACCGCAATTGATGAACACCACATTACTTTGGTAAAAAAGGAGTTGACTTCTATCTTTGAAATTAAGGATTTGGGAATTCTTAGGTATTTTCTCGGAATTGAGATCGCTCGATCTGCGGGGAAGATTATGATTTCTCAGCGTAAATATGTCTTGGATCTTCGTCGAGACGTTGGATATTTGGGTGTCCAACCCGTGGATAGTCTTGTGGATCCGAGTTATGACATTCACAAGGAGAATTCTTCTGATCTTGAGAGGAAGTTAGAATTTCAACGTATTGTTGGAAAGTTGATTTATTTGACTATTACCAGACCTGATATCTCCTTTGTTGTGAGCTTCGTAAGTCAATTCATGTACAATCCTAAAGTTCATCACTATCAAGCTGTCATGTGGATTTTAAAATATTTAAAAAAGGACACCGGAAAAGGCATTCTCTATCAAGATCATGACTATCTTAAGGTCCACGGGTATTGTGGTGCTGATTGGGCTGGATCTTCCTCGGCTAGAAGATCTACAAGTGGATGTTCTATCTATGTTGGTGGCAATCTTATTTTTTGGAGAAGTAAAAATCAAAATATTGTTGCCTGTTCCTCCACAGAAGCCGAATATCGGGCTATTGCTGTCACTACCTGTGAACTCATCTGGGTTAAGTCTATATTGGGGGAGATGGACTTCCCTGTTTCTTAAGCAATGCATCTTTACTGTGATAATCAAGCGGCTATTCATATAGCTAACAACCCCGTCTTTCATGAGAGAACCAAATACATTGAAGTCGACTCCCACTTCTTTCTGGACAAAATCCAAGACAAGACTATCATTGTGGTGTTTGTGTCATCTGAGGATCAACTTGCTGACATTCTCACCGAAGTTGTTTCTGGGAAATCTCTTCATTCTTTCTCGCTTAAGCTCAGGATGTTGAGTGCTTACGATGTTAGTTTGGGGGGGGGGGTGTCACAACCCGCATTTTCTCAACGATAAAATCGTATCAGAGCAAGAGAAAACACGTGTCGTGATGTCACGTCGTGCAGGGGATAACTGCACACGCTCAGGCAAAACTCCAGACCTAAGATTTTAAGGAAAATTGTTGATTGAATATGAAAGAAAACCAGTTATGTTGAATGACCGTATCCCTCGGCACGGTGCATCAGCTAGTCCACAATTAAAGTATAGTTATACGCAGCAGAAAATACTATGGTTCAATTAAGCTGACACCCTAAATGAGCATAAGTGTCCCCGAGGGACGACTCTTGGTAAGCACGACTCTAAAGTGAATATAGTATATATGAAAGATAGTCTTTTACGCTAAGGAAAAATAGTGTCTTGGTTTTATAAATATGCTATGCATGAGATACATATAGTAATGCTTTTAGGGTTTAAAATATCTAACATGCAACCTAGCATAAATCCTTCCCAGAAGCACGCATACAACCACAATTAGGCAACAATGGCAGTTTGAATTCATACACAATTAGCCCCTCCAAACGAACTAGCCGCTGAACTGGCTACCACGTGGACCTGAGACATTCAAGAAAAGAACACCTCAGCATGAAAACAATCAAAATGTATACAGAGCATTAGATTTATGAATAAATAAGAAGGGTTTACCAATCCCGGCAACAACTGCTATAAGCAAAAGAAAGGGAAGGATAGTAAGAAAAGAGTACTGTCTAAAGCACAGCAGAGCGCACCAAGTGCGAGCAATAAAACCAATATGCCCTACCAAAAGAGCCTGCAACAGCATCAAAACATATACATATGTGCCAAAAGAAGAAGTCACAAAAAAGGAAAGGAACTAACAGTCCTAACACGCGGGTTATGGCAGAGGTCAAAACATGGATCTGAATACATAACCAAAACCAGATCCATAAAGGGCTAAGGGGTCAAACAGTGGCAGCACTAGGGTCCCACACACGCCAACCCAAACCGGGGCAAAAGGCGGTGGCCACAGCTCTTCACATAAAACCACCCCTCCAGAGGCCACCAAAACTCCGCCATCTGCCACAACCCAAGAGTCGGCCTGCAACAAAATTAGCCGAACACCCAATACCCCCCCTAGGGAAAAGTTACACTAACAATCCTAAGAAACACACGAACCCAAGGCAAAAACGTCGGGTCCAACCGACGCGGCCTTGCATGCCTAACCCGAACCAACCCCGAGTCTTACCTGACCCCAAAACCAGCGCGGCAACCAGTGTCGACACGATGTGTCGACACCACGACAAGCCGGTGTCGACACAATCGCTGCTGGTGTCGACACCAAGTGTCGACACCACTGCGGCCGGTGTCGACACAAAGTGTCGACACTACCGCTGCTGGTGTCGACACCACTGCGGCCGGTGTCGACACAAAGTGTCGACACTACCCACTGTCCGTTCACTTTTGTTTCAGCGAGTCATATGTAGCGGCCGCAAAGCTATTGAACTTGGGTATGGTCCTTTGCCGAAATGGAATGGCCTTCTTTTCTTTATCAGTCAGTTTTGTACTCTTACTTACATATAGTAAAGTAAACCCGGCCGGAATCAGCATAACGAAACTCCTACGGTTGAAAGCGCGGGCATAAAGTAAAGTGTCGACACCCCGACTGGCTACAGACGCCAGACCCAGCAACTAACCAAAACGAGAACGAGGCCCCTCTCTAAAATTTCATCATCCATCGGCAATAGCAACTACTCGAACTGAACCATACCAAATCCGTCCCTAATAGACACAATCCCTCAGGGAAAAAAACTGAGATTTAACTGGAACTTCTCTACACTAACCACGGTATAATCGGGGACGAACCCTAGCGTACACCTAGGATCTAAGCAGGAAAGAGAAAAAATTTAATAAAGAAGAAAACAAGGATCGGCTATGACAAGGATGAGGGAACATCACTTGCCTCAATACCAGAAAAACTTGGTCGGCGACTTCCCTCACTCTCGGATCCAGCCGCAGAGCACCAAGCCGAGGAACAGAAAGAACACAGATCCAGGCAAGAGCAATCCAAATCCACTCTCGAAATCGAATTTCGACCGCTAAATCTCCAGGAATCGGCGTCCGAAGGCTCGGGTAGTCCGGCGGTTCTCTTCCTCTCGCACAGGCGGCGGCTCCTTCCAAAAGGGAAAATGAAACAAAAGCAATGAACCGAGCCCTAATTTCTAACCTAAGGCTATATATAGGCATCAGTTTTAATAATAAACAATCAATACATACTAATTACTTACACGCAATATCAAAACGACACGAGACCCGAAACATCTCGGAAATTGATGAAATTCACATCGCAGCTAAAAACTCATGCTACGAACACAACTGCGAAGTCGAAATTAGCATTCGACGAACAAAACCCGAGATATCACCACCCGAAGCCAAAAACACAAGCATTCCTTAAGAGGCCCAACCGAGTCATCAAACAGACTCCGGCTAGCTGGGGAATCTTGCTAACAGGCTACAACAAGGCTACACAAGGAACCCTAAGAGCTAAGACCATGCTCCATAACGGCAAAGAGCCAAAAACACGTCATCGTAACGCCAGCCAAAGATCAAACAAAACACAGAAAAACCGGTGGCGTTACAGCCACTCCCCCTAAAAGAAAGTTTCGCCTCGAAACTTTACTCACAACACTCCTATATAGAAGGAGAGAGAAAGAGCCAGGAAAGGGCTATATATATAAATAAAACAGAACATACCAGGCACAAGATCAGGGAAACAGATGAGGGTGAGCCTCCCTCATAGCCGACTCCAGCTCCCAAGTCGCGCTTTTCACATCCTGATTCCTCCATAAAACTTTAACCATAGGAATAGTCTTCTTTCGCAACGCACGAACTTGAGAATCCAAAATGCGAACAGGCACCTCCACATAAGAAAGATTCGGCTCCAACTGAGGCACAGAATCCAAAACCTGCCTGCCATTTATCACACATTTTCGCAGTTGACTGAAGTGAAAGACATCATGCACGCCAGGGAAATTTGCGGGCAACGCCAGCCTATAAGCTGATATCACAATCCGCTCAACAATCGAAAACGGCCCCACGTACCTCGGGTCCAACTTCCTGTTCTTGCCAAACCGCTTGACTCCGATCAACGGGGAGACCTTTAAGAACACCGAGTCTCCCACAACAAATTCTAAGTCCGATCTGCGCCGGTTGACGTTCTTCTCATGTCTCTCCTAGGCTAACCGAAGCTTTTCCCGAATAAGCTTCATAGCGGTTTCCATCTCCTCGAGCGCTTCTGGGCCCAACAAAGGTCTCTCGCCAAGCTAAGCCCAAAACAAGGGAGTCCTGCAGCGCCTCCCATACAAAGCTTCAAAAGGTGACATTTGCAAGCTTTCTTGATAACTGTTGTTATACGCGAATTCCATAAGCCGCAAGCGCTCGTCCCACGTTCCTCCGTGGTCCAGAATATAGCATCGGATCATATCTTCCACAATCTGATTTACTCGCTCCGTCTGACCGTTGGTCTGCGGATGATAAGCTGTGGAGTATCTCAAATCTGTACCCAACCCCTCTTGGAGGCTCTTCCAAAAACGAGACGTGAACCTAGAGTCTCGATCTGATATGATACTTACGGGTACACCATGCAATCTGACAACCTCTTCCAGATACAGCTCGGCTATCTTCCTCATCGGATAATCGATCTTAAATGGTACGAAATGAGCACTCTTCGTCAATCTGTCTACGATTACCCAAACTGAATCATGCCCCTTAGGAGATCTCGGCAAATCTGTAATGAAATCCATCGATATACTCTCCCACTTCCACGTCGGAACCTCCAAGGGAGTCAGCTTGCCACCAGGCCTCCCATGGTCGGCTTTCACACTCCTGCAAGTGTAACACTCAGAAACAGATCTGGCTGTCCCTCTTCATCCCACACCACAAGGTAATCTGCTTTAAATCATGATACATCTTGGTAGACCCTGGATGGTAGGCAACACTATATCCGTGGGCTTCTCTGCACACCATGTCCCGGATATCTCCAATTGCGGGGATGCAAAACCTGCCACGATACTTCAAGGTACCCGCATCATCTATAGAGAAATCTGGTAGTTCACCTTTTTCAGCTCGAAGATACAAATGCAGAAGATCGGGATCGTCCTTCTGATGCAGTCTCGTAAGCGCAATCCACGAAGGTTCTGTCACTGCCAAGCTACTCTGCGAATCGCAGCTTCCCACATAAATGTCCATCAAAAGAAACTCTTCCACTAGACGCTCGGCGGAGAGATTGAAAATCTTCCCTGACTTCCGACTCAGGGCATCGGCCACCACATTAGCCTTGCCCGGATGATACTGGATTTCAACATCATAGTCGGCCACGTACTCCAACCACCGCCGCTGGCGCAGATTCAATTCTTTCTGAGTGAAGACATACTTCAAACTCTTATGATCCGTGAAAATCTTGCACTGCGCGCCATATAGCAAATGCCTCCACAATTTCAGCGCATAGATCACAGCTGCAAACTCCAGGTCATGCGTAGGGTAATTCCTCTCGTGAGTCTTTAGCTGTCTTGACCCGTACGCAATCACCTTCCCGCCCTGCATTAAAATGCAGCCCAGACCGACATGCGACGCATCCACATATATATCATACTCACTACCCTCCGTAGGCAAAGACAAGATTGGAGCCGAACATATCCTTCTTTTTAGTTCCTCAAAAGCCTTCTCACACTTGCCATCCCATATGAAGGCTACATTCTTCTGCGTCAACTTGGTCAACGGCGCAGACAAGGTAGAGAATCCCTCTACAAATCTTCTATAATAACCAGCCAAACACAAGAAGCTTCTGATCTCTTTGGGAGTAATAGGTCTCGCCCATTCCATAACAGCAGCGATCTTTTCTGGGTCCACTGATATTCCCTTCTTATTAACCACGTGACCTAGAAAAGAAACTTGAGGCAACCAAAATTCGCATTTGCTCAGCTTGACGTATAACTTATGGCTCCTCAGGGTCGCCAAGACTAGACGCAAATGTCGATCATGCTCCTCCGCATTTTTAGAGTACACCAAAACATCATCTATAAAGACAATCACGAATTTATCTAGAAAGTCCTTGAAAACTCTGTTCATCAAATCCATAAAAACTGAGGGCGCATTAGTCAGACCAAATGACATAACCAAAAACTCAAAATGCCCATGACGAGAGCGGAACGCCGTCCGCGGAACATCTGACTCCCGAATCCTCAACTGGTGATAGCCCGAACGAAGATATATCTTGGAAAACACGGCACTACCACGCAGTTGGTCAAACAAATCGTCGATTCGCGGCAAAGGGTACCTGTTCTTAATAGTAACCTTGTTCAGCTCTCTATAGTCGATGCATAACCTCATCGACCCATCTTTCTTTTTAATGAACAGCACTGGTGCATCCCAAGGCGAAGAACTCGGCCTTATGAAACCTTTTGCCAACATCTCATCCAGCTGGATTCGCAACTCTTCCAGCTCTCGCGGGGCCATCCGGTACGGCGCCTTTACAATAGGACGCGTGCCTGGCTCCAAATCTATCACAAACTCGACATTTCAATCGGGTGGAAGACCGGGAAGATCGTCAGGAAACACATCAGAGAAGTCACACACCACAAGAATCTCTTCCAAGCGTGGCACACTAACAACCGACCCTACCAGAGAGACCACACAGGCAAAACAGCCAGAATCAAGCAACTTCCGAGCACGCACCGCAGAAATGATTGGAGACTCCTGGAGAGAATATCCATAAACGCTCCCTGGATGACTGTTGTCCTTGACGAAGTCCAAGCGCTTACCCTTGCACTGGATAACTGCATCGTACCTTGACAACCAGTCCATGCCCAAAATAACGTCGAAATCCTCCAGGTCAATCACCTTCAGATCTGCCTTTGCTAGAAAATCTCCTAACAAAATCAGACAATCGAGGACACCCAGATCCGTAACCACAGAGTCACCGGAGGGGAACTTAACACAGAAGGCACCACCAACACGATCCAGGCCCAAACTGAACCGCTCCACGAAAGCTCTAGCCACAAACGAGTGGGTAGCGCCTGAATCGAAGAGAACGCGCGCCCAGCAGTTCTTTACCTTAAATCGTCCTACGAAGTGCACACGCATCTAAGGCAACAAGCGCTAAAGCGGAAACTACAACCAAAAAGGGAACGTAACGAAACGACTGGGGAGGAGTCGAACCTGAGATAACCTGGGTCGAGGTCTTCGCTTCGTCTGCCGAAAGCACATTCAGCTTCCCCTTTCCTTTATCCATTTGCTGAGGCGGTGACAAAGCCTGGAGGGGAACTGGCTGCAGAACAGGCTGGAGCTGTGGGCACCTTGTCTTGAGATGACCCTTCTGCCCACACTGAAAACAGACTTTATCCTTTAACCAGCATCGGACAACTTCATGCCCCTTCCTCCCACACAAGGCACACACCAAGTCTCCCATGGAAACACCCTGAATCGCGTGCACCCACTCCTTCTTCTGCGCTCCCAACCTTTTGAAACACTTCTCAAAGGGGTGGCCTGGCCGGCCACCAAAGCTACAAATCTCTTTGATCTTCTTTCTCGAGACAGCATCAGGTTCCTGAGGGCTCTTCCCTCCACCGGACTTCCGCTTATCCTTCCTCAACTGCTGGCCTCTATTCTTGGCATTCTCAATGGCCTCAACCCTCAAGGCAGCTTCAACCACGCTGGCATAACTGACTGCTCCATAGGCATTCGCTAACTGCTGAATGTCGCTTCTTAGTCCACCCAGAAATCGCTTAACTCGGTCTGCCTCAACACTCACCAGACCCGGAGCAAACCGACTCAACTTACTAAACTCAATCTCATACTCACTAACCGTGAGTTTCCTCTGCTTTAAATGAAGAAAGCCATTCATTAGCCGGTCCCGCTCGACTGAAGGCAGAAACTTACTTAACAACATCACCTTAAATAACTCCCAAGTGCATCCTGCCACCAAGCTCTCTTTCTCCCTCAGCCACCAACTCTTTGCTAAGCCCTTGAGCTGATAGGCAGCGAGCATCACTCTCTGATCGTCCGCAATCCCAGAGTAAGAGAACATCTCTTCAATGGAAATCAGCCAGTCATCCAAAATCATGAAATCTGCTTGCCCATCATAAGTAGGGGGCCTAAGCCGCTGAAACTGAGATATGAATGTCATCTCCGGGGGCACCACAACCAAAGGCACGGGAGGAGCAGGAGGGGCAGGAACAACTACCCCCTCAGCGGGGTCCTGAACTCTCGGAGTCTGTCCCGCCACCGCTGCCACAAGAGACTGAATCTGAGCCTGCATAGCCACTACCTGCCTCGATAAGGCCTCGTTACTCTGCCGCAGGTTTTCTACCAACGCCTCGCTCTGCGCTCCTGACGTCTCACCCTCGGATTGGGAGTCGATCTCGTCGCAGGACGTCTCGCCATCCTATAATCGCACAAGCTTTAGACAAAACCTAACCCATCAGCTAGAACAAAACTACCCGGTACAGACAAACACACTTAAATATGAACTTCAACTGCAAAACTTGCTCTGAGAGTTGTTTTTACCATGATGATGTTATGCTTAACCTAAGATGGCTCACCACCATCATACTAACTCATGTGCCTAAACCATGAATGCATGTATTTGTATTCTTTTTTTTGACTCAAAACCATGTGTGTACATGTGTCATCTTGCAAATTTTTAGCTTGGCACGTTGTGCTTATGAAATGTTATGCTATGCATGATGTGCTATGTATTCTAAAAAGGCCTTAATGCATGCCATGGACGGCGTACACATGAAAATATTATGCATCCCATACTACATAACATTCCCATGCAATAAAAAAGAAAACGTGCTAGCCGCATTCATGTGGTGAGGTTATGCATCACATACTACATAACCCTCACATGTTGCCTCCTATGGTGGATGCATATACAAACACATATTATGCATCCCATACTACATAATATGCCCCGTATACTTCTTTATGCTCATGAGTGTAGTGTTCGTGCTTTAGCCAAGACGTGCTGATGACATATCGGTGTGTGTATGGTATGACGTTAACCACTAATGCAAACAAGGGAAAGGTTGCCCAACCATTTGTCAGACAACCTCCCTCTGATACCAACTGTCACAACCCGCATTTTCTCAACGATAAAATCGTATTAGAGCAAGAAAAAACACGTGTCGTGATGCCACGTCGTGCAGGGGATAACTGCACACGCTCAGGCAAAACTCCAGACCTAAGATTTTAAGGAAAATTGTTGATTGAATATGAAAGAAAAACAGTTATGTTGAATGACCGTATCCCTCGGCACGGTGGATCAGCTAGTCCACAATTAAAGTATAGTTATACGCAGCAGAAAATACTATGGTTCAATTAAGCTGACACCCTAAATGAGCATAAGTGTCCCCGAGGGACGACTCATGGTAAGCACGACTCTAAAGTGAATATAGTATATATGAAAGATAGTCTTTTACACTAAGGAAAAATAGTGTCTTGGTTTTATAAATATGCTATGCATGAGATACATATATTAATGCTTTTAGGGTTTAAAATATCTAACATGCAACCTAACATAAATCCTTCCCAGAAGCACGCATACAACCACAATTAGGCAACAATGACAGTTTGAATTCATACCCAGCATCACATGAAGCCACTAGTGGACGTCAACAACCTGACACGAACCCACTGGCGAGTATGTATGTCTATACAGAAAGGTAAAGAACTACCTCACAGAAATCGGGGATCAGCTAACTCAGCTACCCAAGAGGCTACCGACAAGCCCCTCCAAACGAACTAGCCGCTGAACTGGCTACCACCTGGACCCGAGGCATTCAAGAAAAGAACACCTCAACAAGAAAACAATCAAAATGTATACAGAGCATTAGATTTATGAATAAATAAGAAGGGTTTACCAATCCCAGCAACAACTGCTATAAACAAAAGAAAGGGAAGGATAGTAAGAAAAGAGTACTATCTAAAGCACAACAGAGCGCACAAAGTGCGAGCAATAAAACCAATATGCCATACCAAAAGAGCCTGCAACAGCATCAAAACATATACATATGTGCCAAAAGAAGAAATCACAAAAAAGGAAAGGAACTAACAGTCCTAACACGCGGGTTATGGCAGAGGTCAAAACATGGATCTGAATACATAACCAAAACCAGATCCATAAAGGGCTAAGGGGTCAAACAGTGGCAGCACTAGGGTCCCACACACGCCAACCCAAACCGGGGCAAAAGGCGGTGGCCACAGCTCTCCACATAAAACCACCCCTCCAGAGGCCATCAAAACTCCGCCATCTGCCACAACCCAAGAGTCGGCCTGCAACAAAATTAGCCGAACACCCAATTCCCCCATAGGGAAAAGTCACACTAACAATCCTAAGAAACACACGAACCCAAGGCAAAAACGTCGGGTCCAACCGACGCGGCCTTGCACGCCTAACCCGAACCAACCTCGAGTCTTACCTGACCCCAAAACCAGCGCGACAACCAGTGTCGACACGATGTGTCGACACCACGACAAGCCGGTGTCGACACAAGGTGTCGACACAACCGCTGCTGGTGTCGACACCAAGTGTCGACACCACTGCGGCCGGTGTCGACACAAAACACTACCGCTGCTGGTGTCGACACCACTGCGGCCGGTGTCGACACAAAGTGTCGACACTACCGCTGCTGGTGTCGACACCAAGTGTCGACACCACTGCGGCCGGTGTCGACACAAAGTGTCGACCTAGGAAGCACCGGTACGGGTACGAGTACTGGGTACCATACGTATCCAGTACGACGGTACGACAAAATTTAAAAAACAAAAATACGAGTACGACTGGATACGTTGTATTAAATATAATAAATATGTATATATATATCTAACAGATGTAATTAAAAGTTCTCAAAACAATATTAGATCAAGCATAATTGCATAAATCATCAATTTTTATACTTTATACATACTAAACAACATGAGTATGAAGAACTAACAACACATGTATATAGTAAAAAAACAAAATAATAAAATTTAAATCAAATTATTTATAGTTTTAACGAAAAAAAATACTTATATCTGAAACGCATTTTTTTATAAACAAACACGACTAAATGCATTTATGGTTCATAAAATTTACTTTTCTAAAAGTCATACAAAAGTCTTCTATTTACTTTATAAAACACACTCTATCACAATATGCAGAATGATCTGACAAGTCCAAATGTATTTACCGATTAGAGTAACAGGTGTATCCGCGGAGTATCGGGTACGTACCGGTACCGGATACGTATTTGGTACGTCTACGTGACCCTCATGGAAGTATCGGTGTTTCATAGGTGTCGACACTACCGCTGCTGGTGTCGACACAAAGTGTCGACACCCCGACTGGCTACAGGCGCCAGACCCAGCAACCAACCAAAACGAGAACGAGGCCCCTCTCTAAAATTTCATCATCCATCGGCAATAGCAACTACTCGAACTGAACCATACCAAATCCGTCCCTAATAGACACAATCCCTCAGGAAAAAAACTGAGATTTAACTGGAACTTCTCTACACTAACCACGATATAATCGAGGACGAACCCTAGCGTACACCTAGGATCTAAGCAGGAGAGAGATAAAATTTAATAAAGAAGAAAACAAGGATCGGCTATGGCAAGGATGAGGGAACATCACTTGCCTCAATACCAGAAAAACTTGGTCGGCGACTTCCCTCACTCTCGGATCCAGCCGCAGAGCACCAAGCCGAGGAACAGAAAGAACACAGATCCAGGCGAGAGCAATCCAGATCCACTCTCGAAATCGAATTTCGACCGCTAAATCTCCAGGAATCGGCGCCCGAAGGCTAGGGTAGTCCGGCGGTTCTCTTCCTCTCGCACAGGCGGCAGCTCCTTCCAAAAGGGAAAATGAAACAAAAGCAATGAACCGAGCCCTAATTTCTAACCTAAGGCTATATATAGGCATCAGTTTTAATAATAAACAATCAATACATACTAATTACTTACACGCAATATCAAAACGACACGAGACCCGAAACATCTCGGAAATTGATGAAATTCACATCGCAGCTAAAAACCCATGCTACGAACACAACTGCGAAGTCAAAATTAGCATTCGACGAACAAAACCCGGGATATCACCACCCGAAGCCAAAAACACAGGCATTCCCTAAGAGGCCCAACCGAGTCATCAAACAGACTCCGGCTAGCTGAGGAATCTTGCTAACAGGCTACAACAAGGCTACACAAGGAACCCTAAGAGCTAAGACCACGCTCTACAACGACAAAGGGCCGGAAACACGTCATCGTAACGCCAGCAAAAGATCAAACAAAACACAGAAAAACCGGGGGCGTTACAGGGGGGTTATGAGTCAAGCTAACTTGGGTTCATCTGGTGGTGGGTGACCAGATCTTAAGGAATGGCTAAGCATATAAAGACATTATTCTTCTTCGGCAGGATCAAGAGAGAAAGCATCGCACCCTAAGAATCAAGAGAGAAAGCATCGAACCCTAAGAATCAAGAGAGAAAGCATCGAACCCTAAGGATCAAGAGAGAAAGCATCGAACCCTAAGGTGGTTTCCTCTCCCTCGTTCTCAGCAGTAACAACCTATATATATATATAAATAGGATTCAAATCAAATTAAAAGAAAAAAATATCAAGGAGTGGTAATTTTCATAATTAATCCTACTGGGGTTTTCATTTTTTTCTTTTAATTTGATTTGAATCCTATTTTTGTGTGTGTGTATATATATAGGTTGTTACATCTAACGCGGAGCCCACTCTTTCGTGGTCATAGTGTGAATGAATTACCCAGTTGCGTCTTCTAATTTATTTTCAATCTTTTTTTATTCAAGTTTAAATTAGTTTGGTATCCAAGCGGTTTGATTCACTTCTATCGTTAATTAGGTGATCTGTTGTTTTCCAAGAAAAGGTTGGTTATTTTTCTTAAGTTTTAGAAGTAAATATTTTTTTAAAAATTTATTTTGCTCTCTCGGGTTAAAAATAAAATAGAAAATCCTTTTAAGAAGATATGATATGACTGCAAAAATTAATTATCTCACATAATTTAATTTAAATATTTTCACTCATAAATGTTTTTATATTGAGTATTTTAAAAGAGAGTAAAATATATTTTAAAGAAGTTTTTGTGTTAAAAAAGAAACTTTAAGTATTTTAAACATAAATTTCTATTTAAAGAAATGGATAATCGAGTAGACCGCTTAGAAACGAGCGCCGATGACTTAAACCAACGTATGAGGAACCTCGTGCAACACCCATGCAACAATATCCTGATCCCCAAAATCAACCACATTGGGATGATGACGTTAAGTTAGATGTAGGAGATTTTGAGTACCAAGTAGAACCCGAAGGATGCTTAGATTGAATGTATGGAATGATTCATCACATGGAAGCAAATGCCCGTAAATCGTCAGGTAGAATATGCCACCATTAGGCTTATGGGGCCATCACTGGTTTGGTGGATCTATTTAGACTTAGAGCGCACACATTTCATCCTAGATCTAGCTCCTATTACCTTGTGGGTAGAATTTAAAATTCAGCCACGAAAGCGATATGTTTCCCCATATTATCTTCAAAATCTATACCGCAAATTTCATAATCTTCATCAAGATAAACTCACTGTGGGTGAATACACCAATGAGTTTCTTATTCTCCAGTATTCTTTGTACATACGAGAAAAAAATGACATGACGGTGTCAGGTTATTTAAGCAGACTCCGGTATGCCATTCGAGGTAGTTAGAACTCCATGACTTCCGAGACTTGGGAGAGATATCCAGTAGGGCCCGACGTGTAGAGTCTTCCCTTCAAAAGAATGCTTCAGGTTCTTAACTTGCTGATATGCATTCTAATGGCCCCTCATATTACTTCACCTAAGCCGCCAGCTATGAACCGTCCCTTAGGGTTCACTAGTGCTCGTGTGGCTCCACTTGCCTCATCCAAAGGCAAAGATTATTGATCCCCGACCCAACTATGGGGATTTTCATTGTTTCAAGTGTATGGGATCGAGACACAAATCCTCTGAGTGCCCCCGTAGACAGTTTGTAGCGGTCGTCAAGTTTGGAGATGACCAGCAACCTAAAGATGGAATATTCCTTAATGAGTCTCAGGCTAACAAGGTAAGCGAGATCGAAGTAGAGGTTGAGGGAGAACAAGCTGATCAATTGGTATGTGTTCTGCAACATAGTTTGCTCACCCCTAGGATTCCTACTGAGGACGAGTGGCTAAGACAACATCTTTTCACGATTACGTGCATTCAAGAGAAATTTTGTTCTATCATTATTGATAGTGGTAATATGAAGAACTTTGTGTCCCCACGGATGGTGGACAAGTTTAAGTTGAAAACACAACCTCTAGGGGAACCGTATTGCCTCTCCCGGGCCACTAGCGCCATGATGATGTCTATCACCCAACAATGGCCTATTAAATTCTCAATAGGAGGAAATTATCAAGATTTTGTTTGGTATCACGTTGCCGCAATAGAATTTTGTCATATCTTGTTAGGCCGACCGCTGAAGTATGATACACACGTGATTCACAATGGTGCGAGGAACTCTCACACCTTTGAAAAGAATGGGCATAAGTTCTTCTCCCTCAGAAAAACATCCTTGTGCCCAAACCACCCAAGGGATTCTCGATTTCATCCCAGAGTAGCATTGCGCCTCTTATTTTCTCCACATCTTTCCTTTCTGCCTCCATATTTCTTTCGGGATCCCAGTTCCCGGAAGAATTGAAAGATAATGAGGTTATTTATGCACTAGCTTGTTTGGACACTCTTACAGATCCTATAAACATACCTAGTAGAGTTTGGGATCTTATCAAAGAATTTTTAGAAATTGTGTCTGACGAGCTACCCGATCAGCTACCCCCATGCGAGACATTCAACACTATATTGATCTCGTGCCTTGTGTTAGTCTCCCACACCACACTATATTGATCTTGTGCCTTGTGTTAATCTCCCACACCTTCCATGCTATTGCATGAGTTCTAAAGAGCATGAAGAGCTTCACCGGAAGATCACTCAGCTTATTCAAAAGGGACACATTAGAGAGAGCATGAGTCCCCGCGTCGTTCCCGTACTTTTAGTTCTAAAGAAAGATGGAGCGTGGCGCATACATATTGATAGTCGAGCCAAAAAAATACAATTAATTGTCGCTTTCCAATCCCTCGATTGGATGATATGTTCGACATGATCAGTGCGTCTAAGATCTTCTACAAGATAGATCTCAAGCGCGGTTACCATCAAATCCAAATTCAACTTGGGGATGAATGTAAGGCCGCATTCATAATCAGTGAAGGATTATATGAGTGGCTTGTTATGCCTTTTGGGCTTTCCAATGCCCCAATACCTTTATGCAACTGATGCACAAGGTTCCGCGACCTTTGATCGAAGTGTGTGGTCGTCTATTTTGATGATATGCTGATTTATAGTATTGATCCCGACTAACAGTTAGAGCACTTACACCAGGTCACAAGTTTTACTAGAAATAAACTCTATGTAAACTTTAAGAAATGTGTATTTTGACTGATAACTTGATCTTCTGAGTATTAAAGTCAATCCAGAAAAGGCCCAAGCGATTATATCATGGTCTAGCCCAAATACTATTACCGAAGCTCGTGGCTTTTGCGGGTTAGCTTCTTTTTATCGTCGATTTATTAGGAACTTTAGCACCCTCATATACCATATGTCCGATTGTCTTAAAAAGGATCATTATGTTTGGACCGACAAGGAGCATGCTTTCACTCTCATGAAAACAAGTTTACTAGTGCCCCAGTACTAGCGCTCCCCGATTTTGATAAGATTTTTTAGCACTCTAACAATGAATCAGCAGTCCATCCAGACCTCATCATTTCTGAATTCACAGTCGACTAGAATATAAAATTGAACCAAACATCTGAATTTCTGAAATACTATATAATGTTTGATACAAAGAAAATCTTAAACATTTAGATTATACTGGGTTCATAAAATAAAATAGTGCAGTGCTGGAAGGAAACACAACTGAAAAAATCAATCTATAAAAGGAAATTCACAAATGCTTAGCCTAGGCGCAACTCCCCACCTGTGGCCCCTGTATTGAAATGCCCGAAAATGGGTCAGCTCATTGGAGAGTAAGAAAAACCATTCCTGCTAGTGACACAAAATATTTTGAAAGAACATGAGTGCATGCTTTTTAAAATAATAATTTTATACCGAGGAAAAATATATGTTGCTATACTATGCATGCTAAACTACTGTAAACATAAATGTCAGTTCTAGTTTAATCATTTTATGCATATTTATTCAAGTACCAAAAATGGTTAACTATAAAGATTTCTAAACTTTGGCATATACTTGAATTCTAGGTGTCTTATGCTTGTCCATCATTATATTCTAGGTTGAGTAACTTCTTATGCATAATTCTAACGATCCGAGTCCCTACTAATGAACGCATATGTTCTAGTGTCTCTCGATCATGGATTCGCATCTACTAATCTTCTAAATTGGGTGTCGTCTCCCCAAACTTGAGGCTCATCCGGGCTGCTACGCCCTATGAGTAAGATAGTGCACCTCTATCTATCACGAGAGAGTCTCGGTCGTGCCTCCTAATTATTTTCCATTTGATGTTGAATCGCATACATATTCATCTGAGTTAGGCAGTGCCTCTTATTAGATAATTAACTTATATTCATATCCATATAATTAATATTTCCCGCATTCTGAATATTTATGTGAGTATATGTTCTGCATATTTTCATAAATTTATGGAGATCTAACCGATAGTAAAATATAATATTTATGATTTACATATATCGACTGGACGTTAGATGGGTTTGTAGCTTCCTATCGTAAACTATTATTGCATAACAATATAGGCGAGTTTCTATAATTATAGAAATATTCTTAACTATAAAAAACATTTTATGTAATACTATCTGGTATGTCTAGTCAAAAGGAATTAGAGTTTCTTACAACGGTATTGTGACGCTCATACACAAGACACGACGACATAGCTGTCTATGTTACTTTGAAAAACACGCAGGAATTCCTTCTGATTTATCACGAGCTCTCTTACCCCAATTCCCCTCGTGGAACCTAAAAGAGGAAATTGTTAAACTGTCAATCAATACTCATAATTTCAAGGATATCATTTCATGATGCGGGAAAAAGGTTTATCACTCCTCTAACAGTGGGAGATAATGATTTTTGAAATGGAGACGATTATGCCTAAATCTAAAATTGTTGATTCCGTCGTTCACCCAGAAGATCCATTATTTAAGTTAGGACCCAAAAAAAATTTGAAAGAAAATCACATACACTTGAAATTTGAAATTCTTAAAGGGGAGTGACATTACCTGAAAGGGGTTTGTTGGAGGAAAGGCGACCGCGACAAAAAATCTCATCCACAACTAGGGTTGTTGAGGAAGGAAAGAAAATCCCCGACTTCTGGATCCGAGAAAGAAGTTAGCACAAGAACACTATCGTCTGAAGTTGATTGAAAAAGGGAGAAACCCAAATCTACAGGAAACCAGAATTTCAGCAGTCACTTCATGCAGTTAAAGTCTGGAGGAAAACTTTCCAGAGTCAAGGGAGCCAACCGTAGAGATGACCAATTTCCTTACACTGAAGTTGTGGGGGGGGGGGGGGGGCGTGGGGGCGTCAAAGGGTTTTCTGGAGGAGGATCAATTTGCGCCTCTTAACGTCGACAGAATGGAGCGACACAACTTCTTGCACTTTCAGCTGACAAGAACGAAGAGAATTGAAGCCCTAAACGGCTCTCGCTTAAGTCGCGAGGGAGAAAGAGACGAGTGGCGGTTTCTTAATGTGGAGCACCTACGGGATTTAAGAATACGCACGGAGGGTGTCAGTTACGAAAGGAAACCGTAGGGGAGAGAAAATGTAACCGTGTCTTGGCCTTTATTTGAGGGAATTAGGCATTTCATCTTTATTATCAAATTGACATTCCGCTTTATTGCCCAAACATCTGTATGCTACGCCCTCGCATCAATACTAAAACGCGTTGACGCCAAGATTCTTAAATTAAATAAATTAAGATTAGAACGAGAATTTTATCGTAATGGTTATAAATACTTGGAATGAAACTAGAAGGAAAGACATGATGTACTTAGGCATCAGTGAGATTATGACACATGATAGGGCACAATGGCGACAAAGTGTCCATATAGCTGACCCCACTACAGTGGGATATTGGCTTGAGTGTTGTTGTTGGTTATTGATACCCCTATCACCGATGACGTCGATCATAATCGTTCGAAACGGATCTTGAATTACGAGAGGCTAAAATGTAATTAATTTAGGATGCTACAGTTGAGTTCCAAGCTTCCAATTAATGGTCTGTGCCTGTTAATGGTCTGTACCTGTGAGGCTGATTATCAAATTTCATTGATGTTAAACTTTTTTTTTATAAACAAAATTTTGATTTTATTCATCAATAGCTGCACAAGCATGAACTTTCATTTAAAGGTATATACATCTTCCGTGAATATTTCAATAATTATGAAGTTATGAACATGCGACACTTTTTACATTCTTATTTTCTAAATGACAGTATAATTTTATTCAAGTTCAGAATTCACGAACCAATGATCTGGATCTTGATAATCTTAAGACTAGTTTATGAAGATCATTCTAGATTGACAACCTTATATATTTTTGGCTCTCTGTCAATAATTTTTACCTTCCCAAATATTTCCTTATGAAAACAATTTTTATTTTATTGTGTTCATCTGACAAAATATAGGTGATCAGGATATCATGAGGTATTCTGTTAATGATGTTTCAAATTTGTTATCCATCACTAGCTATAGGGAAACTGGCTTACTACCTCTCACAGCAAACTCAGGCCAATTCTCTGGAAGTAAAAGTCATTTGGGAAGGGTAGGAAGTATTTTTTAATACTATTTTTTATTCTTTGCAAACCATTGATAGTTGAGCTGCTTTCCTGATTTAGCTTGAGATGTGCAAAAAGTTAATGCAAGCAGCTGCAAAAACATTAGAAGAAGGATCAAATATTTTCCATGGAATTGAAATGTGCAATGAAGTGCTTCATGGAAAAGGTCCAGATGTTGGTCCTGCAATGCGGCATGATTGCTTGTGTATTCGAGCGGCTTTACTTCTGAAGGTTCATAGATGCCTCTTTATTCTTTGTAACTTATGACCTACATATACTAACTATGTTTCACTCCCAGAGAAAATGGAAAAATGATGTTCACATGGCTATAAGAGATTGCAACAATGCTCGTAGCATTAATCCTACATCATTTAAAGCATTTTACTACATGTCAGAAGCACTTATGCAGGTATGTTTCTTGTGTACCCTGTCAACTTCGCGGATTCAAACTTTAGGACTCTCATTTGTTTAATTAAATTTCCCACATCTCCTTCATCACACGAGTCTTGTCCTTGCTGTTATTTTGAATAACTCAAATGGTGCATGCAGTTGAGGAAACATAAAGAAGCCTTAGATTATGCTTTGGTTTCACACAAATTAGATCCATCAAACTTACAGGCGGAAGAGAAGGTGGTAAGCATAAGGGATCATATTACTACAGGTTTGTTGCTCCTGCTTCTGTGTTATGATAGTTTCATGCTTGATCTTTTACTCTTTTGGTTGTTTTCTTCTGCATACTCTAATGACCCTACATTATCTACTATGGTTTTCTTTCTCCTGTTCATTTAAATTCTATTCTTATTGGGTTTCATGAACGTCTGGTTTAGTTAATTTTAGATTTCTCCATTGATTCTTGGAATAATATTCCTTAATATAACCCCCAAATAGATTGGACTATGATGGGGATCGCGACACACGACGACTTGCAAATCGGAGCTGTCCATTTTATGCAGATCAACAATCCAAGCAATTTAGTTGTTTTTTTTGTATTTTTGTGATTTTTATCTTCATGTATTTTAATAGTTGTCGTGATCGAAGAATCATAACCGTCCATGATGACCCCTAGTGTATATATATTGAGGGCGAGGGCTCCCATTTAGAGTGATTGAAGATAGAGCATAGAAGCCTAAGCTTTGGTTACTTCGGTGCTGATGGAGTTCAGCGACCAAAATGAGTTTATTTCCGCAAGAGGCGCTGAACCGCTACCTGTTTGAACGATCTGAGTCCGCGGTTGCACCCGAATGGTCGTTTCGAGACTGTTTGATGTATGGTTTTATATTTTTGAGTCATATTTAGAGTCCGATCAACATAGTCACTGTGGGCCATCCAATTTGGATGGCCTATGTTCAGTTTGTGTATTTATACTTGCAGGTTATGGTAGTTTGGGGATCGAGGTTCAGTTCCCAGAGCATGGAACCGCCGATCTCCCCACTCCCGGTGCGACACCGACGAGAAACCTTTGGTACGACGCTGACAAGAACCCTTTGGTGTGACTCCAAGGCCAACGCCCCTCCTACCTCATTCTACACGTTGACGCTTTCTCCCAACCGCAAACCTTCTCCTATTTTGTTTTCTGCATTCGACAACCTCCTATCTCCAACGACGCCTGCACCCCCACACCACAACACCGACAAAACTCCCTCCCTCATCCCAGGTTTTGAAGCCCGACCCATTCCCCCACCCCGTTCGTTAACCTCTGCAGCCACTGACCTCTCCAGCCACACTAGACCCCTTTCCTCCACCCTCAAATTCACCATTATTCAGCCCCATCCTCCTCCAAACCTAGTTCTAGCCGCTGTCCAGCCGATTGCAGTCCTAGACTGAGTCACCCGCCTTGGGAGCAACTATATTTGTAAGTTTTAGTTTGAAATTTTACTTACTACTGTAGCGTACTTGATACTATATTTGTGGGGATATTTATTTCATTTGTTAAGAGTATTTGTTGTTGTTGGACTTGCAGGGTTTATTCTGCGCATGTTTGAAAATATTTGCACCTTGGTTCATTTATTGATTGTCAATTGTTTTGCCCAATCAATATTTGTGTACGCCCTTGCCTCTGTGTCTTTTCTTTTATAATAATAATTACTGTTGTTATTTATGCTGGCCTCCTCGTGTTTTTACATCATAACACATTGTATATAGGATTGCACTTCGAATGTTCACCCCGAGTTAACCTGCCACTGCATCAAATTGGCATCAGAGTCGAGCCGGGGCGTGAAGCCTTGGTCCCCCTCCCATCCATCCTTGGCGTGAATCCTTGGTTCCCCCTCCTTCCATCTTCTTTGGCCAGCTACAACAGCCCCTCCTCGTCCTCCCAGTTAAACAACCGGCTACCACTATTTCCCTCCCTCCATTCCACTTCCAAGCCCTTCCCCCTGACCAAATTCCCTCCACCTTATAGCCGGCCCCCATTTCCTCTCCATTTCCTCCCATTCACCCACTAACAGCAACCTACATTTCCTCCCCATTAAATCCTCTAAAGCTGTCCCAATCTGCCCTCAAAATCTCCTTAAATTTAACTCCGATGATCACTGGAATCATTCTCCGACCACCTCCGGTGATTTCCCCGGGTTTCCCTTTCAATTATTCCATATTTGATTTTCCGGCGATCGCCGGAAAATTGTTCGGCGGTCACCACCCCACCGGCGTCCACTTCCAGCCACCAACCCCAGTCACCTCCAGCCATCCTCCGGCCAGCCCATTCCCCCACTACTCATAACTACCCACTACCCCACCATTTCCTAAAATTTAGGATCTATTCCTAAATTTTAGGTCTCCACTACTCCCATATTCCTCACTACAGCTGGCCCTTATTCTCCCCATATTCTCCCACTTTCCCTTACGTGGAACCATCAAAATTCCTGCCAACCCCACTTTTTCCCTATTTTTCCTCTCAGCCCTCTCATGTGGACCCACTAAACTTTCTACTAAACTATCCCCTCCCTCCTATTCCCCTCTCCCGTGAAGCCACCTTCCCAACCAGCCCCTCCATCCACTTATAAAGGCTCACTCTTTCTCTAAACCACACCTCCCTCTTCCCTCAACCCCCATCTCCTCTCATGAGACCACCTTCTAGCCATCCCCTTCTTTGAATTCTGCTTTCAGCTACCCTGTGCATGCTTTCCAGCCCCCTGTCTGCCTCAAGAATTCTGTCCAGCGCCCCTGGAAAACACTTTGAGCAGCAGCCCGTTCGCCCATACCTTGGTGGAATTCATCCCAGCACCCCCAATGCTGGCCAGCAAGTTGACGCTCACCCAGAGGTTCCAAACCCGTCCCGGAACTCCACTCAGCTCCTCCACGGATCTCCGCAGATTCCCCCCCAGCCCTCCCTCTATATAGTTGTGGTATTCAAGGTTTTCTTGTTGAATTTTTAGTTGAATATTTGTGTAATTCTCCACTTGCGAGATATTGGTTTGTAATCATTGCACCCAGAAATTTTGAGTCTTTGTAATTTGCTATTTGTCCAGTACAATCATTTATTTTCGCGTGCTCTTGCATTTATACTCTCTCTCATGTTTCTTTTCTTTTATTTTTTAACTATCATGGTTTATTATTCGTAATTGAGTCATAAAGAAAAATTATTGCAAGTTCAAAAGTCGTCGGATCACAACCACTAGTTCCAGTTCCGCTAGTAACCCCCTCTCATTCCCCACTCCACCACCGGCCTCCCATCCCCTTCCCTGCTCCATCGCACTATTTTACTAACCAAATACAAAATCTCAGCAACCCTAGTGCTGTCGCAGACCCCTCTCCTTCGTCCCCACTCCAACTTTAGCCAGCCACCCTTATCCCCACTCCAACTTTAGCCAGCCACCCTTATCCCCACTCCAACTTTAGCCAGCCACCCTTATCCCCATGCTCCATCGCCACACACTAGCCTCCTTGGTGTAGCATTGACTAATGTCACTTCTTCATTGTTCCTAACCTAACCCTCCCTAGTTTTTCCGCTAAATGGACATTGGACCCTACACGCCACTCCCATCATCACCCACATCCATAAATCACACCCGTTCCGCATCCCGATCATTAGGCAAATCTTTTAAAATTAGTTTTCATTTACTCACATTTTACCGATGTACTTTCATATCTAGTAATATTTTACTGTAATTATTTAAGCTAATTTACTTTCAATAGGCGTGTAATCCTATCTGCCCTGCATTTAATTTATATGGCATTCATTCACATGCAATTGTTATTTATTAGAGTTATTAAAGTTTATTTGTAATCAATTGATGTAGTTTGTGTGGTTTTGATTTTCTGTTATCTAATTAGTTACTTTTCGGACATTTGCCTATGAGCTCATTTTGTTGCATCGCATTAGTGCTAGGTTAGCCGTTGTCTCATGTCCATTTATTGTTGGCGACCTGCATTCTCATTTAGAGTTAGATCTATGTCGCACCCTGTAGCCTCGTACTGCATCAATGTATCCCTTTGGAGATAACGCTACTTCATGCTTTTGAATTTGCATGTAATATACCCAATATTTTTCTCCTTATGCTCTTCTAGTATAATTCCTTTCTTCAACCTCTCAATTGATGGTGATATGACTTTATTCATGGCTCACGATAAGACTTTAATTGAGGTCTAGATTTAGCACCAACCTCCTACCCTTGATCTAGCTACGCAAAGATCTCAGGAGGCCGTAGGTATTTCTATTATGATGGCTAGAATTCCGCCACATCTAGACGTGTTTGAGGTAATATTTTGTTGGCTCCAATGGTTCCTTTCTTATTTGATGTTTATTCGATGGTTTAGAAAGTCACTCCTGATGTTGTCATGATTTCATCTCCTTCCCTTCTCCAATAACCTGATGAAGCACACCCTCGGTTGTCGGGCGCAGGGGAGGTTGTGTGGATTCTTGCGGAGGTAGAGGGAGAGATGGTCTTCGCCGCTAAAGGGACAGAACACCTGCATTTGTACTTTTCGTGGCCGTCTAAATCACACAACAACTTGCCATCAGAAGCATGAATTTCCAACACAATAGTAGTTGGCCCTCCATCATTAAGCAACTTCTGTGACTGGCGCACCTAGCACATCCCGGTCCGACATTGATATGTTACGAGAGGCAATACAATGCATTTGAGGGATACTTGCTCAGTCCTCATGACCTATATTTTTGGCGTCTAATGAAGGTATATCATATCTTTCTCATAGTTCATCTTGTATAGTAAACTCTAGTTCCACAAACCATATTACTTCGCAGAGGTCCTTGAGATACATTGATACCCTATTTCTTAATTCCATTATTGTTGCCAATGGAGAAACTTCCCCTGTTAAAAGGATTTGGCGACATGCCCCTTACCCCGACTATCTCTCCTGGTTCTGTACTGCATATTCCTGGTTCACAATTTAGTCTTCTTTCTATTAATCATCTTACTCATGTTCGTAGTTGTTCTGAAATTTTTTGTTCTTCCTCATTTGTGATACATGATCTTCGGATGCTAAGTATCATTGGTAGGGGCTATTGAGATCTATATTATGGTCATTCCTCCATCAACTCTATGTTCCATCACTTCCAAGGACTGACACCAACGTTTTGGCTATGCACCCTCTCTCAATCTTTCTAAAAGCTCTTCCTGAGTATTAGTTTTCTAATTTTTCTTGTGAATCATGTATCTATGAGAAACAACATTGTCTGTGTTTTCCCCTCATTGTGCTAGAAGCTATGTTCCTTTTTATTTAGTTCATTTAGATATTTGAGGTCCTTATAACACCATTAATTTATCAGGTTATCGATATTTTACCGCATTTATTGATGATCATTCTCGTATGATTTGGTTATACTTTCCACATGATGGTTCTGAGATTATGAGTATCTTTCGCTCCTTTATCACCGAAATTTGTGACCAATTCTCCATTACAATTAAAATTATAAGGATTTATAATGCCTATAAATACCCAAGTCAAGAGTTCAAGGAAACTTATTATTCTTTAGGAATTATTCATCAAACCTCTTGTTCTTACACACATCAACAAAATGATATGATAGATCAGAAGAATTGTTCGCTTCTTGAGGTGGGAATGCCTCTCATGTTTCAAATGCACGCTCCAAAGATCTATTAGAGTTAAGCGACCATTACTGCATGCTATTTAATCAATTGTATGCCGTCAATTGTTCTTGACTTTGCATCTTTTTTCTCCATCCTCTTTTTGTCCATGCCTACCTTTTCTTTAACTTAGAGTTTTTGGATGTACATGTTGTTCATCATCTTGGTCCTCCTATGAATAAGTTGGCACCACGAGTTGTCAATTTTGTTTTTGTTGGTTGCGCTTATACTCCGAAGGGGTTTGTGTGTTACTCCTCTCTAATTGATGAGAAAGTCATGACTATGTGGATGTTCATTCCTCGAGGATAAACCTTTCTTTTCTCATTCTATTCCACCAACACAATGATACATATGCATTTTGCAGCAGAAACGCAACGACTGTCATAGATCATCTTGTATTTGCAATTTATTATGCATTATTATAGATTGTCATGTAGCAAGGGGTACTATTTATATAAGGAGCCCTTAGATTGTGTGTGAAGTACTTTTTGAAGTGTTTGCATTTTGGGCTCTCATAAGGAGAGAAGATTTCTTTGGAGGAACCTGCCTCCAGGTGCTTGGCGAGAGCATGTATCTCGAGTTGTATCTTTTATTCTCATGTAATGCAAATTCTTGTTTGTGTTCTTCTTTATACAACGTAGCTAGCTCGTATCACGCCACCACCTTGTTTACCTTGTCCAAATGTGCTCATTCATTGTACACCCGCCCTTGTTATACTAGCACCCCTACCCCTCTCCGACTGTAGGTTTATACTAGTCATCATATTCGCCAAAATTCCCCTAACCAATCATCCACTACTGATGATGCTCTGGGTTTCGATGATCAGTCCATTGCTTTTCTTAAGGACACACAATCCTGTATTGCTCACCCCCTTCTCATTATATTTCCTTTCACCGTTTATCTCCTCTACTACATATATTTTTGTTCCCGGTCATCTGTTTCCACCCCCACTTTTGTACGGTAGGATCTCCAACATTTGGAGTGGCGATCTTAATGGATGAAAAGATGCAGACCCTATGAAACAATGAGAGGATTTGGTTACACTTCCTCATGGACTGTCTCATGTTGGTTGTAAATGAGTAATCATGGTGAAACATCGTCCGAATGGTTCTTTTCAGTTCTTGAAAGCGTGTCTTATGAGCCATGGATTCACGCAACAGTATGATATTGATTATAAGGAGATTTTTTCTCCAGTGGCCAAGCTCAGTACAGTTCGGGTATTAATCTCTTTGGCAATTCATCATCATTGGAAGTTACATTAATTTGATACTAAGAATGCATTTCTTAATGGTGATTTGACTATGACCATATATATGTACCAACCGTTAGATATGAGACTACAAGGGAGTCTCTTGTATGCCGCCTACGTAAATCTAATTATGTCCCGAAGTAATCTCCCCATGCTTGGTTCGACAAATTTAGTCATGTGGTTCGGGCTTTTGGTTTTACTCAGAGCTCGATTAACTTCTTTCTTTTCACAGATCGTTGCCTAAAGGGCATCGTAATTCTTCTTTTATATTGATGATATCATAATCATTGACGATGATCTGACCAACACATCTTTGATCAAAAAGCACTTGGCCACTCACTTTCATACAAAGGATTTGCGTTGTATTCGATATTTTTTTGTATTAAGGTAGCTTTGTTGTCAAGATGGACTCATATTATCCCAGTGAAAGTATTGCACTGATTTACTACAAAATGCATGATCGTTGATAAACCCATGAATGTTGATCTCAAACTCTCTGCTAAAGAATCTGAATATGGCCCTCTATCTAATCGGGTCTTATCATCTACTAGTTGGTAAGTTTATCTATCTGACGACAACTTGGGTAGACATATCTTTTATTGTTGGTGTGGTTAGCCGGTACATGTACACTCCTTAAATGTCCCATCTTCAAGCAGTTTAGTTGATCCTTTTGTATCTGAAAAATACTCTTGGTCAAAGGCTTGTTTATAAGATCTCATCTCATCTCTTGTTGATTTCCTACTCTGATACTAATTATGCGTACTTTATAGATGATCATAGTTCCATAAGCAGGTTTTGCACCTATCTTGTAGGTAATTTGATCACTTAAAACAATCTCTCTTGGCCCGGTCATCCACTAAGGTTGAGTATCGCTCGATGACCTATGTGATTTCCGAGCCACTTGATTTAAAAATTTTCTTACTAACTTGGTGTGTTTCTATTTATCACTACTGCATCTACTGTCATAATAAAGTTGTTATTCATATAGTCGAGAACATTATCTTCCATGAGCGATCCATGCATACTAACGTGGGTGTTTGGTCGATAGTCTACCTTAAGTTGATCTAACGATTATGAATCCTTTGATGGTATTAATATCCAAATATTCATTTTCTCTTTTTAAAGAAAGAGAGAGAGTGTGTGTATGTGTCTTTGAAAAGATAGAGGGGTGCAAACCTGTAGTTTTGCATACATTGAAGGTCCTGGTTTGTACATGTGTGTGTGGCTTGCGTAAACTAAGGAGGTAGCATAATCCAGTTTCTATGTTGAATTTTCTACTTCCATGGAGTGAAGTCGAGTAAGAACGATTTAATTGATCAGAGGATGCTATGAAATGAAAAAAATAGATTACACTTGTAATGAAAATATAAATACAAATTATGAGGAAATATCATGCCTAACTTTCGGAGGCCGGTTTCTCCTTGATGTTCCTATCCAAAGGATAGATCGCAAGACCTAAAGGATTTGAAAGATGCCTAGGACTGACTCATAAGTCACTTATAGAGAATGAGACACACATTAACTATTACAAAGATACCCTTCATAAAGTGAAGTATAGAAATGACTAAAATAAAATGCTCCAAAATGTCGTCGCTGCATGTGCGTATTAATACATCCCACCTGAAAATTGACCTTGTCATCAAGGTCAAATCGCCGCCATTCAACTAGTATTTGTACATCCGAGGGTTGCCCCCGATTGATGTGTCAGGGGCTTTGTTTGGTGGTGTGCATCTTCGATTTCGAGGGCCTCAAAGTCAGCTATACCAATGTCGTCCCATGCATCCCCGATGATGGTGCAAAACTCCTTTACACGGCACCCGTGAGTAGGAGAGTAAGTTTGTTTGCATAAGAAGCACATCCCTTGGGTCTGATTGATGGAGGGCTCAGATATGAGGTTGTAGTCCATGCATAATGTATCCCAAGTGGTTGTCGGGTGGAAGACCCGAAACCTGCGTGAACAATTCAATAAATTTGTTCACATTGGAATCAATGGTGCCCATCTTGCAAACCACGCACAATGTTTGATCACGTCGCCCAAGTAGTAATGATTATAACACTGAATAAGTTCCTTCATGGGAGTCTCTTAGGTTTGATTTGGAGAGGACTGACGGAGCCTGCAGACCCAATGGAACGCAAACCCATACACGTTGATGAGGACTGTGGAAACATAGGCACCTTTGCTATATGGTTAATGTCAATGTGTTGCTCGGCTAGTGCAATTCGGCCTAGTGGGTCTGTACTATTGAGTGTCAAAATGTTAATGCGATTGTGGATTGGAGGCGTCCTGGTGTTATGGACTTGTCAGAGTAATGGCCGGAGGTAGTGATGATGGTGGCGGAGGGTACCGTGGAGTCAAAACCACGACCGCATAGACGGGGCATGCTCGGGAGGAGAGAGCTACTAATATCTTAACAAAAGAGAATGTAAGAAAATACTTCTAGGTTCTTATTCCACTTGCCCAAGGTGCCCTTAAATAAGATCAAAACATTGGATTGAAGTACCAAAATACCCTTACATAAAATAAGTAACCTACACTAGACTCGATGACATTTAATAAAGACGTGACACACTATTAATAAAATACATAATTTATTCATGTACTATATCTTGGGAGACTAGCTTATGCCCATAGCATACCACCCCTCCTTGAAATCGAGCTTGACCTCAAACTCGAGCTTGGCCCAGTCAGGGCAATCCTTAGGTTCCTTAACTTTGCGCCAATACAAGCCTTTGTAATGGAAGATCAGAGCAAATGTGTCATTGGAAGGAGGGGACATGGCGTACAAACAAATGTCACGACAGAGGGCTGTCACCAGAAGGAATGACGTCAGAGGGGCCGGTGGAACAAGAGACTATGGCCGGAGTGGAGGATGTTGGATCGAGGTGGCTGACATAACGAATGACATCAGGCTCAAGGCTAATGAGATCCGCGACGTCGAAGACAACAACTGGGGATAGAGAAGGCTCACCGAAGATGGTAACAACATGAGTGGCAGCGGAACATCAATGAGTTTGATGGCGACGCAGGGATCAGAAGACGAATGAGCAATTGTTTATGGTTGTGTGTGGCAATTAGGTCGTCGAATCGGGTGAGGGGGATGGCTGCACAGCTTGCCATTGTCGAGGCATGAGAGGCCATCTTAGCTTCCCAATATTCGTGTTGGGTTGCCTTAGACGTCATTTGTAAAAATACGTAATTAATTATCAAGAAAGTAATTAATTAAAAAATAAAGTAAAAATTAATTAATCAATCAACTAGTTGATTAATTAATTAAAAATCAATTTGTGGGTGCTTTTGGAGGCAGCAGACTTGATGTACAAAAGGCTATGTGCACGAAACAGGCAGCTCAGATGGTTGCTTGCACGATACAAATGGCTTTGTGTGTTCGATTCTCATTAGCGTTGGGCTCAAAAGAGCAGCAGTCGTTTCCTTCTGTAGAAAGTACAATGTCAGATGCTTACTTGAGCGCACATCACTGATGGTTTCGTCGATGAAGGGGGCTTAAGCCGTTATATGGATCGTCAATGTTGAATTGTTGGAAGGATGAGCACTGGAGGATCGATTGCTGGAGGGTCGATCAACAAGAGGCACTGGCAGGAACCAAGCTCGATGCCGAGTCAAGTTGGATGTAGAAACCTGCTGTTGGCAATGACGGCTTCTGTTGCAGACGATGGGCTGTGATATTTGTCGTGATAACACATGAAATGGAGGAAGAACCTTGGCCGTCATCACCGCTTGCCAGAGTAGTGGCCGGAGGCGGTGATGACAGCGACAGAGGGTACTGTGGAGCTGGAACCGCGGGTGCCTAGGCGGGGCGTGCTCGGGAGGATAGAGTTACCAATATCTCGTACAAAAGATGTGGGAATAGAAAATTCTTCTTGGATCTCATTCCACTAGCTCTAGGGGCCTTTAAATAATATTACAACATTGGACTCAAGTACTAAAATACCCTTACATGAAATAAAGTAACCTACGCTAGCTCGATGACATTTAATAAAGATGTGGCATGCTATTAATAAGTACATAATTTATTTTTGTAATATATCTAGGGTTACTAGCCTATGCCCATAACACCTGGCTACAAGCACATCCGGGAAAAACACCTCGCTTGGTGATCTCAGAGCGAAGGCAGCGTTGGCCACCGATGGTTGACCCGGCTGCATGGTGCATGGCAAAGCCAAAATAGTCATGAACTGCTTATCTTTGGCATTGAGACAGGAGGTGATGGAGGTGAAACCAAGGCATTCAACCGGTAATTCACCATTTGGCGTGTTTTGGGCATAAGAGGTAGACGTCGAAAGTGCTATGGAGGACATGCAAGTTTGCAGCAGGAGCAGCGGAACCAGGGTTGTTGGTTGGGACTAGGTGGTTGATTGGTGGTTATAACATTGAGTGAAAGGGTAGTAAAAGGCCGCTGGCTAGAATTTTGCTTTCCAGGACTTGACAAGATAGTTGAGGAAGGAAATCAATTAGTTTGATCACAAGATGGAAGCATGCCGGCACTGGCGATGACTCGCATTGTCGAGGAAATGGTGTTCATGGACTGGGAGCTCGACATGGTTGGAAGTTCACTCACCTAGACTCGGTGAGATGATCGCGGAAGGAGATCAACAAGTCTGATCTCAAAGTGGAAGCAAGGGGATGTTAGTGACGTCGTCCTGTGCATCTGCAACACATGTCCCGCAATTCCGTTGATCCACCATCAGACATCCCTTGGTTCCAACGCATGCTTTCAACAAATCAGCGCCCGCTGCACCATTTTTGTTCCTATTATGTTGATTGTGTCCCGTGCGTCTGCAACATATATTCTGCAATCCCGCTGATCCCACTAATAGACGATCCTGTTGCAGATCTCTCTATCCCAATAACGATCCTGTTGCAGATCTCGCGATCCCATGATTCTGCTCAATAGCAAGGGGCTTTGCTTTTTTTGTAAGCAGCCATACTCTCTCTCTTATGATTGAATCATGAAAAGTTGGGCATGGCGAACCGTGAATCAAAATTGTTCAAAAAAGTATGACAAGCATATTAAAATGAATTTAACAGATGTACCACAGTCCACAACATTATATATCTTAAGAGTAAACAACTTTATAAGAACAAATCCCAAGGCAGATAATTTTCTAAGGAATGGTATGATGATATGTAATCAAGAATCAACATTATTTTAATCCTGGTTATCTATGAATAATTTCTTCTTAGTCATCCTCTCTTTTAGTAGTTATTCTTCTAAGTCTACCCATTAAGTGGTTACTGTGTGAAAATAAAAAATTGTTCAGCAATAAGCTGATGTTGGTTTGAAATATTTTTTGAATGAGATTGAATATATAGTAATAAAAACTCAATTGGAGTATAGCCATAGTCATAATTGTATATGAATATCTTAATCCATTTATAGAATAGAGCAAAGTATTATTTTATATAACCGTGTTTTACATTTTACTCTGGACTATTTGTATTTAACGTTTATTTCATCACTTCAACTACCCATTTGTAGATTATAATACAATTTTGAATTTTGTGTTGTTCTGCACTCCTCATAAGTGCCTGTAGTCACACATTCAAAGTCTTGTTTACCTTCATATTTAGTTAATTTTTCATTTACTATGAAGTAGCTGAAGCAGAGAAGAAGAAAGAGGATATTGAGGCTTCAACCAGGGGAGGGGTGCACCGTGGAAGATTAAGATCATTGACTGAACTCTTTCGTACAGATTTCAACACTGAGGGTTCCGCAGAGGGTCATGAATATTGGAGGGCAGACTCTGACTATGAAGATGAAATGGAAGTGGACTTTGAAACTTCAATATCTGGTGATGAAGACCATGACAATGAATCAAACATTCTCCGTGGAAGTTTAAATTTGAGATTTCACCGAAGAGACAATTCCAACAGAGAAAATATTGTTGCCAATGGTTCACATGGCTCCATTCCTTCAACAACTCATGATACCTCTTATAAGGTTTGTTCTACCATCCAAAATGTTCCTGAAGTTTTTTTTTGTTCAGGTGATAACATAATTTAAATGAACAAGGACATTCCTTTTTTATTATTTCAACATGTTTATATATCAAGAAGTTGGATCCGGATATTATTTTTCATTATTGAGAGTTTTGCAACTTTGTCCTCAGTTCAAACTCTTGCATCACATTTGTTGCAGATAATGACCGTACTATCTAGTTTTTCATAAGGTTCATGAGCAAATTTGATAGAAGGACGTCGGGGGCTTCGCCGGTAGCGACGTCGGGGGGGGGGTGGGGTGGGGGGATGCCGCGCTGTGCGGCGTGGAAGAGAACACGAGGAAGGGGGGCGCGTGATCGGGCGTCGGCTAGGGCAAACCAGAAAGGGCTCCGCTGTGTCGGATCCTCCTCTTTTCAATTGCAAATCAAAAATACAATCAGCATACATAATAATTCACATCTCTCCTATATATAGAGAGAAATCCACACAAGCCGATCGGCCGCACAACACAGAATAAGAGTTACAAAATAACACAGCGAATGATAAATATTTAAATAGATGGTCAGCCCGCCACGCTCCATGGGTTCATGCCTCCTCTTTCCCCTTCGCGCGCCTAGTGTAGTCGCGCGCGAATCGCCTCCTTCGACCGGGTCCCTCCATTTGTATCAACTACCCCGGGGTTCTCAACCGCCTTGTTCTCAAGGTCAAACATGGGAACTGGGTCTTCACTTCCTCCACCAAAGTCCATGTCTCCTTGTCCTTATCTTGTCCCTTCCACTGAATGAGGACTTGCTCACGGGTTGGCCCTGTCCCATCTCAGTGCGGCTGCCCAACATCGCTTCGGGCTCGTTGCGTGCGGTGAATTCGCTACCCAGGTCTTCGGGCAGGGTATCTTGGAGGGGGTGGTTTCCCAACGCCCGCTTCAGCTGTGACACATGAAAAACCGGATGGATGCGGCTGTCGGGTGGGAGATGCAAGCGATAGGCCACCTCCCTATCTTCTACACCATCAGGAAGGGCCCAAAATATCGTACTGAAAGCTTGGAATGGAAGCGACCGACCAAAAAATTTTGACGATGTGGCCGCAGCTTGACGAAAACGCGCTCGCCGGGTGAGAGGTGGACGTCACAGCGGTGTCGGTTTGCTTGCTGCGCCATCCTCTCCCGGGCACGACGGAGGTGATGCTTCAATTGTCGTAGGGCCTCGTCCCGATCCTGTAACTCCTCTGCCAACGCTTGGACCTGACATTCTCCGGCGAGTCCGACCGGTATGGTTGGGGGCGGCCGCCCATAGACTGTCTGGAAGGGGGTGATGCCCGCCGCTGACTGGTAGGTGTTGTACCACAACTCTGCCTATGTCACCCACCGAGTCCACTGGCGGGGCTGCTCGGTGGCGAAGCAACGAAAGTAGGCGCCCATGCAGCAGTTGAGGACCTTTGTCTATCCGTCAGATTGAGGGTGATATGTTGTACTGAATCGCAGCTTCGTCCCTTGCAAGTGGAACAACTCCTGCTAGAAGGTGCTCATGAACACCGGATCACGATCAGTGGTGATGGAGCAGGGAAACCCGTGTTGGAGGATGATTTCGCCAATGAAAACCCGCACAATCAAGCTTGCCGTGTAGGGATGCTTGACAGGTATGAAGTGCCCGTACTTGGAGAGGCGGTCGACCACCACCAGAAGACAGTCATATCCCGGAGAGTGTGGAAGACGGGTAATGAAATCCATCCCAATATCTTCCCACACTCGATCGGGCACCGACAGAGGCTATACCAGGCCGGCGGGGGCGAGGGTCTAGTATTTGACCCTTTGACAAACCAAACAATTGGCCACAAACTGTTGTACCGTCTTCATCATGCCTCGCCAGTAGAGGGTGGCTGCCAATCGGCGGTTGGTCGGATATGCTCCTGAGTGCCTGATGGTCAGTGTCGAATGGAACTTCTCTAGCAGCCGTGGTATCCATGGTGACGATGCGGCGAGGACCAGGCAGTCGCGGTAGTAAAGTCGGTCACCCACTAGTCGAAGGGGGGGTTGGCCATCTGGCACGCTCCGCAACTCGTCGATCATGCATGAGGGCGGCCCTCTTGTATGAGGGTGGCGCCGATCTCCCTCCCGGAGGCATCACACTCCACGACGAATGGTTGGGAAAAATCAGGCATACTCAGGACTGGTGTCGCCACGAGAGCGCGCTGCAGGCTGAAGAAGGCCTCCTGGGCGGTTGCACCCCATAGGAAGGGCACCTCCTTCTTCAGAAGGTCTGTCAGTGGCCGTGCCAGGACCTCGTAGCCGCGGATGAAGCAGCTGTAGTAGCCGGTGAGTCCCAAGAATCCCCGCATGGCCCGACGTTTCGTGGGTGTCGGTCAGTGCTGGACATCCTCGATCTTTTTCGGGTCCATGACGAGCTCCTTGGTGGAGATGATGTTACCCAGGTACTCGATCTGAGATTGACCGAGGGTGCACTTCTTTCGATGAGCCACGAGCTGATGGGAGACCAGAAGGCGGAGGACGGTGGTGAGATGGGCTAGGTGGAGCTGCCAAGAAGAACTATAAACCAAAATGTCGTCAAAGAAAATCAGGACGAACTTACGCAGGTGCGGCCAGAAGATGTCGTTCATGGTGGACTGGAAGGTGGCCGGGGAGTTCATCAGGCCAAACAACATAACATGGAACTCATAGTGACTGTCATTTGTCCGAAAGGCCGTCTTGGGCTTGTCCTCCACGCACACGCGGATCTGGTGGTAGCCCTAACGTAAGTCCAGCTTGGAAAAATAGCGAGCGCCCCGTAGTTCATCCAACAACTCCTGGATGATGGGAATGAGGTACTTATCCGGCGCTATGAGCTTGTTCAGCGCCCTGTAGTCGACGAAAAACCGCCAACTGCCATCCTTCTTGCGCACGAGCAGCACCGGGCTGGAGAAAGGACTGACACTCGGCTGGATAATGTCTGCCCGTATCATCTTTGCCACCATGGATTCCATGGGGTTCTTATGATCATGGCCGTACCGATAAGGACGGACCAAAACTGCCGTCGCGCCGGGCTGCGGGGTGATGCTGTGGTCGCACGCCTGCGGCGGTGGTATCCCCTGCGGAACAGAGAACACGATTGGATAGTCATCGGGGAGACGCCGAACGTTCGAATGTGCTGGTGGTGGTGCCGAGTCCAAACCCAATTCCACTTGCCAAAGAAGGACGCTGAGATCCGGGTCAAATGTGCTAAGGATGGAGCGGTGGCCAGCCGGGGAAAAGGCTAGGGAGGGATCACCCTGCAGATGATGAACCTCGCCTGTTGCCTCGAAGTCCATCGTCAGCTGTCCCCAATTATGCTTACAGTCCCCAAGTGTGCGCAGCCAGGACACACCCAGTATCGCGTCTATCCCGCCAAGGGCGAAGACATAAAAGTACGCAAACCCCGAGTACGAGCCAATAGAGAATGACAGTCCGACGCACCGACCGACAGTTCGTCGACGGCGGCCGTCTCCGAGGGCGACATGGAAGCCTGGTGCTGGAGTCACCGTAAGGCGGAGAGCCTCCACGAGGTCCTAAGAGATGAAGTTGTGACTGACGCCACTGTCAATCATGAGTACCGCCAGAGTCTGAAGCACGTTGGCCGCCAGCTTCATGGTGTATAGGTGATGCCGCACACCGAGTAGCAGGAGACCTCTAAGCGCTGGAAGGTGGCGCCTGGCTCAGCTAGATTGGGCCCGTCATCATCAAGCTTGAGGGCCTCAAAGTCAGCTATGACAGTCTCTTCTTCCTCGACGCCTAAGAGCATCCTGAGGTCCCTGTAGGGACTCTCATGAGTCGGCGAGTTTGGGCCCTTGCAACGAAAACAGAGACCCTTCCCCCGAAGGTCCAAGTACTTCTGATGAGAGATCCGATGGGGAGGGGGGCGAGCCCGTGGTGGTGGCGACTGCTAGGGGTGTGCACGGTGCGGTTTAGTGCGGTTTTGGCCCAAACCACAACCGCACCGCACGGGCTCGGTTTTTGCCCGAGCAAAACCGCACCGCACCGAAATTATGCGGTGCGGTTTCGGTTCGGTGCGGTTTTTTGCAGTGCGGTTGCTGTTTCAGTGCGGTTTTTAACATGTATTTTACATAGACTACTGGTAAGTATCAGAACTATGAATGTTGCTTGATAATTTATGAGTTCTTTTATGTTTTGCTGTTTTTCTCTTTTTATTGTATTAAATTACATCATTTTCTTACAACAAGTGATTTCATTTTCATAAATTTTGATGCAGTTATTTGTCTTTCTTTTTGGAGATATTATACCAACTTATGAACTATATAATATTTTGTGAATATCATGTTTTATAGACAAATATTTTCACACTAAATTTTGTTGCAGGAGATTCATTCATTCTTATATATCAACATTTCTTATGCAATATTTTGTTTTAATTTGAATTACTAAAACTAAGAGACTGTTCTAATTGATATCCAAGTTATCTGTGTGTGGAAGAGATACAACACTCAAACCTTTATCCCACTATAGTGTGGTCGGCTATATGGATCATTTGTCGTCATTGTGTCATATCTTGACATATTCCCACTAATGCGTACATCATGTTTTCCTTATAGTTTTAAGCTTTTATTCCACTATAATGTGTGTGGAAGAGATGATTCAGCAAAATATCTCACCTAATTATAATAACTCTGACGGTAATATATCGTATAAATATATCAACTCTTACTTAATATTCTTAAATGTGACGTCACATAATTATAAAAAATTAAATACACAAAATATTCGGTGTGGTGCGGTTTTTGCGGTTTTCAAAATCCAATAACCCCACCGCACTGAACCCCGCTCGGTTTGTAAAAGCTTAAAACTGTAACACACCTAAACTACGCGGTGCGGTTTAAAAATCGGTGCGGTTTTTGCGGTGCGGGCGGTTTTTGCGGTTTGCGGTTTTTCATGCTCACCCCTAGCGACTGCGGCTGGGGTGGGGTACAACCTAGAGCAGGGGCATCATTCGGAGTTGTTCGAGCTGGTGGGACCGGCGGCTGGGAAGCGGCGAGCCGAGATGGGGCCGACAAAGTCGCTGTGGGCCGAGCGACGCGGGTGGCTGCTACGCTGGCGAAATCAGCTTCAACAAAATGCGCTTGTTCCATTGCGCGAGATAGGGTAGTGGGATCGTGGACCCGCAGACGGTTACAGATGTGGCTGCAACCCGGCGAGGAACGTGCCCAGGTAGTGATCCGGCGCGAGGCCAAGGACGTGCGTGGCCACCTCAATGAAGTCGTCGTTGTAAGTATCCACGGAGTCCGTTTGGCGGACGTTGCTCAGGCGCTCATACGGATTGTCGGCGTGGCGGTTGTCGTAGCGGCAGATCAATTCATCCTTGAGAAGCGGCCAAGATATAGCCGACGACATTTGGCGGAGCCAACAGACCCAATGAATGGCCGATCCTTCCATGTAAATGGTGGCCAGGGGGACCATTTGGGCTGCGAGTGTGCCTTGGATGTCAAAGTAGTGCTCGGCCCGTGCGAGCCAACCCAAGGGGTCGGTCCCATCAAAAACCGGTAGTTCGAGACGGCGGAGGGCGGCCGAGGAGAGGTCGGACAAGGGCTGGTCGTCGGGGATGCTGGACGATGCCGTCGCGGTGGACTGCTAGACCGGCGGAGCAGCCGGGGTCGTAGGGTGGGCTGTGAGGAGGGCGTGGATGTCCCGGACGGCCACTTGGAGGTCCGAGAAGGTCGTATCGACCCGATCGAAGCGGTCAGAGAGAGCTGCCGTGGCGGAGGTCGAATCGGAGTCACGCGCCCTGCGACGGGTGAGGGGCATGCGCCGGAGCCGCGGAGAGGAGAATGCGAGAGGCTGGCAGAAGTCGGAGAGCCAGAAGCGAAACTAGCAGACAGACGCAAGGGCAGGTCGGACTAGTTGATAGAAGGACGTCGGGGGCTTCACCGGTAGCAACGGCGTTGGGGGGGATGCCGCGCAGTGCGGCGCGGAAGAGAACGCGGGGAACGGGGCGCGTGATCGGGCGTCGACTAGGGCAAATCGGAAAGGGATATGCTGGGTCGTATCCTCCTCTTTTCAATTCCAAATCAAAAATACAATCAACATACATAATAGTTCACATCTCTCCTATATAGAGAGAGAGATCCACACTAGCCGATCGGCCGCACAACACAGAATAAGAATTACAAAATAGCAAAGTGAACGATTAATATATAAATAAATGGTCGGCCTGCAACGCTCCATGGGCTCATGCCGCCTTTGTCCCCTTCGCACGCCTAGTGTAGATGCGCGCGAATCGCCTTCCTTCGACCATGTCCGCTCCATTTGTATCAAAATTGCATCTTAAACTTGTCCAATATTACATAAGGAGACTTCACCCGATGTGCTTATATGAAGTCTTTTTTGAAAGTTTGGTTATAATGACTATGCTATAATGTTTATGTTGCTACTGAGATGAATGGTTGTGTTTCATGTGAAATTTAGGTAGTTTGTTCAGCAGACTTTATGCTCTATATTTTTTTGTATATGCTATTGTATGTTTCGTAGTTTCTCGAGATCAGAAATGTCCAAGGAAAACATCTTAAGAGATCTCGCCAGGCGGCTATTTGCAAACCTTGCTAGGCAGCTATTCATAGACCCATCAGACGTCTATTCATAGACCCTCCAGACGGCTATTCACAGACCCCGCCAGGAGGCTATTCACAGACCTCGTCAGGCGGCTATTCGTAGACCTTGTCATGCGGCTATTCGTAGACCTTGTCATGCGGCTATTCGTAGGCATCGCTAGGCGGCAATTTGCAAACCTCGAGAGTTTGCTATTCGCAGACCTTGCGGGTGGTTATTCGCATACCATCTCGCCAGAAGGCGACTATTCGCAGATCATATCCTCAAAAGGCGACTATTTATAGACCATTCTGCACGAGGCAACTATTCACAGACCATCTCGCCAGGAGGTGACTATTCGCAGATCATCTTGCCAGAAGATAACTATTCATAGACCATCACGCCAGAATGAGGCTATTCGCAGACCATCTCGCCAGAAGGTGACTATTCACAAACCATCTCGTGAAAAGATGACTATTTGCAGACTAATACCCCCCCCCCCCCCCCCCGAAATTTGTTTATAAATAGGACCGCAGGGGTAGCAAAAATGACACGTTGACCCCCCATTCTTCTTACACGCAAAATGCGTGTCTTCCTTGTACCTAGCTCAACTTTTGTTTTTTTTGGAAGCTCCTTTTGACTTTCGGGTACGTGGCGAGACCTCCTTGCTGCAGCACTTAAGTCGTATTTGTCGGCAGTTTTGTTCTCTCTTGCTCCAGCCATCAGACCCGCGACGTTCGACTGCAGGATCAGTAACCTTAGACTTCTCTTTGATCCGAATATTTGGAACTAGGATTTTCTTGGTTCTAACACTTTTGTGCGGAGGAAGAATTTTTTGTGAAAAAATGTCATGGCTAAAGATGGATAATTTGAGACTAAAGACGACAACTCGTTCATAGGTGAGCTTCTTTTTACTCGCCCATAGGTGGGTTCATGCAGGCGAGTTTGTATTGGTGACATCAAGATCCGTGACTTCATGTGAACGAGCTGCTTATTACTTGCCCATAGACGAGTTCTTGCATGCGAGTTTGTGTTGGCAACATCAAGTTCGGTGACTTCATATAGGAGAGCTTCTTCTTACTCGCCCATAGGCGAATTCATGTTGGCGATGTCAAGTTCGGTGGCTCATATAAGCGATTTCATGCAGGCGAGTTCATATTAGCGACATTAAGTTCAGAGACTTCATATGGGCGAGCTTCTTCTTATTCGCCCATAAAATAGTTCATGCAGGCAAGTTCATGTTGGCGGCATCAAGTTTGGCGACTTCATATGGGCGAGTTTCTTCTTACTCGCTCATAGAAGAGTTCATGCAAGCGAGTTCATGTTGGCGACATAAGTTCGGCGAGCGAATTCATGTTGACCCCCGTCCGTTGATCGGGCATCGGAACCCCCAAAAACTCTGCGTAGGTGGTTCTAATGTCAAAAGTGACACTTACCCTGACATAGTTTTCTCCTTCTTCAATATTAGTACTTCTCATACATGTTCATACTTACACGTGCTTTGACAAATCCGTGCGTGCTTTCGTATGACTAACAAACACGGTGATTCATAACGAGTTCACCACCATGAGAAAGCATATGCTCAGCCAATTTATTCTTATAAGGTGTTCTCTTATATTCCATGACTCCATGCTCGCGATTATCTCCTTCAACAACTTACATTTCACGAGAATTCTTACTCGTGAGGTCTTCAAGTTGGTATTTCGCGAGCTCCTACTCGCGATGATCTCCTTCAATAACTTACATTTCATGAGAATTCTTACTCGCGAGGCCTTCAAGTAGGTATTCCGTGACTTTGTTCGTGATGGTCTTCTTCAACAACTTATATTCCATGAGAGTTCTTACTTGTAAGGCTCTGAAGTTCGTATTTCGCAAGTTCATACTTGCGATAATCATATTCAACATCTTATATTCCACGAGAGTCTTACTCGTGACGTATTCAAGTTTATACTTTGCGGCTCTTGCTCGCGATGATCTTCTTCAACAACCGATGTTCTACAAGAGATCTTACTCGTAAGGTATTCAAGTTTATACTCTGCGGCTCTTGCTCACGATGATTTTCTTCAACGGTTGATGGACCACCAGAAATCTTACTCGCGTGGTCTTGAAGTATACAGTACATGAACTCTTACTTTTAATGATCTTATTCATAACTTACATTTTGCGACTATGTTCCAAGAAGGTATTATCTACAATTCCTTTTGTGGAATGCGTTCGGAGGTAACCCATATTGGCGCATGTGCAGTCAACACAAAGTTTCTTGGTTTATTTGGTTCTCTTAACCATAACAAGTTTGACCATTTGTTGCCTATGAGTGTCTGCCTTCTTTTATTTACGGATGGGTATAATTCGTAATTTATCGAGATAAAAAATGCCTAAGGAAAACATCTTAAGAGATCTCACCAAACAACTATTCGCAAACCTCCCTAAACGGCTATTCACAAACCTCATTAGGAAGCTATTCACAGACATCGCCATGCGGCTATTCACCTTGCCTGCCGGCTATTCGTATAGCTCACTAGGCTGCTATTCGCAGACCTCGCCAGGAGGGGACCATCCGTAGACCATCTCGTCAAAAGGCTATTCGCAGACCAATACCCCCTGGAGTCGGCTATAAATAGGACCCCAAGGGTAATATGAATGACATGTTGAGACCCCAAGTTCCATACTCGCCAAGTCCGTGTCTTCCTCATTCTTAGCTCAACCCTTTGATTTTGTTGGAGGGGAAGTTCTTTTCGACTTCCGGGTACGTGACGGGACCTTCTCGCTACAGCACTAAGGTCGTATTTATAGGCAGTTCATTCTCTTTCTCTAGCCATTAGATTCGTGGCATCTGGTCGCGAGATTAGTAACCTTGAGCTACACCTTGGTCCAAATATTTGGAACTAGGATTTTTCCAACCGTTATCATCAAATTTTAATGTTGTTTTGCTATTATGAAGTTTCTGTCTTTCTCATCATATCACATCATCATCATCATCATCATCTTGGTCTCATCCAATTACTATTTCTATGATTTCCTTATTTTGGCATTTGCAGCCTGAAGCAGCTGTTGATATGAAACAAAGATTTGTTGGTCACTGTAATGTTGGTACAGACATAAAACAAGCGAGCTTTCTTGGACAGCAAGGTACCTCATGTGCAAATTTTTATTTATTTTGTTTTTAGCAAGCTAAACTGTCTTTTAGAATGCTTTATCCGATCACTGAAAGATATAAATATTCATTACTTTTTTTTCCTGTGTGCGGAAGAAGGGTTTTGTGTCTGACAGAGGGAGGGCGGGCATAAGGGGAGGATTGGAGGGAGCGAGGATGCAGATGAAGGGGAGCAATTAATGGAGAAATGGGAGGGGTGGGACTGATGGAGTGACGAGGGGAAGGAGGAATGGGGAATAATAGGCTAGGGGATGGATGAGGGGACAGAAGGTGGGTGGGAGAGAGTAGCGGCACATTAGGCAGGAGGGGGGGGGGGGGGGGGGGGTCTGGACGGAATGGAGAGAGGGAGCAGCAGAGGAATGTTGAAAACAATGCGAGTAGAGAACTGGAGGAAGGTTCTATGTGATAACCAATAATACTGATTTTCCTATTTTGAGACTTAACAATAAAGAACAAGTGAACAAGGAGAACCACATTTTGTTATTTTCTTATTTTCTGTGTGAATGAGGTATAGATTTGTATATTATACATTTCCTGTTACTTCTGCTTATCTATAATAGTATTATCAGGTGAGTTTGTGGCGAGTGGCAGTGATGATGGAAGATTGTTTATTTGGGAGAAGAGAACAGGAAGACTGGTTAAAGTGCTTCTTGGAGATGGAGCTGGTAGAGATTCAGCTGTGACATAAATTCTATTTACTCCATGCACTGTTTTTATTCCATTTCTGAATAAAAGTGTTACTTTCTCTAGTTGTTAACTGTGTTCAGTGTCATCCATTTGATTGTGCAATTGCAACCAGTGGAATTGATAGCACAATTAAGGTAAATGTTTCTAATGGCACACCAGTTATGATCATTCTTGTACATTAAAGGCTTGTGTTGAGAGAACATTTTCCACAGATGTGGACCCCGCATGCAGGAGTTCCCTCAATGGTTGCAGGAGGTGCAGCAGGACCTGATTCGGCCGATGTTCTTTCTATCATGGAAAATAATCAACACAAGTTGTTGCACAATCGCGAGGCTGTGTTGTAAGATATATTATCACTTATATGACCGAAATGCTTTGCTAACATTTCTGAACCAAGTTGATTTCCTATTGATACTTGAGGCATATTTCTCATTGTATGGTATGCTGATGTTTTTCATTCTGCTAATTATCTTCCTTGTGCATCTACAAATCAGTAGAAAATCATTTTTTATGTAATACGAGTGAGACACTAGGCTCCGCCCATACGGCCAATCGCGACAATACTTCGGCTCTGACATTTATGGGGCTCTACCCCTATCCGCGGCGACATTCGACTCCAAGAATCAGTTGAAACGAAAACTACACATGACATGTTATGCGCTCCTTCAGGAACTGCTTAAAGCAAAGCAGTTCCTTTTAGAACTGCTCAAAAAGGGAAACTGCTTTGCTTTGAAAATCTAAATTTATTCTTCACATACAATTATTTATTAGTTTAGGAAACTCCTTTAAGATATGTTAACATTCTATATCTAATCAAAGTAATGAAGGACCTAATATAAATATTGTTCTAGAGATGAAAAGAGTTGAATGCACTGCTTGACAGTTGAGTTGTGGTCGGTGGAACATACCATGAAAAATAATGGGTCAGGGAAACCCACAAATGAAGCTATAGTTGTGGTCGGGGAAGCCCTGTAAAATGGGCAAAAAACTTTTAGTCGAAAGCTAAATAGAAAGAGAAAAATGAATGAAGAGGAATAGAATTAAATTTCTAGAATGTAAATAAGACAGTACCTTTTCATTGTAAATGACCAGCAAACATTGTATTAATTAGGACCAACAAATAATGACCTGCAGTGGAAGAGGTTCTTAATAATATTAGTTTATGGTGTAATATTAGGATCGACATGCCACATTAGAATGAATATGTGATTGTGGCCCATTTAATCGAACCTTACCCTCCAATTTTCACATTAATGCAGGAATCAGAACCCAGTTGCTACTATGATTTAGAATAAATAACCCAAATTTTGAAGGTTTAGACAAATGCTACTGAAAATTTTCGTGCAATAAAAACATTTTCTGATAGCATAATTGCCTTGGTAGGCGATTCACAGGAAATATATCTTGGCCAATAGAATATCCTTTAAGAAAAGACTCCTCAGAAAATAGATCTATATGAAACAGGGAGAATATGGAAAACCCCGGCATGGGATTTAGTGTTTAGCTCCCAGCCTCCCACCCATGTAGAAAAGAAAGGGCAAAGACCTTGGAGCTGATTTAGATCACGTATAGAGGAAGGTATTTCGTTGATGGCTGATTCCATCTATTTTGAAAAAAAAAGGATTGCACTTGTAGAAGATGATGATTGTAGGAGATGTTGCCTGTGCTTTGCAAATCCGGGAAGATCTCGACGCAGTCGGAGATCGCCAGGGAGCCACAAGCATTGGGTCGTGTTGGGCCTTTTTGCGAGAGATCGCCAGAGAGCCGCAAGTATCGGGTCGTGTTGGGCTGCTTTGCGAGTTTGCATCCATCTGTAAAAAAGATTGAACCTGTAGAAGATGAAGACGACTGTAGGAAATATTGTCTGGGATTCACAGATCTGGGAAGATTGACATCGAGCAGATCCGATGAGTGCAGTCAACGAGCAAACCCGAGAAGATTGACGTCGAGCTGCAGTCAAAGATCGTTAGGGGACCGTAAGGATAAGGTCGTTTTGGGCAGCAAAAGGGAAACCTAGAGTTGAAACCTATCGGGCTTCTTCTTTGCGAGATTGATATGGAGGAAAGAAAACCCGTGATTTCGAGGGTACTTCGGAAATGACCGAAATAGCCGATCATTTTCAAAAAAAAAATGGAAAACAAAAGTGAGTTAGATATGCCATTAAAATAGAAAAAGAAGGGTAATACTGGGATATTGAATGTTTAACTAAAAGGTTGGTTTCCCCTTTTAATATAGTATAGACATCATTATATATAAATATTCGAATATTATGTGGTTGTTTGTATACCATATTTCATTTGCTATATATACCAATGTTTTTTGCTGTAAAACTGAAAATTTTAGAGAGGGTGTTGTTGAAACCGATACACGGTTTCAAAGAGAGTTCGGGCCCAAAGGGTGTAGCCTGCACTTACTTATCCTGAGCTAAATCCCTGGCCAAAGACTTGGAACTAAGGAATAAACCCTAAGCTACAGCGCGGAGGTCCCGCCACACATTCGGAAGATCTAAGAGAGCTTCCCCTTCCAAGTCAAAGCTGAGCTGGACACCTTGGAGGGCTCTAGAAACCAGCCAAAGCAAAATGGAGGGGGAAGAAAGCCAAAGATCAATCCCCTCCAAAGGTGCCCTTAAGAGTGTATTTATAGTTTTTTTGACTTGGCCCGCCAATAGCGCAATCCCGCCTTTTGGAAATACTATGCGCAGCCCAAATGGGTCTGCCAACAGCCAAACTCTGCTGTTTGGAGTGGTTATTAGCAGACCAGTGAGGGCATTCTGGTAAAAACACTACTAAGTGAGTGGTCTGAGCCGCTTCCACTCGCCTGTGTTGGCGAGTGCCTTGGTGAGACTAACACTCGCTGCCGACTTGGGGCTTGGGCGAGTGCAATCTGGGTTACCGCACTTGTCCCTCCCATGGTCTGATCCAGTGGCGAGTGCAGGCCCTCGTGCCCACTCGCCTCCTACGCCCTTGGCTGCATGACTTACGCGAATCGGGGAGAGATCCTGGTCCACTCGCCCACTCGACTCGCCTGACTCTCAAAAACCACTTCCCCCACCTTGATCCTGCTCCGAGGGGTCCACTCGGTGAATACGGGGTTGTATACAATCTCCGCTCTTTGTGAGATTATCTCAAGCTCGGAAAGAAAAATTCAACCCCGGATATTCAGCGAGTGTCGGCTGCCTCCCAGGGAATCTTTTTGTGGGCCCCCTAGAGCTATAAATATCCCCCTCCGGAGGGAGCCAGGAGAGCACCTTGCCAACCTATTCTCTCTCTATCTCCTTCGCCGCCCTCTCCATCAGTTCCTCGAAGGATAGAGCAGACTCCTTCAGCTAGCTCCACACTAAAGAATGCTTGTCGCAGCCCCAGTGTAAAGGTCAGCATCAGGGTGTATCCTTGTACCTCTTGGACCAAAAGGATCTCCTCCTGGAACCTGTTTACGTAACTCCCCAGCGTCTCCTCCGGGCCCTGCTTGATTGCGAATAGGAACTCCGCTCCCTTCTTCCTCTTCTTCGATGTTGAGAACCTCAACAGGAACCCGCGACACAGGTCCTCAAAGCAATAAATCGAACTCATGGGGAGCTGGTGGAACCAGTCCCTAGCCTTTTTCTTTAAGGTGATGGCGAAGAGTCGGCACTTGAAAGCGTTCGACATCTGCCTGATGAAAACAACCTCCTCAAAACATTGGACGTGCTGCACTGGATCATCCCTGCATGTGTAGTAAGACATCTCTGGCTCTCAGAACCCCTCTGGGACTGGGGCCGAGATGATCAACTCGCTGAAAGGGCTCCCTCCTCCCACCGGGCGAGTCAACCCATCTCTCGCGGGCGGCTCGCTGATCCTTTTAGCACTCGCCTGACCGGGGAACAGCTCCCGCCCAACAAGATCTCTTTCACTACTTTCGGCCAGCACCTCCGTCCCGGGTCGCTGACCAAGGGCGTTCTCACCTAAAGGCGGGGCCGTGACCACCAGGACAGAAGGCGTCGCCCACTCGCCTCTCGCAGCAAATGTGAGGTGAATGGTCTACAGTACCTCCCTCTTGAAATCTTCCAACATTCCAACTGTGATACCACTCGCCGATGGTGGCGGGTTGCCCGAGCCGGCTCCTTTTCCTTCGCCTCCAGCCATGAGACTTTGCATGAGATTTTATTGAGCAGACTACGGTACACACTCACTGCACCAAAATGTTGAAACCGATACACGGTCTCAAAGAGAGTTTGGACCCAAAGGGGGTAGCCTGCACTTATCCTGAGCTGAACCCCTGACCAAAGACTTGGAACTAAGGAACAGACCCTGAGCTGCAACGCGGAGGTCCCGCCACACACCCAGAAGATATGAGAGAGCTTTCCCTTCCAAGCCAAAGCTGAGCTAGACACCTTGGAGGGCTCTAGAAACCAACCAAAGCAAAATGGAGGGGAAAAACGCCAAAGACCGATCCCTTCCAAAGGTGCCCTTAAGGATCTATTTATAGTTTTTCTGACTTGGTCTGCCAATAGCGCATTCCCGCTTTTTTGAAATACTATGCGCAACCCATATGAGTCTGCCAACAGCTAAACTCCGTTGTTTGGAGTGGTTATTACCAGACCAGCGAGGACATTCTGGTAAAAATACTACTAAGCGAGTGGTCTGAGCCACTTTCACTCGCCTGAGTCGGCGAGTGCCTTGGTGAGATTGACACTCGTTGCCGACTCAGGGCTTGGGCGAGTGCAAGCTGGGTTACTACACTCATCCCTCCCCTGGTCTGATCCTGGGGCAAGCGCAAGACCATGTGCCCCACTCGCCTCCTGTGCCCTTGGTTGCATGACCCGCGCGAATCTGGGAGAGATCTTGGTCCACTCGCCCACCCGACTCGCCTGACTCTTAAAAACCACTTCCCCCACCTCGATCCTGCTCTGATAGGCCCACTCGGTGAATACAGGGTTGTACAGGTGTAGTTTGCTTTCTCATGGCTGCTGCATAGTTTGTCATACTATTTCATGACTTATTTCATGACTCTCATATCTAGTAATCATTGTGGGCTTGGGATATTAGTATCATGCTTGGCATTTTCACCCAATTTATATATAATTCGTAGCTTTATCTTTATCATACAGTCTTATGTAGACGATATTTTGAATGGTGGAAGCCAGTTCTTTTGTTGGTTAATTTTACATAGTTGCAAGTTCTTTTTAGCAAACATTTCATTTTCATTCCCCTATCTGATTTTAAAATTTGTTTTATCTCCAGCCCTTGCATAGACTTTTCATGGGGATGCCACTTGTGGTTCCATTTGTCAATTCTTTGTCCCGTTATGTTTAATATATTTATTCTTGCATCAGGCCTTTTGAGTTACTGGAGAGATTTCGGATGCATGAGTTTGCTGAAGGAACTTTACATCCGTTCGAATGTGCTCAAAGCTGATTTTAGTGTTCATACCTCTGTCAACCACGATCAATTTTTCCCAAAGGTGCATTAAATGTCTTACAACAACTTTAATTTTGAAGGTTGATGTACATGTGATACAGCTGGTTCTTTTATATTAGGCATATGCTTATATTTATAGTTGGACGCTTCTTCTGATTCTTGTATCAGATACCATTTCAATAAAACAGATCTGGATCAAGTAAGATCGATTGTATCAGATATCATTTTCTACAACACAAAATTTAGACATTTAGGCGTAACAGCCTTCCATTTCTCATGGTAATTTTAACCAAACTCATAGTTATTTACTTATTTTTTAAATCTTGGAGTAACTCAATTAAATTGCAAATAGGATTGTCAAACAGTATTATTTTTCTGCTATTTCAAGAAGTTGGCTTTTCCGCATTCGGGGAAATTCCGCGAGGTAGAGAAAGAGGAGGTAGAGAAAGAAGAGATGAGAGACACTGTAAGGAGGGTTTATACTTTATACTTCCAAGATACCTATACTACCCTCCACATAAAGAAAACACATCATTCCATATAGATGTGTGTGACCTAATGGTCTTCTTCCGTCGATGTGTCATCGACGTGCCTTTCGCAACACTGATATACTTGCCACGCAGGGGGTGTCCCTCCCTCTCATCGATGGTTGTAACAATGTCAACCTCTAGAAAATTCGTCTTGCCGTCAGTGCAGAAGTCCGGAAATTGGGCGCGGAATGCAAACCAGTCAACCATGTGACCTTCGTTGGGGGAGGCCCCGCCAATGCTCTAGAACCTGATCGACTGATAGGTTCTCTCGAGTGAGAACATGGGTTTCCGTGATGAGCTACAAAAGAAGTCCTGTAGGGTGACCCCAGGAGCTGGTGGAGGAATGGCCTCTTTGACTAGATGATCTCCAATGACCCACCCGTTTCAGCCGAGAGACGTGAAACACTGTGTGAATGTTGCTCACAGGTGGGATTTGGAGGCGGTAAGCAGGTTCCAACCCATGAGATAATCTCAAATGGCCCATAAAATTTTGCAACAAGCTTTGAGTGAGTCCACGATGTCACTGAAATTTGGACAAAAGGAACTTAAAATAGTGGATCATGTTCGCTCACAATGGAGCAAGGGAACCTATGCAGGAGTGCCACACCATTAATAAAAACTAAGTCTACACTCGATGCGGTAAACAGTTGTCGGATGGTATGAAATTCGGCATCTTTAGATGGACGATCCACGACCACTACTATGCAATCCAGTGTTCTGGACCAAGGTAGCCGGGAAATGAAGTCCATGAAATGTCGTCCCAGATCCGAGTGAATGACTAGTGTCTGGAGGAGGCCCCATGAAATGTGGCCTCATATTTGGCTCACTGACACAACAGGAAGGATGCCACAAATAGAACAATACAGAGAGGCGGTGGTAGGTACATAAGGCACCCGCGTGGGCTTCCTCTAGGGTAGAGTGAAACTCCGCTAACAGGCATGGGATGAACTAAGACGAAACTGAGAGAACCGAGCAGTCACGATGATGCACGCAATCCCTCAATAATGCATAGGGTGGGATGACAATGGCGTCTGCCCGTAATGCGGTGAATATCTGTTGGAGGAGTGGATGAGCGAAGACCTCGCGCTGAAAAAGGGTCGCTTCATCCCAGACCTGATGCACGGGTGTAGCGATCTTCTGGTTCAGGAGATAACAACATCCCAGTAGGTATGGGTGCCAATGTTGAATGATAAACACCAACGCCATAAGCTTAGACTCATTGGCAGAGAGCAAGGGCGGATGGTGGCTGCAAACATCCAACTGAAGTAAGTGATGGGCTCGCCCCCACACCCCCGCATAAATACGACACTGACACCGGTGCCCAACACAGCACTCCGTGACGAACGACTGAGAGAAGTCTCATCCAAGTGTCAAGATTATCCATAGCAAACAGAATGAAACTCTTCCAATGCTTTCTGCCAATCAGAAGCCTCAATTTGCAAATGTCCTTGAAACCCCCCCTCTTAACCCAAGGGGTACTTTTGTACATGAATGTTGTAATGTAAACTTACAAGGGAGTTTTTGTAATTTCTAAAGTTAGAGGGGTGCAACTTGTAATTACGCAAACTTCAAGGGGAGGTCCCTATACACAACCATATATATATCTGCCATCCTCTTCGAAGTACTAAAATCAGTTTTGTTTTCTCATTTATGCAGAGCAGGATTTGCGCTTGGGATGTTACAAGTATCTTAGCTGGAAGGGTTTGGATAGATAGTGCTGTTTTCTGAAGGATTTGACTATGCTGCTCTCTCTCTCTCTCTCTCTCTCTCTCTCTCTCTCTCTCTATCTCTATCTCTCTCTCTCTATATATATATATATATGTATGAATGCGGTTGAGAGCAGTTGTAATTTACATATGAAAAACAAAATAAATTGGCTGAAGGAATCACAGTTTTAGGCAATTGATCTGATCTATACGGTTCTGTTACTGTTGTGTCTTAAACTTGCTCATAGAATTGTGAGGTTTCTGTATTCAAGCTTCTCAATTTCTTGTATATATATATAAACAAGAAAAATAAATAAATAAACTGTAGTTGTAACATTTTGTATCCTACAGACATTCAATTGTCTGTCTTGCTGTGTGTGTGTGTGTGTGTGTGTGTGTGTGTGTGTGTGTGGGGGGGGGGGGGGGGGGGGGGGGGGGGGGGGGGATCGGGAGCCGGGTCTCTAACCAAGAATTATTTACATTGCGGTGTATTTATGTTTTGGATTTCTTCTGAAAACTTTCAATAACGAGGTATTTTGCAAAATTCATGTGAATCCTAAATTGCAGAATGCAATATAAACTCCTCCAGTTGTAATATTTTGGGGGTGTTTTCTTTGTAGCGAAAAGTCTGCCCTTTCTTTTCTCGTATTTTCGAATAATCAAGCATATCCTTGTGTTTATGTGATCCTATGTTTCTTCTCTCTCTGCTCAGTTATCACCAACACATTTCATGAAGTTTTGTTCCATCAATCTCAAGGTGCATGTTTTGAACTTTTGTTGTGTTTCTTTCAAATTCAAAGTTTTAAAGGCGCGCATGTTTTTTTTAGCTTCGTCTTCATCATTCTCAATTTCTCATTGTTGGTTCCGAAAACTCGAGGCATGAACTATTGGTGTACTCTCAAGCCAAGTAATTTGATTGTGAATGGTTGAACAATATTGCGTAGTTCCAACAACAATGAAAATTGGAGAGGGTTCATGCCAGTCGATCTTTTTATAGTCCTGCGTTGAAGATAACGGTCGTAGAAAAGCAATGCAATTGTACTATCCCGCTAAACTAATGAGATATAACTATTAAAGATAAATGGTCAAGCTAGTTTATAGTATGACAATATGATTTTCTTGGATGATTAGTTTCGTTTGTTACATTGACTTGTAATTCAAGTGTCTTAAAAACTTTTTTTCATTCCCTGCCTTAAAAGAGAGCAATAAAGCTCGGACTAGCGGGGTATTGGTTGAATAAACATTATAGAATGTCACCCTCAAGAAAACATGTGTTTTCTTCATTATATGAAGCCTGTAAACAAACAGGATTTAATTTGTGAGAAAAAGTATAGTTGTGATGGCTTCTTGAACAATCTGCTCTAATAGGAAAAATCTTATATTCTCAAGTGATTAATTCATCAAGTTGATGATAAAATTTATGGGTGTTCATATGGGCATTACACACTTATTAACAACAACAACAACAACAACCTCCTAATAGGTGGGCCAAACAAGGGGGCGAGTGTATGTTGCACATTTCATCTTCCTTCGGATGAAAGAGTCGGCGTAATGTAAGGAATTAGGCTTCTCATGAATGAAATCTCTCACAATAACTCATGTACACGTTTGAACTTATTGTTCTATGATATGTTGGGAGATTCGTCAAAAATTGATTTGAGGTATCTGTTGGACGGTCTAGCATGAATAAAAAAAGGCATGTTAAGATTAGTCCCACACCACCTACCCAGACTTTCCACGTGTGCTTATAATAGGTCCCACCTCTCCTATCTTGACTGTGATTTTGGAATGGAAAATGGGTGCGGTGGTTTAACATAGTATCAGAGAAAGGTTCACGCTGAGGGAGCGTGTTGGACGGTCCAGCATGAACAAAAAAAAAGGCATGCCAAGATTAGTATCACACCGCCTATCCAGACGGTCCACAAGTGCATAACGGTATCAAATGACATCTTTAATCATCTACTTAACCTTACTTTGGCAGGGCCTCGCGTTAGTAGAGCCATGCGATTCCTTATCATTTTCTTAATATTTATGATTATTCACTCGGGGGGAGAGAGAGGGAGAGAGAGGGAGGCTTTGTTTATTAATTATGCTTAGACTTTAATTATTTTGATAAAGTTGATGATGGGGTATTCATTTATAAGTACATATATCATGATAAATCTTATGAGTAATTTAGAAGCTCTTCTCCTACGCCACGCTTTGCAAATTTAACCACAAAGGGAGGCCTATCGGGCTTTCAAGAATCCAGATGAGGAGACCAATGCCTAATTGTCAACATGATATGATTGAGTTATTTAAGCTCCATTAGGCACCGCGGTGGCGGCCGTGAATGCGGTGGTTATGAACCGTCATGAATGTGCTGGTTATGAACCGTCGTTCGTGATTCTCCGGCCTCACCTAAGGAGCTTCATCCACTTTTATGTTCAAAACTAAATTTTTTTCTTAGTAGAGGTCATAACCGTTATCATGTCAACCGTGCATTATATGAGGGTGGCATTTTTGTCCAAACTCACAAGAGCAAAAACACGAGTCAAATATAGCCTTAATCGCACAAGTGGTTGGGATGGCTGGGCTACCCACCTGTGTGATCCCATGAGCCATGAGATCAACTGTCAATGTTAATAGCACCCATAAAGTTGCTATTAACAGCCATTTCAATGTCTTATTTTGATCTTTTTAAGGTGTTATTAGTCAATAGAGACGTGCTATTAACATTGCCCTTTTTATCACCCAAAGTCAAAAACAAATTATTTATTATTTGCCATTTATGACCAATTCTATGTCGAAAAATGATAAATGAAGATCAAAGTATTATGATACCTAATAAAATAATATTCATAGTATTTTATCTAATATCTTATAACAAGCGGCCTCCTTTTGCATTTGGTGATCATGTATGAATTCTTTCCATACATGGTCACCAAATGAATAGTATTTATTTCATGATGTAGATGTATTCTCACGTATCTATTGATGAAAATTTTTTTATTAAAAAAATATGAAATGATGGGATTAGTAAACCAGTCAGATCAGCAAGAAATAAATCTCGACCATAAAATCAATAGGCAAAAACATGGTCCCAAATTTTTGGGACCTTTATAAAAGAAGTCCCAAACTTTTTTGATTTAGGATTTACATTCCCCTCCGGTTTTTTATTTTTGACCTCTTCAATTCATTACGTCAAATTTAGTTTTGGTTATACTTGGAACGATTGGAACCGTACCGAACCGCATAGAACCGGACCGAACCGTTAGTGACCGGTTTGGTTTTGGTTCTTGTTGAACCGTAACCGGAACCGTTGACATGACGGTTCTAAAAATTATTCTGGAACCGGAACCGGAACTGATCAAACCAAATAAGGTTTTGGTTCTAATTTAAAGAACCGTTACCTTAACGGTTCGGTTTATGGTTTTTGTAGAAGCGGAACCGAACCGGAACCGTGACAGCTCTAACTCTCACCCAAACTAGTAATTGTTTTGTATGGGTAGTGTCCCTTCTCTGAGAGCGGGTGAGATTCAAACCGTTCAGTTTTAAATCCAACGTTTGTGATTAACAATAATAAAAAAAATAAAGGTAGAACCCGTTTTTTAAAGCCCATCGGACGACTCCTGTACTACCCGCATTCCTTCCTCTGTAAGCCATAGCGCGGGAAAAAATTATTTCACCCAAACACAGTAAGTATTTATTTTCCCACTTCTGTTCTCTCCTCCATTACTCCCCCTCTCTCGTAGTAGTAGAAGGGAAGAGATATAAAAGAAGATAATGGGGAGCAAAGGCGGCAACACGCCGCCGGCGGCGTCTTCGTCGGAAATATGTTGCATGTGCGGGGATTCTGGGATGGCCAGCGAACTCTTCCGGTGCAGAATCTGCTCCTACAGGTTTCAGCACAAGTATGCCTCTGCTAAACTTTCTCCAGTACCCTTTAATATCCCCTCTGTTTTTTTTTCCTCTCAATTTTTGGGCGAAATTAGTCGGAAATCATTAACCTGCGCGTAAAATTCTAATTCAGATATTGCAGCCATCTCTACCCCCGAGTTCAATCGTATCGAGCCTGCAACTGGTGTCTCGCGGCGGAAGGAGGACGAAGCAGTAGCCTCACTTTGGAAGCAGAGCCGACCATCGCCGGAAATAAATCTTATCCGTTTAATTTGGCGACCATTGCTCGCAGAAGTTCCGGCAGCGCCGGAGGGGTAAAGCTCGGCCTCCGGCCGTTTTCTCCTCCGATTAATAGGTCGGCGAAGAAGCTGAAAGCCAAGCGGGAATTTGCCGGCGACGTCAGGAATGGGAGGCCGGTGTTCAGAGCACGGGTTAGGCGGTATAAGCTTTTGGAAGAACTCTGCTGTTGAGGCTAATGGAGTGTTCGAAACGGAGGGGAGAGGTGGCTTCTCCAAACAGAATTTTTTGGGGCGTTTCTCAAGACGGGCGGGTGGAAACGGAGCAAACGCCGCCGGAGGTTCATTTGTTTACCCGCCTTCCGGCGGCGTTTGCCCCAACGGAGCGGCAAAATACCGAACCAAATAGAGCCTAAGTTTGTGCTTGAGGCGGCTTATTTGCTCATATTAAAATGGACTAAAATGCACCCTTGAAATATAGACTTCTGGCAAAATACATCTCAAAAGTTTAAAATTGGCAAAATGCACCCCCAAAGTGAGTTTTTTTGGCAATGTGCACCCTATAGTGTACATTTTGACCATTTCATTTTTTGCCTAGTGAAAGTGCACATTGCCAAGAAAACCGATTTTGGGGCTGCATTTTGCCAATTTTAAACTTTCGGGTGCATTTTATCAAAAGCCTATATTTCCAGGGTACATTTTGCAAATTGCCCTACTAAAATCGTATGCCCAAAACTAGGTTCTTTTTTTTTCAACCTCTCGCCGGAGCTAATAAGCCGAGCCAAACGCCCCTTAAATTTAGTGGAGGTCTACTTCAGAGCAAGGGTTAGGAATATCTCGTTTGATATAATTATATAATTTTTTTTTATTAAAAAAAATATAAAATGATGAAATTAGTGAACAAATTAGTCAGAAATTTACCTTAAAATTTCATACCAAATGGAGAGGTTCCTACTCTAATTTTCCCTCCAATGCTTGTGTTCCAGGTTCTACTGAGCAAATAAATCAAACTGGTTCACTTTTTCGGTTTAATTTTTTAGTTTTGATCTCTTCTGTTCAAAATTTCAGAAGGGGGCATTGGTGGAAAAAATTTTCAGTTGTGAGGGCGAAACTAATAATGATATCTGGTTGAATTTTAAAAGACGTCATGATCATTTTCTTTTTAAACTTAAATTTTTTTATTGGTAAAAGAAATATTAAAATGATTATAAAAAATCTACATTAATATTTTATAATTAATTGTATAAAAATAATAAAATATTAAAATCTACATATGATTTTAATATAGTACACTGGAAAATGTGATAAACAGTTTACAAATTACAATTTTACATTGTAGTATACGGAAAAAAATTTGGTTGGCCCGTTCGCGATTTAAAAAAAAAATCAAAAATGATAATTGGCCGGATTTTAAAAACGTGATATTCGGTGAGATTTAGGCTACGTTTGGGGGGACTTATTTTCACCGGTCAAGCGGTCACGACAGCATGAATCGGACCTTAATTAAGTCCTGGTTCAAGCGGTCGTGACCACTTGACCGGTAAAAATAAGTCCTCCCAAACGGAGCCTTAGGCTCCGTTTGGGGGGACTTATTTTCACTGGTCAAGCGGTTATGACCGCATGAACCGAACCATATTTAAGGTCCGGTTCATGCGGTCCTAACCGCTTGACCGGTGAAAATAAGTCCCCCCAAACGAAGCCTTAATTTAAAAAATACTTTTTATAGAAATATAAGATTCTAAAAAGCGATTGTTAACCGTAACCCAAACAATAATTTTTATAGGAATATAAGATCTTCCTCTTGGTCTGCTGAACAGATCAAAAATCTCTCTTAGAGCAGCTCCAACCGGCCTGCATTTCTCCAGAAATGCAGGCCGGAGCTCTCCAATGTTTCGGCATTGAGGCTCTAAAAATAAAAGAGGCGTCATTTCCTCTCCCTCCTCCTTTAAATTTAGAGGAGAGGGAGAGGAAATGCTGGGCCTCTATTTTTTTTGTATTTTTTTATTTTAATTATTTTATTTATTATATTTAAGAAAAAATTATATTACACAATAATTGATTATGTTTCATATTTCATAATGTCTTAAGTTACACATATAGTATTTTATTTATTCATGTTTCATAATTCCTTAAGTTGCACACACCTTAAAAAACCTACGCTGTGTGTAACATATAATTATTCTAGCTCCTTCTCGTCAAAAAACAAAAACGTTCTCTGCAAAATTTGGTGTAAAACCCTAAGTTGATCATTGACTGGAAGGAAGAATGTTATTGAAGACACATGAAGCTCATTTGGAGGTAGGCAATTCGGCCCATCAACTTCTCGGCGAGTACCTCCCGAGATCGCCAACGGGCTCGCCCAGTGATCTTGAGCTCGTGCACGAGCTCTTCCTCCCAGGCGACCTTTGGTCCAACAAGCTCGGCTCTGGCGACCTCATTCAGCTCGCTGGCTCCAGATCTTATCAATAGTAAGGTCGTCCGGGGAATAAGTACCTCATGCCCCCCAAAGGTTACATCAATCTTCAGTTCTTGTCTTTATTGTGCCTAGCTCTGCTTTAACTTTCGGAGGGAAAGTTTTTATAAACTTGCAGGCGTGATGGGCCTTTCTCGCTGCAGCACACAAGTCTTTTTTGTAGACCATTCAAAGTTGTTCATTTGCTCTTCAATTTCCTCTATTTTTGGTCCAAATTTTTGTGAATTGAATTTCTTGATTCGAACGAGTGGCTATTAAGGTTATTCTTTCTTTAAGAGTCTGTTCGTTTCAACGATATTGATATTAAAGTATTGATTTTAAGAGAATGAAAGTCATTTCCGTTGTTCTTATCAACAATTGTAGAGTAGAATTGGCCTTTTGGTGGAAAGTCGTAGATATTCACACAAAACTAAAATTTATTGGTTCAATGTCTATCTCCAGGTGCAATATTGAGATTGCAAACATTGGTTTTTCAAAAGAAGAGTATTTTTTCTGAATGAATGCGATTTTTTTAGACCAGATATGGTTTTTTTCGCCCGAACGTGACTTTTTGCACAGACGCGATTTTCTGGCCAGGACGCTATTTTTTCGCCAGGACGCTATTTTCTCGCCCAGAAGCGTTTTTCGCCCTGACGCGTTTTTTTCGCCCGGACGCGATTTTTTTTGCCCAGGCGCGATTTTTCGTCCAGAAGCGATTTTTTCGCTCGTGGGCGTTTTCTTCGCACGGACGCGTTTTCTTCGCCCGGACAATTTTTCTTCGTCCAAATGCGATTTTTTTGCACAGACGCGTTTTTTCGCCCCGAGGTATTTTTTTCGGCCGTGGGCGTTTTTTCGCACGGAAGCGATTTTTCGCCTGTGGGCGATTTTTCTGCCGGGGGCGATTTTTCCGCTCGGACGCGATTTTTTCCGCCCGGGGGCGATTTTTCCGCCCGGGCGTAATTTTCCACCCGGGCGCGATTTTTCAGCCCAGGCGTGATTTTTCCACCCGGGCGCGATTTTTCCACCCGGGCGCATTTTTTCGCCAAGACGAGATTATTTCGCCGAACGCGACTTTTTCGGCCGGACGCGACTTTTTCCGGTTAGACGCGACTTTTCCTCCCGGGCGCGATTTTTTCGCCCGAAGTGAAAATTCAGCGTCGGGGCGAAAAATTGAGTTCGGACGAAAAAAATCGTGTTCGGGCGAAAATGTCGCGCCCGGGACGAAAAAAAAATGCCTTCGGGCGACAAAATCGCTTCCGGACGAAAAATCACGTCTGGTAAATTAAAATTGCTTGATGTGAATCTTTCATTGAAAAGGGGAATAAGATAACCTCGTTCGAAAATCACGTCCCTGCGAAAAAAATCGCGTCCGAGCCAAAAAAGTCGCGTTGGAGCGAAAAACTTGAATTCGGGAGGAAAAATCACGTCCGTGTGAAAAAATTGCGTCCTGCCGAAAAAATCGTGTTCGGACGAAAATTTTCTCGTTCGGGCCGAAAAATTGAAGCCCGGGCAAAAACATCGAGTCATGACAAAAAAAACATGTACGGGCCATAAATTGATCGATTTCGGGCGAAAAATCGACGTTTGTTATTTTTAATTGAGAGCACTGACCGATATCAATTCCTATGATTGAAAATATTTTTGCAAACGAACAATAAAAAGTGATTAATGTCAATTCGTATGACAAAAGTTATCATGCAGCCGAGCAAAAAAATTGGATTTAAATTTAATGCCATTACCCATGTGTATTCATATTGGATTAAAAGTCAATAGTTCAATATCAATATCGTTGAAACTAACTAACCTTAATATTTATTTAGCTGTGCTAATGCTAAACTATAAAAGTTGTTTTCATGAATATTACATATATTAATATTATAAGACAAAATGAATCTTATTTTAGTAGATATTTTGGTCTTTTGCTTTAGGATTGAATACCTCCGACCCCTGAAAGTCTAGAGATAATGCTATAATAGTGACTTATATTAGTATGATATTGAGGAGGAAATTGACAATTGACTTTTCGTAGAGAGAAAAATTATTGAGAGTGACATGCGGGTGTATCGTGCTCATCAAAAGAGAGAAATTTATTTAGGTTGTCATTTCTGAGTACAGTGACATAATTATATCAAGTGTTTTGCTCCTGTGATTAATTTGTATAAGGATCCGTTCGTTTGAACGACATTGATATTTAGAAATTGGCTTTGAGAATACACAAATCAATAATGTTGTTTTGATAAAAGATTTTAAGGCAGAATTTGCTTTTAGGTTCAAGTCATCGATATTTAAATAAACTAACAAAATCCTCCGTCGAATGTTTAGGTCTCGGCGTAGGTTTTGAGATTGAGCATTCCGGAATTGCGAAATCATCAGACCATATTTTCGCATCAGCGCTTGTTTTCGCTTGGGCACATTGTCCAGACGCACATCTTTATGTAGGAGAGCTTTCTCCTTTTCTCTTATTGAAGAGGAAGAGTGTAGGTATATATAATATATCCCCATTTCCTAGTTTGCCTTTTGTTGCAGGAATGAGAGTAGAATGATCAAACAAGCAGGAAAAATCAAAACATAAAAGATAGATTTACGTTGTTCACTTCAAGATGGGCTACGTACATGAGCATTTTTTTTGAAGCTACGTCCATGAGCATTAGCAGTCAGTTTTTCAGTAGATCAAGAACTGTAGCGTTTACAGGGAAGTGGGTGGAATTTCCGATTTCTCTGTACGCTAACCCTAAAAATCAAAACATAAAAGATAGATTTGCGTTATTCACCTCAAGATGGGCTCCGTCATTTCGAGAAATTATTTTATAAAAAAACAAAGTAGTCAAATTCTATCCGTGCATGCTCAATTCTATTGTTTGCCTGCAAAAAATTGAAATTCAGACCAGCAAACCCTCAACACTTATCATGGAATATTATGAATAATCAAGTTCTTATTTTTTTTCTTAGGCTCCGCTTGGGAGAACTTATTTTCACTGGTCAAACGGTTATGACGCATGAACCGGACCATAATTAATGTCCGGGATGTTGAGGTATATTTATATTAGTGTTTAATGGGCTACTTAACGGGTTGGTTAGGATCCGATAGGAATCCAAACCCGTAGTCGGGGATTTAGGGTTTCGCCTATAAATACCCCGCTGGGGGCAACGGGTAGGCCATTCCAAACTAGATGGTCACGCGGATGCTTCGAGCACTCTAACATTCTCGAAGCTCTGCCCTAGCCCGCTCCCGTCCGTGACCGATCCCGTCGCTCCGTCGTTCGCGATTTTTTCTGCACCGCTTCATCGATCGGGAGAAAGATCTACTGCAATCGATCGCGAAGAATCGTGGAATCGTCGGAGAGGAGGAGACCTAAGGCCGTCGCTCGATCGGGAAAAACAAAAGAAGCCCCCTGGATCGCGGCTTTTCGTCGATCGGGAAAAACGTAGGAGCCGCCGCTCTCTCCCACTGCTCCCGATCGGAATTCTTGTCGTCGCCACCGGATCGCAAGGAAGAAGGAAAGGGTTCTCCGGCGTATTCGATTCGCGATTCACCCGCCGCGATTGAGGTGTTAGAAGCCGATCAGATCTGCGCCTTTTCGCCGTGGGAAGGACGATCCCGCTCAGCTCTTCATTCCAGTCGTTGAATAGATCCGTGTGTTCGCCGCCAGAGAAAGTAGATCTTGTTATCTAGAGGCCGCAAATCGCTGATCTAGGTTTTTCCTGGTCCCATTCTCTGACGCTGGAGCAAGTAGAAAACCATCTCTGCTTTGTGCAGAGAAAAGCACCGCTCGATTGTTTTTTTGGAGCCCGTTCGTAGATCCAAGATCGCAGAAGCCTACTGTAATTTTCCCTCTGTCGAAGGTCGCAAGATCCAATCGATTTGTGCGCTTCTGTGCGTATCCCGCTGTCTGCTCGAGCAAGTTCGCAGTCGGTGCAAGCCTTCTGATTCCAGATCTGCGAGTGCTGCATGTGTTGAGATCGAGTTGAATTGAGATCTCTGTGGGAAATTGTTTATCAAATATTGCTTCTGGCGACTGCGTTCATCCGGAAAGGAGGAGCAAATTTTTCTGTGGATTGGTTCCGAAGACCGTCATCGTCTCCGCGGCTCAGGTGATTTCTTTCTTGGTTTTACTGCTCTTGTTTAGACTGCTAGTGGCGCTCCAAGTATATTGTTAGGAACCCACAATGTCGAAAACAAGCAATTTGTCGTCTCCTGTGCCGATGATCAAGCTGGAAAAATTCTCCAACGCCGAATTCAGTGCCTGGAAGCGCAACACACAGTTCGGCATGAAGTACCTGAACATCTTCTACACAGTGCAGACTGTCTTTGAAGAATTCAAAGGAAGCGAAGATGAAAATCAATGGGTCAACGACGAGGATTTCTGCAGAGACTACATCCTGAACTGCCTCTCCAATAGGCTTGCAGAGACGTACGACAAGATGCAAAGGGCCAAGGAGATCTGAGAAGCTTTAGAGGAACAGTTCAAGGAGGAGGAGAATATGTCCAAGACGCACATGGTGGACAAGTTCATGGCATTCACCTTCACTGAGGAAAGGGAAATCCTGCCACAGGTTGCTGAGTTTGAAAATCTGGTGGACAAGCTCAACAGTGAAAACATCCCTCTGCCAGATGGATTTGTTGCAGGGGCGATCATTTTCAAATTGCCCTCGGCCTGGTATTCCTTCAAGACTGAGATGTACCGGAAGAAGACGCGGGTGAGTCTTAAAGACCTCAAGCGCTTCATCTGCATTGAGGATGAGAACCGGACTAGGCACGCTATAGAGACGATCAGTAAGCAATCTTCCACTGCTAACATGATCACGCACCCTAAGCGGAAGCCTAAGCCTGGCAAGACTCGCCCACCGACCAGTGCACCCACAGTTGCTGCCACCAGCAAACAAATTAAGAAGAAATTCAAAGGCAAGTGCTACAACTGCAATAAGTGGGGTCACTGCGCTTCCGAGTGCCGTCAGCCCAAACGGGGCGAATCCAGCACACCAAGAACCAATAATCAAGCCAACATGGTTCATCAGACTGCGCCTACCGACTTTGTTGCCATGGTCGGTAACGGGACGGCCAGTTCAGAGTGGTGGCTCGATTCAGGCGCTACCTGTCACGTCTGCCACAATCCAAAGCTTCTGGAGGATGCACAAGAGGTGCAAGAGACTGTCACTGTTGCAAATGGAGCTGTAGCTGACGTGCTGAAGGTCGGCAACGCTACCTTGACTCTCTCCTCAGGTAAAACTCTTACTTTGAAAAATGTTAAATTTATACCGACATTAGCTGCTAATTTAATTTTATTAGCCTGTTGTGCGATGCGGGTATGTCTTTTAACATTAGTGGTAGTCGGGTAACCCTTATGGTTCACTCACATTACTTTGGTTGCGCATATGTCGTTAATGGGATGTATAGGCTGAGTCTAGCACACGAGGTAGTTAATCAGGTTAATTCTAATCTGATAGATCCTAAGACTTTACATGCAAGACTAGGACACGTCAATTATAGAAAACTTCTCCTGCTAGCTAGAACTCACAACATACCCCTCGACACAAAAACCCAATTTGAAAAATGTGAAATTTGTGCTCAAACTAAGATAACTAGAACACCTTTTAGTCAGGTTTCTAGGAGCACACAATTGCTAGAGTTAATACATTCCGATATTTGTGACTACAAAAGTTTTGTCACTCGAGGCGGTCGGAAGTATCTGATAACTTTATCGACGACTACTCTAGATTCAGTCACATTTACCTTCTTAAAACCAAAGATGAAGCATTTGAAAAATTCCGTATTTTCAAAAATAGGGTTGAAAATCAACTTGACATGAAAATAAAAAGGCTAAGAAGTGATAGAGGAGGAGAATACGTCTCGGGGGAGTTCAGAGATTTCCTTGCCAGTAATGGCATAATCCCTGAAACCACCGCTCCATATTCCCCACAATCCAACGGCATCGCTGAAAGGAAAAACAGGACTTTAACAGAAATGTTGAATTCTATGTTGTTGACTGCTGGCATGCCTGCGGCCTATTGGGGTGAAGCCGTCCTCACGTCAAATCATATTCTTAATAAAGTTCCCCATGCAAAGTTGACTAAGACACCCTACGAGCTTTGGTTTAAGAGGCCTCCTAGATTTGACAATCTTAAGACCTGGGGCTGTATCGCTTATGTTAGGATACCAGACTCTAGAAGAGCAAAGATTGGACCTAGGACTAATACCTGCGTCTACCTAGGATGTGCAGATGATAGTGCTGCGGACAGGTTTCTGGATCTCTCCACTAATACTGTAATAGAATCCAGAGACGCTGTCTTCTTTGAGGATAAGTTCCTTAAGGACAAGAACCTGACACTGCCAGGTCTGCCAGCCACTAGTACTGAGCCTTTAGTTGAGCCAGGACAACGTAACTCTGACACTGAGCCTGTAGACACGAGTGGTTTAGATACCAGAAGGCTATCTAGTAGAGAGAAAATGCCAAAAAGCTTCGGTACAGACTTCGTGACTTACCACGTTGAAGCTGATCCATCCACTTATAAGGAAGCGATGCGATCTAGAGACTCTCTATTATGGAAAGAAGCCATAGACGAAGAGATGAACTCTCTCATGCAGAACAACACATGGACTTTGGTTGATCTGCCCAAAGGGGCTAAAACCATTGGCAATAAGTGGGTTCTGAGGAAGAAGCTAAATCCTGATGGGAGTATCGCAAAATACAAAGCACGTCTAGTTGCCAAAGGCTTCACTCAAGTGAGTGGTGTAGACTACTTTGATATATACTCACCTGTATGTCACTATGCGACTATTAGGATTCTTCTCGCACTAGCATCTATTGAACATTTCACTGTTCATCAGATGGATGTCAAGACTGCATTTCTGAATGGAGATCTGACTGAGGAGATCTACATGCACCAGCCTGAAGGGTTCGTCATAGAAGGTCTAGAAAATAAGGTCTGTAAGTTGATTAAGTCACTATACGGATTGAAACAAGCACCCAAAATGTGGCATGAAAAATTTGACACCTGTGTAAAAGGCTTGGGTTTCAAATCCAGTCTATCAGATAAATGTCTGTACGTTAGAACAAGTGCAAATAAAGTAGCCATCATATGCTTGTACGTTGATGACATGCTAATTCTGGGCACTGATCAGTCTGAGGTGAAAGACGTGAAAGTTGCCTTGACGGCACAATTTAGCATGAAAGACCTAGGTGAGGTGAAAACCATCCTAGGAATGGAAGTGAACTTTACAAAAAAGGGTATTACCCTGAGTCAGAGTCACTACATTAGGAATCTACTGGAAAAGTGGGGTTACGATAAGAGCAAAAAGGCTGAGACTCCATACGATTATAACAGTAGACTGAAACCGAATGAAGGTTCAGCTATCAGACAGTTGGATTATTCCAAACTCATAGGAAGTCTCATGTACGCCACTACCTGCACTAGACCTGACATAGCCTTTACGGTCGGCATGTTGAGTAGATTCACCAGTAACCCTGGGAAGGACCACTGGGACGCCTTAGACAGGCTAATGAGATACTTAAAGTATACTGAGAAGTATGCTTTATGTTACAGTGAGCATCCTCCAGTGCTTGAAGGGTACTCCGACGCATCTTGGTGCTCAGAAATAGCTGATTGTCGATCCACTAGTGGCTTTGTGTTTACACTAGGAGGAGCAGCAGTAGCTTGGAAGTCTAAGAGGCAAACGTGCATTGCACTATCCTCTATGGAATCGGAACTCTATGCTCTCGCTTCAGCTGGAGAAGAAGCAGAGTGGATAAGAGATCTGATATTGGACATTCCAATGACGAGTCTGAAAATGCACTCTATTTCGATTTATTGTGACAATCAGGCCACAAAGACCATTGCTACAAATACGTTGTTCAATGGCAAGCGAAGGCAACTTAGGATGAAACAGGCCTGGTTGACCTATCTCACCAGTCAGGGGATAATCTCCCTATTGGACGTGAGATCAAAAGATAATGTAGCAGATGTCCTTACTAAGGGCTTATGTAAGGTTCTCACATCTAAAACATCGGGGGAGATGGGATTAACGTTCATTTAGGAGGACTTAATACCTAGCTTATGTTTTAAATTTAAGAACCGTTGTCTGCTTACATTCAAGCATCTACGTTGAGCACACTAAAGTATTTCAGATGCTATCTGATGAAAGCTAGAGGTGAGATAGTTGCCAGTCATTCCAAACTTGATGACTTACGTAACTATTCTTTGCCAAAGGCTGAATTGGGTATCATTCCAAAAAGGAGTACTGAGGTTGCTGATATGTGTCCTGATATTATGATTATTAGTTATATCATTCCAAACTTGATAATATAATAGTCACAGCTTGTTGTATCATTCCAAACTTGATGATATAGCACAATTGTGGAACGTTAATAATAATCTTAATAATCGAATGAACATGGTTTGATTCTATGAAATCAATTAATCTAATTTTGTGTAAATTAGATAGAGATGCTGTTTTTTGGGATTCTTTCCTCCCAGTTAGAGTATTAAGTTCACTCGCTGTTAGAACTAATCACTTTATTTCTGCAAATGTTTGAATTCATTGAGATTTGTCTCATGACATTCTTGTTGTAATTGTTTGCAGGAAAAGTGGAGATTGGAGGAGAGACAGTTGATTTTGACCCAGATGATGATGATCTGCTTTTCGCTTAGATCAATTATCGGTTTGAGATTTCCAGTTTATTGCTTTTTCATGTTTGGAACATTTGGTTTGAGTTTAGTATTTTGTCATCTAAAACTCATATTTGTTTTTCTGGAAAAACTCTTGTTTGTTTGGTCATTATTAACTTTGGATAAGTAGCACCTTTCTTATACTAACACTTATATACAATATAGGAGGAGATTGTTGAGGTATATTTATATTAGTGTTTAATGGGCTACTTAACGGGTTGGTTAGGATCTGATAGGAATCCAAACCCGTAGTCGGGGATTTAGGGTTTCGCCTATAAATACCCCGCTGGGGGCAACGGGTAGGCCATTCCAAACTAGATGGTCACGCGGATGCTTCGAGCACTCTAACACGGGATTCATACGGCCATAACCGCTTGACCGGTAAAAAATAAGTCACCCTCCAAAGGAAGCCTTAATTAGTTTTCCTCTTCTCTTTCTACACACCAGATCAACAACATAAATATTTTCTCTTCTCCAATTGAACAAAAGCTTCTTTCCTATGTGTTCAGGCATGATTTAACTAAGGCTTCCTCTCCGTTTGACACGGTGGTTGCGGTCATGAACATGAGGGTTAAATTGTCATTCGTTAACGCCCACCTAAGGAACTTCATCCACTTTATGTTCAAATGGATGATGTTTGTTAGGTTATCCTTAATGAATGATGTTTTAACCCATGCGTTTACAAATGCCGCCACCGTGCCAAATAGAGCCGAAATCATTTTGTGTGATGGTGGCGGTCTTCAACGTGGTGGTCATGAACCATCGTTTGTGAATGCCCAACCTCACATAAGAAATTCATGCATTTTTTTCTTGGTAGTGATCATAACCTTTGTTTTGCTAAATATACATTAATTCTATGATAATGACGTTTTTGACCAAACTCATCGGAAAAATAAGCTGTGCAAAACAAAGCCTTAGTCTGTTTGGTAAGACAGTTTTGCTCTCGTGCAATTTGGACAAGTACTATACTCTCATCTTTCAGCTCCATCCTCCTACGTGTTTGGCACGATAATGATTCAATGGCCATACGGGGGGAAAAAAATCTCATTTGAACCTAAATGCTGGTGCGGTTCCATTAAGAGTGAGGTCTGTGAAAATTTCTTGGAAACTGAGTAAGGTTGCAGGAACACTCAATCAAACTAAAGCCAAGTAATAGTCAGTGACAACAGAAGCACAAAAGTCACTATGGAATTAATAAACGTTTTTACAAGACGAAGTATACATTGCGAGACATGATTCACAATGCATCCGATGGAAGCAAAAAATACAAGCAAGAGGAAAATTGACGGACTGACAACAGTAACCTCCAAGCCTATCCGCCGAATCCGTTAATTCGTTAAACCGCAACTCAAGCCTCGCGGACTGTTTGTTATTGAATGCTAAAAGACACCTCTGCCCGCTGCTTCTAGTTGTCTGACCCCTAGGTTGCCTGATCGTTGAAGCTTGCCCAAACAGAGCAATCCAATTCATCCGGCTGGTATTTATGAGGGGAAATTACTGGCTTGCCCCTCTCCAGGCCTATAAATAGACCTTTGTTCCTTCTCATTTCTCTAACTTCGGAATTGTGATTTCTGTCAGAATTCCTCTCTCTCTCTAGTTTTTTCTCTCTCTTGCTTTCTCTTTCCCTTCACAGGTCAGCCGTCACCATGCTCGCCACCAATGTAAAGTTCATCACTAACATGCTCGCCTCCAAGTGAAAGACCGCTCGCGATCTCCTCTGCGCGATTCAGTCCTCATAGGAAATCACTTGCTCATCGTCCCCAGACATCAGTATCTAGAGCGCGCCGTCGGTAGAATACCCGACGTATCAGCCTAACAGTCTACCAGTGATTGACCAGAAGCACGCGCACATTCACCCGCGCGCCGAATGTTGTATTTTTATCTCTCTCTCAAGTTATAATGAGGTGCGGTCTGTCATCCTCGATTCTATCAGAGAAACGTTGTAATTCCAACTGATCTAGTGGAGTTCTTGTCGGCACAGTCCCGACCGTGGTTTTTTATCCTATTCGGAGGGTTTTCAACGTAAAAAGACTTGTCTTGTCTGGGATTTATTTTTATGACTGGTAGCGCAACCAACCGTTCTGAGGGCTAAGATGCTATAGTTAGTCTGGTCTATCAGGAGCGCATTTGCGGATCGCAAAAGTTTGGCGTCGTTTGTGGGAATACATTCCCAGGATTCCGAGGAAGATTCGGAAGGTATCACACCTTGCACTACATCACTAGCGAAAGAAGTCTATGGCTGGGAGGAGCATCCGGACGACATGAGGGTCGGCTCGTCGAGAGCGCGACGACCTCGCCCAATTCCACTTACTCGTCAACGCACTGCAGCAAGAAGCGGCCGCCACCGTACCAGATGCCTCCCTCGTAGTAAGAATCACCCGCATGTAGGAGCAGCACACAAAAATGCTCACCCGTCTTAGGGGCATCACCGCCGCTTAAGCACCCGCGGGAGTTCCGGCGCCAGAAGACGTACCCCTGCCGTCGGCTCACGATTGGAGAGCGGGAGGAGAGGAGGAATCCGAGTCCTCGCAAGAAGCCAGTACAGTACACCCCATTCACCAAGCAAGTGCCGCCGAAAATGGACCGCTTTGTCGCTCCCAGCTGGCAGCCCCCCCCCCCCCCCCCCCCCCCCCCCCGAGAACATAGCATGGGGAATGACCACATGAGAAGTCAGAGAGTTGTTCGAAGAAGATTTTGGCCACGTGGGTCGCAGGGCAGCGTAGGTTCACCGCCTAATAAGAAACGGGTCGCTACTAGCACCAAAAGTGTTGGCACACCCGGTCCCACCGGGTTTTAAACTCACATGCTTCAAGTCATACAACGAAATGAAGGATCCCTTAGAGCACATAAACCATTTCATCACAATCCACCGCATCTTTAACGAGCCCGATCAGCTGCTTTGCCATGTATTCCCCGCCACTCTGAAGGGGAAGGTAAGAACCTGGTACTATTCGGTCAGAGACGGGACCATCCAGAACTTTGTACAGCTCACCCAGCAGTTCCTGAACTAGTTCATAACAAATCACTACATCTCATCTATATGGAATCCGCCAAAGCGAGGGGTAAACCCTCTAGGAGTTATTCCGGAGGTTCACAACAGAAGTCAGGCAGATCTCGTGGGTGGACTCGGAACTCTTGCACAGAGTTTTCCTCGGGGGCTCTGGCTGGGCGGGTTCTATTCTGCCTTAATGAGAAACAATCCATAGTTATCCGGACCTGGTGCACTGAGTAGAAGCCCAGATTGCAGACGATGAAGCGATTGAAGCACATCAGAAATAGTTTGAAGGATGCGTCAAGAGGAAGAGAGAGGAACTTGTCCCAGAGCGTCAGGAAGAACGCAAGGAGAACTTCCGCTAGCGGGATCGCCGCAAGGATCGCACGGCTAAGTGATACCAGGAGTACGCACCTCTCAATACATCACGTGATAATGTACTCTGTCATCCGAGATGACTCAGTGTTACAAAAGCCACGGGAAACCCCCATCGAGAGGGGAGATTAGAGTAAGTACTATGAATTTCACAAAGGAACGAGACATTCCACCGATGAGTGTGTAAGGCTCAAGGACGAGATTGAAAGACTCGTTCGACAGGGTGTCCTAGGTAGATTCCTACAGGATTAGACCGAAAATCGCCAAGCCTAGCAAAGAAGGGAGCAACCGCCTGAACGTCAAGAAGCACAAGAGGGACGGCAAGTGATTGGAATAGTGGAACCATAGCTGGCTCCCCCTTCCCCATCGTAAATTCTATTGCACAGCAGAGACAAAATGTAACGGCCACAGGCTATTAACCCTTGCAGCGTTATAGAGGACTACAGTCCATGCCACCTCAACCCATCACTGCGTCTGTTTCTCAACAACAGTAGGTTGTTGCAGCTCAGTTGGTGATGAAGACTGTTGGATGATTGCCTTATTTAGGTGGCGTGGGTTCGAAATACCGCCGCAACAACCTGCTGTTGTTGAGAAACAAGCACAGTAATGGGTTGGGGTAGCATGGACTGTAGTGCTCTGTAGCGATGCAAGGGTTAATAGCCGGTGGCCGTTACATAAAAAGTGCACTTTTTATGTAACGACCCGGGAGGCAACCCGACATCGATACAGGGCTGCAGCCCATGCCACCCCAACCCATCACCGACATGTTTATCAGCACAGTAGGTTGTTGGCGCAAGAATTCGATCTCACAACCCTTAACAAGAGCGCCTTAAACCGCGCTTCATCACCTACTGTGCTGATAACATGCCGGTGATGGGTTGGGGTGGCATGGGTTGCAGCCCTGTATCGACGCCGACCCTCAAGGGGCCAGTCGCCCTATTTCTCCCCAGTCGCCTACGGGGAGGCGTCGTCCTCCAAGGCGTCGGCTACCCCTTTCTCTCCAGCCGCCTAGAGCAAGGACGACAGGGGAGGCCCTGGCCCCCAACGGACCAGCCACCTCCCCCTTCGGCCGCCCGTCGTTTGGGTGACCTAGGGGTCAACTGGCCTCCTTGGGCCGGTCGGCCCCTTTGGTCGGCTGGCGAGAGGCTGGTCGGCGGCTTTGACCAGCCCCAAGGGGTCGTCTGCCCCCTATGGTGCCTCCGTAGGGGGCCGACCGCCGCCCGTAACCGCCCACAAAGTGATCTGTGTGCTCCAAACGGAGCGATCCAATTCATCCGGCTGGTGGTTACTAGGGGAGATTACCGGCTTGCCCCTCTCCAGGGCCATAAATAGATTCCTGATCCTTCTCATTTCTCTAACTTCGGAATTGAGATTTCTACCAAAATTCCTCTCTCTCTTGTTTTCTCTTTCCCTTCACAGGTCCGTCGTCGCCGTGCTCGCCACCAATGCAAAGTTCATCACTGACAAGCTCGCATCCAAGTCAAAGACCGCTCGCGATCTCCTCCGCGCGATTCAGTGCTTGTAGGAAATCACTTGCTCATTGTCCGCAACCATCAGCATCTAGAGTGCATCGTCGACAGAATACCCTCCGTATCAGCCAAACGATCTGCCAGTGATCGCCTAGAATCACGCGCACATTCCCACGCTCGCCGAACGTTGTATTTTTCTCTCCCTCAAATTGTAACGAGTCGCGGCATGTCGCCCTCGATTCTATCAGAGAAGCGCTATAACCCCAACCAATCTAGTGAAATTTTTGTCGGCACAGTACGGACCGTGATTTTTCACCTGATTCAGAGGGTTTTCCGCGTAAAAAGACTTGTCCCATATAGTTAGTCCGATCTATCGTGAGCACACTCGCGGATTGCAACAGCGCCAATGCATAGCCGGAGGCTCAATTAATTATACTCCACTAAACAAAATAGACAGACTGCTCATCTGGATACAGTTTTGTGTTGGAGTTTTTTTTTTATTAAAAAAATCTAAAAAATATGAGATTAAAAAAATTTCAATTTGAACCGTTAAAAGGATTCTCTCGAATCCTGATCTACCTACATTTATTATTCACGACGGATTCAGGTTCTAATTCAATTTCAAGGAGAAGAGCAAAAAAAAACTGATAAAAAATGCCGGGCTACTGGGCTGGGATGGGCTGGGCTGGGCTGGCTGGGCGGCGGAGATGTATTATATTTATCTAATGGCAGCTGCAGAGCTGAAGAAATGAATTTTAAGATTGGCGATATTTGCAGTAAAGTTGGCCGGAACAGAAATCTCAGCCAAGCACATGCCATAGCTGTATGATTTAGACATTTTGCTTATTTTAAACTGTGCGGAAAAGGGCTTCATGTCCATCCATCTTTAAATAATTAATATTAATTGTGAGTTTTTACTAATTATTCAGCTTCTAATTTGTTTTGGATCAAATAATTTGGTAAAATGATTAGTGTGGTTGGATTCTTGTCTCTGAGAGAATGAATTTTGACTATTTACACTTAAAAATGATGGTTGAATGATGGAGAAACAACTCTATTTGTAAAATTTTGAGAAGCGAAAAAAGTCTCAGAAACACTTAAACAAAAAAGTCAAATAAATCAGAAGCAGTAGAACAAGAGCTGGAATTGCAATAACCACTATCTTCTTTACAAAGCAAGTTATACATTGCGAGACATGATTGCGCAATACACCGATGAAAACAAAAAGTACATACAAGACAAGAACAAGCCGGCCGGACAGAACTCTGAGATTGCCTAACCGCAAACCGTGAGCTGAAGTCACCTATCCGCAAGACCGCCTATTCGCCTGAACAAAAACCGACGAACATCTTTATTGAGCAACTGCTGGAGAACAACCTCTCCGCAAATTTGCCTGCCTGACCTCAAAGATCCGCTATCCGCAGAAACCGGGCGGATAGATACTGCTGAACTGAACTGAATTGGGAAACAGTTAACCTGCTGAAACAGGACAAACTGTCTTATTGAACTATCCACAAATTCTGAGGAAGAAGACTTCTAGTTGCACAAATTACGACCTGCTGATAAACCGCAAACTGCAATCTGCGAACTGAACCACATTGAGTCTCCACTGACAAACCGTCAGTACTAGTTGTCTAGTGACTCGGTGATAGTCGCATAGTCTGCACAACACCAGTCAACTTCACTTAGTCGTGCGGTTAACAAAGTCTAACCGCAAGTTCAAGAAGCGAGCTAAGATCTCATTGTTCCCGTTAAGAATGACGATCCGGGGAACCCTATTTATAAGCGACCGGGGGAATGCAGTCACCGCCCATAAGCGATAGAATGATCCCCGACGAACTGCGACTAGCAACAACAAATCGCAAGCTAGGCAACCAACACAGACAGAACACTTGGACAATTTTTCCAAGTCAACAGCACCAGCGATCTCTGATATTAGACCGCGCGGACATAGAACATGGCTATCGTCAAGAATCGGACTACACACTAGCACGAACATTGAAGTCGATGCGACTTGAACCACCTTCCAGATACAAACCATGCGGCAACAACTAGATCCAGAGAACCCGCGAACTGAGCGATCTCCGCGGTCTCACATACCAGACCACACAATATGCGGTTAGCTAAGTATAACCGCACAGTTACACTCCAGGGAACCTGCAAGACAGACCGCTAGAAATATACATAGCGAAGAACCTGGCTATCCGCCACATTTGTCCGCGCTAACCCAGCGCAGTCTCGACAGTCTGTGCAATCTGCACTATCCTGACCGTCCACTTCCTACTTCAACAATTTCAACACTATTACGATGATTCCCCCCCCCCCAAGGAAATTCTTGGATTTGCCCTTGATTGCAATCGATCGAGAAGAAGAAGAGTTGCAAGGTGTGAATTGTAACGATCCAGGACCGGCATACATGGGCTACACTCCATTGAGATCGTCCGGACTGCAACTCATAGACTCCAATCCGTCTCCGATCCCCTCACGGAGCACAACACGTTGTTGGATGTCGTAATCTCCCTTTGATGAGAGAAACTCAAATTAAGCAGATAGTGCGGGGACTTCCCAAAAGGACACCATCGTGTCACTACTCTCGCCCAAGTACACTTAACTTTAGAGTTTCTCCATCCTCATCACAAATTTAGCATTTGCGGTTTCAATACACCATTTGTAATTGAAAACACTGCCCCCAACAGAACCTTAGGCTTCATTTGGCGCAGCATTCCGGCCGGCAGTTTGGGGCAAACGTTGTCGGACAGCGGGTAAACAAACGCCCTCCGGCGGTGTTTGCTCCGGCTGGAACCGCCGCGCCCTGAGAAACGGGGCAAAAAGCCCTGTTTCGATCAGCAGCTCCACCTCTCCAATTCGAGCAGCAGCCCGTCTCTTCCCGCCCCCGTCTCCACCCACGGCGCCAAATGATGCCTTAGTCTATGATCTTTTTCAAACTTAACATAAAGTTTTGGATCCAGTACGATAAAAATGAATATTTTGGGACCTATTTCAAACTTTGGTTATAATTCAAATAAGGCTGTAAATATTTTGTAATTTTAATATTCATACGTAGGATTATTTATGAAGTCTGTCTAATTATAGCTTGCATCTCTCTAATTTTCAAAATTATAATTACTCCTCTTTAATGTTAACATTTCATAACTTTTTTGTACAACTCATATTCGTCGACGGTGGGCTCACTCAGAGCCAGATCAGCAAGAAGTCAAATTCAACATGTTAAGACATAGATATATGTTGGCACTAAAGACAATTGAAGGCCCGGGCGAGTATGACGAGCTCCCCTCGCATACTCGTCGGGTAGACGACTAGGCCAGCTACTCGCCCAAGTGTGCGAGCTCCCCGGAAATTGCCGGTGGGGGTTGAGCTATAAGACACCCCCCCCCCCCCCCCCCCCCCACCCATTGATTTTCCTATAAATAGGATCTCATGGGTAGAAGGATATGAACTTTGGAATCTCGCAAAAGATCTCGCCCACCTCTTTTTCTGGACTTCTTGTTGGGCTCTTGAATCCTGCTAGCAAGGACATAAGCCGCGTGATAATGACCATCCTCTTGGTCGTCATATAAAGATAGTCGTCAGCTAGTCTCCACCTTGTACCTCATTCGGTCATCTTTGATTGTGGAGGGGAAGCTTTTTTTAAGCATCTGAATACGTGGTGGGACCTCCTGCAGCAGCATCTGAGATCATTCTAGTTTTTTTCCTTTCATTTCTATGTTCCAATCCGCTAAGCCGTCGAATCCAAACGCTCTAACTGCATTGATCCAAATTTTAAAGTAGAAAATTTTGCGGGCTTCAACAATTCTTGGACAAAAAATCCACCCTCAAGATTTACTTCAAGAGGATAATTTTGTACATGTATGTTATGAAATGTATGCATTAAGTATTTTTTTTTTGTAATTTAAAAAATTAGAGGAGTAAGTCCCCCATAAATAACCCTTCGTATATATTCATATTACTATCTAAAGTCTCTGTACTGAAGTATACTTTGACAGTTGCTCCATGCCCTGTGAAAAGTGCCATCGTCGATTCCATCTCCTTCCCGCTGAGTGCGAAGCCAGGAAGATCAGAGCTTTGCCTCGTCAAAACACTAACACATGGGGCTCTAGCTATTCTGCCATGGATTCAAAGAAGAGATTCCCCACTGATTCCTGTCATCTCCTCTCCCCCCACTAAAAGCTCGAAGAAGAACAGAGGAAAAATGTATGATGAAAGGGAAAAACAATTGTGCTCTGTTTCTCAAAATAGTCTTTCCATATTTGAAACTTGAAAGGTAGCGCCGAGCTTTCCAAAGACGGCCACGGCCTCTCTTTCTTCTGTTTTGGTCTTCAGCAGTTGTTGCCGAGAAAGAGACAGTTTTTTCATGAAAAGAATGTTGAAGGGTAAGTCTCTTAATTGGTGATGGGAAGTGGAAGAATTTTATAGGTAAACGTGTTCGGATGAGAGTAGTTCTAGGATGGGTGACCTCCTGGGAAGTTCTCGTAGGGGCGCTTAACTGGATATCTTCTCATCAAAAGGAGGTCGGGGGATCGAGGTTGGGAAAGCGCAACGCCTCGCCGACCTCAACAAACCGCCACAAACCAGTTAAAGGAAGGTCAGCCCGGTTTGGGAGATCGACCGCATGCGATTGTGGGGAGAGCGAGTTGCGGCTGGTGGACTGTAGTCCGGCTAGGGGAGGCCCGGGATACTAACATGAGTGGGTCGGACCCCTTCTAACAGAAACGTCGTCCACATGATCAGGACCTCAAAGTATGTACACTCGTATACTCAACGCAATAACTCAGGATTCCATACATTATGTTGTCACTTTATAAGCAATCAAAGATTCCTTCAACAAAACCATTTCCATAGAGGAAAACTTTAAAATCGGAGGCCCCTCAAGAACTACTCATTACATGGGGCAGACAAATGCACCTTGTAACACGAGAGAAACCTTTGCGTGTTGGATGAACACAAGAGAAGCCATTGCATAGGGCGGAGAAGGCGACTTGAACCCAATGGTACACAACGTTGGCCGACCGCCAATAAGCAGAAAGAATCACACATCATCGAGTCACTTGTTGATTTGGCGTGCGCTTATTCGTCTCCGGCGAAAAAAACTTGATTCATAGGTGGACCCATAACACCATCATCTTCAACCCTATAGGCCTAGAATATGTTACCTAGGCATGTGCCTGTCCTATTCCAGATTTAATCACATCATGTCATATAGAGCTTGATGGAGATGCCTGTTTCAATGAAGTCTAGTATTTTTCATATTATTATTTAGGTAAAATATCAAAATAAATCCCTAATGTTTAGAGTTAATTTCAAATTGATCCATAAAGTATATTTTGATTCAAATAGATCCCTTATCTTTATATTCCATTTCAAATAAGTCCTTAAAATCAATTATTATACTATATGGATCATACAATATAACAGGGAATGCAACTATAGAACAAATAGATCATGCAATGATGTTTTACCAAAAACAATTTTATCATGAAAAACGCAATTTAATCAAAAAAAAACTGTGGTGTAGTTCATGAAATTTTTTTTGCATCGCAATAAAATGATAGATCTGGACGAAAATGACGACACAGATCTGAAAGGAAACATATAACACAATCAAATGAACGATATGTATTTATACATATACGTATATATGTGTATGTATATACACATATTTAAAAAAAACATGTTTTTAAAATATGAAAAACAAAGTTTTTCATATCTGAAGAACTTAATACAATGAAGATATTTAAATATAGAGATTCCTGTTAAAAATAGGGGATTGTTAACCGCAGACCAAATATGGCTATTCGCAGACCAAAAAGGCACTTTTAAAAGGCGTTAAATATTCCCCTTCCTTTTGAAAGTCTTTATTCACAAACCAACCCTAATTCCTTTACTCTTCCAGCAACCCACCTCCGATCCTTTCCTCCGCATCTTCCCCTCCCTCTCCCAACCCTAGATCTCACGCCTGCGTCACCCGACTACTTGCCGAAGTCGCCCGACGTTGCCCGCTTGCGTCACTCCGCGCTCCGCAGCTTCCCCTCTCTCGCATCATCCCAGCCACCAACCCAACGTTGCCGCCTGCTCGCCGAAGTCGCCCGCTGCTTGCCGACGTCGCCCGCCCGCTCGCCGACGAAGACCACCTGCTCGCCGAAGTCGCCCGCATGTAATGGTGGTGCCCTCTAGGTCACCGTTCGCTGCACGCGAATTGATTTTGATTTTCACATTTTTATGTGTGCTCCATGAAGCGGCCGGAGGTGGTGGCGCGGGTGAGGCTTCAGGTATGCAAAAGTTGCCCGCCTGCCAAGGTGGTGAGAATTGATTTTGATTTTCACCTTTTTATGTTATAGACATTTTTTATTGTGGGGGGTGAGGAGGAGGAGGGGGAAAGCTGCAGAAAATTAAGAACAAATTATTTAGCAGTGAAATTCGTGGAGAAGGGAATTAGTTCTTGTTTGTTTGAATTAGACAAGTGAGACAAATTAAGAACAAAGTTGTGTGTCCTTTTATAGAGTTTAGGGGAGGAGTCTAATTATTGTTGTGATGTTGGTGCTTCAGATTTTTTGATGCAGGTTATATATATATTGATGTAGGCTTCAATTTTGGTGGTAATGAACTATGCTCTTGCTGGTGTACTCCTTGATATTTTTTTTTATTTTTAATGTTGGTCTGCGAATAACAATAATTTCTGTGAATAACAATTTTGAGTATCTTTGGATCTGCGAATAGTAATAATCTGCGAATAGCCATATTTGACCTGCGGTTAACAATCCCCTAAAAATACTCTAAAGAGTAATAAAGTCGCTTTATATATTATAAATTCTCTCATTTTGAGGAGTGCAACGAGAACACGTATGTAGGTGAGTTGCAAACTCAAAGAACGTAACAAAATCAACTAAAAGAATAACTTACGTGTTCATGTTGCATTCTCTTTAGCACCGACTTGCACTTGGAAATCTTCCTTTTGGCTTTGTATGTTTTGTAGATTTTTTGAGGTGGCCCCTATGTTTTGTACATCTCATTTATTTTGATGAAATAAAAAATCCAACCTCTATTAAAAAAAATGTATATATATATATTCTCATAATTGATCTGTCATTGCTTTACTTAAAGAGTTTTATTCCTCATATAATTTACAATATATTATCCCATTGACCACACAACGCTCTAATTGCAGTGTTATTTTACTATAATTATAATTTACCTCATTCTACATGCTAATTTGTTTAATTTTTTTTTTTGTTTTCAGGGGCGGCCCACGTAGGGCCTTGTGTGGGCGGCTGAAATGATTTTTTTTTTTTTAAAAAATCACATATAAATATTAAATATATCATAATATAGTGTTACAATTCATTAAATATTCAACAAAATACAGGCCTGTCCAAAAGGCCCGATCGGGCCGGCCCGGACCGGGCCTGATCGGGCCCGCGCTTTTGCAAGTCGGGCCGAGCCGGGGCCCGTTCTTTATCGGGCTCGGGCCGTGTAACATCCCAACTTTTCAGCAGGAAATATTTTTTTGGGTGACACGACCTGGGACACGGGCGTGTCCCAGGGCGTGTCTCCTTGTGGTCGACGAACTCAGTTCGACGAAGTTAACTGGGGCGTGTCTGCCGCGGTGTAGGAAAACATGCCAGACGACACGGGCGTGTCGGGAGGGCGTGTCCCCCTGCGTTCGACGATCGACGAAATCTGCTCGACGATTGTCGCGTTCCCCTGCGTTCGACGATCGACGAAATCTGCTCGACGATTGTCGCGTTCCCCTGCGTTCGACGATCGACGAAATCTGTTCGACGACTGTCGACTGTCCCTCTGCGTTCGACGATCGACGAAAGCTGCTCGACGATTGTCGCGTCCCTGCGTTCGACGATCGACGAAAAGCTGCTCGACGATCGTCGAGTGATCCATGCGTTCGACGATCGACGAAATTGCTCGTTCGACGATCGTGAAACCCTGCGTTCGACGATCGTCGAGTGGTCTTTCTCGGGCAAATTCTGGCTTGATGCAGGCAGGTGAATTAAAGAGGCAAAGGCCACTTGGCCTTGGCTCCATCAGCCCAAAATTGTGTTGGCTGGCCTCCTCAGAGAATTTCCAGAGAATGTGACTACATTGTGCCCACTTGGCATGAAGGGTGACACAACCAAAGCTCCAAACCGAGCTTGCATTGGTTGTATCTCCCCATATACCCCCTCCTAGCCAGAAATCGTGATTCCATTAGCTTCAGAGGGCAAAGGAGAGTAGAAATCGATAGCTGGAGTGAAAGAAACGGTGCAGGAACCATGAATCCGAAAGGTGTCGCCGGAGCAAGGTCGGGAATGGCCACCCGCCTCCATCCTCGCCGCCAGCCACCAACACAGGTCTGTTTCACCATCCCTCTACCCGTACTAGAATCCTAGATCAACTAGGGGAGATATCGGGCTCAATTGAGCCCGATGTCATGGGAGAAATGGAGAGTTTTCAAGCTTTTTCTTACCGCTCGGGAACGCCGTCACCGCCGTCTCCTGCCCCTCATCACTGGCAAAGGATAGCCACCACCACCGTGAAGGCGATGACACCGTTGGCCGGGGGTGGCGCCGCCTCAGGTTGCCGGAAATGGCCCCGCAATATCCCCTAGGTCGGCTCGATCTCAGTCGTTGAACACTTGGAGAAGATGAAAGGATGTCGTCCAATATAGCTTTAAGATTCGTGCTGCATTTTTATTAAATCAATTTAATTCTGTTATTATTTTAATGAAATGAAATTTCATTTCTGTCACATTAATTCAGTCATCTTGCATGTCAAATATAGGGCTCTTAGAGCCATTTACAGAGGATGACATGAACATGATAAATGTAGCCCTTTGTGTTAGCTTTAAATTTCCACCCTTAACTTAAGATTTGGTCCAGTGGTCTAATCTGTAGGACCATTTTGCTAGGGTTGGTCCTTATCTAGGGCAGAACTTCAAAATGATGCCCAAGTCAAAACATCATCTAAATGGCCTCAAATTTTGGGTGCATTCATGTTTAGGGCTTGGTTAACCCCTATACAAAAATGAGAATTTTTGGAAAAAAATGTTCTATAGTTTTTACTAAAATACCCAAAATGAAATAAATGAAATATTTGGAGTTGTGGGACTCTAAATGACCCCATATTTTGGTGGCATGTCCTTAGTGACATTATAAGTGTATGTTTTAAATTTAAGCCAATTTGGACCACTTCATGTTGGGTAAACCCACTTGCATGTGTTGGCTTGTTATAGGCTTGGTGTGCATTTAGCCTAAAATGAAATAATGTGTATTCAACCAATTTGGAACATTCAAAAATCATGATTTTCATTATGGAGACACATGAGGGTGTAATACACATCTCAAAGCAATGGTGGGATTTTTGGGAACAAAAATCCCATTATTTTGAATTTCTGAAAATTTGGTCATTTTTAGGAAATAAATTTAAAATAGGTTTACCCTTATCATAAAATGTTCAATTTCTGTTGAGGACTAATGAGTGACATAATAAACACTATAAATAATTTATATCTCTATTGGATGAAGTTTAGGTAGTTTAAGGAGCAAAATGATCATTTTACCCTTATGGAATTTTGTGTAGAAATGATGGGTAAATTTCTTTGAAAAATCTGAGAAAATTCATATTGCTGTAATTGTATGTTTTATACCTTGTGCAATTATTTTAGACTTTTGGAGTGCCAAATAATATACTTAGGCCCCATAATGGCATTTTGATAAATAACTCGAATTGATCATGGATAAGTCATTTCAACCTAGATGTAAATGGAAATCTGGACATAGCATTATTTCATTATTATCAAGGCTTTGTAATTTAATTAGAATTTTTGAGTTAATATTTTATGTACTTCATTTGTAAAATGCTAGATTTGTGGATATAGTATTAAATAGGAATTAATTATAAATCTGAATTGAAAAGGCATGAAATTTTGGTAGGCCTCATTAATTGTCATATTTTATACCTCGAAGAATCCCTAGGGCAGTAGGTTTAATATTGACAATACTTCGTGTGCAAAATGACTAGGGATTTCATTTAAAGAAATTAATTTAATGGTGTAAGTAATTGGAAAATTATGGAAATTCATCCTAGTCATCATATAGGTCCATACCATCCTAAGATAAATAATTTGAGGCATATGGCCAGAGGAAATTGAAGGTCACATTTGTGAGTGGTATCGGAACATGGGTAAGGGTCTAGCACCGATGTTCGTACTAGTAGGGCCACCAGAGGAGGAATTTGAATAACTAGTAAAGTGAGGATCTTAGTGGAGGAATTATTCCTGGTTGGTCTCCTAGAGGATTCCTTAACCATGTGTGGAAGAGTGCAAGTCCCGTAATAACAACAATAACGGGGACCAGCGGAAGACCGCCGCGCTCCTAATAACACCTTAAGCCTTTAGGGTTGTTCTAAAGTAATACGAGAGTTGGGGTATAAATCCTGGGTAGACACCAATAAAAGTAATTATCCTTGAGAAAGGGAACTTTGGGCGTAATCTCATCGTAGTTCCTAGTGCCCCCGAGAGCCCTTCACCGGGTATACCCTGGGCAGTCCTGGGATTAACCTTAAACCGCTAAGTATAATAACTCGTAGACAAGAGTAGTCTATTAGGTTAGGACATTGTGATTCATTCTCACTCGTGACGGGTTTGAGGGATTTGGAATAAAGGCACTAATGTGCGTTCTCACCTGTGTAAGGATGGAGGGATTGTGATAAATGCTCACTTGTGTAGGGTTGGAGGGATTGTGATAAATGTTCACCCGTGTAGGGTTGGAGGGATTGTGATAAATGCTCACCCGTGTAGGGTTTGAGGGATTCAGGACGGGTTGGTCCTACGAGCTGGAGGCTCGGAATGAAATACTTGCATGTGCATAAATTTAGTGGCGGGGCATGCGGTACTGGCCGTTCGTCACACCGATGGCAGTACGGTGCACTAGGCGGGTGTAATGGTTAGAGGGGCCAGTGGGTTATTTTACACTGCGGTCTGGAGGACGATCCCCGATAACGCACATCCGACCCAACAAGACTGACGGGTTGTCAACAAAGTACATACGCAGATACTCTAGTGTGCACCTTGGACGTGTACAGAGGCGTATGAGAGGGGTCTAAGGTTTGGTAGTGTGCATACCGACCTAGAAGTGGAGATGCCCGCTCCGCTGCTGCCGTAGCCACAGCGGTGGTACCCGAGAGTGATGTTAGCTCTCAAAAAATGGGAACTAAAGGTCTGTGATCACAGAGTCGTTGTGTGTGAGTTGCACTTGCATGTGCATAAATTGCATCATAACATTCATTCATATTAGGTCATACGCTTCATAGATCCTTATCATATAAATTAGTATGAACTCTTTTATTTGATAAGTTAAATTTCCTGTAAATCCTAACTTATAAATTTGTATGGGCAATTTTATAAGGTACTTTTGTGATGGTAGTATAGTGGTAGCCTAGTTTTTATTTCTCTGCTCTTACTTTCTGTTCTTTACTTTCTTTACTAGTACTGCACTTTACTTATTTGTACTATATACTTAGAACTGCTAGAGTAGAATAATAATATCTATTACAATTGCTAGTTAGTTATTGTCACCTGCTTTCACTTTTGCTACCCCTTGTTGTCCTCTGTTTCGTCCTTCCGCTCGGTGCCTAGGAGCTGCGGGGCGAGGTGCGGAGGAAACGACTTAGTCTTTTGACTAATGGTCGGTGACCATACTATTTTAGGAGCTCGTGGAGATGGAGCTCCCGCACGACGAGGAGACAGGACTTGAGGAGCAGATACCGCTACCGCAGGCTACTACTACTACTACTGCGCGTCCTTAGGTGGGACGAGTTTTGATGTATGAGATTAGGTTCCGCTTTGATTTGAGAGAGAGAGAGAGTTGATATGATGTACTGGGCATAAGCCCTTATTACTCTTTCATTTGTACTCATTGTGGATTATATTTTTGTACTCTTCATTTATATATATGATATGTACTCTACGACTTGTGGACTAGTGAATTTATTATACTGATATACTTCTATTTCTCATTTTGGCCTACAGGTTATATGATCGTAATAGCCGGCAGAATCGGCGTGTTGCGGTGTCGACTAACACGTGGTTAGTGACACCGTAAGACGACGATTCTGGGCATAAGACCCGGTAGCCCTCCTTGGTAAGGGGGAGGGGGGTCTTACAGGCCGGGCCTGGGCTTTGGCCCCGGGAAGGGGCCCGAGCCGGCCCCCCGGGCCGGGCCGGGTCCTCTTAAGAAAAAAATGCTACTTTAAAAAAATCGAAATAAAAAATAGAATAAAAATTTTATTAATATTGAAATTTTAAAAAACAAAATTACACTTTTAAAAAATAAATGTGCCCTATCTTGTGTCATAATCTCACTAATACCTAAGTAAATCATGTCTTTTCTTATAGTTTCAATATAAGGTGGCGTTTGGTTCGGCTATTAGGCTGCGGTGTGGTTGGAAAGCACCGGAGTTTTAATAAAAAGTGGTGTTTGGTTCAGGTTATTTTGAAACCTCCGTTTATTAGTTGCCGCACTTTTCTTCTAAGAGCCATCCGCAGCAAATTTCTCCGGTCTCCGATAACCGGCAGGGAGCTGAGCTCTCGCGCTTCCTTTCTTTTCCATCTGCCCGCCCTCCCAACCCCGCCCTCCTCTCGCCGTCGTCCGCTCACCTCTGCCCCACGGTCGGGCAGTTATCTTCTCCAGCCATCCTCGATTCCTTCAAACTCTATTTCTATATCCCCGCTTCATTGCCGCTCCATGATAGCTGGTTCGGGGTCATGAGGGGGGACATTGTGCAGTCTAGTTTTCATGGCGTTGCTACTGAGGAAAATATGGGAATCGATGCTGAGCCGCTCGGGCTCTACTTCGAGTTCGGGCCGAGGATCTTCGGATTTTCCTGACAGGCCTTTCTCAATGGGGGCGTTCGACCAGCTTCCAACTGATGTATTCATGCAGATCCTAAGGATTTTCGGGCCAAGGGACGCCGCAAAGGCGAGAACCGTCTGCTGGGCGTGGAGATCACTGACATCGGACAACATGTTGTGGATCTTTTTTCTCCAGAACGGCAAAGAGCCTCGGGATTCTGTAGCGTTTGCTGAGACCTACCTGCAGGTTGAGTTTCGATCCATGTAAATTTCTGATGTTTTGCTGAGACCTACCTGCAGGTTGGGTTTCGATCCATGTAAACTTTTTGATCATTGTCCTAATTTTTTTCAAACTCCATTTCACCCAAACAGTTTTTTAACAAAACTCCATTTTCCGGAATCAACATTTTTTCTATCAGCAGCTTACCATCAGCAACAACCCAACCAAACAGAGCCTAAGTCTTTATTGGTCTACTTATCTCTCGTTTAATATTTCTAGTGACTAGACTCTTACAACGCCTAACATGTGCCTCTAATGGTCTCCTTTGTACGTGTCCAAACCATCTTAGTCGAGCTTCTCGCATCTTTTCCGCAATTAATGTTACTCCTGTTACATTCAAATACTCTCTTATTACACAAAAAAAATATGCTTACACCACCGACGGTGGCCACAATTTATCTCACTTCTATACTCCTGCCTATATCTACACTAAAATATCATCATATGATGAAACTAAAATTATTTATTTTTATGTATTAAAGTAACAAAATTAAATATTTTTTACTTGAGATATGAAATCACCCACCGAATAAATATTTATAAGCTAGTAATTAAATCACCTACATATTTATAGCCCCCTCATAATTATCATATGCATGCCAATTATTATGAGAAGGTCCTTTTTTCCTTCATCTATCATTTGGCGGTGGGGCCCAGAAGCAATGAGCAGGAAATATCAGCAAAAAAACAAAGCTGCGATACTGGGAATTCAATCTCAGCCCTCCCAACTAAATCAGACGATGGAGGGCACGGAATGACGTAGAGAGTTATTTCGGTGGGTGCAGAGGATCCGGAGAACATTTGATGACTAGTGGGTGTGTCTTCCTGTGCGAGGAGAACAGCGGATGGTGACGGCTGAATCTTTTGACCGGAGATCAATATTCCTGTGTTACTCAACAGTCATTCTGCAGAGAGGGTACTTTGGGGATTTCAAGCAAAATATCAATTAAAGAGTCACCAATGAGCATCTTTTTGTTGGCCAGTCCAGCATGAACAACAGAACACTAAGGTTGTGTTTGGCGCGGTTTATCGCGACTTATTTGCTCCGATGTCATTGGACAAAAATGTCATTGTCATAATAAAATTTTATGTCTCAAAAAAGTTTCTTTTTTGGTAACGGTAGTAATATTTGTCATACCAAACATACAATGACGTTTTTGTCCAACCTCACCGGAGCAAATAAGTCGCAATAAACCGCGTCAAACGCAACCTCAAGCCTTTATCCCACTATAGTGGGGTTGGCAATATGGATCCTTTGTCGTCCTTGTGTCATATATATCTTAAATTCTCAAATGATTCATATTCATAAGGATGATTAAATTTTATGATGGTCGTCTACCTACCACAACCCTCACCATTTTTCATCCAGGCTTGGGTTCAGCATGAACCAAAAAAAATTTAAAAACTAAAAAACATGGCATGTCATGATAAGTGTCACATTGCCTGCCCAATCGGTCCACTAATATTTATAATATGTTCCGCCTCTCCTATCTTTGCTCGGATTTTGGAATGAAAAATGAGTGCGGTGATTGGCTTAACATGGTATCAAAGCTCGGTTCATATTGAGGGGACGTGTTGGGCGGTCCAGCATTAGCAAAAAAACTAAAACAAACAAAAATGGCATAAAATGATTAGTCTCACATTACCTACCTAGACTAACATTTATAATATATATGTCCTGCCTCTCCTATTTTGACCCGAGTTTTGGAATGGAAAATGGATGTGGTGGTTAATATAACATTTTTTTAATGTGGGTTTAATTTGGAGTAATTTTAAGTGTGTATTAATTTTGACTATTTGTGAATCATTATTACATGCAAATCATAAAATTTTACGTGTAAATCAATTTATTAAGTGCAAACTAAATAAAAAAAATCATTTTTTAAAATCATGTCAAACAATTGAAAAAGTGAGCATTAATCTTAGCTACGGTAGAATTCACAAATTATTAGCAAATTATTTATCTCGAAATAACTATTAGCATATTTGCAATAAAAAAATTCAGAAAATAACGCATAATAAGTCTTCGGGGAATCGGGCCGCCTTATCTCGAAATTGGACAGGGGCATGCAAACTGTCAATGAAAAACAGTTGCAAATGACAATAGACTTTTTTTAGCGTGAAAAACCCAAAGAGAGTGAAAAATCACATGATCGGATCTTTGTCATGCCAAAATCCACTATTTTATATGAGTTTACAAGAATTGAAAGTTTTCTCAAATGGTGACATGTCATCTCTCCGTTACAAAGCTTAGAGTATAAGAACTATAAAAAATAAATTAAGTCTATGATGCTCTGACAAGAGAGTACTACAATGGAGCTGAGAAATCACTATAAGTCTTCGGGGCTTGGATGAGAGTGTTTTTCCAAGAAAAATGGAGTTCTTGCAGCGTTGAGTGTTGCAGGCTTGGCAGCTGAGGTGGCGGCAGCGGCGGAGGCCGGCGGCGAGCACATGCGGGGCGCGTGCGCTCCCGAGCTCTGTGTGCGCGTTGTGCTCGCGTGGGGCGTGCACACCCGGAGCGTGTGCGTGCTGTGTAGGGAGCGCCCGTGCGCGGCCATCGCGTTGTGCGCCACGCGGGAGAGTTGCACGCGTGGTCGAGGAGCGCGTGCGTGCGTGCTGTCCGGGGGTACTGTGCGCATGTTGGGCTTGCGTGCCCCTCCTTGCGCGGGTGTTTGACTTCTTTGGCATTGTTCGGGAAAATCCGCGGGGAATCCTATCAAATACTACAGTATTTGTTTTTTAAAAATATCACTAGTCACTAGTGTTCTACCAGAATCTTTGCTTTGACATTTATTGCGGATCATTCAAGGCTCCGATAGATCAGATTAAATTGAACCGTCTTAAGCCCAGGGTGATCGAGCCGCAAACAGACACGGTAAGTAGAAAGTTGTGAGAAGAATTTTTTTATCGTGGAAAACCCTTCAACTGAGTGAAAACCACGTGGTTGTATCTGTGTCGGCCAAACCTCCACTATTTGATGGTTGTTGTACAAGACTTTTTTGAAGAACTTGTGGACGACGGACCACCTTTCGTTACAATTGTTGAGAGAGAGTGCGTGGGAAGATCTCAGAGGGTGACAAGCTACCACTTGTGGAACTGAGCATTTCTTTGTGAGTTGTCGGGAGTGATGCGCTAGTTGCACCTTGAAGTCCTCTACTGGTGCTTGGAAGCAGGAGCGGCTTGTTGCGCTCGTTCTGATTTTTGAGGCTTGGAAACTTGAGTGGCGCGCTCGGCGCACCCTATCCCTTGTGGCTTGTCTCCTGTTGAGCTTAGAGGAGTCTGGAATGATTTACTTGTCGTAGACCGTAAGCTTGTTGCTGAGTTGAAGGCGATGGGAATACAGAGCATTGTGTTGTCTAATTGTAATTGAGCGGCCTTTGGCAGACTCTGAATTTAATCTTGTCAACTGCTAGCAGTGCGAGACACATAAACTTCAGTAGCACTTGTGGGCTCGGCCTATCCGCTCTGGGGAAGCCCGCAATTGGCTCGGTCTCCACACGAACGTTTGATGGGAGAAGGTAGTTGTTGGACCTCTTGTGGTCTCCAAAGTGCTTATTGTATCTTGCTGGAGGCTTCGGGGGTTGAGATGAACTTCGACGGACTAGATAGTCTATGGTTGTCTAGGCGGGATGTTGGCATGGGTGATCTGGAGAATGGAGCGCCCGACGTCCACTTGGAATGGTCTTGAGAGCAGAGCGTGTGGAGGTGTGCGCAAGAGCACACAAGGAAGAGGCGTGCACACGAGCATGCAAGGAGGAGCCGCACGTACGAGGGCGCAAGGAAGAGACGCGCACACGAGTGCACAGGGAGGAGGCGCATGCACGAACGCGTAAGGAAGTGGCGTGCGCAAGTGCGCACAAGGAGGAGGCACATTCATGAGCGCGCAAGGAGGCGGCACGCAAGAGTGCGCAAGGAGGCGGCACGCAAGAGTGCGCAAGGAAGAGGCGCGCGCATGAGCCCACAAAGAGTAGGTGCACACCAGTGCACAAGGAAAAGACACGCGTACGAGCGTGCAAGGAAGCGGAAGGATGAGAGAGAAAGTCGTAGAAGGAGGAGAGAGAAAATCTATAGGAGGATTTTTCAGTCTGAAAGAGAATGAAAATGAAGGGGAATGAGGGTCTATTTATAGATTCCAAGAGAGGCAAGCATGTAATTTCCCCTGATAACTACATGATGGATGAATAGGAACGCTCAGTTTAGAGCATGTGGATCGCCAATTTTATGAAAATGAGGAGACTGCCACCAGAGGTTTTGAGTTCATCGAAAAATCAACTGTCGCTCCCGCGAGGGGAGGGGCGACCGGTGAGGCCGGCAGTCGCGATGGAGCGCCACCGGCCAAGGTTGGGCGGCCAATTAGGCCGCCCAACCTTGGAGAAGAGGAGGCCTCCCCTAAACGTGGACGGCGGCCAAGGACGGGCAACCGAATGGTCATCCGTCTAAGGAGACGGGGAAGCCGTGAGAAGGTCACTCGAAACATACATAGGAGAGTCTAAGTGGAACTCACTCCCCGTTGCCCCCAGCTAAGATTATATAGAGTTAAACCTATGGTTTATTCGCGCAAATCCCCCAAGCTCGTTATTCATCTAAATATACACTTACAATCTCCTCCTATATTCGTGACAAATAACGGTGACTTTTCGGGGTGCTGGAGTGTAGATAAAATAATAATCCAAACTAAGCAAAACAATCAGGACAGATCATACTAATAAATCAAAATAAAAGTTTTGCCTAAACGGCAAACCAACACACAGATGCTATCTCAAAATATAGTCTGAATAATTATTACAAAACAAAACAGAGACATGAATTAAACGTTTGATGATTCTACTAATCTAGTAGATCATTGTCATCCATGTGCAAGTCTACAGCTCCTCCATAATCTTCATCGTAGCCTGCAAGGAATTTCATGAGTCAGACTCTATGAATTCATAAACATATGCAGTAACATTTAAAGTAAACTAGCTCTTACTAAATAAGCTTAGCACTTCTAGCAACGGTGAAGTAACTCTGTCAGCATCTCATCCAGTCTAACTAGGACTAGTCATGTTACCTTACTCATTACGGAACACTATGTGCCTCACCAACACATGTGTGCACACATCACGTGCAACATTATCAAATGTGGAATAATGTGATATGACTAATAATGTTTAGATTAACATTTACAACGACTTTCAATTCTCAGTTGAATAACTCTTGAATCAACTTACAATGGGAGGACGTTAGGTTATCAAGTGTGGAATAACCAGCATCCAACCATCTTGGGTTTTCATCAAAAAATTATTTGGGGTTTTCAGTCTGTTACTATTTAGATGCTTGAATGTTGACAGTTATAGGCTCGTACGTATCAAAACATAAACGTTGGAGGAAAGTTTCATATTTCTATGAACTTTAATCTCATTTCAACCGATGTTTTGATTATGAGAGCTCTATTTAATCCTTTAGTAAGGGCGTCTGCAACATTATCTTTTGACCTCACATCAACAAGGTTTACAATCCCTTGACTCGTAAGGTAGGTCAACCAGGCTTGTTTCATCCGTAGTTGCCTTCTTTTGCTATTGAACAACGTGTTCGTAGCAATCGTTTTAGTAGCCTGATTGTCGCAGTAAACTGCAACAGAACTCAGTTTCAGGCTCGACAGTGGAATGTCCATCACCAAATCTCTTATCCACTCTGCCTCTTCACCAGCTGAAGCTAGAGCATAGAGTTCGGATTTTATAGATGAGAGTGCAATGCACAACTGTCTCTTGGACTTCCAGGCTACAGCTGCTCCTCCTAATGTGAAGAGGAATCCACTAGTGGACTTGCTGTCGTTTACTTCTGAGCACCAAGATGCATCAGAATATCCTTCCAGAACTGGAGGATGACCACTATAACATAAAGCATAATGTCGGGTGTGCTTTAAGTATCTCATCAGCCTATCGAGGGCATCCCAATGGTCTTGGCCAGGATTTCTAGTGAACCTACTTAACATGCCGACCGTAAAGGCTATGTCAGGTCTCGTACAGACCATAGCGTACATGAGGCTACCAAGTAGTTTAGAATAATCTAACTGTCGAACCGCAGCTCCATCATTGGGCTTTAAGCGGTTAGAATAATCGTATGGTGTCTCAGCCGCTTTACGTTCATTGTATCCGCATGTGTCCAACATGGACTGGATGTAGTGGCTTTGACTTAGGGAAATGTCATGTTTCTCAAAGCTCACTTGCATACCTAGTATAGTGTCAACTACACCGAGGTCTGTCACGCTAAATTCTTTAATTAGACCTGACTTTACGTCATCCACTTCGGATTGATCAGATCCAAGAATAAGCATATCATCCACGTACAAGCATATTATTGTGACTTTGTCTGATCTATGATGTATGTAAAGACATTTGTCCGAGAGACTCGACAGGAATCCCATGTTCTTTACAGTATAGTCAAACTTCACATGCCATAATTTCGGTGCTTGTTTCAATCCGTATAGCGACTTTAAAAGCTTACAGACCTTGTTTTTGTGACCTTCTACAATGAAACCTTCAGGTTGACTCATGCAGATCTCTTCGGTCAGATCTCCGTTCAAGAACGCAGTCTTAACATCCATTTGATGAACAACAAAGTTCTCAATGGCCGAAATAGCAAGAAGAACCCTAATGGTTGTTAAGTGACACACAGGTGAGTATACATCAAAATAGTCTACTCCGCTTACTTGTGTAAAACCTTTAGCCACCATGCGTGCTTTATACTTAGCTACACTACCATCGGGATTGAGCTTCCTTTTCAGAACCCACTTGCACCCTACAGTTTTAGACCCTTTTGGCTTATCAACTAACGTCCATGTGCCGTTCTGAAGGAGAGAGTTCATCTTATCCTCAATAGCTTCTTTCCAGAATAGGGAATCACTTGATCTCATTGCTTCCTTAAAGGTAGATGGATCATCCTCAACGTGGTAAGTGACAAAATCACTACTGAAGGTTTTGGGGCTTCTCTCTCACTGAAGTCCTCCTAGACTCTCGGCCAGAGTTATCAACCGGAACAGAATAGGAGATGTTCGGTACTGATTCAGGATCTTCCTCAGTAATAGTTGTTTGCATACCTGAGAGCGTTAAGTTCTTATCTTTGAGGAATTTATCCTCAAAAAACACTGCATCCCTAGATTCTATTATGATATTATTAGAAATATCAAGGAACATATCTACAGCACTATCTTCAGCACAACCTAAGTAGACACATGTATTGGTCCTAGGTCCAACCTTAGACTGTCTAGGGTCAGGAACCTTGACATAGGCTATATAGCCCTAGGTCTTAAGTCTAGTTAAAGACGGGGGTCGCTTAAACCAAAGCTCGTAGGGTGTAACCTCTAACTTAGCATGAGGAACTTTATTCAGAGTGTGATTCGCAGTCAAGACTGCTTCTCCCTAATAAGCGGAAGGCATGCCTGCAGTGAGCAGCATAGAGTTCAACATCTCTGTTAACGTTCTATTCTTGCGCTCGGCTACGCCGTTAGATTGGGGGGAGTAAGGAGCAGTGGTTTCTACTATGATGCCCTGTGAAGCAAGGAAGCATATGAACTCACTGGACATATATTATCCTCCTCTATCACTCATAAATCTCTTTATTTTCATGCTTAATTGGTTTTCTACTCTGGTTTTGAAAAGGCAAAATTTTTCAAACGCTTCGTCTTTAGTTTTAAGCAACGAAATATGACAAAACCTTTTACAGTCATCTATGAACGTGATCATATACTTCCTTTCACCTCTAGTGACAAAACTCTTAAAGTCATAAATATTGGAATGTATAAGCTCAAGAGGTGTTGTGCTCCTAGTAACCGTGTCAAAAGGTTTCCTAGTGATCTTAGTCTGAGCACACACTTCACAGTTTCCAAGAGGAGACTTAGTGTTTAATGTGATCTTTTGAGTTTTATCTACTTGGAACATTTTCCTGTAGTTTACGTGTCCTAGTCTCTCATGCAGAGTCCTAGGGCTAACTAAATTCAATTGAACTTGTTGCACTACCTCATTTGCTAGACTCAGACGGTACATCCTATTTTGGACGTAAGCATATCCAAAGTAGTGAGAGTTGACTGACAGAGTCACTCTACCACTACAGAAGTTAACTGACATACTGACATTACACAATAAACTAATAGACACTAAGTTAACAGATAAAGAAGGAATAAATTTTACGTTCTTTAAAATCAAAGACTTACCTGAGGAGAGCATCAGAGTTGCGTTCCTCACCTTTAATACGTCAGTTGTTCCTCCATCTGCTACAGTCACTGATTCCTGTGCATTCTTTAGCCCTGTCAAAAGATTAGCATTGTTGCAAACGTGACACGTTGCCCCAGAATCCAGGAACCACTCTGTGTTGGCATGCTCGTGTCCGACCATGGCAACAAAGTCGGATGGCTCAGTTTGACTAGCCAGATGGGCATGGTTGCCCTCTTGTGGTGCCTTAGTTCTTTTCTTCCTCGATAACTTGCAGTCAGATGCGCAGTGTCCCCACTTGTTACAGTTAAAACATTTACCCTTAAATTTCTTAGAGGGTCTACTCGGTCCTGCAACCTGGGGGCTACTACGAGACGTTTTGGTCTTGTGAGGGGGAGGAGCACACTTAGAGCTTGAAATCATGTTGGCAGCAGCCTTCTGCTTGCCAACAGCTTCCAAGGCGTGCTTCGTCCTGCTCTCATCCTCAATGCGTATGAAACGCTTGAGGTCGTTCAGACCAACCTGCATCTTCTTGCGGTACATCTCCGTTTTGAAATTGTATCATGAGGAGGGCAACTTATACACGATTGTGCCCGCAACAAAACTATTTGGCAGACTAATAGACTCACTATGCAAGAAATCAACTAAATTTCCAAATTCTGATACGTGAGGGAGAATGACTTTCTCCTCGTCGAAGCTGAAGGAGTGGAATTTATCCACCAGATGAGCCTTTGAGAGGTCCTCCTCCTGCTTGAAGTGCTCCTCTAGTGCCTCACAGATCTCTTTAGCAGACTGCATCTTGATGTAGTTCTTGGCCAGGCTGGAGGAGAAGCAGTTCAGCAGTTAATCCCTGCAGAAGTCCTCATCTTCGACCCAATGAGCCTCGTCTTCAGTCCCAGCAACGTCAGCACGAGTAGTCTTGATGGTGTAGAAGACGTTCAGGTATTTCATCCTGAACTGGGTGTTCAACTTCCAGTCGTTGAACTCTGAGGTCGTGAACTTCTCCAATTTGTTCATGGGCACTGGAGAGGAGAAGCTGGAGTTCCTCATCTTGACTTGCTTTGCAATTCCTAACAGGATCCAAGAAACCCAGCACACAATTTCAAGGAAAGGAGACGGCTACACTGATCTGCTTCACTGGACGGCTTCACGGGCTCAGCAACCTTGGATCGGCTTCACCTTGCCGGAAAAATGAAGGCAGCAGGGCTAACCAAAAATCGGGGTGCAGAGGATGGAAGGAGGCGAGTGGCTGGACCTTCTTCCCGATCTGGATCTTCAGGCAACGGATCGCGAAAAACCAGTGGCGGCCTCCTTTGAGAGCAACGAAACAGAGAGAGCAGGTCATGGAGTGAACGAGTAACAAGAAGTACTGGTGTGCCCAGGAAAGACCCGCTGATGTTGTGAGATGAATGGGTGTAATAAAATACCCATGCTTGAATGCCAAGAACAGGATTGGTGAGACCGACTCGCGCCTTTGATTAAGCCGCGAGCACGCCGTACTCGGTGAAGGCAAGGCGATTTGAGCAACGGGGGGGTGGAGGATCCGACCTGCGTTATGTCCGTTTGACGTGGACCAGAAGTTGCAGTCTGTTGGAGCGCATAGCGAGAGTCTTAGGCCTACGTGCCATAACACAATGGGGAGCTACGGGCCATCCCAGTGTTTTAAGACTAGAACTCCGGCTTCACGCCATGGAGTAAATGCTCAAGAGAGTTGTCGTTGGGTTGTGGCCCTGATACGGTGGTGGGCAACTGATTTGTCAGTACACCAAAAATGTGCCCTGAGTGCATGGACTGTTGGGCCGGGTGGCTGACGGTTATGATGGCATGTGTGCGTGAAAGCACATTCTATGAGATATACTTGTGATATGATATGCATGCAGGGAAGATTACCGCTGCCCCGAGAAAAAGGGTAGGGTCGTTATACTTTGGTCAGCTGAACGCTGACCGTTGCTTTTGTTTGCCACCGTTGGGTGGATTGTCCCTGTACAGGTGCTGGAGAGCCAAGCAGGACGCATAAAGGTTGATGTCTCTGCTGCTGCTGCTACTAGCCCTCGAAGGCTAATTGGATGAATATTGTGTTTTCTTTTAATTTGGCCAGCCTACGCGCCAATGTTTAGACCACTGTTTGAAATCTATGTAAGGTCATAAGGCCAACGTTCGTGTTGTTGTGATGATTCGGCGTACTCAAAGCGGTGCTCAACCCGCCTTATCCCCAAAACAGGTCACCGCAACGGGGACACGCCCAAAGTCACGCCCGTGACACAGATCTACGCTCGACGATCTGCATTCGACGATTAGGCAGCGATCGTCGAGCTCACCAGCGATCGTCGAGCCCGCCAGCGATCGTCAAACAACGCGTTCGACGATTTCCGCTCGACGATTCCGCGTGTTCGACGATTTCTGCTCGACGATCAGTGCGTTCGACGATATCCGTTCGGCGATCGGGCAGCAATCATCGAATTGGCCCAGCGCTCGACGATTGGCCCAGCGTTCGACGATCTCCGTTCGACGATTCCGCGCGTTCGACGATTTCCGCTTGACGATTTGCCAGCCCACGAAGCCTTTGCTAAATCGTCGAGCTCAATTCGTTGAACACAGCATTTCGTCGACCTAACGCCGAACCCGAGCGGGACACGCCCTCTGTCACGCCCGTGTTTCAGGGCGTGACCAACCAAACACTTTCCGTCGAACGACTTTCGTCGATCTCGGCACGACTCCGCACCCGAGCAGGACACGCCCTGGGATACGCCCGTGTACCAGGCCGTGTCACCCAAAATTTTGCCTACTGAAAAATTGGGCTGTTACAGTTGCCACTTGGGATCGAACCCAGGACCTTGATAAGAGAGCTTTACGCCACTCCCTCATCACCCACTGAGCTGCAGCTCAGTTGGTGATGAGGGAGTGGCGTAAAGTCTCTTATCAAGGTCCTGGGTTCGATCCCCAGTGGCAACAACCCGCCGTACTGATAAACTGGCTGGAGAGGGGTTGGGGTGCATGGTCTGCAGACCTGGTTAGGCTGAACCCTTTCGAGTGTGATGATGGGGGTGTCGGCGGCCGTCCTTGCGAGCGTGGTGCAGGGGAGGCCGTTACAAAAGTGCACTTTTCTTGTAACGGCCTCCCCAGCACCACGCTCGTAAGGAAGGCCGTCGGCACCTCCAGCATCACGCTCGAAAGGGTTAAGCCTAACCAGATCTGCAAACCATGCACCTCAACCCCTCTCCATCCATAGGTGGGTTGTTGAGACCGGGGATCGAACCCGAGACCTCCTTGATAAGGAGTTTTCAAACCACTCCCCATCACCAACTGAGTTGCAGCTTAAATGGTGATGAGAAGTGAAGGAACTTCATAGTTAAGCGTGCTTGGGCAATAGTAGTACTGGGATGGGTGACCTCCTGGGAAGTCCCCGTACGGCCCAACTTAACTGTCGAGTTCGCTCATCAAAGGAAGGTTGTGGCCACCAACAACCCGCCAGTGGCCTGGAGAGGGGTTGGGGTGCTTGGGCTGCAGCCCGGTAGCATCGCCTAGAGCGGAGCCGTGACGCTGTCACGTTGGATCGGCTAGGGGCGTTACAATAAAAAGTGCACTTTTTTGTAACGGCCTCCCCAGCCAAGGACGGCCGCTGGCACCCCCAGCACCATGCTCGAAAGGGTTCAGCCTAAACAGGTCTGCAGACCATGCACCCCAACCCCTCTCCATACACAGGCGGAGGGGCGGCCTGCATGGCTGGAGGCCGCGATGGAGCGCCACCGGCCAAGGTGGGGCGACCAATTAGGTCGTCCGACCATGGAGAAGAGGAGGTGATCCCTAAACTGGGGCGGCGACCAAGCGAATGGATATCCGTCTAAGGAGATGCGGAGGCCGCCCCTGTAAAGGGTGGCGACTGAGGACGGGAGCACGAATGGACGCCCGTCTACGAAAACGGGGAGGCCGCCCTTGTTAGGGGCGGTGGTTGAGGACGGGTGGCCGCCCGTCTCCGGGCGGTGGCGATGACGACGACGATGGCGGCAGCGACAGGGATGGAGGCGATGGCAGCAATGGCAGCAACGGCGGCAGTTACACCCCGGGTGGTTACGTCGGCGGCGGCGACAGCGGTGGCGGCGGTTACACCTCAGATGTTTACGTCAACGGCGATAGCAGCAGTGGCGGTGGCGGCGATGGCGGTGGTTGCCACGACGATTACTACGGGGGTTACACCTTGGATAATGTTGAAACTGAGATTCGGTTTCACCTAAAGTTCGAACCTAGGGGTGCGGCCCACACCTACTTCTCTCAAGTCATCCCTTGATAAGAGACCTGAATTTGGAAAATGACCATTGGTTCTAGCGTGGAGGTCTCATCTCACACCTGGAAGACCTTTAATATCTCCCCCTCCTTATCCAATGCTGAGCTAGGTGCCTTGGAGGATGAAGGAAGAAGATGAAGATTGGAGAAAATAGATCCTCTTCCAAGGCACCCCAAGGGTCTATTTATAGATTTTTGGGGGATGGTCTGTCAATAGCGCAATCCTGCTGCTCTAAAATTACTGAAATACCCTGGGATGGTCTGCCTACAGTCAAACTTCACTATTTTGAACAGATATTCGCAGCCCACTAGGGGAAAAATAGCAGACCCTCAATCCGGGCGAGATCCTCGAGTCGGGCGACCTTTGGGAGCTGTCTCGCAGGGCGACCCCTAGGAGTTGTCTCGTTGAGACCCATTGGAGCTGTCTCGCCGAGACCCATAGGAGCTATCTCGTCGAGACCCCACTCCCGCCGAGACCCCTGGGAACTAGGTCGGGCGAGACCCTCAAGGGGTCGGGCGATACCCTAAAGCTGGGCGAGCTGCTCAAGTCGTGCGAGACCCTCAAGCCGAGCGAGATTCACAAGGGGTCGGGGCGGGTTTCGACCTCCCGCCGCACTCGACCCTTTTCCCCCTTAGCCTTTGGGCTCACTTGTCCCGGACCGTTCTCTGGATTACTCCTTGCGCTTGCTTGGGGACCCCACTCCGCTAATATGGGGTTGTACACAATTCCTGCTCTTTTCGAGCAAGTTCCACGCTCGGAAAAAAAATGTCCAACCCAACGTATTCGTTGAGTATAGCTCTCTTGGAGCTGAAAATACTTGGTCTCTCTGAGGGGTCAACCTGTCATGCCAGCTAACGGGAGCCTTGGTGGCGAGATCCCCTCTGGGTAAAATTCACTTAACCTCCCTAAGGGATCAACCTGCCCTACCAGCTAATAGGAGTCTGGATGGAGAGATCTCATAGGGGTATAATTCACATAACCTCCCTGAGGGGTCAACTTATCATGCCAGCTAATAGGAGCTTGGGTGGCGAGATCCCCTCATGGTAGGATTTGTCTCGGGACTCTACCCCCGAGGCACATTCGACCTATCTAGCTAGTGGGAGCCTGGATGAGAAGATTCTCTCGGGATTGAAACCTTCTCTCCACTGAGGCACATTCGACCCATCCAGCTAGTGGCCTGGGTGAGGAGATCCTCTCGGGGTTGGAGTCTTCTCTCCACTGAGGCATATTCGACCCATCCAGCTAGTGAGAGCCTGAGTGAGGAGATCCTCTCTGGGGTCGGTTCCTTTTCGCCATCGAGGAACATTCGACTCGTCCATCTAGTGAGAGCATGTATAAGGAGATCCTCTCTGTACTAGAACTTACTACCGAGGCACATTCAACTCATCCAGCTAGTGAGAGCTTGTATGAGGAGATCCTCTCGGGGTTGGAACCTTCTCTCCACTAAGGCACATTCGACTCATCCAACTAGTGAGAGCCTGGGAGAGGAGATCCTCTCGAGGGTTGATTACTTCTCGCCACCGAGGCACATTCGACTCATCTAGCCAGTGGGAGGCTGGATGAGGAGATCCTCTCGGGATGAGAACTTTCTTCCGAGGCACATTCGACCCATCCAGCTAGTGGGAGCCTGGATGAGAAGATCCTCTCGGGGTTGGAACCTTCTCTCCACTGAGGCACATTCAACCCATGCAGCTAGTGAGAGCCTGGGTGAGGAGATCCTCTCGGGGGTCGGTTCCTTCTCGTCACCGAGGCACATTCGACTCATCCAGCTAGTGGGATCCTGGATGAGGAGATCCTCTCGGGACGAGAACATACTACCGAGGTACATTCGACCCATCCATCTAGTGGGAGCCTGAATGAGGAGATCTTCTCGTGGTTGGAACCTTCTCTCCACCGAGGCACATTCGACTCATCCAGCTACTGAGAGCCTGGGTGAGGAGATCCTCTCAGGGGTCGGTTCCTTATCCCCACCATGGCACATTCGACTCATCCAGCTAGTGGGATCTTGGATGAGGAGATCCTCTTGGGACGAGAACTTACTACCGAGGCACATTCGACGCATCCAGATAGTGAGAGGCTGGATGAGGAGAGCCTCTCGGGGTTGGAACCTTCTCTCCACCGAGGCACATTCGACCCATCCAGCTAGTGAGAGCCTGGGTAAGGAGATCCTCTCGGGGTTCAGTTCCTTCTCGCCACCGAGGCACATTCGACTCATCTAGCTAGTGGGAGCCTGGATGAGGAGATCCTCTCTGGATGAGAACTTACTACCGAGGCACATTCGACTCATCCAGCTAGTGGGAGCTTGGATGAGGAGATCCTTTCGGGGTCGGAACCTTCTCTCCACCGAGGCACATTTGACCCATCCAGCTAATGAGAGCCTGGGTGAGAAGATCCTCTCGGGGGTCGGTTCCTTCTCGCCACTAAGGCACATTCGACTCATCCAGCTATTGGGAGTCTGGATGAGGATATCCTCTCGGGATGAGAACTTACTACCGAGTCACATTCAACCTATCCAGCAAGTTGGAGCCTGGATAAGGAGATCCTCTCGAGGTTGGAACCTTCTCTCCACCGAGGCACATTTGACTCATCCAGCTAGTGAGAGTCTGGGTAGGGAGATTCTCTCAGGGTCAGTTACTTCTTGCCACCGAAGCACATTTGACTCATCCAGCTATTGGGAGCCTGGATGAGGAGTTCCTCTCGGGACGAAAACTTACTACCGAGGCACATTCGACTCATCCAGCTAGTGGGAGCCTAGATGAGGAGATCCTCTCAGGGTTGGAACCTTCTCTCCGCCGAGGCATATTCAACCCATCCAGCTAGTGAGAGCCTATGAGGAGATCCTCTCGGGGGTCGGTTCCTTCTCGGTATAGTAATTCATGTCAGGTTCTCTAAACCCCTCGAGAACGGGAGCTAAGACAATCAGCTCGCTGAAGGGTGCCCCCTACTTGGTTGTCTTGCATGCTCCACTCACGCAACCTGCGCACTCACCTGGGAGGCTAGCACTCGCCGGGCTGGGGAATAACTCCCGACCGGTGAGGTCTTGCTCGACCCCCTCTCCCATCATTTCCTTCCCGGGCCGTCTTCTTGATGCACTTTCTTCTACCCCTCCTGGGGTCATCTCGCCTAGACCCCTGGGAGCTGTCTCGCCGAGACCCATGGGAGATATCTCGTCGAGACTCCTGGGAGTTGTCTCGCCGAGACCCCTGGGATGTAGTTCCTAGGGGGATGGGAGTTGGGTGGTCAACCCGAGGAGCAATACTTCGCAGCATCTGCATGATGCCTTGGATGGATGTCATTAACTCTTCCCTCCCTACAAAAGGTACTCGGTTGGGGAGCCCGTTGGGGTCATCACTGTACAACCCCGTGTCCGGCGAGCAAGGTCACCAAGGAGCGAGCAGACCAGACAGGGAGCAGCAGGCGAGCTCGGCAGCGGCAGGGGCGAGGCTGAGCTCGGCATCCGTCGGCCAAAGATCGCCGATCGGCGACCTCGAGCTCGGCATCCACCGAGCGATCTGAGGCTCGCGCCCTCGCAGTGGAGCTCGGCAACAGCTGGCGAGCAAAGCACGCCGAGGTGGCCAGAGCTCCCAACTCGCCTGGGGGACAGAGGTACTTTTTACTGTTTTACCCCTGCTGGTCTGCCCATAGCCCTTCAAAACAGCGGAGTTCGGCTGTTGGCAGACCCAGCCGAGGGTTTTCTGGTAATTTCAGGTCAGTTATTCTGGTTATTGGCAGTCCAAGTTTCAAAAACTATAAATAGGACCCAAGGGGTACCCCAGAAAGCAGGTTTTTTCCCCTGTGCTCCTCTCCCCAAAATCTTAAGTGCTTTCTGAGGGTACCTTAGCTCGGCCTCAGGCTAAGGAGGGGAAGCGCTCTGAGATCTTCCGGGTTTGTGGTGGGACCTCCCTGCCGAGCCCTTGGGTCTGTTTTTTCCTTGCTTTCGTCTTTTTTCTTGCAGGAACAAAGTAGGCGCGAGACCACCCCCTTCCCCAAGGGCGAGCTCCACAGGAAGCCGGGTTCCGGTTTCAACATTTTGGTGCGGTGAGCGTGGATAGTGGTCAGCGCAGAAAAGTTTCCGCGAGCTCAATGACGGGACAAGGATCCGACAGGCCAAGCTCGCCGCCCCCCCCCCCCCCCCCGCCTCTCGCAACGGTGGGAATGTTCGAAGACTTCAGGAGCGAGGTACTGAATCTGGTCAAGTTCGCACTCGGCACGCGGGCCGAGTGCTCGACTCCGGCAAACCAGATCGCGGCCGCCCCCTCATTGGGCGAGGACGCTCCCGGCAGGCGAGCAGGGAAGGAAGTGGCCGAGGAAGGCCGAGGGTGCGAGCTCTCCGGTCGCGAGCTCTTCCCCGGCTCGGCAGGCCGAGCTCGCCTCGGTGAGCTGGGCTCGCGAGACTCGCTAGCTCGCCCAGTGGGAGGAGGGAGCCCATTCAGTGAGCTGGTCTCTTCGGCTCCGGTTCCAGAGGGGTTCAGGGAGCCCGAGATGTCCTATTACACCGGGAAGGGAGACCCGGTCCAGCATGTCCAATGGTTCGAGGACGTGGTCTCCATCCGTCAGATGTCGGACGGATTCAAGTGCCGGCTCTTCGCCATCACCCTACGGGAAAAAGCAAGAGAGTGGTTCCACCAGCTACCGGCCAGCTCCATCTATTGCTTCGAGGACTTGCGCCGAGGATTCATGCTAAGGTTCACTACTTCAAAAAAGAGGAAGAAGGAGTCCGAGTCCCTGTTTCACATCAAGAAGGGGGTGAACGAGACGTTGGGGAGCTATGTAGACCGATTTCAGGAGGAGGTTACTCAGGTCCAGGAGATGTCGGGCCATAGTCTGATGATGGCCTTTACCCTGGGCCTGCAGCAGGGCTTCTTCCGAATGGAGCTGAAAAGAGTTCCTCCCCTCTCTTATGAGGAGTTGATGGAAAGGGCGGTGAGAGAGGTTGACGGGGAGGCGTCAAACCCGGAGTTTGCAAGGAAGTTGGCCAGGTGGGCCACAGAGGAGGAGAGGGAGTCGAAGGGAGGAAGAGGTCAGGAGGAGAGAAGAGGGGAACCGAGGCAGAGGGAGCATAGGCAGCTCCAAGGGCCGCAGCAGCCGGGGTGGGGGCTTCAGGAGCCCGACCGTCGGCTGCGCTGGAGGCCTGAGTGGCAGGGGCAGGGGCCACAGAGGGGGAACTTCGGAAGGGGTCACTTTTAGGGGAGGCAAGACCAATTCCACCCCCCAGGCTGGAGGCAGGGCCAGAGGCCCCGACTCCCCGATCAAGAGGAGGCCATGGCAATAGCCTTGGGGGCCAGGAGAGGAGTATGGAGGAGAAGAAGGAGGGAGATTAGGGTAGAGCTGCCCTATTGCGACTTCCATCAAGAAGAGGGGCACGCAACAGCCACATGCCCGGAATTCTTGGAGATGAGGGGGAACATGGAGCGGCAGCAGCAGCAGCAGGAGGTGCGGCAGGAAGTGAGGATCGAGTAGGTCCTACCTCGGGCGGAGGAGGATCGCTGTGAAGACCGGGTGGATGTGGGGACCCGAGAGGGAATCGGGATGATCCACGGGGGAGCAGGGATCGAGGCCTCCCGCAAGGCCAGTCTCCGCACTATGTACCGGCGGAGCGTCGCCTCTACATCCCAAACCCCACCACCGGAGGAGAGGATCACCTTCTCCAGGAGTGATATGCCGGACCACGAGGATCCGTTCTGCGATGCGCTGGTCATCAGGGCAGCCATCGAGAACTTCACCGTCTCTCGGATTCTCGTGGATAACGGGAGTTCCGTCAACGTCGTCTTCAAAAAGACGTTTGATGCGATGAAGGTGGAGGCGAGAAGGGTGTTGGCCTCGGATGGCCCCCTGTTCGGGTTTTCAGGAGAGAGGAAAGAAGTAGAAGGAGGAGTTGGACTCCATGTCACTTTGGGGGGGCAGTCCCGAAACTGCAAGTTCGTCATCATGGACGCCCCCAGCAGCTACAGCGCCATCTTTTGGAGGCCCCTGATCAGCGCTTTCTGTTGCATCCCCTCATCTTTTCATCAATGCTTGAAGTTCAACGCCGAGGGGGTCCAAGTCAGGGTTAGGGGAGACCCGAAGGTGGCGCGGGAGTGTTATGTCACTGCGGTGAATACCATCTCCTGGCAGGAAGGAGCCGAGGAGATGGGGCAAAGGATGGAGGAGGTCGACCAGGAAGCAGGAAGGGGGGAGCTGGGAGAGAAGAGCTGCACAGAGGAGGCGACAGGAGGAGATCTGGAGGAGGTGGCCGAGGTGAGGGCCGAGAAAGAGGCGATGGAGGTAGAGGTCCCCGTTCCAGGGGAAGGGGATGCCGAAGGATGGGCAGAACAATCCAGGCTGGAGGCAGCAGAGGAGGTGGTGGAGCTGGAGGTCCTCACCCGAGGAGGAAGGACGGAGAAAATCCGCGTCAACGGGGGGCTGACCCCAGAGGACCAAGACAGGATGCTGGAGTGCATCCAGAAGAACGTGGACATCTTCGCCTGGAACGCCGCGGAGATGCCGGGGGTTGACGCCGATGTGGCTTGCCACCGCCTCAACCTGGACCCGGGAACACGCCCCGTTCAGCAGAAGAAGAGGTCCACCGCGGATAAGCTGGCGGAGCCCATCCGGGAGGAGGTGACGAAACTCCTCAAGGCAGGCTTCGTGTCTGAGATTCAGTACCCCAGCTGGGTCTCCAACGTGGTTATGGTTAAAAAAGGGGATGGCCGATGGAGAATGTGTATCGACTTTTCCTTACTTAATAAAGCTTGTCCTAAGGATTGTTACCCCTTGCCTCAGATCGACGCGCTGGTTGACTCAGCCGTCGGTTTTTCTGTAATGAGTTTTTTGGATGCTTTTTCAGGTTACCATCAGATCAGGATGCACCCCCCAGACATCAAGGATGTTTCGTTCATCACCGGGGATGGATGCTACTGCTACAAGATGATGCCCTTTGGGCTGAAAAATGCTGGGGCTACCTACCAGAAGATGATGGACAGGGTCTTCAAGGAGCAAAGGGGAAGGAATTTGGAGGTGTATGTAGATGACCTCATGATCAAAAGCCGGGATGTGGATTCCCACCTCCGGGACCTGGAGGAGACCTTCGCCACCCTGGGCAGGTACAAGATGCGATTGAATCCGCTGAAATGTGTCTTTGGGGCCAGCAGGGGAAAGTTCTTGGGGCATCTCCTCACCCCCGCAGGGGTCGAGCCGAACCCAGACAAGGTCAAAGCCATCCTGGAGCTGGGGTCCCCGCGGAGTGCAAAGGAGGTCCAGCGGCTGACAGGGAAGCTGGCAGGGCTGAGCCGCTTCCTTTCACGGGCAGGAGAAAAGTGCTCCCCCTTCTTCAAGACGCTAAGGGGGGGTCAGAGGTTTGAATGGAGCAAGGAATGTGAAGAGGCTTTTCAGGCCCTCAAGGTGCAGTTGACACGGGCTCCGCTGCTCCAAGGGCTGAAGGAGGGGGAGGACCTGTTCTTGTATCTCGGGGTCGGGACAGAGGCCCTGAGCTCCGTCTTGGTTCGTGAAGAAGGGAAGAGGCAGCTCCATATTTACTACGTGAGCCGAGTCCTAAGGAAGGCCGAGCTCCGATATCCTATCTTGGAGAAGCTTGCGTTCGCCCTAATCATCTCGGCCCGGAGGCTGCGGCCTTACTTTCAGGCACACTCAATCCGGGTGGTGACCGACCACCCTCTCCGCAACGTCTTCGAGGGGGTGGAGCATTCGGGCCGGCTGGCCAAGTGGTCGGTGGAGCTGAGCGAGTTCGATGTCTCCTTCGTCCTGCGACTCTCAATCAAGGCTCAGGCGATGGCCGACTTCCTAGCCGACTACGTAGTGGAGGTAGCGGAGGAAGACCTCACCCAACCGGCTCCTTGGAGGGTGAAGGTGGATGGAGCCTCAGGGAGGCATTCCCTTGGAGTGGGGGTGATCCTGGAAAGCCCTCAGGGGACTCGAATTGAGCAAACGGTGGTGGTGCACTTTCCTATTACCAACAACCAGGCCGAGTACGAGGCCGTGATATCAGGGCTGCGCCTAGCCAGGGAGCTAGGGGTTTCGGATGTGGAGGTCCTCACTGATTCCATGGTAGTGGCTTCTCAGATTAACGGGGAATTTGAAGCAAGGGAGCCCACCCTGCGATCGTACTTGGCCAAGGTGAAGGGGGTCATTGGCACTTTTCAGACTTTCACCATCCGACACGTGCCCAGGGAAGAGAATGAACAAGCCGATCAATTGGCTAAGCATGGTCCCCCAGTGGGGGGCACCGTCACCGACCTGTTTCGCCCCTCCATCGAAGAAGGAGAGCTCATGGAAATCGATCAGCAAGCTTCATGGATGGATCCAGTGATTGTTTTTCTCTCCACGGGAGAGTATCCGGAGGGGGTGGACAAGAAGAAGCTGAGGCACAAGTCAGCATACTACCTCCTCCAGGACGGGCAGCTATACAGAAAGACCCTCTCAGGGATGCTGGCTCGCTGCGTAACCGAGGGAGAAGCGCGAAGGATCTTGGAGGAGGTCCACTCCGGGGAATGTGGAAGTCACTCCGGGAGTCGGACCCTGGAAGGGAGAATAATCAGGCAAGGTTATTTCTGGCCCACCATGGGCCGAGATGCGACAGAGTTCGCGAGGAGATGTCACAAGTGCCAACTGTTTGCCCCTCTCCAGCTGCAGCCGGCCCAGCGGCTCCGAAGTATCACGGCCCCATGGCCCTTCGCAATTTGGGGAATGGATTTGGTTGGGCCGTTCCCCCAAGCCAGCAGCCAGAGAAGGTTCCTCCTGGTGATGATAGACTACTTCTCAAAGTGGATGGAGGTGAAGGCATTGGCCAAGGTGACCTCCCAGGTGATAAGGAACTTTGTTTGGGGGGAGATCATCTGTCGCCACGGGCTGCCCCAGGCCATCGTCACAGATAATGGGCCCCAGTTCGCCAGTGCCGAGTTCACCAGCTTCTGCGAACAGCTTGGGATCGATCTCAGGTTCGCCTCGGTCCATCACCCCAGGAGTAACAGGCAGGTGGAGGCCGCAAACAAGATCATCGTCAACCTCCTCAAAAAGAAGGTGGAAAACCTGAAGGGGAGTTGGGTGGAGCAGCTTCCAGCGGTTCTTTGGGCCCTGAGAACCACCCCCAACACAGCTACAGGAGAGACCCCCTTCAAACTCTCCCACGGGTGCGAGGTCGTGCTCCCCATTGAATTCGAAGTCCAAACACCGCGAGTCGTGGCAACAAAAGAAGGCCGTGAGGAATGGCAAGCAGAGAATGAGGAGGAACTAAGGCTTTCCCTTGACATGGTGGAGGAGGTGAGAGACCTTTCCGCTATCCGGCAGGAGGAGGTAAAAAGAAGAATGGCCAAGTACTTTGACAAGCACGTCAGGGTCAAGCAGTTCGTGGAAGGGGACTTGGTGCTGAAGAAAGTAGATGCGGCGGGGAGGTCAGCATCCGTAGGGAAGCTCAATCCCGGCTGGGAGGGACCATTCATTGTAAAGGTAGCCTTAGGATCAGGGGGCTACCGACTCCAAAATGTGGAGGGCGAGACCCTGAATCTCACCTGGAGTGGTGACGACCTCAAGCGATTTTTCCCCTAAAACATGTGAGCAGCACTTTGATTATAATAAATTCTTTCAAGCTCTCTGATAATGTTGTAACTAGCCTGCATGATAGAATGAGATGTGTAACGGACCCCGACCAGATCCCGCTGTCAGGCTCTCACCTAGCTGGCAGGGCTGGAAGTCACTTGGTGTCATCCTTGGCCTCGAGCAGATCCCGCTGTCAGGCTCCCACCTAGCTGGCAGGGCTGGAAGTCACTCGATGGTGGTAATAACGGACCCCGAGCAGATCCCGCTGTCAGGCTCTCACCTAGCTGGCAGGGCTGGAAGTCACTCGGTGTCATCCTTGGCCTCGAGCAGATCCCGCTGTCAGGCTCCCACCTAGCTGGCAGGGCTGGAAGTCACTCGATGGTGGTAATAACGGACCCCGAGCAGATCCCGCTGTCAGGCTCTCACCTAGCTGGCAGGGCTGGAAGTCACTCGGTGTCATCCTTGGCCTCGAGCAGATCCCGCTGTCAGGCTTTTACCTAGCTGGCAGGGCTGGAAGTCACTCGATGGTGGTAATAACGGACCCCGAGCAGATCCCGCTGTCAGGCTCTCACCTAGCTGGCAGGGCTGGAAGTCACTCGGTGTCATCCTTGGCCTCGAGCAGATCCCGCTGTCAGGCTCTCACCTAGCTGGCAGGGCTGGAAGTCACTCGATGGTGGTAATAACGGACCCCGAGCAGATCCCGCTGTCAGGCTCTCACCTAGCTGGCAGGGCTGGAAGTCACTCGGTGTCATCCCGGGCCTAGAGCAGATCTCGCTGTCAGGCTCTCACCTAGCTGGCAGGGCTGGAAGTCACTCGATGGTGGTATCAACGGACCCCGAGCAGATCCCGCTGTCAGGCTCTCACCTAGCTGGCAGGGCTGGAAGTCACTCAGTGTCATCCTTGGCCTCGAGCAGATCCCGCTGTCAGGCTATCACCTAGCTGGCAGGGCTGGAAGTCACTCGATGGTGGTAATAACGGACCCTGAGCAGATCCCGCTGTCAGGCTCTCACCTAGCTGGCAGGGCTGGAAGTCACTCGGTGTCATCCTTGGCCTCGAGCAGATCCCGCTGCCAGGCTCTCATCTGGCTGACAGGGCTAGAGGTTACTCTCTGGTGTCGGCCTTGAAGTCGTCAGGTGCAGGTCAATGTCTGTGGCAGGAAACAAAGGGGAAGGGTTCAGTCAGTGCGAGCTCGGGCTCGGCAAACTCAGCTCGGCATAATCAAGAAGGCAGGCCGGGCTGAGGGGCTCTGCACAGGCGTGTTTGGGCTCGTCATCTCTAGCTCGGCATTGGCAAGTAGGTCGCAAGCCAGGGCCTCGCCAAGAGAAGGCAAGCCGGACCAGGGGACCTCGCCTCCCTGGCCCATTACACTTCAAAAGTTTCTTCTTCGATGGGCACAACCTGGATGGCTCGCATGCGAGTAAGGGTAGGTGGATGGAAGGTTGGAGGCCGCGTGCGAGTAATAGTGGTGTGATGAGGGCGGAGTGAAACTCGCCACGAAATCGTTTGGGGCTCGGCAAACACTCCAAACGCGTCTCGCTCGCGTGCGCGCTCTCATAACCACTCTACTCGCGGAATCTGTCTCTGCGAGGTCGCGGGAGGAAGCACTCGCATACATTCATAACACAACAAGCATAATAGAGAACACCGGTATGATCACAAAACTTTCATTGAATATTCACAAATGTACAGGGAGCTCGCCACGGCGAGTAGTCAAAAAAGGGAAGAAAAAGAAAAAAAAATACAAGGCTGTCAGCTGGCCTCGCCCCCTCCACCAGAATGGTCCTCGCCACCGCCCGAGTGGTCCTGAAAGCTCTTCCCGAACATTGCGTCCAGGCTATCTTCCTTCTCGCTGGGCGGCGTCGCTGGAAATAGACTCGGCATCAGGTCCCGAGCAGAGATCTCCCCGCATCCTTCCACCAGCACCCCAGAGTCCTTCATCATCGCGAGGGTGCACTCGGCGGTCTGGATGGAGTTGATCCGCAGTCTCTCGACGAGGTCGGCCTCGCCGAAGATGCGCGGGCTCTTGTAGGGGAGTGTGGGATCGATGTCGTGCGATGGGAAGAAAATCTCCGCCTGGCGATGCACCTCGCCGAGAAGGTGCTGGTTCTCCACCTTCAGCTTAGCGTTCGCGCCCTCCAGCTCTCCGAGGCGCGCGCGCAGGCGGCCGTTCTCCTCCCCCAGCTCAGCGTTGCGAGCATGGAGCTCGCCCGCCGCCTTGGCATCCTGGAAAAAAGCCCATTTAACAACAACACAAAACTTTCTAAGTAAAAGAGAGTGGTGCGTAACACTTACCAGCCCGCCAGCAGTCTGGGCGAGAATACTATCCGCGATGCCGAGCCGTCTCGCCTGATCGGCAACCTGCTCCTTGGCGAGGTCGCGAGCCTGCTCGGCCTTTTCGAGCTGGTGGCTGATGGCGAAGCTGCGGCGCGACAGCATATGGTGCAGCTCCAGGGTCCGCAGATGGGACTGCAGCCCCTCATGGGCGAGCTGCCGGAGGGTCGACCTCTTGTAGGCCTCGGCATCCTCCCGGCCATAAAGGCCGAAGCCAAGGGCGTAGGCATGACCGGTGGCGGGCTCGCGGTCGTGCCAGGACGGGTGCAGAGTGGAGATGGAGACTCGATGCGCGAGCTCGTCCCACTGCAGCATGGGCTCGCCCGCGGAATCCTTCCAGCGCGCGCCGAAGTTGAAGAGGGGGTGCTGCTTCGGCGGCGCGTGCTCGCGGGCGGCCCTCTTCGCCGAGGGAGGAGGGGAGATCGCAGCCGAGGTGGAAGGGCCCTTGCCGCCCTTTCGGCCCTTGCTGGTCGTCTTCTTCAGCGGGCTCCCCGGTGACGCGTCGGGAGGAGTCTCCGACGAGCTGATGTACTTGGGGCTGGGCTGTTGTTGTTGTTGTTGTTGCCCCCGCGGAGCCAGCAGGGCCCTTCGCATCTTTTTCATCTGACTGGGGCCGGAGGGCGGGTTCGACCCCGCGTCCCCAGATCGCCTCTTACCGGAAGAGGGCTGCGAGAGGGCTGCCTCATCTCAGCACGCCGCCGCCGCCGCCCTCTCGCGGGCAAGGGGGTCGGTATCAAGCCCCGGGTCCGCAAAAGGCGGGTTCGCGGGGATTATCCGCTCCCCTGCAGGAAAATACTTGGAAAGGTTAGAAAATTCAGATATGATGATGTGCCGAGCTCGCGAGTAGCGGAGCTCGGCAAGATGAGGAGAGCATACCTTCGCCGGGCAGAACCGGGGGGAGCGCGTCGAGGCCCCTCCGCAGGAAGGCGACCTCGAAGTCTTTGTGGAGGAAGAATTTGTGGAGCTCGGCGTCGTTGCCGGACACGGCCGGCGGGCGGTACACCTCCTCGCCTTTCTGTTGCGGCAAGTAGGGGATGTTGCCGAGATCGCCCTTGATGAAGGCGATCTTGGTCATCCAGGTGTGGTGCTTGTTCGCGATCTCGCGAACTTTGATCAAGGAGCCGCCGAAGTAGGCAACCCCGTCCGTCGTCGCCTTATAGGAGAAGAGTTTCCTGAACACTGTCAGGTTGAACTCGATCCTCTCCCGCCGGAGGTAGCTCGCGAACGCCACCATCATGGCGATGGCGTTTGAGTTCAGCTGCGCGGGGACGGCCCCGTAGTATTTCAAGATCTGTCGGATCTCCGGCCACAAGGGAAGTCGCAGCCCCACCTCGAAGTGCGAGATGGGGAATGCGAGCTCGTTCTCGTAGAACGTGTTGATAGCCTCGCCCGGCCCCGGCCTGCGCGCCTCAAAGCCCGGCGGCACATACAGGGCCTTGAACTCTGCGAGCTCCTCCTCGCTGGTGTGGCCGTCGAAGAAGCAGTAATCCGCAAAGTGCTGCGCGCATTTGGAGCGGCCATCAACGTCCGGGTTGGTCTTGCCCATGATCGCAGGAAAGAAGCGAAGCGCTGCGCGAGCAGAAGAAGGAAAAAAGCAGGGAAGGGAAGCAAAGCAATAAAGATAGTACGGGGGTAGGTGAGGTGGGGGGCTATTTATAGGAAAGGGAATCTGGGGCGGGCTGTCACATCAGAGCAGCTCGCTGCCTCAGCTCGCCGCCCCAGCTCACCGCCCCAGCTCGCCGACTTCCAACACATCCCAATCAAGGCTAAGCCAAGCATTACGGCTTTTTATTTAAATAACATAGTTAACTAATTAAGAGTTGTTCATCCCAGAAGGGGAAAGTTCAGAACATAAAAGGAGGCGCGCGGACAGGGAGGGCATCGGGGCGCGAGCGACGGTCAGCTCGGCAGAGGAGCCCGCAAACTTACCTACCCCGGCCTCGCGACCCCCGCCCCCCAAGCTGCTGCACGCGGATCCTTCCAGAATTCCTTTGCGCGACCAAGAGGCCATCGTCTATCTCATCCAGGAGTCGGGAGGGAGACATCAACTCGCCAGGTCGGCTGTGGCGCACCTCCTCAGCAAGACACACGTAGTCGCGCTGCAGCGTCACGTTGACTCCTTGCACCTCGCGCAGCCCGAACACCAGCTTCTTGAGGAGCTTGACCTCCCTCCTCATCAGCTCGCCTTGATCCACCTCCGGACCCAGGTAAGAGTCCAGCGAGCTCGGGGACGGGAGGGGAGAGTGATGGGCTGCCCACGAAGACTCCTCGGCGGCCGATTGACTGGGAAGGGCTGTAAAGATAGATGTCAGCAGAGCAAAAGTTTGTGAAGCACAGGGTTGAGCGAGGCGGACCTGAAGAGCTCGGCGGCTCGAAGGAGACGCGAGGAGGGATGAACCTCAGGTCCTTCCCGCGACCGGGGCCGCGAGCCCCCGGCGAGATGGGCTCGAAGCCCAGAACAGGAATGGACCCCAGGCCTCCCCCGGCGGCCGCATCGATTTGCCGAGGAGGGGAGCCCTGCGGTGAAGCTGGCATCTGCGAGCTCACAGGCAGGATCCCGAAGAGGAGCGGCGGATCCCGGGGATGGCTGTCCGGTGCCGAGAATCGCGAAGTGGTGAGCGTGACCTCGCCTCGCGGTGTAGGGACCCGCGGCGCGGTGCCCTCGTCACCTGGTAATCCGCCCTGATCGTCGCCGACAACAACGACCTCCCTATCATTCTCCAGAATGGTCCGAGTAGAAGAGCCGGTCTCGCGAGCCAGAGTGGCCCTCAGGTCGTGGAAGATGGGCTCGGCAGCCTCGGGGAACGGTTTTGTCCTCTTGGAGCTCGGCTCGGCGGGGTCGATTTGAGGAACTTTCGCGGGGACCGCCGTCAGCGCGGCGACGCGAGCCGCGGAGGCCTGGCGGGCCCGGTCTATGCGCTCTTGAATCTCCTTAAGAAGAGGCATCTTGGCAAGGCAACAGAGGGAATGGCAAGAGCCAGGCAGCAGAGCAGGTGCATATATATAGCCGCAGGTGGCCCCCACCAGAAGATTCCCTTCAGCTCGCCAGCCGGAGCTCGCCGCACACTTCGGGTTGGACGTTTCTTTTCGAGCTTTTTGACAAGCTCGAAAAGAGCGGGAATTGTGTACAACTGTAACATCCCATTTCCAACTAGACCCCTAAGAATGGTTTTGGCCATGACTAGGTCATGACAAACCCTAGGAAGCCAGTAATGAGTCAAGAGATAGGGGACAGAAAGGTGGGGGATCACCATGGTCTGCAAATAGTAGAACTCTGAACCATGGTTTAGGATGACCATGGGCTACACCTTGACCCCAAGACCCTACCACAACACCCCTAATACCTTGGGAGGCCCATTAGAGCCATAAGGACCCATTGGGGTCAAACAAAGAGGCTCAATTGACCAAGGTCAACCCTAGCCCTAAATGGGTCAAACTAGCCTACTTAGGGTCAATTGACCTACTCCTAGCCTAGAGGACCCCACCTATGCCCTCCTAACCCTAAAGTGAGGTCAATGGGTCACTAAGGACACATTGGGGTCAGCCCTAGAGGCCAGGTTGACCCAAGTCAACTCAAGCTCCTAATCTGGTCAAAGTACCCTTACTAAGGGTATGTGACCTCCAAAGTGCAGGGTAACCCTACATAACCCTTCCTAGACCTTAGGGGAGGCCAATGGGTCACCAAGGACCCATTGGGGTCAACTCAAATGGTCATGTTGACCAAGGTCAACTCTATTCTAGAGTTAGGTCAAATTAGCCTAAATGAGTCAACCCAAGCTCAACCCCTTTTCCTTTTAAGTTAACCACAACATAATGAAATATTATGGGTGGAAAGGGCTGCCAATAGGCTGGGGAGTCAGCATGGTCAGTTTTGGTGACTAGGAAAGAGAGGAAAGCTTCATCCCACACTAATGGAGGAGAGAGAAAAGGGGAAAGAGAGTTGAAGGAGGAGATTGGCCAAGGAAAGGCCAATGGTCCCCATTGATGGCAGCATTCATCTCCTCCAGTGAAGGGGAGGAGTTTCTAGCCGTTTTCCTGGCTGTCAAGGGGCAGTTACAGCCTCCACCATCATGGCCGAAACAAGCCTTTAATGGCCATGATGGCCATGGCAGTTTTTCCATTCTTCTCCCCCTCTGATGATTTAAACACCACCAGTGAGCTTGGGGGAGAATTTCCCAATCCTTAACTGAAGAAATCCGGCGAGTTTACTGGGAGATTGCAGAAATCCGATCGGCGGCGCCACCACCATGTCAACCCGCAGATCCGCTCGTCTCCAGGCCGCCAACAAGGTCCTCCTCCTCCTCTTTTCTCATGGGCAGATCTTAGGTTTCATTAGGGCCGAGGTTCGGGCTCAATTGAGCCCGATCCAATTCAGAAAATTCATGGCTTTCGGCCGAGAAATTTCTTGGTTGGATCGCCGGAATCCGCCCCTCCGGCGGCTGTGCCGCCGTCTGGCGATAGCCACCACCTCAACGGAGGTGATGGTGGCGGTGGCGGCCGGGGAAGGGACTGGGTGGCCGACGACAGACGTTTGAAGTCGGCACAGGAAGAAGCAATCCTGGCCGTTGGCTCATCGGGGACGATGACCCCGCGCCGTTGATCTGCGCCAAGATTCGCGCGGCATCATTCAGATACTTTAAGATTTAAATGAATATTATTGCATTTCTGTCACATTTGATGTATTTAATGTATTTAATTTTTAAAAATACTTAGGGACCCTGAATGGAAATCTGCCCAACATGAAAAGTGTAGCCTAGGGTGTCTAGTTTGTAGAAAAAATTGTTTGGACCCTTTTGGGGCACTGGTTAGACCAGGGTACCCTTTTTGGTAGGACCTATACCTAGACCTAAACAGAAATTATTTTTGGTGCCCACACTTCATTCCTTGTCCAAACAAGTTGAAATTTGGGCAGTGAGAAGGTCTTAGTCATATCTAGAACCTGTCCAAAATTTAGAATTTTTGGAGAACATTTTTCTATAGTTTTTAGAAATATTTAATAAATCATGATTAATTTAATTATGTGACCTAATTAATTTAAAACTCCCCCAAATTTTGGTGGGTGGTCTTAGATGTCATGATAGGTATAGGGTTAAAACTTTAGCTCATTTGGAGATGTTTAGGATAGGTAATTTACCCACCCTATATATGACCCTATAAGGGTATTTTGGTCAAAAACTACTATTTGATGGTTGAGTGGCCAAATTCCCTCATCAGAGGCTGAAATTTTGGCCACTGATATACTTTGACTTGTTACACTCACTTATGAAGTTTGGAGTGGTTTGGACTAGGGTAGCCCTAGAATTTTAGGGTAGGCCCTTTAGGGTAAATTTCTAGGGTTTGAGGAATTTGGGGTCAAAAGACCTTGGATGGGCTTGAAACTTGGGACAGATGTCCATAGGGTTACTATGGTCCTGTGGTTAAAATTTTAGGTCATTTGGAAGACTTTAAACCCCTTAAATCTATAACCCTAGTTTAGGGCACTAGCTTTGAAATCATAAGTTCTAATACCAAAACCTTCTGAAAAGGGCTGAGTTTTTGAATGGGTAGTTGTTTAGGGTATATACATCTCTGGAAATTTTATAATAAATTTTGGATGAATATTTTTGGTACTTTATTCACAAAGTCATGTTTTACAATTTCCACTTAGGAATTTTTGGAGATAAATATACTTGATTAAATCTGATGAAACTTAGCAAAGGGGCTTGTAATAATGGTACCCATCTCTTTAAATTCTTATGAAATTTTTGAAGAATTATATTTAGTAGTTGCTTCTTTAATTATTTAATTCTATGGAACTTTGGTAAATTTAATAATGACATTTAGATGGTCTGAAAAATTTTAATTTCTTCATCATGATGTTTCTAGTTCCTTATGAAGCCCTAGTAATTTTTACATAATTATTGGAGACATATTTGTGGCACTTCCTTCATTATATTTGATCTTGGGAATTATTTTCAATAAATCTTTTAGAGGTCAAGAACTATATGGAAAATTATGAAAATTGGCAACCAATAATATTTCTCTGTTATTTAGTGGATAAAAATTTTTGGAGGCCATTACCTGAGCAAATCTTATGGTTCATGTTCAAATTAACTATGGCCTAGTTGTTGAGGAAAATCCAATAAATAGTAGATTAATTAGGAAAAATATAATTTTCTGAATTTAGACTATATTTATCATAATAGACCTCTGGTAAAATTTGTAGAGTTATTGGAGGAGAATTTAGAGTATCACCTATTGAGTACATCATGTAGCTTAAGTGGTCTGCGTATAGCAAAACTGCAGGATTTCATTTGGATGTGAATTAGGGCACGTATGATGGGTCTTGATGGGTTGCTGTAAGAACAAGTGGAATGGGCTCATCTTTGGAAGATGAGTGAGTAGGGTGTGGCTTTGTTTAGGGTTTAAAGGCGTTCGGGTCCGACGAAAGATCGTCCTACCCAAGGAGAGTTGGAGTCAAATCACCCTAGGATTAGCATATCGAAACATGAGAAAATAATGGGTAAGGGAATCAACCAATAATAAAATAAGTACCTTGCGAAAGGGAACGCTGGGCGTAATCCCAACACAGTTCCTAGTGCCCCTTGAGAGCCCTTCACAGGGAATACCGGGGCAGTCCTGGGTTAACGTAAACTGTTTAACAAGCTGAAAAGAGTAACTTAGTAATTAGGGTTGCACATTTCACAGACACTGATGGCACGGGATGTTAGCTGGGAGCTTCGGCTCGGATGGTTAAAGACGGACTTTGGGTCCGGGGAGCTTCGGCTCGATTGTTTGTGACGGACGTGTTGGTCCGGGGAGATTCGGCTCGGGTTTTGATTACGCTAAATTTGCATGTGCATAAAAGGAATGATATTAAGGTGGTGGGTCTTCGGTATTGGAGGATCTTAGCACAGACACCAATCCGTTGACTCGGCAAGTGTTGTGATAACACTTCGCCAACAGAAGTCCGGTGCGCCAGCCGGCAAGAGTACGCAGGAGTCCGCTTGTGCACCAGCGTTGAGGCGTACGATAGGTCTGACCAGTAGTGCTATACTGGTTTAGAGGTGGGCGAGGCCCAACCCACCGCTTCCGTCTGCCACTACGGAGGTATCCTGGGAGGTGAGGCTCCAGAAAGGGGGAACTAAAGGTCTGTGTGCACAGAGTCGGGTGTGTGTGTTGCACTTGCTTGATCCATCATACCCACTTGCATGTCATAGCATAAGCGATTCATTTAACCTTCGACACCTAAAATATAAGTGGTATGGGACACTTATACATTAGGCCCTGCAAAACGACCCCTTGGTCTATAAGCTTGTGTGGGCAAGTTTATAAATTAAGGTTAATTTTCTTTACATATATATATTGCTGTTAATAACCGACACCCCAACGTATAATTGGTATGAGACTCTTTATACGATGGGAGCCTTGCAAAAGACCCCTTGCTTATATGTACACATATAAGTTAAGGTCACTTTACTTTACTTGTTTACAATATGATTAGTTACTATATAAATTGCTAGTTTTAGGTCCACCGTCACCTGCATTTGATATACTCTCCACTTTCAAGTCCTCCCTTTCTTCCTCTCCGCTCGGTGCCTAGGAGCCACGGGGGAAGGGGTGGGGGATGATAGGACTTAGTCTTTTAGACTAACGGTTTTCGAACCACATCATTTAGGGGATCGCGGAGCGGAGGCCAGATTGGAGGAGCAGCCCCAGAGGTTGACACGCTTGGAGATAGGGCAGTCTAGCACAGGAGTTCAGACAGCTGGGACCGTGAGGCCCTTACTCTAGTAGTTTTTATTTTATTTCCTCATGAGAGATCTTGTGGTGAGGAATTGATGTATCGGGCATATAAGCCCTTATTTACAGTGCTTGGTTTTGTGGACTCTCCCATCGTGGAGATATTTTACTTGATGTGATATTTCTGTGGACTTTTACTTAGAGTTTTGCTGCGCATGATATTACTCTAATTTTGTTACTATGCTGCGATCGAGTTGGCCGGCAGAAACGGCGTTTTGTGGTGATGCCGCTTCGAGGCGCGAAGGAGTCACCGCAAAACGGCGGTTCTGGGCCTAAGACCCCGGTGTCGAGAAAGAAAAAAAAATGGGGTCTTACAACAACCCCGTGTCCGGTGAGCAAGGTCACCAAGGAGCGAGCAGACCAGACAGGGAGCAGCAGGCGAGCTCGGCAGCGGCAGGGGCGAGGCTGAGCTCGGCATCCGTCGGCCAAAGATCGCCGATCGGCGACCCCGAGCTCGGCATCCGCCGAGCGATCTGAGGCTCGCGCCCTCGCAGTGGAGCTCGGCAACAGCTGGCGAGCAAAGCACGCCGAGGTGGCCAGAGCTCCCAACTCGCCTGGGGGACAGAGGTACTTTTTACTGTTTTACCCCTGCTGGTCTGCCCATAGCCCTTCAAAACAGCGGAGTTCGGCTGTTGGCAGACCCAGCCGAGGGTTTTCTGGTAATTTCAGGTCAGTTATTCTGGTTATTGGCAGTCCAGGTTTCAAAAACTATAAATAGGACCCAAGGGGTACCCCAGAAAGCAGGTTTTTTCCCCTGTGCTCCTCTCCCCAAAATCTTAAGTGCTTTCTGAGGGTACCTTAGCTCGGCCTCAGGCTAAGGAGGGGAAGCGCTCTGAGATCTTCCGGGTTTGTGGTGGGACCTCCCTGCCGAGCCCTTGGGTCTGTTTTTTCCTTGCTTTTGTCTTTTTTTCTTGCAGGAACAAAGTAGGCGCGAGACCACCCCCTTCCCCAAGGGCGAGCTCCACAGGAAGCCGGGTTCCGGTTTCAACAATCACCACCTCCATGATCTCCTGTCATGAAACTTGCTCGGGAACTTCTATATGAGCCGCGGTCTACGCTCACCGCACCAAAAATGTTGAAACTGAGATTCAGTTCCACCTAGAGTTCAGACCTAGGGGTGCGGCTCACACCTACTTCTCCCAAGCCGTCCCTTGGTGAGTGACCTGAATTTGGAAAATGACCCTTGGCTCTAGCGTGGAGATCCCACCTCATACCCGGAAGACCTTTGAGATCTCCCCCTCCCTAGTCAATGTTAAGCTAGCTGCCTTGGAGGATGAAGGAAGAAGATGAAGATTGGTGAAAACGGATCCTCTTCCAAGGCACCCCAAGGGTCTGTTTATAGATTTTTTGGGGATTACCTGTCAATAGCGCAATCTCGCTGCTCTAAAATTACTGAAATACCCTGGGCTGATCTGCCAATAGTCAAATTTTGCTATTTTGAACAGCTATTCGTAGCCCACCAGGGGTAAAATAGCGGACCCTCAAGCCAGACGAGATCCTCGAGCCGGGCAACCCCTGGGAGCTGTCTCGCCGGGTGACCCCTGAGAGCTGTCTCGTCGGGCGACCCCTAGGAGCTGTCTCGCCGAGACCCCTGGGAGCTGTCTCGTCGGGCGACCCCTGGGAGCTGTCTCGTCGAGACACCTGGGAGTTGTCTCGCCGAGACCCCTGGGAGCTGTCTCGCCGGGCGAGACCCTAAAGCCGGGCGAGCTGCTCATGTCGGGCGAGACCCTCAAGCCGGGCGAGATTCTCGACGGGCCGGGGCGGGTGCCGACCTCCCGCCGCACTCGACCCTTTGCCCCCTTAGCCTATGAGCTCACTTGTCCCGAACCGTTCTCTGGATTACTTCTTAAGCTTGCTTGAGGACCCCACTCCGTGAATACGAGGTTGTACATATAGTTACGTCGTTAGTGGGGGCTCTTTGGATAACCGCACCCTATGCATGAGGTACAACTAACTCATCTAAAGAGATTTCATCAACATTATAACAATTTTTATGGCAAGCTATGGATCTAAAGCTAGGTTTCCAGAAAAGTTAGGGTTTCCAGAAAAACTAGGATTTCCAAAAACTTACTTTTCAAACAGGCTCGCTAATCACCTGACGCTGCTTCTTCCTGACGGGCGAGTTGCTTGGGATTGTCAGGCTTGAATAAGGCCGTCGAGGGGTCTTCTTCCACAAGCCGTCGTCGCATTCTTCCGCTCACGAAAACCATAAGAGAGGAGAAGAGGAGGGGGAAGGGGGTTACGGGGCTTGCGGAAAGGAGAAGAGTGGAGGCGGATGGGAGTAGCCGAACCAGAAGATGAAAAAACCATAAGGCTCCATTCGTTTGGTAGGTTTTAGAGGGAAGGAATTGGAATTGAGCATCACAATTCCAATTTTTGTGTTCGTTTTACACTTTTTAGGAAGGAATTGACATTCACCGAAAACCTATGGGTTTTGGAGGAAGGTGTTTGACCAAAATCAAATCTAGTGTTCGTTTGCTTAATTTAAAGGAGGGAATTGGTTTTGGCTCAAAACCAATAGGTTTTGCTCTTTGAAAAATCCTTATATACCCAAAACCTACATATTTAGATGAATTTTGGGACAGCTTTGACATAGTTCATCGTCATTTTGGCCGAAGTTTTGGCACTGTTCATCGTCGTTTTGGCAGCAACAGCTCCAGCGGAACTTCCAGATGCAGCTCCAACGGTTCAAGGCAGCAGCTCCAGCGGAACATCCAGCAACAGCATCATCGTTTTGGCAGTAGCTCCAGCGGAACCTCCAGCAGCAGCTCCAACGGTTGAAGGCAGCAGCTCCGGCGGAACCTCCAACAGCAGCTCTAGCAGTTGAAGGCAGCGGCTCCACCGGAACTTCCAGCAGCAGCATAATCGTCTTTGCAGCAGCTCCGGCGGAACCTCCAGCAGCAGATCCAGCGGTTGAAGACGATGAACAATGCCTAAACATGGAGAAGATCGGGCAGCAGCTGGGAGAAGACGATGAACAGGTATCGGGTAGCAGCTTCAACTTAGAATTCTTTTCTCTCAAATTCTTGTCCAAACGAACACAACAATTTATTTTTTGCTCATTTCCAAAACCTCCGCGTCATAGATTTTCGGCCAAAACCAATTCATATCTCTCAAAACCTACCAAACGAACACAGCCTAATGATTTGCACCTAGTCATAAGTGTATTTTGATTAATTTAATCAGATTTATTAATTGGTTTTTTACGATTTGCACCTAGTCAGATGTCTGAATTATTGTTGCACAGAAAATTAAGGCGATTGTTATTCGCAAAGTAGTTTTGGCTATTCACACTTTATTTTACGTGATTTTTCTCCACAAAGTTAGATAATCGCAAAATAGTTTTGACTATCCCCAAACTATTGAATTTGCATATAAATATTCAATTTGCATATTTAATTTTTTTTACATTTTGTTTACAAATTAATTTCATATTTAAAAGTTATTGTGAAGCAATGACTATACAGAAGACAATATTGATACTTTTTTATTATTAAATTTTACTACACTATTTTTCTATTTTATCAAATTTAGATGATATTATGTATTGTTGAAATATTTGAGATTTAAAAAAATGTTTTGTTACAGTTTTTAAAATTTTAAAATTTATGAATATCAAAAAATTTATCTGCGGATATAAATTTAACAAAATCTATTTTACGAATATCAAAAATTTATGAATAATCAAAACTAATAATAATAACCAAAATTAAATATGTAGGTAGAATCAAGGTTTTGAAAACCGGACCGGACATCGAACCGGCGGAGGGAAAGGTTCAAGGTTGGACTGGTCCAACGGGTTCAATCGGGGTCGAACCGTTATATATATAATATATATATATATATATATATATATATATATATATATATATATATATATATATATATATATATATATATATATATATATATTAGGATATATAAAAATATTAACATTATATTAAAAATTTACCTATAAATTTTAGGTTCAAGATCGAACATAAAAAGTATGAAATTTCTTATATAAGGTCGGACGTTCAAGAACGACGGTTCATAACCACCACGTTGATGACCGCCATTGCCGTGCCAAACTTTAATTTTTAAAAAATAATTTAGTATATTAATATAATAATATATCTAACAAAATATATAATTAATATTTATATAGATATATACATTAAAATGGATATCGTTATTTTGTACTTAACTTAATATTGATATGTATATAATATATTACAATATAAAAATAAAGAATCAAATGGTCAGGTGGTTCGCTGTTAAACTATATTCATAATGGTGGGGGTTTCGAAACCCCCCGCCTTCTTTTTTCTGATATTTAATAGCGGACGGGCCGAAGGCCCGGTTTTGTGAAACCGCGCCCGGTTCCCGGCCCTCCGGTCCGCCCGCCCGGTTCCGCGGTTTTTGAGCTGTTCTTGGAGGGTGCAGTTTGCTTATTTGGACCGAACCGGCTGGGTCCACGGTTCGACCGGTCGGTCCGGTCCGGTTTTTAAAAGCTTGGGTAGAATAGTATTTAGACTTACATAAGCAGGGAAATGTTGAGATGCATTTCATTCCAATGATAAGGCACGTGATTGTTGTCAGAATGTTTAATCAATGAGAATTATTTATGTACTTATCTAAGAGAGGTGAGGCACTGGAGAAATAATTTGCTACTCAATACCAACCATACTCATTCTCTTGGGGATATCTTATATTCCTCCCATTTATTATCTGAGCAATTTTTTTCTTTAATAAATAATTATTCTATAATTTGGTTTATAACAAAATTATAATATCATAAAAATCATTTTTTTATAAGAGCAGCATCCCATATGAAAAAATTTGCCAAAGTAGAAAGCTGATTTGGATTAAAAAAAAAATTATATATTTTAAAAATAGCAAAAATTGAATTAAGTTTAAAGTTTTGACAATAAATAATATATCAAAATTATTTACTTTTTTATTTCAAATAGAAAAATTGATAGGGTTAGAGTCGGATTTTTACCGCAGCGCTCCGCCCGCTCCCTCTTCCCGCAGGCGCTTCGCCCAAATCTTCCTCCGACGGCGTTTGCTGGTGTTTTCCGGTCGATAAGGAGTATCGGTCTCCCTTTGGTGCTAGGAGCAAGGATCACCGCCTCCATTCTTCCTCCACACAGAATTAGAGCCGATCGTCTGTATCAAGTGCTAATGGCAGGAGGTATAACTCCTCTATACTGGATCTTCCTCTCCGCTACGCACTAGGATTTGCTCTAAATCGGTTTTGCTCTAAATCGGTTTTGCTTACAATATTAAGAATAGATAAATAAATAAACAAACATGTCATTCCATCTGGCGCATATATGGTGCTCTTTGGAATGATATGGTCTATCCATATGGGCTTAGCACAACCATGAAATTGTGTAATTGTATCGTGCATTGTTTAATTTTCATAAAGTTTTATGTGATGTTACAATATGAACTTTATGTAATGTATATAACCACAATAATACACGAGTAAATTTGTGTGTAAAACTAGAGAATTTTTATACTCTTTGAGGTTAATAGGGACTGTTATGAGGGAAGCGGGGGATATAGAGAAGAGACAACAATAGTGCGAGAGAGGATCAATAGAGGAGGAAAGGAAAAAAATATTTTGCCCGATCTTTCCGCAGCGAATAATGAATAACATGTGATCAACCTGGCCCTAGCCGTCGAAGGTGGGCCGAATGGGTCCGTGCTTTATTGTCGTGAATGATCTATGACCCGGACATAATAATTTCGTGAAGAGAAAGACGGAGATCCCAAACCCTCGGAAGAAGGGGGAAATTGTTGTGGGACCAGCCATAACAATCAATATGGTGTCTGAATCCATGCCTAATAATCATATCTCTCTTCAGGGAGGCTACCCTCCTCCAACCAATTTGGTGCCTGAATCCGTGATAATATAGAATGGACTACAAATTTATATAATAACAAAATCAACGGCAACATTAGACCGCTCAATATAAAAGCTTTGTTTGGGGCGGTGGTGGCGATGTGAAAAGCTATATTTTCATTGTCACGATTCCAATGCTCTTTTTAGGTTGTTTGGATGACGAGCTTTTTCAAAAGTATTTTTTCAAGAAAGGTATTTTGGGGGCTTTTTGAGGAGCTAGTCCAACCGGGCTTCATAAAAACCCGTTTTCCATGCTTTCAGCTTTTCCTCTTTTGTTCAAGGGTTTGCATAAGTAACGTCTCTAGCATTCAAGACATGTCTTTCTTAAAAAATTCTTCTTCTACACACAAAAATAAGAATTTAGATAGAAATATTTCAAATAGTCAACAGATTTTTTTTTTCAAAACTGTTTTCTAGACAGCTCTAATGCCACACTAGCTATTTTGGACAGCACCAATAAAATATCATACCATAATTCTAAATAAAGATCAAACAATAAGCATTCTAATTAAGCACATAAGCAGGGACAAAGTCCTACATTTACAGAGAGTAAGATAATTAAATATCATTTCATATGAAATTTTTCTGTCCCTAAAATTATAAACTTTACCTTCGAGAATAAACGCCTTCATCATCATCATCATCTTCATCCAGCAGGCGCCCTTTGAACGAATCTTTTTTCTGAAGGGCTTATCCAACTGTAACAATTCAGGCTCAAATTTGATTTTCTGAAGCTTTTACTGAGAGAGAGTAATGGCGGAAAAGGCGTCTTCGTCCAACGGAAAAGGTGCCGTCGAGCTCACTCTGATAGAGATAGAACGATCTGGCGCTACAATAACTTCACGAACGGTGGGGCGTCGTTCCTTGGCCCAACAAGAGATCGATACATGTATGCTTTCTCCATGAAGGAGCCGCTGTCATCTTCCGGCCTGTCCCTGATCACCTCCACCACCATGTGAGGCAACCGCCGCGCCACCTCCTTGCAGCCCGTTAGCGTAATCTTACATGAAGACATCCACAAGAATCTCATGTTGTAATAATGGTGGATCCCGGAGAGTAAACCGGCGTCGCCGAAAGGGCTGTCCCTGATCTCCAGCTTCTGTAATTTAGGGCATCCTTCGAGAACATACCTCAATCCCAAATCACTGTTCCCGGCGAAAGCCACGGAGAGGGTTTTCACTGATTTCCCGTACTTGCCGATGTAGGAGAAGGCGTTGTCGGTGAGCAGGCCGGAAACCGCGAGCCTGGTAAGGTTCTTGCAGTTCTGAACAATGGCGCCGAAGCCCTCATCCATCGGCTCTCCGGTAAGGTGATCGGGCCGGTGGCGGCCCATGATGCAGAGGCGGAAAACCAATAGATCTTGGCAGTTGTTGGACATAGCTACAACCGCTGCATTGGTCATGCTCTGGCAGAAATAGAGGATTGATTCGAGATGTTTGCAGCCTTCTGAGATTGCCTGCAATCCGATATCTGATACAGAGCCCTCCGAGTCCTCTGTGGGATCTAATGGAAAAACCCTCAGCTCCCTGAGATTTTTGCAGGTTGCTGCAACCATTTGAAGGCCTTCGTCTCTTACTGAATCTAGAACCTGAAATCAAGAGCAAACTCATGATTCTATTGGGAAATTTAGGGTTTAATTGGAACATGGGGAGTGATAGATACCCAGAATGTTTGGAGATTGTGGCAACGAGTAATGACTGGTCCGAGCATGTCGGCGGTGATCTGGGCGTAGCTCAAGTTGAGGGAGATCAGGTTGGCGCAGGCCGGGTATATTGTGGGCAGGTAGTCGATGGCGAGATTTCGATAACCTGACAGGCATACTAGGGATTTGGAAGCCATGAAGGCTGATTCGAGAATGGCCCTGAAATCGCCTTCTCCTTCGAAGGTGGAGAAGGAGCCGGTGCCAAGGTGGGTGAGCTGCGGCGCCAGCGACATCAGCCGGCAGAGACGGCCGACGGAGATGTAATCGTTCACTCTCAGTCGCCGGAGACGAGGCGATCGAGCCACCAGAGCCTCGAGAGCTCCGAAGTTCACAGCAAATCCGACGCAATCGAACACTAGGGATTCGAGGCAAGTTTTCCCCGGAGGAAACCTCGATACCCAATCCACCACCTCATCTTCATCGTCCTCGACGTCATTCTCTATCAGATCCAAAGATCGAAGACGCCTGGGAGCAGTAAAAGGGGGGGGAAAACATCAATCACGGTAACCAGTTAGATCATCTATGATGAATCGCATCGGAAATATAGAATACCTGCAGTTTTCAGCGATGGCGGCGAGTCCGGCGGTGGTGAAGCCATCGCAGGAAAGGAGGGAAAGATCTCGGAAAGAGGTAAACGATCGCGCTAGCAGGACGAGATCGGCATCGGCAACAGTCATCCGCTTGAGGCAGATTCGCTCTAGCCAGGGATAAGCAGGGGACATGCCTGCAACCCATGGGGAGAAGCGCGCCCCCCATCCCAACGGGACAAGGTTGAAATCGGCGAAACGCGGCTTTCCCTTCAGCACCAGCGACCGAACTCCCCGGAAGCGATCGATGGCGCGGGCGGGGCTGACGGCGTAGCAGTTTCCGATGAATAGTTCTTGCCGAGTCTGGGCCTCAGCTCGGAACCACGATTTGCAGACGAGGGAGGCGGCGTTTCGATCCCGATGCGAGGTGAGGAAGCACAGAACGATCTCAAGCACGTTCTCGAGAACTTGGTCCGGCGGAGGCATACAGACAATGGAAGAAACTTGCCTGAACTTGGTCTGAGAAGCTTCGTCGGGATGAAGAGACCACCGCTCATCGTCTCCGTTATCGCCGCCGCAGTTCTCCAACATGACGAACCTCCTCTCCGCGCACCGTTGGGAGGAAGATGAGGTTGGTTTTTTGTAATTAAAGAGACGGGAAGGTCCTCGCGGTAAAAAGAAAGTGATATTTTTAAAATGATATATATATTTATATATATTGGGGAGATATAATATGCTGGCAAGCTTGCATGTGGGCGTACTGATAAGATTTTTTGAGGGTCAAGATGGTCTCAAATCGAAAAGTGATCAACATGAAAGTTGTAGATCTTGGCGAGACAAGCAACTTTTATGTTGTTCCCTTTTTGATTTGGATCCGTTTTTACCCTCAATTTGGGCACCGAAATCTGGGACGGTGAGAGAGCGACAACTTTGATGTTGATCACTTTTTGATTTGAGACCATTTTGATCCTTATCCGTATGCCCGTACGCCCACATATTATATCATCTCATATATATTATATTATATAATGACACAGTTCTCACTTCTAAATGATAAATAGAATTTTTTAAAAGAAATATTCCGCAGTCGTGCCCAGAAAGTAACCCATGGTTTTTATCTGACGCGTGTCATTACACTGCAATGTACACTTTCTGTGCTCCATCGCAGGTCTCATGTTTACTATATACATCTGATGACTCTCATTTACGGTTTTACCCTCTCCACAGTCCGACCCTACTTCCTCACTACTCTCTGTTATTTGTTAAGGATTACCTAACAAACATCATTCTTTGAACATAAAAGTGGATGAAGTTTCTTAGGCTCTATTTAGTACGGCGTTTTGCCGTTTTGTTTGGGGCAAACGCCGCCAGTAGACTGGTAAACAAATGAATCTCCGGCGGCGTTTGCTTCGTTTCCACCGCTCGCCTTGAGAAACACTCCAAAAAGCTCAGTTTGGAGCACACACCTCCCCCCTCCGGTTTGAACACTCCGTTTTCACCCGCCGGATCGAGCCGTCACCGCCGAACCAAATGAAGTCTCAGGTTGGCATGAACGAATGACAATTTAACCCCCATGTTTATGAACGCCACCATCATGCCAAACAGAGCCTTAAGAGTCGAATAATAAGGTGTTGTTACAAGCACACCTTATACTTCTACTAGTACCCCAAAATAAACTTGGGTTTTCAAGAATATGCCTATTTTAAACTCATCTATTTGTTATATCAGTAAATCAGAATTCCTCCTCTTTTACATGAACAACGAAAATTGATTCGGGCTGAAACCAAAAATCCGAAAGTCTTTGTGTTAGTACGCGATCGCAGTCACCGGCGGCCAACTTCCTAGTCTTCTCTTCGCGGAAAGAGGCATGGCTATTGAAACTGTGACGATGCCCTATATTTTCTTAATAGTTTGCTAGTAACAAAAATATTTTCTAATTATCGTTCGCAAAGTAGATGATTCGTTAATGCACTGGCTTATGATAATTAGCTGATGCAAAAAAAACATCGAGTTGTCACCATTTCTGACGAAATGAAGGGGATCCATTTCACAGTTCAGATGGAGAGCTTTTTGATCTGACGAGTTCACAATTTCTTATCTTTTTATAGTTTTTTTTAATAAAAAAATCTCAACCATTAGATATATTTAAGAGTTGTCTTGTCCATTACATGATTAAATAGATACATTTCGTAAGAAATGGAGAGAATCCGGATCAGCGAAATCAATACTAATAACTGTTGTCATGCCAAACATACATGCATTAATCTATGGCGGTAGCGTTTTTGTCCAAACTGAACAGAACAAAAAATATTGTGCGAAACAGAACCTCTAAAATAAATGATTTCAGCTATAATTTTAGCTCTCACTAGGACAAAAAAAATGAGGGATTAAAATCATATATAAAAATAAAAAAAGCTGATTCTCAAAATATGTTAAAATTAAGCAGCTAAATTTACATTTTTACTATTTATTTAAGTATGGATAAGACTTAATGGAACAAATATATCTTTTATTTAAAAAGGATCGCCCCTTTATCACAACAATCAATCAAGTTCGGTTCCCCTCTCCATATTCGCCCTCTCCTCACCTTTCTAATAAATTTAAGCTTCCTATGAAATGGCAGCACGTTTTGAGGCGTTGTGAGAGTCTAGTCATTAGACATGTTAAATAAGGGTGAGGTAGAACAATAAAGACTTGGAATGAAACTATAAGAAAAGACGTGATGTACTGAGGCATTAGTGAGATTATGACACAAGATAGGGCACAATAGCGACAAAGGATCCATATAGCCGACCCCACTATAGTGTGATAAATGCTTAAGTGTTGTTGTTGTGTTATGTTCAAAACTAGTTTTCTTTTCTTCGTAGTGGTCATAACTGTTGTCTGTCAAACATACATTTTATAATTGAGCAAAAACACCCTGTCATCACATTTTAAGCCATTTATTAGGCTTTAAATTATCATCTAGGCTTATAGCCCTTTCTATCACTAATTAACTGTGTTCAATTGTTTATAATTGCACCTTTTTAACATTCAATTATTCATATCCTTTAATAATCCCAAATAATACTTTCTTTTATTAATTCTTAAAACACAAACCACAGGCCATTCACAACCCTCATTCTGTCCAAAAGAAAGAACTCGCTATCCTTCCTCCCCGTCAGCCACGCAACTCCTTCGCCCTCGATTTTTTTCCGTGGGCGTGGCCCTTGAAATCTGGCGTGAAGGCCAAAAGGAGAAAAAAGAATATACACTTACTCCGGAACGGGCGATTACAACACCACAATTCCAATGGAATGAAAGTTCGTCCCCCAAAATCCCGAGATTGTGAATCGAGACAGTATTTTATAAATACGTAATTATCTTGAAAATATATAAACATTTCTTTGATTTTCACTCGCCTAAAAGGGACAAAAGAAACATCGTGTTTTTTCTTCAATGATTTTTGATCTATAGTAGAACTATCGACAGAACTCGAACCAAGAAAAAATTATGACCATCTGCAAAAGAAAAAAAGAACAAATCAGATGAAAATAAAACAATATTCGTGTTAAATATATTTATGCTATTTTTCCAACTATATATCATGATAAATTTAAACTCTTCTTGTGCTCAATCACATGTGAAATAATTGAATTCAGTTTATCCAATTTTAAAACTATGTTTGTTTGTTTATTTGGTGATTTTTATAGTCTCTTTAATCCCATATTCATTAAAAAAAATCATTTTAAAGCAACAATGATCATAAATAAAACTTGATTTCATTATTAAAAAAAATAGAGAGATACAATGTCAAAAAATTTGGACTGATTTAAGCAGCAGCAGTAATAATAATACAAATAATCATAATAACAACATGAATATCAATAATAATTATTATCATAACATTAATAATAATAATAATCTCCTCTCTAAACTATGCATTCCTTGTGATTCATACCTAAATATCTGTTACAGAGATTACCAAACTCTTCAATTTTTTCCCAAATCCCAAACGAGCCCAGCATTGACATCTGTCACTCTATTTTACCGGTCTACGCCGCCGCCGTCTCCTTCCTTGCAGAAGCTCGTCATCGGGGCTCCTCCAGCCATTCAAAAAATTATTCCGTTGAAAGGTGCCACCGTCAAGTCTTCTGCGGCTTCATTTTGAAGAACCCATCACACTTTGGCTGCGTTTGACGCAGCTTACCACAACTTATTTGCTCCGTTGAGGTTGGACAAAAACGTCATTGTTATTGAATGTATGTTTGGTATGACAAATGTTACAAAAATAAAACAAGTTTGAGACATAAGATTTTGGTATGACAATGACATTTTTCTCTAACCTCACCGGAGCAAATAAGTCACGATAAGCCGCGCCAAACGCAGCCTTTGTCGTATGTCAAGATAGCATAAACACCATACAACATGTTACTTACAACATAAACACCATATAAATGCAAGAAGAAAGTGACCAAACATCAAAATTTGTGGCATTGCATATACAGCACAAAGAATAATTTCTCTCATCAAAAAGATCAAGACTTCAGAACCATATTTCCCAACAATTCAAGGGCATCAATATATAATTTTTTCGCTCCCATCAATCGGACAGAAATAGAACATCTTCCTCTCGTTCGCAATGAAAAAAGGCACCAAAAATTACATAAATAAGTGCATCACAAATGTCTGAAATATCACACAGTGCATGTACAAGAGCTACTACAGACACCATTTAATAAAAAGAAATTTACAAATCTTATTGATTGGAGCAAGAAACAATAAAACCGCTGTGTAACAATAACTAAAAATAAATCAAATGGTATGGAAACAAGGGTTGATAGATTTCAGGGAGCCAAAAATTAGGGTTGAGAATGGTCAGGAGCAGTAAAGGCTTCCTGGATGTGCTTCACAGCACCATCATAGTAGAGGAACCCCATGAACCAGAACTCATGGTTATCAACCGACACAATCTGAATATACTTCTCTGCTGGATTTGCTTTGCTTGTTGAAGGATTCACCACTCTCAGTTGGTGCAGAGGAATAACCACCTGTTTTAGAATGCATATGAATTCCCCAAAATAAGACTTTAAAATACAAGAAGTTCCACTATCTCCCAGATAATGTCTATGTAGTAAACATGCTATACGCTCATATTCAGCATAGATTATATTGGAATTCACGGCAGCTGCTCGCTATGAATGAAATTGCTACTGGCGAAAAATAGCAGATTATATAATGCTCAGGACACAGGATACAAAAGTTTTATGAAAGAGATCTCCCAGATGGAATTAATCTAAACATGGTTATGCTCCGTTTCAGCAAGACTTATTTCACGGTCAAAGCGCCTACGACCGCATGAACCGGACCTTTCCGCTTGACCGGTGAATAAGTCCGTCAAACCAAGGTTTATCAGGAAATCGAGATCCTAGATGAGATCGTTTTGAGGTAGGATCAAGATCTGATAGTAGGGTCGGATCGAGAATCGCTTTACAAGAATCAGGATCGATTTACAAAATCTGGATCGTAGAATCGCAAGATCCTATGATCCAGACGTTATAACTAGGGCCATTTCTCTTGTCCTCAAGACTGGTAGTTTCTCTACTATTTTCAAGTAGTGATACATCTTTAAGCTATGTCAGAAGGAATTTCACTCAGTAAATTTATCACCCCAAAACAATTTCACCCAAAAGCAACACCTCATATGGATGGATCAATGCTAGTAAAAAAAAGTTACCATATAATATCGAAGATAAGGGGTCCGTTTGGCACAATGGTGGTGATCATGAACGCAGTGGTTGCGAACCGTCATTCGTGAACGTAAGTGGTTACGAACCGTCGTTCGTGAACGCCCAACCTCACCTAAGGAATTCCATCCATTTTTATGTTCAGAATTGGTTTTTTTTTCTTGGTGGCGGTTATAACCGTTGTCACGTCAAACGAATACTTCATCACGATGACTGTTTTGTCCAAACTCACCGGATCAAAACGCCGCGCCAAACGAATGACGATTCATAACCACCACCGTTCATGACCGCCACAGCCAAGATAGGAATTGAGCCTCAGCATTGACAGTAAAGAATGTTGAGATGCCAAGAATATTTCTTCTATATTTAAATTTAATTTTGAATCACGGCGATAGAGAAAGCACAATTTTAAATTGATTTACAATCTGATATGGTATTATATTAATTGAATTCAATTTCCGGAATTATTATTGGCCAACAAGTTGAGTCAAACTTTTGTATTCCAAAATAACCAAACAAACCTCTATTTGTTTCCAGATACTCTAATGAATTGGCGTTGAAGATTTGCTGTAGGCTAATTTATAAAAAAAATTGACCTAATGCAGGAGTTTTACAAAACAAAACAAATTTTTTTTTGGAACTAATTCTGTTACGAGCACTTTTTAGAGAAGGCACGACGGAACAGAAAAATGTATGGTGATCCATGTGCTTATACAGTCCGCAGATATGAGCATGTGATAATGTGTGTATGTGCAATATGTGGCGCAGAGCAAAGAAAAGACAACGGCAATACAGAGTTGTGTATGAGAAAACTAGTGCGTGCTAATGCGTGAGGATTGATGTGAGGCTTAACAAAACAACTGCTTGTGCTCACACAAACAGCAGGGTCATGTGCGAAATAACTAGCACACGACAACCGCAAGCATGTTGGGACAACCTGAATAAACGAAAAAAAAACAAGTGTAAAATCATATTTAGTGGTTTCAGTTAGACGAATATAATGAGCTCAATACTTCATTTCAGGGCAACGTCCTCTATTTATACAGAGTGGGTTAAGACCCCAAAACAAAAAAAATGAATGGGCCTTCTATAATGAGCCTTTTACAATATGCTACAAATAATGATATAATTCAACTCTCCCCCTCAAGATGGGAGTATATGCCGAACATTCACAGCTTGATAATATTGTCTTTGAACAAATCACAGCTCAGGTACTTGGTAAGATGTCTGCAGTTGATCTTGAGATTGAACAAACAGAGTGCAAACATTGTCTTTTTCAAAGTGATCCTTCATAAAAGTGTCTATCAATTTTGACGTGTTTTGTTTGATCTGTTTGATCATGTTGAACATGATTATTTGCAATATTGATAGCAACTTCGTTCATGTTTAATCTGATAGGTCCTCCAGTTTGGAGTCTCAAATCATGTATTATCGAGTTAAGTCAGATCCCGTCACATTTTCTTGTGACATTGCCTTATACTCTGCTTCTGCATTGGATCTTGCTACAATGTTTTGCTTCTTGCTTCGTCAGGTTGCTAAGATTCCCTCCAACAAAAAAGTAATATTCGGTGGTGGATTTATATCATCTTGACTTCCAGCTCAATCAACATTCGTATAAAGTCCAACATCCAATTGTTTATTTTGAGAAAATAAAAGTCCACGTTCATGGGAATTCTTCAAAAGCCGTAGTAGATGAATGACAGCTTCATGATGTCAAAGTCTCGGAGAATGCATGTATCTGCTAAGGATCCCAACAACATGTGAGATATCTGAGCGAGTATGTGAGAGATAGATCAGTCTTCCCACCAGTTTTTAGTGTTGGAGGAGTTCTCTCACTATCCTTGTTTTCATCAATCTTACAGTTAACTTCCATGGGAGAATTAATAAAAGCACAACCAAGCATCCATGCTTCTTCTACAAGATCTAGGACATATTTCTTCTGAGAAATGAAGATTCTACGATCAGAGTGTGCAACTTCTATTCCCAGAAAATACTTCAAGTTTCCTAGATCTTTAACTTCAAACTCTTTACACAGACGCGTCTTAAGCCACGTGATTTCTGCAACAATATTTCCTGTGATAATTATGGCGCCAACATAAACAATGAGAATTGTCACTTTCTTTGCTTTACATTTCACGAATAGGGTACGATCTGAGTGACCCTGTTTGTATTTCAATACAGTCATAACTTTCTGGAACTTTTCAAACCAAGCTCTAAGAGATTGCTTGAGACCGTAGAGAGATTTTTGAAATTGACACATCTTTCCCTCAGATCTCGCTTTTATGAAACCAGGTGGAACTTTCATATAGACTTCTTCAAGATCACAATGTAAAAAGGCATTCTTGACATCAAGTTATTGTAACTCCCATCTCAAACATGCAACACATGATAAAATGACACAGATGGAGTCCATCTTGTCAACAGGAGCAAACATTTCATGATAGTCCAGACCTGGGGTTTGAGTATACCCTTAGAGCAACTAGCCTTGCTTCAAATCTCCTAACCCCCTCTTGATTCTGTTTAACATAGAACACCCATCGGGAACCAACAAACTTTTTCCCGGTAGGAAGAAGAGTGAGTGTCCAAGTATGGTTCTTTTCCAATGCAAACATCTCTTCTTCCATTATCTTGTGCCGCACAGGTATCTTTATGGATTCCTGCCAAGTATTAGGAATGTGAACAGAATCCAAGGAGTTGAAGGCCTTATGTGTCTGTGTCTGATTTTAATAAGTGATATAATTGGTAAGTGGGTACTTTGCAGAGGTCGATTTTCACTTTAAGATGTATAAGAGGACAATAAAGCTCGCTATATGTGTCTGAGTCAAGAAGAGCGTACCTGTGGTGGTGGAATGATCGGGGGTGGTAACATCGTAGCACCAGGAATTGTGTCTGTGATAGACCATAGGAAGAGGAGGAACGAGACTCACAGGAGGATAATTCGAAAGAGATGAGTTAAGTATGCTAAGAGGCAGTCATTGGAGGTGATGGCATCATAAGATGTGATTGCGAGTCCACAATAGGTGGATTCGTGGGAGGAAGATATGTCAGAGGCAGGCATAAGAGGTGATTGTGAGGCCTCAACAAGGAGAGGAAGATGAGGATCGTCGACAACAATGTCCTCCCACTGAACGAGAACCGAAGTGTTGTGCCTAATCACGAAACATTGCGTCCATGGTACAGCAAAATCGTTCGAGGGAGGATGATAACGACGACTCTTTTGTAGTAGCAGAGTAACCAAAAAAGACACTGGAGGGAATGTCATCCAATTTATTACGATACTGTGGAATGAACGTTAACAAAGCAAACACACCTAAACACGCACAGATGTAGATGAAAGGTGTGGACAAAGCATTTAGTAGACAGACGGGATAGGGAGAGAGGTAGACTGTAAGGTGTTAGAGGGTAGACGATTGATGAGGATAAGCAGCGGTAAGAACCGCATCACCCAAATAGAACTTGGGAAGATTCATGGTGAGAAAATGGACATCTGGTAACCTCAAGGAGATGATTGTTTCTTACGTTCAGGATACATCATTCTGAGTAGAGGTGTTGACATATGTTTTTGATGAATAATCTCATGATCTCTAAGATAAGTACCAAAAATACCACGATCGACGTATTCATCCTCATTGTTCAATACAGAGCACGCGAATAGTGCTACCAAATTGATTAGTCACCATGGTGTGCAAATTACGAAAGCAATCAAAGATCTAAATTTTTTTGTTTTAATAAATACACTCAGTAGAGTGAGAGAAGAAATAAATAAACATCAGTATAAATAATATCAAAATGAATCATACTAGGTAAAAGAAAAAAGATTCTAATTATATCGTACATGTTTAGAAAATTCACATTCATTTCAAACAAAACAGCTCAGGGAGCTTGAAAACATAGGAAATAACGTGAAAAAGGTAGCTAGCGAAGAGATGTCCAAAACGTTGATGCCAGCAACATACAACCGCAAGTGAAGGACGAAGAGGACGAGAGAGACGAGGAGCTTGGAGAGAGCTTGAGTTGGAGGATGGTCCAACGACCGAAGATGTACAATCCCCATCAGTTCATACCACTGCCAATACGTTGTTTTCGTTACCAGATCCTGTAAAACACAACCATCATGAGAGAAAGTGACAACAATTTAAGGACGTAGTCAGGTGACTAATAGATAACAAATTGTGGGGAAAAGTAGGAACATGCAACACCCCGGTGAGGGCATGACAGAGGTACTGAGAATGGTCCCTTGCCAGTAATTGGTGAGAGTGACCTCATTGGCCTGCGACAACCTTACTGCGCATCCTGAGAGGGGGTGTAAGAGGTAAAACTTGACGATGTTACTGTCATGTGAATTGTTGTCAAGGAGTCAATAATCCATTCAGAGGAAGGTACAGAGGCAGACTGGGAGTTGGCCAGACCAGCGGTTGCAAATGCAACATAAAGGAAAAGAAACCTAGGTGTGCATGAGATGGCAGAAAACATTTGAGTTCCTCTGAGAAAAGACTGTCAAAGGGAAGCCAATCAAAAGCAGGTCCAGTAGTGTGAGCAGACAGAAGAAGGATTGAATTGGAGAGAGGGTACCACGACCACGAGAGCCTTTAGGCGATGGAAGCAAGATGAGGAAGGAGACGGAAGCAGGAGTCTCAAGCAATGCACGGTTTGTCACTATAATTCGCACAACTTGAGAGACGAGGGAGGAGCGATCAGAACCAAGATCGGAGTTCAAGAGTATGGCGAAGATATTTGTCCCCTAAGACCATATTGAAGGCTTCCAAAAGAGAGGGAAGAGGTAGTCGGTTCAAAACATGTGTTCGCACCATATCGAACTCCAAATTAAGACCCATGAAGAAGACATGAAGTCGATAATGGTTCTTCCTTGATTTTTAAGGCCCGCGCATCAACCAGTGCAAGCAAGAGTGAAACCCTCAAAGTAAGTCCAACTCTTGGTAAAGGCTTTCGAACTCGGAGAAGCAAGAGGCTACAGAAGAGGTGTCTTGTTTGAGCTCAAGGAGACGAACTCAAGAGTAGGTGCGTTACTTTCACGAGGATCATCGTGCGGGCACGATTTTACAAGAATATTCGGACGTATATTAAGCACATCTCCTTTTCAGCACGTTTTTTGACGTGCATCATACAAGCTATATTCCATCCCTAGCACGGTGCGAGACACACACCTTAAATATTTCTCCAAGGAGACGCCGAGGGAGCTCATATACCTAGGTAGAACTACCAAGCTATGAATAAGTCACACGAGCCCGAATCCAGATGTCAAAGGCTCGAGCCCATCAGCATGTAACTACGATAGACCAATGGAAGACATGTAGTGAAGCAATCAAGCAATCACGAGACAACAAGGGAATTTTCAGCATCCCACTTTTCGCCAGCTTGGATCAGTACTGGGAGGCTGAACAATTGTCCCGTCGATGTATCTGTATAGTTGATGGCGGCAGATAGCATGTTGTGCTGCGCGAGACCACTCGGGGTAATTCGTTCTATCCAAAAGAACAGTTGTAATTCAGAGGGAACCGGAAGAGCCATGAGGTCGTGATAATTTACCTCCCGAAGGAAGGATAAGCAAGGAAGGAGACTAAACGTTCGAGTCTGAGGAGTTAGCCATGTTGAAGATAGAGGCCGCAAACTTCGCTAGGGGAGGCACAAGACGAAGGAAAGACCGCAAAAGTAGAGGTCACACAAGCAAAGGCCGCATAAATAGAGGTCGCACAAGCAGATGTTGGGGAGGCACAAGTGGAGGAGAATGAGCTGGGCTGAAGAAGAGATCGCGGAGAAGGGAAGATCGCACGGGCCAGACGAAGGAACAGTCGCCAAGAGGAGGAGACCACACTGACCGTGGACAGGTAGGTCGCGCAATAGGAAAATTGGCGAGCTGCACGCACAAGGAGCACGGCTCGCAGAGTCGCAGAATTTGCGTACATGAAGGGAGACGAGGATGTGAGCTTGCGTAGGAGGATGAGACTGTGAGCTTGCGTAGGAGGATGAGTTTGTGAGCCTACTTATGGAGAAGGCTACGCACATAGCGGAAAGGCCGCTGAGCTCGCGTAGGAAGAAAGACAGCACAGGCGGACTGAGCGCGCAGGGAAGAGGCATCTGCATAGGAGGGTTTATTGCCAGGGTGCACACGCAGACTGGGTGCGCGGGGCGCACATGCGGACTAAGTGCGCAAGGAAGAAGAGGCCGCACATGCTGATTGAGCGCACAGGTCGATCACGCCGAGAAGACCGCGCCTCTCCCTTTGAAACACAGTCAGACGGAAATAATGAACTCAATACTTCATTTCAGGGCAACACCCTCAATTTATACACAATGGGTGAAGACCCAAAAACAAGAAAAATGAACGGGCCTTTTATAATATGGTACAAATAATAATATAAAGCAATTGTTCCAAGATAGTTAGTCAATCACAAGTGATCGTGATAAGTGAGTTTGGGATGTGATCGAGGGAGGATCTACATGGGGGTGAGTGTGGGCGGCCCACACTGAATTTTTAAAATATTTTTTCATTAATACAAAATTTTTTTTATGATTTCATATATAAATAAATATTAGATTACAATAAATAAGATAAAGCTGCTTAGCTCAGTTGGTAGAAGCAAAAAATTATTTTTGATGGTCCAGAGTTCGATTCCTCTCAAAGAATTTTTTTTTATCATTTTTATGCGGTCATGCTTCCTATTAGATAATCCCTTTTTTACAATTTGTTGTCAAGGTAATAATTATTTTGAATTGAAAATTAAGAAATGATTTTCAATTTACCTTTACTCTTTCCATAATCTACATTTAAAATTAATTTTGCTAAATAATTATTCATTATTTATTAATAAAAAATTATTACTTTTTATAGCAAAATATAATTAATTTTTGAGTTGACTCAATATTGAATCGAGCTAGCTCAAAATCGAGTCTGTTTCAAGTCGAGCCGGCCAGATTCAAAGTTGATTTTGAGTCGACTCCGAGTCGAAAATTTCTATTTCGAGCCAAGTCTGATTCGAACGAAATTAACTTGATATCACCCATAGTGTGGACAATAATTGATTAAAGTATTATGACTAATAGAAAAATTATGCATACAAAAAAATTATTGTAAATAATTCTTATATTTTTTGCTCTATTCGTTAATTTTTTTTTGAATAATTTTATATATTGTTCACACTGAAAAAAGTTTCTGCGTCTGCCACTAGCTGTGATTGTGTGGCCGAGGTGGGTTATAGAGTTGGATTTGTGTAATTTGAACAAAAATGTGAAAGAAAAAGTTAGATGGAGAAAAAAGAGGAAAATTCATTAGTTAAGTGAAAATAGGGTAAGCAGTGACAGATTCAGGAAATTGATAATGGGGGTGCACAAATTTTTTTAAAATGAAATAGCACAAATGTTTATTATATTTTCTTAAATTTAAGGAGCATTTTTTTTAGAAAATCTTTGAGGTACCACTGTAGTGTGGAATATATCGAACCACATGATCAATGACTTAGATTGCGCTTGATGCACTCAGCTCATGTGCGTCGAGTGCACGATTTTTTTCTTATGTTCGCCCCTCATCATAAGAATGTGTCACCGAGTTCTAGAAATTTTAACAAAGGGGCCAGACATTAACTTCCTCCAACAAAAAAAAATTAACGTTTCTATGTTATCGGAGTTGTTTTTCCCAAATCAGGCCACCTTTTTTGACGTATAAGTAGTCAAAATTCATTGTCTCGACGAGAGGAATCTAAATTCACTAACCATTTTGAAAAATAATAGGGGGTCAGTGTCCCTCGGGTCCCCCTCTGGATTCGCCCCTGAGGGTAAGCAAACTGTATCATGAAGCTTGACTCTAACAAGTGGAAGTAGTGCTCCTCACTAAACCATGCATATCTTGTCTCTTGCATTTTATGGTGTCTTTCTTGCAATTACTTTTTTCTTTTTTTATTGTTGTCATCATGCTCGAGCGACTTCTACTTCACTTCTCTCCGAAAACAAATGTCTCATATTTTTGTAGTTTGCACCATGCTTGACCAACAAGCATGTGCAAATAATTGCATGGAAGAAATTTCCTATATTTGAGTATTAAAATAGGTAAGTAAAGGACTAAGAGTTTTAATAATAGTATATGCATGCATTGTGATGGAACAGACTGATCCTATAGTATTTTTAATAAAAATTTAACAGAATCAACTACAATGGGATTCTCCTAACAGAAGTCGGCAGTTATATACATGGACGGAGCTTCTGTTTCCTATTTTAATGCTGCAGCATTGTGATGCAACCCATGAAAATTTATTTTAAATTTAAGAGATCCAAATTGGATAGCTATAACCTTGCATTTTCTTTAATTGGAAAAAAGAATCATTTGTTGCACAGTTTTAAATAGGATTGGATTAATTGTATTTATTTCCATATAAGCCCAAGGAAGGGTTATTTGGGGAACATTTTGGATCATGTTCTTCCAATAAAACTACACATGCAGTCCTCAATTGAAAATTAAATGAGTTGATGAATATTTCCTCCATAAGACAGTTTTGCTGGAACAAAGATGATCAGGATCAGCCGCAGTGGATCACGAGCATCAGGGGCCCGTGACGCTCTATTTTCAACGTTGTAGTATTAGGGTTGTCGTTTGGATGATCAGAACCTACCATCGCATTCAATTTTGCCGTATTTTTATTTATTTACTGTTATTTGAGATTAAGTTAAATATTTTTGCAGATATATCGTATTTTTATTTATTTATCAAGAGTTCTGAAGCCGTCGATCAATCATAGTGAAATGATGCTTCCCTCAATGCATTGAAAATTAAATGAGTTGATGAATATTTCCTCCATAAGACAGTTTTGTCGGAACAAAGATGATCCGGATCAGCCGCAGTGGATCACGAGCATCAGGGGCCCGTGAGGCTTTATTTTCAACATCGTAGCATTAGGGTTGTCGTTTGGATGATCAGAACCTACCATCGCATTCAACACATTTTTGTCGTATTTTTATTTATTTATTTCGTGTTATCTGAGATTTAAGTTAAATAGTCTGATTGGACGATCTAAGTCATCGGATATATCTAGCCTAAACTATACCTTTATTTATAGGTACCAAATATAAGGGATAAGCATCAAGAGTTGGCCTATTATGAAGCCACTCGATCAATCATAGTGAAATGGTGCTTCCCTCAATGCCGACTTCGACAGGCCTCCTCTTGCCATAAAGCTAGTATGTCGCCTCTGTTTCCCTCTTGTTGCTTCCTTCGCTTTGATTTCCCTCACCCAACCACTGCCCGACTCCTCCACAGCCGTAATCGACTACCCCTCCCATCAAGCCCCGCTTCCCAAATGATGGTCCAGCACCTCTCGAACCAGCCTCACTTTCCCCACCCCACCCTTCTTCCAACCATCGACTGTCAATAGCAAGTCCTTGTCATTCTCAAGCCCCACTAACCCTAATTCCATCCTCTCCTCCCATTTTACTACCCAAACTTACTACAACAACCCTACCGAGCTCCCACCACATTTCCCAACTTCCCTCCCACACCAAAGAGTAACCCTCCTTATGAGTATGAGTCCCACTCTCATTCTGCCTACCTAGTACCCAGCGAGTTCCTCCTAGTTATTTGTCATTTCTTTACATTGTGCAGACATGCTTGTATCTAATATTATTATCCAGTTATTATGTTTTGTATATTTATTTCATTAAACGTGTGTTGTTTATTTGCTCCACATTTAATTTTATCGAACTCGACTTATTTTGCAAACTTCATTGATAGCCCTAATTCAAATTTGCTGCACTAGTTTGTTACTTCAGTGTAAATTTTAAATTTTTGTAAATTAAAGCGATTTAGTATTGTATGTCATTTCCTGGTGATTCATTTAGTTGCATCTCATTAGTGTTTGTTTAGTCGCTATTCCATTTTGTATATGTTGTGTGCCTTGCTGATTCTATTTAAAATTAGATCTGTGTTGAACTAATAGCCTCATCCTATGTCAAAATATCTTAGGTTATGAAAGATTTCCTCCTAAATTAAAGAGTGCCAAAGGGCTATATGGGGCAACCTAGTTCTATGGTTCCTTCACAAAATCCAATACTCGCCTTCATCAGTGCATTTGGTGAAGTTATTTAAGGGGTTGCAGAATGCATAGGTGATGTGTAAAGAGGACTTTTTACGGATAAAAATATTAAATATATGAGCTATGATTAACCTAGTAAACGAAATACAAACCGGTGGGGGATACCAAAAAAGCTTTGATAAGCCTAGCAATGACTGGCGAGGCATCATTCGAGCAACAAGTAGCTATTATCTCAACAAAAAAATGTTCCTACTCCATGTATCTATTTCAATCAAACAGATCCACTAAATATAGTTGACATTAACTAAATTTTAGTAGTAAAGTTGAAGAAGATGACAACTTTGTTGACGAGCGCCTAGGTTAAAGAATCAACTTCAATCTTTGAAACATAGGTATTGTTGTTAAATCGATACAACACTAAGGATGAGGTGAAAAGGGATAAAAGTGTTTTGGGCAGACAATGATATATGCACACTCTGATCGATTCTCATGATCACCAACTAACAATCTTGAAAATAAATCCAAATAATAAAAGGATGTATCAATAGAATCATCCAAAATATAGTGCCATACTATAACAATTGACACAACAGAGAAAATTCTAGTATAAAATCTTTCATCAACAATTACAGTTCAAATTCAAATACCCCAACTCCGTTTTAAGTTAAAGCACAATTATTTCTGTCAGAGACAATAACAGTTCCAAAGGAAATAAAGAAAACTATTTGATAAATTTGGCATGAGGAGGAAAACTAAATCCTTACCTTGTAGTAGCTCCATTCGGTTTTATCTTCAATTGTATAAGAGAGAGGATTATCACTGCAAAAGGCCAACTTAGCCGTGGAAAGATAAAGAGATCCCATAACAGGTCCAGCCGACGTTGACAAGTAACATGCATAAGAACTTTTAAGCTGTTCTTCAGGATATGTATCAAAACTTTGCCGAAAAACCTTCTCGTAACCACCTTCAGCAATTATTTTGGTTCCCTGAGCTATCCTTCCCATAGCAGCATCGGCAAAACTAGGTCCAGTCCTCACTGTGTTACAGAAAGGTCTTTAGCAATTTGCACAGCTAAGTAATGCCATCAAAGTATAAGTTGAAAAATTGTAGTAAGAGAAATACAACTGTTGCATTAGTTCACAACAATTTTCTACAAATATAAGTAATAAAACATGACAGCTCGCACCACCCCCACTGTATTCCCAAACCACCTTCTCCACCACCCCGTTCAACTCTGCCACCACACTTGTAACTCCTCACAAACTGCTTCACTCCCTTTGAACCGGCAATCATTTGAAAGCACCGCCTCCAAGCCGCCAACACTTCACCAACCGCACCAAACCCTACAAGCACAGCCTCCCTATCACCCGGTATAGCTCTGAAATCCTCTCACACCTCTCCACAATGGGGTGACTCCTATTTCGCAACCACAGTTGTAAACAAATCTTCTAACACCTTCCTCTCCTCAGTCACCTCTTCTTTTCAACATGTTGCAAATTTCGTTGACACCATCTCCAGTCCCCAACTCCCTTCCTCTCCTCTTAGTCAACTAACCAGGGGTAGACGTGGGGACATATTCAAATTTGGGGAACCTCTATAAAAATGTGTCTTCTGGATTGCATTTTCTACGGTTTTTGTTTATTGCTGCGATTTACTTCTTTCATTCTGCTGCATTTAAATCAACAAACAAATCATTCCGTGAATGTGAATGTGTTGTGATTAATTAAAATTAGAAAAAATTAAATACTCTATTCACCTCTCCTCTAGAGTAATTCTTAGCATTCTACCCTACCTTTCAAGAAGTATTGTTTGTTTTATTTCATCCCAGCCCACCAACTCTACATGTTTCGTCCCCAAACCACATTGTATTGTGGGCGGTCTGACTCTAATATCATGTGTAAGAACCCGACCGACAATATCAAAATTGTTATCCGCTTTGGTTCATCTAAGCTTATGTTGAGTTGAACTGCACGATTTTCCCTTTTTTGTAGATGGCCTACAAGCAATTCATAGAAGGTCACCCATCTCAGAACTACTCTCACTGAAGCACGCTTAACTATTGAGTTGCCAACACAACTCCACCACTTTCTCCGAAATGGCGCATCTAACATTTGAAGTTCTAAATCATTACTTAAGCTCAATAACTCTTTCCAATTTCAATATGAGATTCGGTTCATTCTTGCGCCTATTTTTGCCTAGAAATCAGTTATCCTAGAAGTCTGTCAAGAGATATGTTGTTTGGGCTTCACTATCCCCAAAGATACTTCCCTCCCACATTGGACCAACCTCATTTGATCACCCTCATCGAACCAACCTCGTATGACCTCCCTCATTGGATTCAGGATATTACAATAACTAACCCTCATATCTACTCCCTAATTCAGCCAACCACAACTTCCACTAAACACTCAGTCACCCTCTTTTCCTCCCTGAAAACAACCTCCAACCACCCTATACAACCTTCCCCTATCCTCAACCACCCTTCCCAGGCCAACAAACAGCCAACCAACCCTCCAAGGCTTGATCTGACCCTTCAACTCTCAAATCCACTCTGGCGCCCCCTCACAAGCCCATACAAGGCCTGACCGACCTGCTTCAGGTCACATCCAGTAATGGACGACCACTTCCATCGACCTAGCCAGCCCTAACCCAATACCCCTTGTCTTGGCCAAAACCCTTCACTAGCACTTCCCAACCGACTATAGTCCTAATACAGCCTTACAACAACCCAAACCACCACTTCCAACCCTCCATACAATCGTGTCAAACCTCAAGACAGCCATGACACCTCTCCACGATCATCGGATCCCCATCTCCTTCGCCTACAACACCCTACGCTTGTGAGTTCTTTATTTGAGTTTTGTTTTGTTTATTGTTGTATGACCAGATTATTTATATGATTATAATTGCTTATCTTTGTTAGTACATTTGTTTTTGTGATTGATCTTGACTTGCAAAGCTTGTTCAAATACTGCATTTAATTAAAGTACTATAATCAAAAGAAAAACTTAAGTTGCTTGCTCTTTGAATATTATTGTATACACTGGTGCAAGACGTATGAAATTTATTGTATACACGTGTACTAGTTGTATGAATTTTACGTGTTTAATTATTATTTGCAAACTCTAGAGATATAATTAAGGGTACTTGTGTAGTTATGTAATTAATGCATGGTGTTGTATCTTCTCCTATAAGTATCCTTGTAACTCATTCTTTTTCTAGTGAATATAGAAAAACTAATTTCTACAGGGTATCAGAGCAAGGCGTCAGAGGCCATCGTACCTTCCTCCTATAGTTGAGCAGTGTGCTATCCACACCGCTTCCTCCTGCAATCGAGCAGTGTGTCGTCCGCATTATTTCCTCGTGCATTCGAACATCGTATAGTCCATGTTATTTCCTCCTGCAATCAAGTGTATCTCATATCATGGCTTTCTCCTGTAACAATGCATCTTCCTCGCCGTCAATTAGTAGCGCATCGACCTCTCTGCTAGCAACCTCTGTAAATTGTAGTCACCAATTCCCAACATCGTGCTCTCCGCATCTGCAAATTGGAGCAGTTGAACTTCTCAATCCCGTGATACATCAATCTCTCTGCCGGAAATCAACCTGACCTATTCGGAAGGAGTTGCTCTCGCTTGTTTCCTCTGATAACTGGTTGCACCATATCCGATCTCACTTCTTCCACCAACAACCAAGCTTAATAGTTTCGTTTGTGGGTGCTCTGAAAACCATGACATCTTTATCTAACGCCCCTTCTAGTATAACTGAATCGACAACATCTACTCATGAGACCCTAAAGGAAATCCAGATTGTTATGCTCACCCAAAATGGTAGGGATACTTACCCATAGTAGGCAAACTCCTTTGATTATGCTCTTCAAATGTGTGGCTATCTTCATCATGTAACACGTGCAAACCCCACCACAACTTATCAACATTGGCTTTGTGATGATGATCACATTTAATCTGGATGTTAAACTCTAAAATTCCATATTTTTGGTTCCAAATATTTCGAGAATTTTATTGATGATCACTCTAAATTAACCTGTTTATATTTTATGCATGATCGTTCTAAGATTATTATTATTTTTTGATATTTTATTAATGAAATTTGAACTCATTTTTCTACCAATGTCAAAACTCTACATACCGATAATGCTATAGAATATTTATGACATTAATTTTAAAAGACTTCTACTACCTTTGGCATCTTACACCAAACCTCCTACTCTTACTTTGTTGTTGCAGAACACAAAAATCGACATCTCCTTGAGGTGGCTCGTTCTCTTATGTTCCAAATGTGTGTACCCCTTCAATATTGGCACTTCATCATTATGACTGCATGTCATCTAAACAATTATATTCCCTCCACTGTTCTCAATTATGTTTCCCCATCTCCATCATGTTCCCCTCTGATCCCTTGTTTCATCTTTCGCCTCATGTTTTTGGTTGTATTTGTTATGTACATCATTTGGGATCTCCTGCAAATAAACTTGCACCAAGAGCAACTAAATGCATATTTGTCGGCTATCCGCAATCAAAAGGCTATGTATATTACTATCTCACTACTCATAAATTTGTGCTTTACGAAGATGTGACATTCTTTGAAGATCAACCTTGTTCTCCTAACTTAGTAACTTGTCTCCTACATCACTTCCTCTGTAGCCACAACCCATCCACATTCATTGTCATCTCTCCTCTCCCAACCTATCCTCCTATTTCACCTTCACTCTCTTCCCCCACTTCATCAGTATCTTACGGACTTCTTCTTTCTCCCTAACCTCCTATTTTAAAACATTTCATTCATCGCAGGGTTCACGATTTAGCCCCTCCATCCTTCATTGATACTCCGACAGGCAAGGATCTTCTCATTGCTCTTCACAAAGGTAAACGCTTATACATGGCTCATCTCTTGTCCACTTTTGTTTCATTTCACCGTCTGCCCCACTTTGTATAGTTCTACTCTCTCTTTCGGAGGTTAAAATTCGAGGCTTTGCAATACCCAGCATGATGTACAATAATTACAAAACCAAATTCCTTCACAAACTTTGTCGGACCAAACCCTATATGAATACATCATTCTACTTCATTAGGTTTATATTTCCCAACACTACACCCTAGGGTTGCATCTTTAAATCCACATGAACTTTAGCTCGAAAAAGATCAATAACCTCTGGAGTAACACTATACAGTTAAATCTTCTCTTGGGTAATGTGATGTCGCATGCTCAGTGACCGAGAACCATGATTGCTTTAAAAGATTCTGAATTTGTACAGCCTGAACCATTTTCTAAGTTTTTCAATAAGAAAAGGGATACTGTGTCAGTCATAAGATTCACATAGTTAGCGTAGAAAATGTGTTCTCTGTCAATTTTAATATAACTAATGTAAATATTTTTCTAGGAAACTATTATTGTATTTTTGTGGATGTTAACCATTAGAGTGTTGCACGCGCACGTGCGACTTATTATTGTATTTTGTATTTTAAATTGTATGACGCTAGGTAAATGATATGTGATCCCCCCCCCCTCCTTATATTTAAAGGTGGCTTGGAAGTTTTAGGGATCATCTTTGATGTTTAGGTTTGAGATCTCTCATTTGGAGAAGAGCTTCTAGGAGGAATCAACCTCCCGAGGTTTGACACGAGTATACCTCGTGATTGAATCCAAGTCTATTGTGTTTATTGCATGTGTTTTCTCTTCGGTAACATAGAGCCAATTTTCTTGTTATTTGTTTTCGTTCTTGAAACTCAATTCTTTCACGTAATAAATTTTTTGAATATTGTGGACCCCCTTAAACTTGTGGGTTAATCTATTGGGTGAAAACATGATCCTTACTCTTGCATTCGTTCTCAATGTCCTCTTTTCCATCACAATTGCTCAATCGATAATTGTTCATTCAGAATTTTTCAGCATGCATTTTAATGAGTGACATAAAGTAGAACATATTTGTTCCTACATCCAAGCCTCATTATGACCTTTCAATTCAAATGAGAGGCCCTTTTCCGACCCTCGAGATGTTCAAATGTCTTCTCTTCCTAACAACCTTGAAGAGGAGAGCACATGACAGGTTTAATAGATTCCCGACAAGTAGAGCGGGAGACCATGCAAGGGAGGCTTCAAGGGGGAGTGGAAGAAATGGAAGCTAACTTCGAGTTGTTCAGGACTTCTTTAATCGGATGGCATCCACCTGACAAAAACCTATGACAATATCCTTGACATGGTGGTGGAGACCAGCCCAGATCAGGTCGTCGCAAAAGTGCCTGACGACGCACCCGACCGGATCTTTATCGGCCTTGAGTCGGCATATCACGTTGTGTTATGATGTAATTTGTGTCCGTTTTGTGTGAATGAAATATATATATATATATATATATATATATATATATATATATATATATATATATAAATTTATAAATATATATATATATATATAAATTTATAAATATATATATATATAACGTTTTTAATATTATTTAATATATATATATAACAGATACTCGGTTATATATATATATATATATATATATATATATATAGTCATTAGGTCAAGCTTACAGAATCAGCGATACCCGCACTGTTCCTCTTCCCCCGGTCCGTCCGATGCCGACTTTCCGTCTCTCGATCCAGAGCCGCAGGAGCCATAACTGGTGGAAGCTCCAGCCCCACGAAGCTCCCGCATCGTCAGGGTCTTCAACCGCCTCCCCGATCTACACGTTTCCGCCTCCTCCAGAGCCCGCAACCATCGATCCAGCCTCATGGCCCGACCGTGATCGGTCCCGCTTCGCCGCAACTGCCGGGGCTACAACTTCCGCGGTTCCTGGCCGCTGATTCTACCTTCGTGGGAAAGAGGTTCCTTGCTATTTCTACGTCGTTTTGTTTGTGAAAATTTTCGGTTGTAACCCTATAAAAGGGGATTTCTGTAGTTCGTTTTTGGTTGTTGATGAATATTCTGAGAATGATGTTTGCATTTTGATTCCTGTAATAGAGTATTGTGTGTTTGCCTCCGTTTGAGAGTGGCTGACTGCAGGAGTTAGGTTATTTTTTTTGAGGTGTTTTTTGTGACGAAAATCTGTTGTTGCTGAAGAATGGTTGCTGAATGTTGGTTCTAATTTTTATGTGCTTGTGACATGATTCCCGTAGAGAAGAAGATGAACAGTTGTGGATTAAAATAGGATAGCTGCTTGCGTTGTGTTAATTATTACCTGTGAGAATGTATGTGAGAGATGTTGATGAGTAACATTTTGATGATACTGTAGCCTTTTGATGAAGATTTGTGCTTGTCCAGTGCTTCCATTAAGATTGGACTAGAATAGATCTTCCGTTAACAGAGAGGACGGGATTAATTGAGTTTCTTGCTTGGAGATTTCGTGGAACCACCTTGAGCGTGAAGTGCGAGTGAATTTTAGGTTTGTTTCGTTTGTGGCTCCTTACTTCGTTGAGTGATTCCGTGGAACCACCTCGTGTGAGGGAGTGTTAATTTCCTTGGTGCCCGTGTGCGAAAGCGGCCGACCTCGGAGTGGAAATCGAAGGTGACGAGGAACTCCTCGCGTGATCGCCATCGACTTCGGATACGGAAAGACGACTCTTTCCGTGGGTAACTTGCTTCTATCCCTTTATTTGCGTGTCTCTATTTTCTCTTAGGATTTAGACTCATTGCTGGGTTTTCGCCAAATTTTGTCAGCAAACGCTACGTCGAGAACTCCAAACGGGAACGTATTTGGAGTTCACGATTTCCGTTTTGGCTGCAACAAAGGGAACGGAACGAAGTTGCGAGTTTCCTTCCCTGGATTTAAATTGAACCCTCAATTTAAGAAAATCTTTTCTTTTCAGCAAAATAGCCTTTCTTGTGTTTGTTCAAAAGTTGTTTAGGACTCATAAATTCGTGCAACCTCCGCTTCAATTACTTGCTAAGATCATATTTCGTTGCAAACAATTAGGGCTTCCTAGAAATAGCCGACAGGTGCGTAAACCCTACACACCGTCCTGCATCAATTTGGTATCAGAGGGAGGTTCCAAAATTTTTCTAAGTTTTGGGATCCGCCCTGTGTAGAATAGGAACCCACGTAGCTTTTAAACATATTTGTCAAAAAAAAAGATTATTTTTTTTCATCATTGCATTTACTTACTTATTTGCATGCATTTGCGTAGTGGTAGGTTAGTGAGTATGAGTTCACAACACCACAATTCACCACCTGAACACCTCCACGAGGTAAACCCGGAGATGCGTCGAGTTGAATATGGTGAACCGAGTCGAGGGATCGAAGGGAATGAACCACCCCCGTGGTTTGTACCTTTTGCCCACCAAATGCCAACGATGACCGAAAGTGTTTACCAAATGAGAGAAGGGCTAGCAAACCTTAGTGTCAGGGTGAATAGCTTAGAAATACCACCTCGAACGCCAATGCCACCTTAGCTAGAGATGAGCATTCAGTGCGACCCCATTATGAGGCTCCCCCACCTTATGGAGAGAGGTCTGCACTTAGGAGAACCCTCTTTTCGAGGAAGAGGTTAGAAATCTCATGGATAGATATGAATCTGAGTATAATCAGGGTAGGAATTTCCAGAGAAATTTTCCTGGAACCCCGCGTGAGCCTTTCCTAGGTACGCGAGATCATTATCAGGAGGGACCCTATAATGACGTAGCTAGAGAAGAGCGTCCATGAGACCATCGTAGGCCTATACGGCCATGCATCGTGATGAACGACCTAGAGATTGGCATCGACCGCCACCCCCACGGCGTCGAGACCATCGTGATCCTTACGACGATGATTACGACTATCCTCCCCGGGATCGGCGACCGGATCTTACACGTGTAGTGAAGTTAGAGCCGCCACTTTATGATGGATCTATGGATCCCAAGGTCTTTTCAGACTGGGTTATCGACATAGAGACCTACTTTGATTGGTATCGTATGACGGAAGATCAGAAGGTTCAGTTTGCCAAGATGAGGTTATCTGGGCGAGCGAAAATCTTTTGGATAGGTGAGGAACGTATTATAGAGAGGAATGGACGCCCTCCCATTACACACTGGGCCCACATGAAAGCCATATTGGAGGAGCAGTACATTCCCCAGCACTACCAGACCCGTCTGCGAGACGAGCTGACGTCTCTACGTCAAGGATCCAAATCAGTTTCTGATTATTTAGCTGAGATGAAGGATCTTATGATTAGGTGCAACGTAGTCGAACACCCACGAGATACATTATCTAAATTTAAGTGTGGACTGCGATCTGAGATTCGCGATGAGTTGATTCGATATGGTCACTATTCCTTCGCTGAGACTGTATCCATCGCCATCGATATAGAGGAGCATCAGAAGAGAACCTCCCGGTTCAAACCTCAAAATAAAGCAAACACTCCTTATAAGAAAGATGAATCGAAAGGTAAGGAGAGTGTCTCAAAGCCCACCTCGACCTTTACGAGAGATCCTAAAGGAAAAGCCCTCATGGGAACTGTGACCCATTCACAGATCCGATGTTATGAGTGCCAGCAGATGGGCCATATATCTAGGGATTGTCCTAAGAGGAGAGGCACACTAGTTATTCATGAGGTGATTGAGGAGGATGAGCCTATAGAAGAAGTTGGAGTCGAGAGGGACTCACACATTTTGAATGATGAAGTGTACGGTACGCCTAGTGATGAGGAAATAGATCCCGGCGTCCTAGTGGTGAGATGTATGTTATCCACACCAAAGGAATCAGCCGATTATTGGCGGACAAACATCTTCCAGGCCTACTTTAAGGCAGGGGAGAAAGTGTGTCGTTTAGTAGTAGATAGCGGGAGCTGTATGAATGTTATAGTTGAGACAGCATTAGCCCACATGGGACTCACTGCTGAGCCACACCCTTCCCCATTCCAGGTAGCTTGGGTCACCAAGACTGTCTTATCTGTGACTAGGAGGTGTTTAGTGCCCATCACTATCGGCCCGTATACCGATAAGATTTGGTGTGATGTTATGCCTATGGATGTATGCCACGTATTACTAGGGAGACCTTGGTTGTATGACCGAGATGTACTCATACATGGCAGGTCCAACACGTGCTCCTTTCTATTAGACGGAAAGAGAGTAGTGTTGAACCCGGTGCGACCCACAGCACCAACCCCGCACGAGTAGTAGTGCGAAAGAATCCCTTCCTCCCACTGAAAGGAAGAAGACTCTTAGCATTATACGAGGCACTGATTTCCATCGAGAGAGCTTCGATGGTGGATTTATTTATGCCTTAGTAGTTCTACAGGCATCTGACGTACTAGAGAGGTACGAGTCTATTTCCTATACCTGCTAGGAGACTCTTAGAGGAGTTCCAGGATATACACCCTAAGGAGCTTCCGGCTAAATTACCTCCCATGAGATGTATTCAGCATGCGATAGATCTCGTTCCTAGAGCTTCCCTCCCACATTTACCGCATTACCGGTTGAATCCTACCGCCCATGAGGAGCTGCAGAAGCAGATCGGAGAGTTACTAGATAGAGGCTTTATCCGTCATAGCCTTAGTCCGTGTGCGGTGCCTGCCCTCCTTGCCCCGAAAAAGGATGGTACTTGGCGTATGTGCGTTGACAGTCGTGTTGTCAACAAGATTACTGTGAAATACCGATTCCGATACCTCGACTGGATGACATGTTGGACATGTTGACTGGAGCCACGATCTTTTCTAAGATCGACCTTCGTAGTGGTTATCACCAGATTCGCATTCGCGAAGGAGACGAGTGGAAGACTGCCTTCAAATCGAAGGATGGCCTCTATGAGTGGCTTGTGATGCCCTTTGGGTTATCCAATGCCCCTAGTACTTTCGCTCGGATGATGACCCAGGTCTTTAGACCATATATTGGGAAGTTCGTAGTGGTTTATTTCGATGACATTTTGATATATAGTCAGACTGAGGATGATCACTTGATTCACCTACATACCATTTTCGAGCTCCTGCGAGCCGAACGACTGTATATCAACTTGAAGAAGTGTGTTTTTATGGCCGAGTTCGTCATCTTTCTTGGATATATAGTGAGCTCCGCTGGCATCACTATGGATCCCGAGAAAGTTCGAGCGATTCGTGAGTGGCCGTCCCCTCAGAACATTCACGATGTCCGTAGCTTTCATGGACTAGCCACATTTTATCGTCGATTCATTAAAAACTTCAATACGATTATGGCACCCATCACTGAATGTACGAAGAAGGGAAGTTTTCAGTGGACATCATCGGCAGCTAGAGCCTTTGAGATTATCAAAGATAAGATGTCCACTGCACCTGTTTTGAGACTCCCTGATTTCAGTCAGGTATTCGAGGTATCTTGTGATGCCTCAGGAGTTGGGATAGGAGGTGTACTTAGTCAAGAGGGTCATCCCGTGGGATTTTTCAGTGAAAAGCTCTCAGGCCCGAAGCTGAATTATTCCAACTATGAGCGCGAGTTCTATGCGATTGTACAGACGTTACGTCATTGGAGGCATTATTTGTTGCCTAAGGAGTTTGTCCTCCACTCTGATCATCAGGCGTTACGCTATATCAATTCGCAACAGAAGTTGAACCCTCGACAGGCTAAGTGGGTATCATATTTACAAGAATACACCTTCGTTCTCAAACACTGTACGGAACGGAGAATAGGGTTGCCGACGCCCTCAGTCGAGTCACCCTTATATTATCACAGATGCGTACTCAGGTGATAGGATTTGAGCGTGTCAAGGATGACTATTCTAGTTGTCCTGATTTTAGCGGTATCTATGATGCGATACGTTCGGATCCCCATCACGATGAGACTGATTATCTGATTCGAGACGGATATTTGTTTCGTGGGACCCGTCTGTGTATTCCCCGCGCCTCGTTACGAAATTTCATTGTATGGGAATTACATGGCGGAGGCTTAGGTGGACACTTTGGACGCGATAAGACGATAGCCTTAATAGAAGAGCGCTTCTATTGGCCCGGGATGAAGCGGGTTATCGCTCAGATTGTCAGTAGCTGCCGCACTTGTCAGGTAGCGAAGGGCAATAAACAACCCGCTGGATTATATACACCTTTACCGGTCCCCAGTATTCCTTGGGATGATGTTAGCATGGATTTTGTGCTTGGGTTGCCGCGCACTTTTAGGAAACACGATTCCATACTGTTTTTTGGTTGATCGGTTCTCTAAAATGGCGTACTTCATCCCGTGTAACAAAACCGATGACGCCTCTCATATAGCCTGTACTTATTATAAAGAGGTTGTCGCACACCGAGAAATACCCAAGACTATCGTTACCGATCGAGACGTTAAGTTCACCATCTATTTTTGGAAGTCACTCTGGAGACTTTTAGGTACTAAACTTCTATTTTCGACCGCTTATCATCCGCAGACTGACGGTCAAACTGAAGTTGTAAATAGAAGTTTAGAAAATTTATTGCGATGTTTAGTAGATCACCAAGGAAATTGGGATCTAATTCTTCCACACGCCCAGTTAGCGTACAATAATTCGAAGAATAGGTCAACGGGTTTATCACCTAATGAGGTGTTCATGGTCACATTGCACGAGTGCCGCTAGATTTAGCACCACTACCACACACATTTAGGACTAGCCAGTTTGCACATGAGTATGCATTGCATCTGCATGATTTGCATAAGGAGATTGAGCGGAAGTTGCATAGTACTTATGATCTTTACGCAACTCAAGCAAATAAGCACAAGAGAGCTACTAGTTTTAAAGAGGATGACTTAGTGATGGTTCGACTAAATCCGGAACGGTTACCATCAGGAACCGTAAAGAAGCTAGCTGACCGTAGAACTGGACCCTTTAGAGTGGTGAAACGGATTGGGCAGAATGCGTATGAACTCGAGATGCCTTCCGTTTGGGGAGCAAATCCTGTTTTAACGTAGCCGATCTGACTTTATTTCACGATTCAGGACATACCGTTATTCATTTCGCTACTGACACGTCCACTGCAGTTTCTCCCATTTTCACTGACAGCTTACAAGTGGAGCATGAGATACCAGATGAGTCTACTTTACCAGTTCCCAGAGCTACTGATCGACTTCCGCGACAGATTTTAGTTCCCGAGCAGATATTGGATGACGAGACAGTGACCACTACTGATGGTGGATTTCAGAGATACTTGGTTCGTTGGCATGGCAGACCAGAGACCGAGACCAGTTGGATCTTGGCCGAGGAGTTACAGCGCATGGATGCTGATCTTCTACAACAGTACCGCTCGGAGCACTCACCAGAGATGAGTGATTTCGAGAGGGGGAGAGTTGGTGGAGACCAGCCCAGATCAGGTCGTCGCAAAAGTGCCCGACGACGCACCCGACCGGATCTTTATCAGTCTTGAGTCGGCATATCACGTTGTGTTATGATGTAATTTGTGTACGTTTTGTGTGAATGAAATATATATATATATATAAATTTATAAATATATATATATATATAACGTTTTTAAATATTATTTAATAATATATATATAACAGATACTCGGTTATATATATATATATATATATATTTATATTTAGTCATTAGGTCAAGCTTACAGAATCAACGATACCCGCACTGTTCCTCTTCCCCCCGGTCCGTCCGATGCCGACTTTCCGTCTCTCGATCCAGAGCCGCAGGAGCCATAACTGGCGGAAGCTCCAGCCCCACGAAGCTCCCGCATCGTCAGGGTCTTCAACCGCCTCCCTGATCTACACGTTTCCGCCTCCGCCTCCTCCAGAGCCCGCAACCGTCGATCCAGCCTCATGGCCCGACCGTGATCGGTCCCGCTTCGCCGCAACTGCCGGGGCTGCAACTTCCGCGGTTCCTGGCCGCTGATTCTACCTTCGTGGGAAAGAGGTTCCTTGCTATTTCTACGTCGTTTTGTTTGTGAAAATTTTCGGTTGTAACCCTATAAAAGGGGATTTCTGTAGTTCGTTTTTGGTTGTTGATGAATATTCTGAGAATGATGTTTGCATTTTGATTCCTGTAATAGAATATTGTGTGTTTGCCTCCGTTTGAGAGTGGCTGACTGCAGGAGTTAGGGTTTTTTTTTTTGAGGTGTTTTTTTGTGACGAAAATCTGTTGTTGCTGAAGAATGGTTGCTGAATGTTGGTTCTAATTTTTATGTGCTTGTGACATGATTCCCGTAGAGAAGAAGATGAACAGTTGTGGATTAAAATAGGATAGCTGCTTGCGTTGTGTTAATTATTACCTGTGAGAATGTATGTGAGATGTTGATGAGTAACATTTTGATGATACTGTAGCCTTTTGATGAAGATTTGTGCTTGTCCAGTGCTTCCATTAAGATTGGACTAGAATAGATCTTCCGTTAACAGAGAGGACGGGATTAATTGAGTTTCTTGCTTGGAGATTTCGTGGAACCACCTTGAGCGTGAAGTGCGAGTGAATTTTAGGTTTGTTTTGTTTGTGGCTCCTTACTTCGTTGAGTGATTCCGTGGAACCACCTCGTGTGAGGGAGTGTTAATTTCCTTGGTACCCGTGTGCGAAAGCGGCCGACCTCGGAGTGGAAATCGAAGGTGACGAGGAACTACTCGCGTGATCGTCATCGACTTTGGATACGGAAAGACGACTCTTTCCGTGGGTAACTTGCTTCTATCCCTTTATTTGCGTGTCTCTATTTTCTCTTAGGATTTAGACTCATTGTTGGGTTTTCGCGCAAATTTTGTCAGCAAACGCTACGTCGAAAACTCCAAACGGGAACGTATTTGGAGTTCACGATTTCTGTTTTGGCTGCAACAAAGGGAACGGAACGAAGTTGCGAGTTTCCTTCCCTGGATTTAAATTGAACCCTCAATTTAAGAAAATCTTTTCTTTTCAGCAAAATAGCATTTCTCGTGTTGGTTCAAAAGTTGTTTAGGACTCATAAATTCGCGCAACCTCCGCTTCAATTACTTGCTAAGATCATATTTCGTTGCAAACAATTAGGGCTTCCTAGAAATAGCCGACAGGTGCGTAAACCCTACGCACCGTCCTGCATCACATGGCTTACAAGGAGAAAGGTGACATTGAGAGCAGAGAGATTTGATGTTAGGGTACGGTGTGAGGTGTGCGACTACGATGCAAACTCTACTGGGTGTGGGAATTGGAGTTTCTATCCTTATGCTAAATGAAATGTAATCATGCAAGGAACGACGACAATAATCAGAATTGAGAACTAAACATTAACCCACACATTTATACGCAAACAAGAGAAAACAATACAATTCTTTAGGAAAGCAAGCAAAAGCTTTCCTCTGCGTGGAGGGCCGAGGCAAAGAGCGCGACGAATGGTTCCTTCTTGCAAATCACAAATATAGCCACGACAAAATTCCACAATACTAAAAATCCAAACAAATATGAGTTCACAACACTATGTTTAATTTAGGAAACAAAATACATACAAGTAACAACTCACAAAGGAGGGGGGCTGTCGTAGGAGGGTAGATCCGGCAAGGTTCGGCAATGCGGCGGCTGAAATTAGGATATATGGGGCTGATCTGAGTGGGTTAAGTGGTAGATTTGGGCGGGGTTTTGGAGAAATAGCAGTGTGGGGGTGAGGGGAGATGCTGGGAGGTTTTCTGGAGGGATTTTGGGAGGGAAATGGAAGTGGCTGGGTGGTTTTGGCGGGGGAACAGCAGGTTGGAGGGTGGGCGGCTGGTCCAGAGGTAGTTGGGCGCAGTTTACTGAAGGGGGATGCTAGATTTGGGCTGTTTGCTTTAGGGTAGGGGCGATTGTTACTGAAGATGTGGGAGGCTAGGAATTGGAGGGGATTGAGGGTCCGGTTGAGGGTTGGGAAGGGGAAAGGAGGCAATGGATAGAGGATACCTTTGGGGAGCAAGAACGCACCTAGGAGTCATCATCTAGGGCCTCACAGAGTCTTCATCGTGAGGGGATCGTCGATTTCCGGGAATAGAATTCTCCAAAATCTACAATACCCCATGACAACCCCCACACACTCTATTTATAATAAAACACACACTAGGGCACCCCGCATTTCATGACTATAATTGGCTGAAGATGCGACGGGTCCCATTACATGAAATAAACCAAAATAACAATATGACATGTGAAAAAATATGAAAAAGATGAGTCAGACGCATCCGTGGAGTCGGATAGTTGATTTGATTAAGTCCTTCTGTGTGAAACTGTGAATAGACGAATATGGGTCCCACCTTGCGACGAGCTAACTCTGAAGGATCCCCATAAGATCCTCGGCCTCAAGAATAGTTCATGCCACATATAAAGGGCGAGTGAGAGTGCATGATGATATTTTGCGGTAATCAACACCAGTTTGCGACTTAGAGAAGTAAACATCTATAGTATCTACTTGATGGCAAAAGAGAACATCCCCATGAATCCCTGGATAAGCCCCTCTAATGGCATGCCTCTATAGCGAACATCGCTGAACACCATGATGACAGGTATAGTGTATGCCATGCAGAATAAGCTCTTTTTTAAAAGCCACCGCCAACGAACATCCCTTAAAGAATGTCAGTCCTACTCAAATGCAGAACTAGGATTTTAACTCAAGTCAGGTGCCAAGTAAAATAAATCAAAATGTTGAGGCTTGATTAATGTTCTCACAAGTCAGTATAGTGAATTATCTTAGCTTAGGAGAATCGGATGCATAAATAGTCAAAAGAGAGCTGACAATAATATTTTTGATGTGGAAAACTTAAAAAGAAAAAAGGGGGGCAAACTCAATGCCCTTCCCCACCCAACCTCTTTTGTTAATGTGGTTTCTTGAACTATTCTTGGGCCTTTTTGACCTCAATCTGAATTTGGTGATCATAACCTTGCAATTTTTGTGCATGGAGACCAAATTGATGTGTTCACCGAAGAAGAAATGTTATCCGTGGTGGATTTGGAGTTTTGCCCAATTGCCAAATGTGCCTGCAGTAGGCCATCCATTCTAGATTTCAAGACTTTTAACACATGAGTTATCATTTGATCATGGATGCAGAGTTGCGTCGATTGACCCCCGACCTCTGATTCTCGCCTTTGCCTCAGAGAAATATTTCAAGAAAGTTTGACTTACGAAATTGGTGGAATAATTTATTGGTTCGCTTTTGAGGTGGACGCACAACTACACTCAGGTTAGGGAATCAGATGTCACTCCAACTGGGATCAATATTTGGGGTCTGTCTTTCTATTGACTTGATGAAAATATCCTTCATATTCTCGCTAAGTCTTTTGGGAAATTGCTTGCACTGAATAATCACACACTACAAGGTACCTGTGTTGATTGGGCTCGCGTTTGTATTGAGTTCAACCTTAGATCCTCCCTTCCATCTCATATCTTTATGGAGGTGGTGGGGGATGGCCACAAGCAGGTTACTCGCTCCTTAATCCTTTCCACTTTTGAAAGAAACCTCTTTTACTGCTCTAATTGTTTCAAGCAAGGCCATGTCATTGAAAAATGCAAAAAAAAACTGACTCACCATCCTGCCATTATTTTTGTAGCACCTGCTCGAGCATCTTATGTTTTGCAGTATCGAGTAGTTGTGGAGCTGCTCCCCTCTCCCATCTGGATATCTTACCTGTTGTTGGGGATTCTCAGAATATGGAGGAATGTGTTGCCAAGGATGAGGTGGGTGGTGCGGATCAGGGTGTGACACAGGTCAAAATTAAAAGATATTGCTCGTATAGTTGAACATAATAAAAAATAACACCATGTGGATTGAAGATAGAGTTTCAGAAGTTATGATAAAATGATTCTCCTAGAGTAAAACATAGATCGCAGAGGTCCCATTCTGCTCTGTGCCACGCATCTCCTATTTTTGTTCAATTAGCAGAGCCTATTGGGTTGCTTATAGCAAAGAGGAGTAGGTGACTAACAACGATAAAAAACAACTGGACCGGAGATGAAGCTAAGTTCCGACAATGAAGGATGTGACGAGCATTCATGAAGAACCTGGGGATGGAACATAGACGAGTACGAAGATGAGTGGAAGTTTCACAAGATGAAAAATTATGCTAAAAAATAATATCATAAGTGATCATCTCAACCCAACAAACACACACAAAGACCCGAGAAATATCTTCATTTCACTAGCGTTGATTCTGAGGAGTTATAGATTTTGATATCATGCTTATGCCCTTTGTAATGGGTTTCTTGCATTGAAATCGTGCAAGTTGCCTCGACAGCTGGCTTTGTATTGTTTAATCTTCATAATTTTATTAGTATAGAAATACAAATTCTATTAAAAAAGTATATATATATATATGTGTGTGTACTTTAGTTATTAAAGGTGCAAGGCGGAAAGAGATCTTAAAGCCTAGGCGCAACACTTAAGGAGTAGGAGTGCGCCTGACAAAGTAAAAGTGCAATCACATTCATTTTAAATAATCAACATCAAACACCAGTCCATTTTCTTGATCAGATTCTTCATCTATTATACGCATTAATCATTCATTACTATAATTTAGATCTCTTAAAAAATAATCACTGTGGTAACTTGCATCATATCTATATCTCAATGCTCATTATGCTTAACAAATATTAAATTATGCGAAAATTATTGAGTTCTTACCAAGCTTTTGAAAACCGGACCGGTCGGTCCGACCGATCGGGCCGCAAACTGGTCAATCTGTCGGTCTGGTCCAGATCTGTGAATCGCCTAATTATCGGACCGCCCGAAAACCGGGGAACCAGGCGGGTTGACCCGGAATCGTGGCTGGTTCCCCAGAACTGGGCAGATCCAATATACAGATCTTGCGGGTCAAATATGGTCAGAATCGACGGGTTGATAAAATTGTTTTAAAAATTGAAAGGCCCGGGATTCGAACCTGCGCCAAAGTACCAATACTGAACACACCAACCGCTACACCAACTTTGCTTTGATGAAGACTAGTGAAATATATTTTATATAATATAATGTTATTCATATAAATCAATATAATAATATTATTCATTTTTATTATTCTAATTACTTATAAAGTGTATAGATATAAATATAAAACAATAAATAAAAAAATAATTTAATATATATAAATACTCACATATAAAAGTATGCAATTATAAAACTATAAAAATATGTATAAAATATAAAACTTAATATTTTTATATAGTTATAAATAATTTTTTATGTTTTTTATTATTTATTATAATATTACGGTTCAACCCCGGACCGATCGATCTAACCGATCGGAACTTGAACCTTTGAACTCAGCGGTTCGATCTACGGTCTGGTTCTTAAAGCCTCTGTTCTTACATAATTTCTTTATTTTGGAAAAAAAACAACAAAAATCACACCCATGGCCTTTTATGCTCCAAAGGCGCAAAAAAAATCACACAAAGGCGTAAACCTCTGAGTCTGATGAGTATAGAGCCTTAGACGTGTCTTTAACATGTAAGCATTATTTTAAATATCCTTTAACATGTCTGACATGTCATTTTAAAAGGCAAAACTATGTTTTTCTAAAAAAATGGATTATCCTTTTGTAAAATATAGGCCGACATGTCCGATTTTTCTGATATATCGGCTGACACAGCATTTAAATATATCGTCCGCTATTTTATTTTATGGTATATTAGCAAACTAGCCACATATTTTTTAAATTATATATATAAATATAATATTATGTATGTTTAAATTGATTAGACTTTTGTTTTAATTTTTTAAACGTTTTATTCTTACAAACAATTTTGAATAATTGTTTCACAAATTTTTGTATTTCATATTACAAAAAAATATGAAAATATTTAATACATTTTTTAGTTGATTGTTCATAGGTTTTTAATATAAATTTATAAATTTGAAGACTTATAATCAGCCAAGGTTTTAACTTTAATTTTTTTTATTTAAAATAAACTTATTGTTATCAAAATAAAATTATTGTGTACTGTTGAAACGTAAAGTCAAACCTTGTATATACTTTGTCATAATCAAAATACAAGAGAGTACAAATATATAGGAGAAGAGAAGGAGAAAGAATCTTATACAAGAGATGTGGGACTAATAGAAAAAAGAATTAGCGAGCCTAAAGATGGGCCTTATATATGGGCATTTACATTATTTTCCTTCATATTCTCTAACACTTCCCTGCAAGCTGGAGCGTACAAGTCGTAGGCACCAATCTTGGACAGGATCTGATGGTACAATTTCCGAGGTAATGCCTTGGTAAGAGTGTCAGCAACTTGCCCAGAAGTAGGAACATGCTCAAGCTTTAACATCTTCGATTGGACCTTTTCTCGAACGAAGTGACAGTCAACTTCAATATGTTTAGTCCGCTTATGGAACACAGGATTCTTCGCAATATGGATTGCAGCCTGGTTGTCACAGAACAAAGTTGAAGGTGAGGATAATTTGACACCCAAATCCATAAGAAAACTTTAAAGTCAGGTTAGTTCTGATACAACAGCCGCCATCGCATGGTACTCAGCCTCAGCAGACGAGCGAGCAACCACTGACTGCTTCTTACTCCGCCAGGTGATAACATTTCCTCCAAAGTAAGTACAGAAAACAGTTGTAGATCGTCGATCGTCTAGCGAGCCCGCATAATCCGCATCAGAGTAAGCAACAAGGGAAAGCTCCAAAGACGGTTTGTACACAAGTCCTTGTCCAGGAACAATCTTCAGATATCTGAGAATGTGTTCCACTGCCTGAAGATGGGAAACTCATAGAGTGTGCATAAAACGGCTGACCACTCCAACCGCAAATGAGATGTCTGTTCTTGTAATTGTTATGCGGAGCAGAGACGGGGACGCGCTTAGGGCCCGTTCGAGGCTGATTTGGCAACTTTTCATATATGGCGTGCCCAGATCGCCGATCGGACTCCGCAATTGCGTCTGGAGCGTCGCCGCGAGTCAAAACACTATATTAGTTTATCTTTTCAGTTTGTTATGATGTATTTTAAGGGTCGAACCCATCGGCCAATCATAGTCGTTGATGGGGGTGCCCTAGCTTTTTTTCTTATAAATAAGACGTAGAGGGGCTGAATTCAGACATTGTTGGATTTGGAGAAGAAGCATTCTCGGATTCTAGCGATCCCTCCCCGGTGCCGACGTCGTGGAACCCTAGATGACGATTCCTAAGCCGTCAAACTCCTCCCCAAGGTAATCCCTACCCCCACCTTCGTTTTCCACCCTTCAAATCTCACTTCCAGCCACCGAAAATCACCCAAACCCCACCCACAAATACCGCTGTCCAAGAATCCCGAAATAACTGTTCACTGAATACTGTCCACGATCACTGTTCACGATTACTGTTCACTCGGTACTGTTCACCCGAAACACTGTTCACGCCGGCCTCCAACTTCCCCTCCTCTCTAATCCGCCAACTCCCCTTCATGGATCCACCATCCTAACAACCCTAAAATTCTAAATCCGTCCAGATCTAGGATTCTAGCCACCCGATCTGTTATTTCCACCGCACAAGCCTACCATTTTTGCTCGGATCCGCTCTCCAAAACAGCGGATCTACCCATCCCCGACCTGAATCTACTCATTTGTGGTCGGATACGCCGTTTTACCATCCGTTTATACGACACAATTTTTCGCCGAGGGCAGCCACCGTCACCGTCGTCTCGCCACCGGTTCCACCCCCGATCGCCGATCTACACATCCGGCCCTCCAAATCTTCAGTGTCTCGGTTCAGCCCTCTATTTTGTGAGCGTTTATTGTATTGCAATGTTTGATTTGACATTTTCATTTAGTGATTTAGGTGGCGTTTGGCGCGGCTTATTCCCTGCGGTGCGGTGGAAACGCACCACTATTCTGACCTAAAGCAGTGTTTGACGCGGCTCCTTTCACAACCCACATTTACTAAAAACCGTGGGTTCCTCTTTATAGCCGTCCGCGCAAAAAAAATCTTCGTTCGACCGCAATTTTCAGCATCGCCTGCATTTCATGCTTCCTTCTTCGTACCCTCAGCCACATCCAACAGGAGGATGATGAACTTCTTCGTCAGGAAAGATCTCAAGAGATTTCTTAAGCGCAAGGACAGCGACGCAACCGAGCGAGGTCTCTCTCTCTCTCTTTCTCTCTTTTTTGCCTTCTCTTACAGGCATATTGACCTAGGTAATTGATTGGTTCCCCGATTTCCCACATTTCGTCTTCTTTTGATTCTCGCCGAGTGAGTGAATTCGGAACTTGAAGTAATCCATGGTGGATTCCATTGATTGCGAGATTTTGGCACTAGGTTTCGGACTCTTGAAGTCGAACCGCGTCCCTCTTGCAGTAAGATGATGGTCAGTTAATGGTTTCTCTTAAAGTTACTAGGTCACTGTCTTAGCAAAAAGGGGACTGTGATCTCTTAATTTTTTTTAATAGATTAGACGTCGATATAACAAAATTTATATGTCGGTTTGGTGATCACAGACATGGATAATTCTGCTGGAACCCTAGTTGATTTGGGCTAGCATCACTAACTTAGGATGATGTGACCCAACATGTATAACCAGGGTCATACTTGTGTCCTATAGTCTAGGTCAAGTCCTTAGAGTCAACATCAGATGGATCAGCTATCAACAAGACTATCAGAGACTCAAGACTTAGAAGATTTCAAGACCAAGTAAAATGAGTTCGACGTTCATCGAACTCAGGTCGACGAAAGACGTTCTCAGTTCGACGATCTTGAGATATTTCTCTGAGCTGAGCTCGACGATCTTCATTCTCTGGTCGACAAAAACTGTGATACTTCAACAAACTAAAGTCAGGATAACTCCAGATTATTCTAAGTCCAACTTCAGACTTTGGTCGACGAACAAGATTCTGAGCTCGACGAACTTGGACATCGAGTTCACAACAACCTTCTGTTAGAAGATCTCAGGTCGACGAAGTCAACTTCTCAGGTTGACGAATTTAGTACTCTACTCGACGAATTCTGGAACCAGAAGATTTGTGTCGACACTTAGGGCATGTGTCGACACCAACTATATCGACGCCAGAAAACTTGTGTCGACACCAAGAATAATCAGTCGACACCCACTTATGTCGACACCAGAAGATTTGTGTCGACACTAAGACTAATCAGTCGACACCCACCTGTGTCGACACCAGAAGATTCATGTCGACACACAGAATATCAGTCAACACAAAATACTTGACTAAGTCTAGAATTGTTGCTGAACTCCAGTCGACGAATGCAATTGTCAGCTCGACGAACTTCAGACAGAGAATTGGCAACATACAGTAGTCAAGTTTTCAGCTCGACGATCTTGAAACTCAGCTCGACGAACAGAAGCTGTTTGGTCGACGAATACAAAATCTCAGTTCGACGAACTAGTAACTCAACAGCTCGACGAATTCTGTTATTCGTTCGACGACTCCAGACTTAGCCATTTTCGGCATTCTGTCCTCATTCTAATGCGGAAATTCCTGAGTAATTAATGCTCTACATTCTCTGAATGTATCCGTTAGAAGGAGCATTGATTACGGTCTTCTTCAGGAATATTACTTGCCGATTTTCCACGGGACAGTTGAGGAAATGATTCAATGCCGATTATTCTCAAGACATTAGTATTAATTACCGATGATTCAAATTTTTGAAAAGATATAGAAGAATACAAGATCGATAATCGGCAGCCTGGAAGAAAATACTCAGTCAGATAAATAGAGACGCACATAGACTGACTGCAAGAATTCATACAGCAGCAGAAAAGCTTCACACAAAAATTCATACTGAAGCTTACAGTGACATGCAGTGATCATACCTCCAGGACTTTCAAGGACAACAGAATATCAAATCAGTCAAGAAGTTTCTGCATCACTCCTGCCTGTCAAGAACTCTGATTGAAGACTTATCACCCTACAACAAAGCTTCCAAATCTTCCTGAACCATTCAATATTTCAGGGGGAGTTTTTGTTAAACATCAATCCACTTAAGTCTTCTCAGTTTATTGAGAAAGAGAAGACAAAATCACTCTCTCACACCCCCTCCTGTATAAAAGGTTGTCATCTCCCTTCAAAAGTGATTCCTGGTTGCAAGTCTTCTAACCAAAAGACTTGAGTTGGTTTTTGGGGATCTGATCAAAACTCATTGGTGTCAGGCACCTGATCAAAAACCTGAGTGGATTCCTACCAGGGTGGTAGAAGAGTGGACTACCCAGATTTGGGGAACCACTATAAATTTCTTGTGTCGTCTGGTTGTCTATCTTTTTCTTTTTGTTCTTGCTGTGTGGTTGTGATTAGGTTTACTATTTTCTGTTTTCCAGTTTCCTAATTACTACAACCTTTTCAGTTTACAGCAAAAGCTGTAACAACACCTTTATAGGGACCTAACAAATTTAAATATACTTTATTCACCCCCCCCCCCCCTCTAGAGTATTGTAGACCTAACTCTCACTTTCAATTGGTATCAGAGGAGGTTCCTTTGGTTGCACAAGTTAAATCTTGAACCAAAAGATCACTTGTTAGATCTACACATCACCTTCATTCACATTTAACTTTTAAAGTAGAAACACAGTCATGACACAGAATAAAGATTATGCAAGCACCAGACCTCCAGTTTGCAACTTGCAAAAGTTTGAAATCTGGAAGGCAAGAATCAAGCTATATATGAATTATATTGATGAAAATATTTTTGCTTCTATCTTAACAGGATACCTCCACCACCTGCTGCTCCTCCAAGCACTTCTACAAATATGACTGCAGTACCTCCTCCAGATTATAATGATGCTTACAGGAAAGCCGAGATGGATGATGCAAAAGCCATGAACATATTGGCACAAACAATGTCTGATGACATTTTCCAGAAAGTTGTTGAGTGCACATCAGCAAAAGCCATTTGGGATTCCCTAAACCAAATGTTGATGGATCAGCTGATGAAAGGAATGATAGGAGATCAAATCTCATATCCCAATATGAGAATTTCAAGAAACAGGAAGCTGAGACAGTTTCAGAGATGTATAATAGATTAAGCTCAATTATTAATGAGCTAAAAACTCTGGACAAGGTCATCACTATCACTGAAGTGAATGACAAAATTCTGATGTGTTTCCCCAAGCTCATGGGACACAAGAATTTGACACATCAAGTAGGTCAGATGCCTAAATGAGATTTCAACTGAATCTCTATTGAGTAAACTAAAGTCTTATAAGCAGTTAATAAAGACAAGGAGGCTGCTGAACAAAGAACACCTCCAGCAGCTAGAAGAGAACAGAGCATAGCCTTCAAAGCCTCAGAAGATTCAGAATCTTCAACATCAATGAAGAACTTATAAGTCTCTTGGCTAAGAGATTTTTCAAGATGGCTAGAAAGGACTTCAGAAGAAATTCATCAAGAAAAGATGACAGACCAAAGTATGATAAGACACCAACAAAGGAAGTGGTGTGCTATGGATGCAGGAAGCCTGGGCACTTTCTCTCTGAGTGTCCAGAGAACCAGAAGAAAGAGAAGAGAAGAGAAAAGGAAAAGGATTCTAGGAGACAGTACACCAGCAAACCCTCTTACAGCAAACACTAGAGGAAGGAAAAGGGGTTTGTGGCTGAGACCTGGAGTGAGATTGAAGAATAGTCAACATCCTCAAGCTCCAATGAAGATGAGGAAGAAGAAAGAGCAAAGGAGATTTGACTCATGGCAATTGATGCCTCAAGAAGCAACTCAGAAGAAGGAGATTCAAAAATGAGGAAGCTTCTGAATCAGAAGCTGATCAGGTATTATCATGGTTTGATTATTGTTCAGAATCTTTTAAATCAGATTTTAAAATCATGTGTTAGATTTAATCAACTCTGAGAAGGAAATCAAACTTCTCAGAGATAAACAAGTTAACTATGATAGCTTAGTTTTAGAAAACACTAAATTAAAAAATGAAATAGACATGTTTAGTGAACAAATCACTCTTCTGAAAGATAAATTAAGTAAAGCAAAACAGCTAGAAAAATCACTAAATGGAAGAAGCAAACAACTATCAGCAATCACCAACATATCTAATGCTAGATTTAATGGAAGTAAGTTAGGATTAGGTGCATCATATAGTGAACCACCTATTATTCAGAAAAACCACCTGTCACAACCCATAAATTTTATTTCTGAGAAAGGAAAGAAGAATACTGATCAAGTATATAAGGTAAATAAAATTCTTGAACAAATTAAAACTAAGGACAAAATTGAAAAACAGAAAACACTCAATAAAAACAAAGTTCAGCAATTTTCGTCGACCTCAGATCGACGAAAAGGGGCCAATTCGTCGAACCCAGAACGACGAACTCTGAACGTCAACTATAGTTATCATTATTCGTCTAACTGCGATCGACGAACTTTGTATGTTTCGTCGAGCAGAGCTCGACGAACGTGGGGTTACAGAGAATGAACATGTTCATTCTCTCTGGGCAGAGATCAACGATCTCAACCCAATTCGTCGAACTCTGATCGACGAACTTACATAAATTCGTCGAACCCAGAAAGACTTTGTCAAAACTATAACTTCAACAGAAACTTAAATACTTCCAGGAAATAATTTAATCAATTGGCTGACAGGACCATTCCACCTAGGAGATATCACACCCTATGATATAAATCTCAGCCAGAATTTTCTGTTATTTCTAGTTTCTCTTATCAGCCATACAAAGGGCCCAAGGTAACCTGGGTCAAAAATCATTAACTGTTTGTATTGCAGGTGAAAAATTGTCCAAGGGTAAATCAAACTTGGTACCTTGACAGTGACTGCTCCAAGCATATGACTGGCAGCAAGGACATCTTATTCAACTACAAGTCCAAACTGGGGCCAAAGGTTATCTTTGGTGACTCCAAATGTGGTCAGTCAGAAGGATTTGGAGAAGTAAGAATAGGAGCTGTCACATTCAGAAAGGTGACATATGTAAGTGGACTGAAGCATAACCTCATCTTCATAAGTCAATTATGTGATGATGGTTATCAGGTATACTTTAACCCATCTACTTGCTCTATCATTGATAAAAATAACCAAACTGTTTTAACTGAAAGTAGACAATGAAACATTTACTTGGTAAATTTTTCTTTCTGCCACAACTGATATCTGTTTACTGAATTTAACTAGTAATCAGAATGACTTATGGCACAAAAGACTAGGACATGTAAACCTGAAAAACATTGTTACGCTATCTAAGCACAACCTTGTTAGAGGTCTACCTTCTGCTCCCTACAAGAAGGAAGGTATCTGCAGGGCTTGTCAACTAGGCAAGCAAACTAAAACTAGTTTCAAATCAATTAATAAGAGTGATTCACCTAGGATCTTGTACTTGCTACACTTAGATCTTTTTGGACCCATTGTTGTACAAATCCTAGAGAGGAAAATCCAACACTTTAGTTATAGTGGATGACTTCTCCAGGTTCAGTTGGCTATTCTTTCTGAGAACAAAGTCAAATACATTCAAGGTTCTTATAGATTTTCTCAGGAACATACAGATTGAGTTCTTTACTCATGTTGCATTGATCAGAAGTGATCATGGCACAGAGTTTGAGTCTCTTCTTATGCATGAGTTCTGTGAGAAGGAAGGTATCAGACATTGCTTCTCAGCTCCTAGAACTCCCCAACAAAATGGGGTAGCTGAAAGGAAAAATAGGACACTCATTGAAGCTGCAGGTACATTGCTTGCTGATGTATACATGTCACTAACCTTTGGGCAGAGGCTGTAAGCACTGCAAACTATGTCCCGAATAGGAGTTTAATTCACAAACTGAAGAACAAGACTCCCAATGAATTGCTCAAAAGGAAGAAACCTAAAATAAACTATTTTAAAGTTTTTGGTTGTACATGTTATATACATAATAACAACAAGAAATATATTAGAAAGTTTGAAGCTAAGGCTGAAGTGGGAGTTTTCCTAGGATACTCCCAAGTAAACAAGGCCTATAGGGTATTTAATAAATCAACATTAAAAGTAGAAGAGTCAATTCATGTTTTTTTGATGAAACTAACATGTATTACAAGGAGAAACAAGTTTCTACCAGTAGCAACTTGCAGGTACCCACTTGTGTGAGACATTGGATGGACTAAACCTCACCCAAGAGGTTCTCACTCATCCCTCTTCACAAGTCATTGAAGATAGTGAAGAAGATGAAGCTAAAGAACATGAGCCTCAACTAACAGCAAATATAATTCCACAAGAGCAATTTATTCAAAATGCTATTGCACAACCAACTCCACTCACTGATTTTGTCACACTTAGTGATCACCCCAGATCTCAAGTAATTGGAGACATATCAGCAGGTGTACAGACAAGGCATCAACTCAACCAAGACTCGATGCATGCCTGTTTTCTCTCTCAGGTTGAACTTCTAACCATTCATGATGCTGAGCAAGATCCTCACTGGATCCTTGCAATGTAAGAGGAACTAAACCAATTTGAGAGATGTAGAGTTTGAGATTTGGTTCCAAGACCCCAAAACTACCCAGTTATTGGAACCAAATGAGTTTTCAGGAATAAGCTTGATGTCCAAGGAGTCATTGTGAGGAACAAGGCTAGTCTTGTTGCTCAAGGATATAGGCAAGAGAAAGGAATTGACTATGATCAGACCTTTGCACCTGTTGCAAGGTTGGAAGCTATAAGGATCTTCCTTGCCTATGCAGCATTCAAAAGGTTCAAATTTTTCAAATGGATGTGAAAAGTGCATTCTTAAATGGAGTGTTACAAGAAGAGGTTTATGTATAACAACCTCCAAGTTTTGTTTCTCCAACTTATCATTCTTATGTTTTTAAATTAAATAAGGCTCTTTATGGTCTAAAGCAAGCTCCAAGAGCTTGGTATGAGACCTTAGCAAGTTTCTTATTAGAGCATAAATTTACAAGAGGAACTGTAGATAAAACCATTTTCACTAGACATCATAAGGACCAAATCTTATTAGTGCAAATCTATGTAGATGACATTATATTTGGCTCTACAGATTCAAAATTGTGCAAGAGGTTTTCTGATCTCATGCATTCTAAATTTGAAATGAGCAGCATGAGAGAGCTTTCATATTTCCTTGGTCTTCAAGTGAAACAGCTCTCTGATGGCATCTTCATCTCTCAAGCAAAATATGCTAAAGAACTTCTAAAGAAGTTTGGGATGGCTGATGTCTCAGCTAAGAAAACTCTCATGGCCACCAATGCTGTTGTGGACTCTGATATACCAGGAAAACCTGTAGATCAGAAACTTTATATGGGCATTGTTGGGTCCATATTATACCTCACAGCAAGTATGCCAATATTATGTTTGTTACATGTCTTTATGCTAGGTTCCAAATGAACCCTAAAGAATCTCATCTAATTTTCTTAAAAAGAATTTTAAGATATATAAAGAGTTGTCCTAATCTAGGCCTATGGTATCCTGCTGAATCAGAATTTGAGTTAACTAGATACTCTGATGCTGATTTTGCTGGATGCAGGGTAGATAGAAAAAGTACTTCAGGAACTTGTCAGTTCCTGGGTATGAGACTAGTATCATGGTTTTGTAAGAAACAAACATCAGTGTCAACATCAACTGCTGAAGCAGAATATATTGCAGCAGGCAGCTGTTGTTCACAGATGCTTTGGATACAAAATCAACTTCTAGATTATGTGTTCAGCTTAAATAATTCAACCATGTCCTGTGATAATACTAGTGTTATAGGCATAGCACAAAATCCAGTTCACCATAGTAGGACAAAACATATTGACATAAGACATCATTTCATTATGGAGTATGTAGACAAAAATAAGATTAAGCTTGTCTATATCTACACTGATTTACAAAAAGCTGATATATTCACCAAACCTCTGGATGAGAAAAATCATGCTTTCTTTTTAAATCAGCTGGGAATGATCAATAGAGAAGACTTAGTTTAAGTTCTGTCTGCATTCGACGAATTTTCCAGAGTTCGTCGAACGGAGTTCGACGAACCAGGGAAAGTTTGAGAGATACTCGTCGAACGGAGATCGACGAACTCTCTGTAAGTGAAACAATTTTCGTCGACCAACGATCGACGAACTTTGCTTCAGAAGATATTTGTCGACCTAAGTTCGACGAACCGTCTTCAATTCTTTTGATGAGCTCGACGAATTATTTAACTCTAAACTATTTCGTCGACCTCAATTCGAAAAATTAATTTTATTTTCGTGGAACGGAGTTTGTCGATTTATATTCTGGAAAACCTTATATCTAGGTTTTCTTCGACCTCCATCCCGCGCTTTCTGTTCCTTTGCACTTGATCGTCGTTTCTGTGTCTTTCTTGCAGGTGATTTCAATGGCGACTCTGGCAAGCAATCTCACAGGAATGAAGTTTGATACAGGATTTGACGTGGATTTCGATTCGTTTCAGCATTTCGATCCAATCTTTTTGTATATCCTGGAACTTCTTGAAGAACAGGAACTAAAAACTCTGATGACGAGAAGGATCAAACTGCACAGCATGGAAATTAGGGAATGGGTATACACACTGTCGTCCACAGAAGAGAACATCATGACGGGCACCATCGCGGGTAACTTCATCTCTTTAACCTCCGCTATCTTAACTGAAATCTTTGGATTAAGAAATGGAGAAGAGGACCTCGAGATTGCAGTAGAGGAATCGGATATGATGCTAAACCTCATGGATTATACTGGAGATAATCCTAACAAGCTTTTGAAGAAACACCTGTCTGCCCCTATAAATTTTTAGCAGACTTGGTTGGCAAAGTGCTACTTGGAAAACACACTGCACATGATTATATCACCAGACACCAGTTTCTGGTTATGTATGCAATCATCAACAAGAAGCCAATAAACTGGGCACAACTTATGTTTGATTTGATAAAGAAGAAGAACACTAAGAAGGAAGTTTGTTTTGTAAGAATTCTAGGAATCTTCCTACAGGAAAAGACTGTTGAATCTCTGGTCTCCCAGACCATATTCATAAATGCCAGTAAAAGGCTAACATGTGCCTTATTTGGCAGATGGGAGAGGACCATCACTAAGCCCTCTAAGGCTTCCACCTCTTCCACCAAAGCTTCTGAAGGCACAAGGGTTGTCAAAGCCACTCCCCACCCTGCTGAAGAGCACATTCCTTCCACATCTTCTCTTCCAGCCCCCCTTCCCACAACAACAAAATCCCCAGTCACTCCATCTTTACCAATCACCATCACTGACATTCTCTCTTCCTCCCTTCAGGAAAATCAACCACCCACGCCTCCTGAATCCCCTCATGACACATACATTTCTACACCACCACAGTCTCCACTTCCCTCACATTTATCTTTCATACCATCTTACATCCTACCATCAGACACCATGATGCAAGATGTCACCCTTCCATCCCCATCAACATCTAACCTTCACATACCTGATGTTCCATGATGATATCACAAAAATCCGCATATTTTATAATATTTTAGGATGTTTTTCGTGACATTTTCATTTATTAGTACACATATGTTGTTTATTTATTTCATGTCTTATTTTATTATATTTTATGTAAATGATGCTTTTCACGGGGTTATTATTTGTGTAATTGTAGACTCTAAAAATAAGTTCTAAAAGAGATAGATAAATGGTGAAGATTTCAGACGCAAAGGCAAGAAAGAAGACGACATGGCTAGGATGGATCGAGCTCAATGGTTCGAACACTCGCTTCGGGTGTTGATTGGAGTCAACACCATGGACTGCTGAAATAAATTCATTTTGGCAGTTTTGCTGAATTTATTTCAGCAGTTTCGCTGAATTTATTTCAGCAGTTTCGCTGAATTTATTTCAGCAGTTTTGCTGCATTCATTTTGGCAGTTTCGCTGAATTTATTTCAGCAGTTTTGTTGTGTTCATTGCAGCCTCTTGGTGCTGAATTTATTGGCATTATTTTAGCAAATGGCGCTGAATTCAATTGGGGGATGCAGTTACAGGCTAAATTCATGGTGGAATTAACTGTGGCGTTACACATTTTTGCCGCTCAAAACTTTTGAGTTGTTTTCAAATTCTTCTTCTATAAAATGAGGTGTCTTAGTGATCAAGGAGATCAGATTTGGGAAAGTTGAAAGTGAGAGTTTGCTTGCATTTTATTTGTGAGTTTTTGAGAGACATTGTATGAGAGGAAGAATATTTGGAGGAAGTTCGTGTATGCGCCTCGCAAAGTTTTGTAAGTCTTTATTGTTCGATCAATAAAATTGTTTCTTTGTTTTTATTCTCTTATATGATAATCTCTCATATAATTTTTGTAAAACAAATCATGAGTGAGTAGTCTCATCTTGTTTTGGGTGCGATATGATTACTTATTTAATTATATGATTATTTTTATTACTCTTCGCTCAATCATACGACTTGTATCCGGAAATATTAATATGAATCTTGATATTTTGTGTTGCCAACTACGCATATTGCATTCCTCCGAAAGTTCGATGCTATATAGCGCGATTGCATGCAAAATGTGCTTAGTGATTTAATCATATCTTCGGACTCAGTCGCGGCGCTTTCTATCGATTTTTATCACCTAAATTTTGTCTTGTATTGCTCGCATATATTACATGCTTAAGTGATTTTGATGTGATATGTGGAAAGGAATACGCAAAATAATTGGATAAATTATAAAAATAAAGGTTTTTTCTGTGAATCATAACTTATAATATCTTTTCAGGATGCGATGAATTATTACTCCGAAATCATATATTAAATATTTTAATTAAAATTGCACCCGAAACATATTTTTCAACATTTCTTTCTCAAATTAAGATCTCGTTTTGTTTAAGGACAAATCAATCCAACCTTTTATTTATAGTTCGCCTGGATTAAAGAAAAAAATAAACTTCTCCGTGGATCGACTCGTACTTGCATAGGTATTACAATTGTACATCGTGCACTTGCGGTTTTTTTTTATTACTTGAAATTTTGCTGCACTGTATCAATTCCAATCTTAAATTGCTTAATATATTGTATTGTTATTTTAGTGCTTTGTAATTTTCTCACCAAGTTTTTGGCGCCGTTGCCGGGGAAGTTTTTATTTTTCTTTAGTACTTCGAATTATTAGATTAGAAAATAATTATCATAAAACGGTTAATTAATTTACATTTTTAAAAATTTCCTAACTAGTTGGTGTCTAGGAAAACGATTAGGGGTGAGCCAGTATATTTCATCTTTATTCAGATCTTTAAGATTTTTTCTTAAAGATCAATTTAGTTTGAATCATCAATCTTCATCCTCATAGTGTATGCACATTTGGACTAGAAATTCGACAAAACGCTTAGTAAGATCTGAATTTGAAATTTTAGTTATGGCTGAAGCGAATCCAAATGTTGCTCTACGTGATAGGTGTTATCCAATGAGAACATCACTACCTTCATGTATTAGATTACCTATATCTACTGCAAATAATTTTGAAATAAAACCTCACTATGTGAATATGCTACCAAAATTTCTAGGAGCCGATAACGAAGATGCGTATATCTTTATAAGTGAATTTGAAGAGGTCCGTTCTATGATGAAATTACAAAATTTAACTGAAGACGCACTTAAGCTTCGTTTCCTTCCCTTTGCGTTAAAGGATTACGCTAAGAAATGGTTGCATAGTTTACCCATAGATTCTATAAATACTTGGGATGAGTTTATTAAAGTATTTCTTAGAAAATTTTATCCTAATCATAAAACTGCAAAGATTAGGAATGAAATAAATCAATTTTCACAAATTCCCGGGGAAACATTTTGGATGTATATAGATAGATTCAAAAATTTGTTAGCATTATGCCCTCATCATGCTATAGAAAAGTTGAGACTGTCAAATTGTTTACGAAGACTTAAACTTTAACACAAAACTATGCCAGAATTTATGTGTCAAGGAAATTTTATGGATAGAAGTGAAGATGAGGCTTGGGAATTTTTTGAAAATTTAGCAGAGAAAACTGGGCAATGGGAAGAGAACTCTTATGATAGGTCTAATAAATCGATTAATGAAAAATCAATGGCCTATAAAAATGGTATGCATGTTATTGACCCTACTACTGCGTGTGAGGCTAAGATTGACGCACTTGTCCGTAGATTGGATGAATTAGACCTTAAGAATAAACAAGTTAATCAAATTTTTGTATGTCCTAATTGTCAAGATCCTTCACACATAGGAGAAGAGTGCCCTTATTTAGGAAGTAATTTAAATTATGAACAAATGAATGCTACCTTTCAAAACCCCAAGAATGACCCATATTCTCAATATTATAATCCAGGCTGGAGAAATCATCCAAATTTTCATGGAAACAAAATGGTAATTCAAACTTTCAATCACAAAGTTATAATAATAATAATAATAATAACTCCAAACCATTAAATCAAAATTTTAAAGAACAACAATTTCAAAATTTTAATAATCAACAATTTCAACCTCCTGGATTTAATCATAAAACTTCTGATTTAGAGAAAAGTGTAGAAGCTTTAGCGAAAACAACATCACAAACATCTGAAGCCCTTACTAAATTCATACAAACATCTAGTCAAATAATGAATACTAACTCACAAGCCATAGCTAGATTAGAACAACAAGTTGGGCAGATTGCATCTCAAATTAGCGAGAGAGAGAGAGAGGAACCTTTCCCAGCCAACCAATCACTAATCCAAGAGATCATAAGGCTTTAAATCATATAAAAGAGAGTCAAGTCAATGCTATAACAATTTTAAGATCCGGTAAAAAAGTGGGTAATAAAGTAGAACAATGCAATGAGAAGCCTGAAACCACAATTGAAACAACTACAAATAATGAAATACCTCTTAAAGAATCAATTGAAATATCATCAAATGAAGATAAAATTCAAGAATTAAAAGCTCCTTATCCACAAAGATTAAAAGGTAATAAAAATTTTATGCAAATGGAAAAAATGTTAGAGGTTTTCAAGCAAGTAAAAATTAATATTCCTCTTCTTGATGCAATTCAACAAGTGCCAAATTATGCAAAATTTCTTAAGGATTTATGTACCAAGAAGAAACAAATTCACGTACCTAAGAAAGTATTTTTAGCCTCTAATATATCAAATGTATTAACAAGCACAATCTCAGTTAAATATAAGGACCCCGGATGTCCGACTATTTCGTGTAATATAGGTAATAAATTTATTAATAAAGCTTTACTAGACCTAGGAGCCGGCGTAAATTTGCTTTCATATTATGTATATGAGCAACTTGATTTAGGAGAGTTAAAACCTACCAAGGTCACTCTTCAACTAGCAGACCGCTCTATTAAGATACCAAAGGGAGAAATAGAGGATGTACTAATTAAAATAGGAGAATTCATCTTTCCAGTAGACTTTATAGTACTAGAGACACAACCAGTTGCTAACACTCGTTGTCAAATACCTGTTATTCTCGGACGACCGTTTTTAGCTACATCTAATGCGTTGATTAATTGTCGTAATGGATTAATGAAATTATCTTTTGAAAACATGACAATTGATTTGAATATTTTTAATCTAAATGGGCAATCACATGATCACACATTAGATGTAAATATGATTCAAGAATTAGAAGATGAAGATATAGGAGAATTGGATGAGGAAATATTTGATAAAAGTTTTGAAGAAATTTTTGAAGATGAGATTGCACTATTAAAAAACTTAATACACAAGATTTAATGTATGCTCATAGAGACCCATTTCCGGAATGCTTGAGTGAAGAACTTAGGCCCCTAGCCTCCCTTCCATGATCGAAGCACCTAAATTAGAACTTAAACCATTGCCCGATCATTTGATATATGCCTATTTAGGTGAAAAAGAGACACTTCCTGTTATAATAGCAAAAGATTTAGACGAAGATGAAACTAAAAGATTAATTAAAATTCTAAAAACTAATAGGGAAGCCATTGGATGGACTATGGGAGACATAAAGGGGATTAATCCAACCATAGTACAACATATAATTCATATGAATGAAAATGCAAAACCTAAACGCGATCCTCAAAGAAGACTAAATCCGACAATGAAAGAAGTGGTAAGACAAGAAATTATTAAATTGTTGGATAACGGAATAATATATCCCATCTCAGATAGTCCTTGGGTTAGCCCGATTCATGTTGTACCTAAGAAATCCGGAATCACTGTAATCACAAATAATAATAATGAGCAAATCACAACTCGCACACAAACTGGATGGCGAGTTTGCATCGATTACAGAAAACTTAATGAGGCTACTAGGAAAGACCACTTCCCTCTACCCTTTATTGACCAAATGCTAGAGAGGTTAGCAGGACATAGATTTTATTGTTTTCTTGATGGTTACTCTGGATATAACCAAATCCCTATCTCACCGGAAGATCAAGAAAAAATAACTTTTACATGCCCATTTGGAACATTTGCTTATCGCCGCATGCCTTTTGGATTGTGCAATGCACCTGCCACCTTTCAAAGGTGCATGATGAGTATATTTTCCGATATGGTTGAGAGATTTTTGGAAATATTCATGGACGATTTTTCTATTTATGGAGATTCATTCTCCGACTGTTTAAATCATTTAGAGTTAGTATTAATAAGATGTAGAGAGAAAAATCTTGTGTTTAATTGGGAAAAATGTCATTTTATGGTGAAACGTGGAATTGTTTTAGGACATATAATTTCCAACCAAGCAATAGAGGTCGATAAGGCAAAAGTTGAGGTTATATCTGAACTTCCTCCTCCAAAATCTGTTAAAGAGATAAGAGCATTTTTAGGTCACGCGGGTTTTTATCGACGCTTTATAAAGGATTTTAGCAAGATAGCTAGACCTTTGACTAAACTCTTAGGTAAAGACGAGCACTTTAATTTTGATAATGATTGTTATAAAGCATTCCAATTTTTAAAAAAAAACAACTAACTTCTGCCCCTATAATTCAAGCACCAGATTGGAATAAACCATTTGAAATTATGTGTGATGCTTCTGACTATGCTATAGGTGCCATTCTAGGACAACATATAAATGAAAAACCACATGTTATCTATTATGCTAGTAGGACTCTTAATGATGCGCAACTAAATTATACTACTACTGAAAAAGAATTCCTAGCTGTGGTATTCGCCCTTGAAAAATTTAGATCATATCTAATAGGATCTCATATTATAATATATACTGATCATGCTGCAATTAAATATCTTTTATCAAAAAAAGATGCTAAAGCTAGGTTAATCCGTTGGATATTACTACTACAAGAATTTGATTTAGAAATACGAGATAAAAAAAGGTGTGAAAATGTAGTAGCTGATCAAATTTCTAGATTAAAGAATGAGGAGTCCGATACAATACCAATTAATGAAAACTTTTCGGATGAACAAGTTTGTGTGGCTTCTCAAACTCCTTGGTTTGCTGATATAGTAAATTATTTAGTCACAAAAGAGACACCATCATTTTGGACGAAACAAGACAAAGACAAATTTTTCTCACAAGTGAAATATTTTTATTGGGAAGAACCTTATTTATTTAAATATTGTCCCGATCAAATCATTAGACGGTGTGTTCCGGATGAGGAGTTTAGAAGCATATTATCCTTCTGCCATGATCAAGCTTGTGGGGGGCATTTTAGCGGTAAGAAAACTTCTTCAAAAGTCTTGCAATGCGGATTTTATTGGCCCACCTTATTTAAAGACGCATTTGAATATTGTAAAATGTGTAATAAATGTCAACACATGGGACGAATAACCAAAAGAAATGAAATGCCTCAGCAATCAATCTTAGTAGTAGAAATTTTTGATGTATGGGGAATTGATTTTATGGGTCCATTCCCATATTCATTTGGATATTATTATATTTTACTAGCGGTGAATTATGTGTCTAAGTGGGTTGAGGCAATACCATCTAAAACTAATGATAGCAAGGTTGTGATTAAATTTATTAAAGAAAATATTTTATCTAGATTTGGTACTCCAAGAGCTTTTATTAGTGATAATGGGACACATTTTTGTAATCGTTCATTTGAGACTTTAATGAAAAAGTATGGAATTACACATAAGCTATCAACACCTTATCACCCACAAACTTGTGGTCAAGTGGAAGTGTCAAATAGACAAATAAAGCAAATTCTAGAAAAGACGATAAGTGCAAATCGAAAGGATTGGGCATTGAAGTTAGTTGATGCTTTATGGGCTTATCGGACGGCATTCAAAACAAATCTAGGTATGTCACCCTATCGGATTGTGTATGGAAAAGCTTGTCATTTGCCTGTCGAATTAGAACATCGTGCGATGTGGGCAATTAAAAAATTAAATTTTGACGAAAATAAGATTGGAGCCCAAAGAAAGTTACAATTAACAGAATTAGATGAACTAAGAAATGATGCATATGAAAACTCTAGAATATATAAAGATAAGACCAAACTATTTCATGATAAATTTATCTCTAGAAAAACATTTACTATAGGAGATAAAGTATTACTTTATAATTCTAGATTACATCTATTCTCTGGGAAATTAAAAACTAGATGGACCGGACCTTATCTAGTAAAAAATGTATTTGCAAATGGTGCTATTGAAATTAAGGATTTAAGTAAAGGTAATATCTTTACTGTTAATGGGCATAGACTCAAACATTTTCTGGAATATGAGCATATTGAGGCGTTTGAGATCGTGAGTCTTCATGAGCCCTCATATCTTCACTAATTGTTTTTATTTTATTTTATTATGTACATATTAAAATTTCTTTTATTATGTTAAAAAAAAAAGAAAAAAAAAGAGAAGATTTCATTTTATCTTATGGTTTTAATGCTCGTGGACGATCACAAAAATAAGTGTGGAGGGGTAGATTCTCTTCATACTTCTTTAAAATAAAATTGTGTTTTCTAAATGATTAAAAAAAAAGAGAGAATTATTGAATTCTGAAATTCTTGGGCAATAATGGTTTGATTTCATGACACTTGAGAAAATGTAAAGTTGATAATAATCATCAATAATCATGTATTAAGGGAGTATGTATCTCATGTATGTGGACTTAATTCTAGGTTGAAAGAGCTTCCATTAAATGATTTTAATTTAAATAATCAATTGGATATTATGATTTCTTTTACTTCTAGTAGGCTCATATTTGAATTCTTTTTATGAGTTGTGTAATCTTTATTAGTGTTTAAGACGAATATAATAAATCTTGTTGATTAATCCACTTAAGATTGATTAAGAGAATTTTTATATTGTATTCATAAAGATAATAACATGTCATTTGACTTTCTAATTACATTAGTTAGCTATCCCAGTTAAATAATTCTCTGGCTTTTTGTCCCCTTATAATTATTTTATATCTGTTGTTTTCAATATAATATGAGATCAAATAAAATTCAGAATTGATAAAGTCCTAGCACTACCATGGTCCCTGATAAGTCTTAATAAGCATTGTGGGCTATGGCACCTAGGTAATTAAAGATCTCTCCGAGCACTACTCTAGTCCCTGATAAGTCCTAATAGGCATTGTGGGCTATGGCATCTAGGAATTATTATTTTTGGAAAACTTATATAAATGTTATAAAAACTCTTTGGTTTACTCCTTCACTAGCTCTACCTCAGTGTCTGATAAAACCTAATGGGCATTGTATGTTGAGGCACCTAGGGAGTTATCTTATACTATTATTGGGGAACATCTGGCTTTTAGCTTTTTCTGGAATCATAGCTTAATTTATGTTTTCATGAAACTCAAGTGATAAAACAATCATCTTTATGACTTCAATATTTTTATTCTACGAGTTCAATATTAAGAGAATTTCTTAACTTGTCTTTACGAAAATTGTCTTTTGCACTATTTCAGATTATTTTTCTCAGAAATTGAGCTTATTTATAACCTCTAGATTATGAGATTGATTAAATATCAATTGAGCTAAAAAGACATCACTAATATTATAAAATTAGCTCTCTCACATAGAATTGTTGACATATTATATGAGATATATATGTAATTAATATGTGGTCAGAGGATGAGAAAATTTGACTTTATTTAGTGAAGTGTCTAGATCTATAGCCTTAAAATGAAATTAATTGTCTATGTTGTTTATGAATTCCAAAGTTCTCTTATGAAATATTTAGATATTAACGTACTTGGAAACTGATGTTTGAATTTTGTGGGTGCAATTCTCTAAAAACTCTCACGAGACACAACTCGTCCACTAGGGTACCCTAGGGGTTTAAAGGCTTCTTGCAAATGCTAAGTGTAATCATTTATTCTACGAAAAAATATTTATCTAGTTATTTTTGCTCGAGACGAGCAAAACGTTAAGTGTGGAGGGGTGATGATATCACAAAAATCCGCATATTTTATAATATTTTAGGATGTTTTTCGTGACATTTTCATTTATTAGTACACATATGTTGTTTATTTATTTCATGTCTTATTTTATTATATTTTATGTAAATGATGCTTTTCATGGGGTTATTATTTGTGTAATTGTAGACTCTAAAAATAAGTTCTAAAAGAGATAGATAAATGGTGAAGATTTCAGACGCAAAGGCAAGAAAGAAGACGACATGGCTAGGATGGATCGAGCTCAATGGTTCGAACACTCGCTTCGGGTGTTGATTGGAGTCAACACCATGGACTGCTGAAATAAATTCATTTTGGCAGTTTTGCTGAATTCATTTCAGCAGTTTCGCTGAATTTATTTCAGCAGTTTCGCTGAATTTATTTCAGCAGTTTTGCTGCATTCATTTTGGCAGTTTCGCTGAATTTATTTCAGCAGTTTTGTTGTGTTCATTGCAGCCTCTTGGTGCTGAATTTATTGGCATTATTTTAGCAAATGGCGCTGAATTCAATTGGGGGCTGCAGTTACAGGCTAAATTCATGGTGGAATTAACTGTGGCGTTACACATTTTTGCCGCTCAAAACTTTTGAGTTGTTTTCAAATTCTTCTTCTATAAAATGAGGTGTCTTGGTGATCAAGGAGATCAGATTTTGGGAAAGTTGAAAGTGAGAGTTTGCTTGCATTTTATTTGTGAGTTTTTGAGAGACATTGTATGAGAGGAAGAATATTTGGAGGAAGTTCGTGTATGCGCCTCGCAAAGTTTTGTAAGTCTTTATTGTTCGATCAATAAAATTGTTTCTTTGTTTTTATTCTCTTATATGATAATCTCTCATATAATTTTTGTAAAACAAATCATGAGTGAGTAGTCTCATCTTGTTTTGGGTGCGATATGATTACTTATTTAATTATATGATTATTTTTATTACTCTTCGCTCAATCATACGACTTGTATCCGGAAATATTAATATGAATCTTGATATTTTGTGTTGCCAACTACGCATATTGCATTCCTCCGAAAGTTCGATGCTATATAGCGCGATTGCATGCAAAATGTGCTTAGTGATTTAATCATATCTCCGGACTCAGTCGTGGCGCTCTCTATCGATTTTTATCACCTAAATTTTGTCTTGTATTGCTCGCATATATTATATGCTTAAGTGATTTTGATGTGATATGTGGAAAGGAATACGCAAAATAATTGGATAAATTATAAAAATAAAGGTTTTTTCTGTGAATCATAACTTATAATATCTTTTCAGGATGCGATGAATTATTACTCCGAAATCATATATTAAATATTTTAATTAAAATTGCACCCGAAACATATTTTTCAACATTTCTTTCTCAAATTAAGATCTCGTTTTGTTTAAAGACAAATCAATCCAACCTTTTATTTATAGTTCGCCTGGATTAAAGAAAAAAATAAACTTCTCCGTGGATCGACTCGTACTTGCATAGGTATTACAATTGTACACCGTGCACTTGCGGTTTTTTTTATTACTTGAAATTTTGCTGCACTGTATCAATTCCAATCTTAAATTGCTTAATATATTATATTGTTATTTTAGTGCTTTGTAATTTTCTCACCATTCCACCCTCTATTCCATCAATAGTTGTCACCTCTTTCACACCAACTGCAACACCATCTACCATCTCATCTATCATCACCATCATCACTCATCTTCTTAAATCACTTATAGCAGAGGTCATTACACCTCTTCCTACCACCATTACATCTTTATCTGCCCAAATATCTACTCTCACTGCTGCCCCTCCTCAGTTAGGGGTCTGGCCTCAGTTCCCACTGAAACCAGGCAGGGGGAGATGTCTGATGATGAAGCAGCAGCTACAGCTTCAGAGTCTTCAGCTCCAGCACCAGCAGATACTCTAGTCTTCACAGCAGAATATACAGATTGTATAAGTAAAGATTTAATTGATTTCATTGATACTGACATGGATTTTGATGAGTCAGATTCTGAAGGATTCAAAATTGTTGGTGATTTCATTCTTAATCCCACAGTTAACTTAGAAGATTTGCTGAAAATTTTTGATACTGCACATATGCATCTTCTTCCAGCAAAATTTACTAAGCTCATTTGGCTATTATTCTTTATACCTCTTCTATCAGTCCAGCAGTTGTTAAGCAATTATGTGATAGCTTTGTAATTCCAGTATCTGCACCAACCTTGGCAGTCATTGCATCCCCTCCAGTAGTTATCTCTGCACCAACTTTTGTAATGGATGACTCCCCTATGCCAGATCTAGATGAGTTGATCTTGGCTGACATTGCAGAAGAAACAAAAGCAACTGAAAGCTCAGTTCAGATTCCAACTGAAAAACTTATTGTATTTGAGGACATCTTGAGATATATAGATGCTTTATATGATAATTCTCAGAATTCAGATGATGATGAAGAAGAAGATTCAGATGAAGAAACAGCAACATCAACAGCATCAACAACATCAGCAGCAACAGCAAAGTATCTCTGCAGACCAGAAGGCTAATAGTCCTGAAAGACCATATTCACCTCTTGTTCCTTTTGAGGATCCTGAAACAGCAAACACTGCTAGAATGGCTAGATTCCAGGAAATTATTGGTCTTTCTTTGATTAATAAAGCAAAAGCTGAAGGCAAAGATATATCAGGATATTCAACTATGTCCAAATACAGAAAGGAAGAACTCAAAAGATTTGATAAAGCAAATAAATTGTTCAATGTTGATGATTACATGAAGCTACATCCTGAAGCAGTTGTCCCCAGAACTACATCTCTGAAGATTATTGGGGCAGCTGACATGGCAATGACACAGACACAGGCTTTGGATCCAAATAGAGAAATTGTCTTTACAAAGCCAGGTGAAAAGACTAAAGAAGATAAGCCCACACATAAGAAACAGAAGAACTAATCTTTACATTGCTTCATTTTTTTTCTTTCTCTGCATTAGCTTTAAAACTGATTTGTCTGTCTAAAACAAAGCTCATGTATATATATGCTGCATGTGTTAGTAAATCTCTGTCAGATATACCTTTCTCTTGCTTTGTTTATCTTTATGTTTTTGTTTTGAGTCTATTAGTGACCTCACCCAAATAGTGGGAGATTGTTGGATCCCTAGTTGATTTTGGGCTAGGTTCACTAACTTAGGATGATGTGACTCAACATGTATAGTCAGGGTCATAGTTGTGTCCTACAGTCTAGGTCAAGTCCTTAGAGTCAACATCAGATGGACCAGCTATCAACAAGACTATCAGAGACTCAAGACTTAGAAGATTTCAAGACCAAGTAAAATGAGTTCGACGTTCATCGAACTTAGGTCGACGAAAGACGTTCTCAGCTCGACAATCTTGAGATATTTCTCTGAGCTGAGCTCGACGATATTCATTCTCTAGTCGACGAAAACTGGGATACTTCAACAAACTAAAGTCAGGATAACTCCAGATTATTCTAAATCCAACTTCAGACTTTGGTCGACGAACAAGATTCTGAGCTCGACGAACTTGGACCTCGAGTTCACAACAACCTTCTGTTAGAAGATCTCAGGTCGACGAAGTCAACTTCTCAGGTTGACGAACTCAGTACTCTACTCGACGAATTCTGCAACCAGAAGATTTGTGTCGACACCAACTATGTCGACACCAGAAAACTTGTGTTGACACCAAGAATAATCAGTCGACACCCACTTATGTCGACACCAGAAGATTTGTGTCGACACCAAGACTAATCAGTCGACACTCATCTGTGTCGACACCAGAAGATTCATGTTGACACACAGAATATCAGTCAACACAAAATACTTGACTAAGTCCAGAATTGTTGCTGAACTCCAGTCGACGAATGCAATTATCAGCTCGACGAACTTCAGATAGAGAATTGGCAACAGACAGTGGTCAAGTTTTCAGCTCGACGATCTTGAAACTCAGCTCGACGAACAGAAGCTGTTTGGTCGACGAATACAAAATCTCAATTCGACAAACTAGTAACTCAGCTCGACGAATTCTGTTATTCGTTCGACGACTCCAGACTTAGCCATTTTCGGCCTTCTGTCCCCATTCTAATGCGGAAATTCCTGAGTAATTAATGTTCTACATTCTCTGAATGTATCCGTTAGAAGGAGCATTGATTACGGTCTTCTTTAAGAATATTACTTGCCGATTTTCCACAGGACAGTTGAGGAAATGATTCAATGCCGATTATTCTCAAGCCGTCGGCATTAATTACCGATGATTCAATTTTTGAAAAGATATAGAAGAATACAAGATCGATAATCAGCAGCCTGGAAGAAAATACTCAGTCAGATAAACAGAGACGCACATGGACTGACTGCAAGAATTCATACAGCAGCAGAAAAGCTTCACACAAAAATTCATATTGAAGCTTACAGTGACATGCAGTGATCATACCTCCAGAACTTCCAAGGACAACAAAATATCAAATCAGTCAAGAAGCTTCTGCATCACTGCCTGTCAAGAACTCTGATTGAAGACCTATCACCCTACAGCAAAGCTTCCAAATCTTCCTGAACCATTCAATATTTCAGGGGGAGCTTTTGCTAAACATCAATCCACTTAAGTCTTCTCAGTTTATTGAGAAAGAGAAGACAAAATCACTCTCTCACCCCCTCATGTATAAAGGGTTGTCATCTCCCTTCAAAAGTGATTCTTGGATGCAAGTCTCCTAACCAAAAGACTTGAGTTGGTTTTTGGAGACCTGATCAAAACTCATTGGTGTTAGGCACCTGATTAAAAATCTGAGTGGATTCCTACCAGGGTGGTAGAAGAGTGGACTACCCAGATTGGGGGAACCACTATAAATTTCTTGTGTCGTCTGATTGCCTATCTTTTTTTTTTGTGGCTGTGATTAGGTTTACTATTTTTTGTTTTCCAGTTTCTTAATTACTGCACATTTTCAGTTTACAGCAAAAGCTGTAATAGCACCTTTATAGGGACCTAACAAATTTAAATATTCTCTATTCACCCCCCCCCCCTCTAGAGTATTGTAGAGCTAACCCTCACTTTCAAATTCATTCACGCTTCATGAAATTTAACATTTGAAGCTCATCATCTACATAAATGTATGCTACTGTTGCTCTTGCCTTTCAGCAAGACCTCATTTCCTTCACTGGATTGTGTGAGATTTTGATTTGTAAACTCGTAGATCTGTTGAAGCTGCAAAAACTTAGCATGCACTGTTTCCAATTCTCCGTTCAGGCTCAACGGATATTTACATGTGTCTCAAATAATAAATCATGAGGTGTAGATTATACTGTCATGATCAGAGTTTGTAGGGTTTTGCTTAATTCTTTAGTGAAGGAGATGCTCTCCCAGAGATCTAAATAGTCATCCTAGGGAGATGTCCATAATTTGATGTATTTCTTACCTGATTCAATACTAGAGCGTAGAACATAAAAAAAATGTATGAATGAACCTTTATTTGGTGTTATTTTAATGAAAAAAGTTTAACTTCTCATAAATTAAATGGTTGGTATTTAAAAAAATTTTAAAAAAATTTACTAAAAACTCTGTTTTGTATCCAAACAACTTTTCGAAAACTCCGTTTTGTAAACTCTGTTTCACCCAAACAGTTTTTTGGAAAACTGTGTTTTCCAAAATCAGCACTTTTTCAATCAGCAACAGTTCATCAACAGCTTACCATCAGCAACAGCCCAACCAAACAGAGCCTTACTGTATTGTTCTGCGACTATTGCTTGTGTGGAAATTGGCTCTAGTATACTAATAATTGTAGGAGGAATTATTCGCCGCACGCTTTGCTTTGGCCTCCGAGCGGGGGAAGTCATTATAAAAATTGCTGAAATTAATTATTTGTTTTCTAATTCAATTATTTGTGTGGTGTTATTAATCACATTGCTTATATTAATTGTTGCCGTCGACCGACGGTCACATTGCATTTAGCGTTGCACTTAGAGTTATAGTTTTCGAGCACCACTAGTCTACCCTACATCATTAGGTTTATCAGTTTTCCCGCAAAACGCTGATAGTATTCCAAATTTGGAAGTAGAGAGTCAGACTCAGACCCCTGAGCACATAACTTTTGGTCCAGCGGGGTCTCCGCAGGTTTACACCCTAAAAGGCTAGCATATTGCAGAAGGTCAATGCAATACTTTTGCTGGGATCAGACAAGTCTATCAGGTCGTCGTGCAACCTCTAGTCCAAGAAAATACTGAAGGTTCTCAGATCTTTGATGTGAGAGACAGAGTTTAAATGTTGTTTAACCTGTTGTATTCCAGCAGAGTCTTCACCCATGATCAAAATATCATCCACATAAACCAGTAGTATTACAGTCTCGATTGATTGGTGACGAGTGAAAAGAGAGAAATCTGCGGAGCTCCGTTTGAAACCAACCTCACGAACTGCCTTGCTGCATTTTTTACAAATCACGCCCGAGAAGACTGTCTGAGACCATAGATTTTTGAAGCAAACACACACGAGACTACCCCGTGGTCTCAAACCCGGGCGGTTGATGCATGTAAACAGTCTTAAGAAGATCACCATTCAAAAAGACATTTTTCACATCCATCTGATGGAGGGACCACTGGCGATGAATAGCTAATGAGAGCAAAACCCGAACCGAATTTAATTTGGCGACAGGGGAGAAAGTATCTCCATGATCCAGGCCGAATTGTTGAGTAAAACCCCGTGCTACAAGTCGCGCTTTCAAGTGATCAACAATCTCATATGCCGCATGATTGATTATAAAAATCCACTTGCAACTTACATAACTTTGGCCCGGAGGAAGAGATACCAGCTCCCAAATCTGATTAACCCACAGAGCAGTCATTTCTTCATCCATGACTGCACGCTATCCCGGATGCTGGAGACCTTCCTGCACAGAGTTAGGTATAGAGATAGAGGAGAGAGATAGAGCAAATGTAAGAAGAAGTGGAGAGAGCCGATGTAAAGAGACATAATTGGCCAAGGGATGAGCCGTCGAAGGTGATGACGAATCAACAAGCCGTGAGGATACACCGGTAGAGGGAAGCTGCTGCAGGGCATCTGGACATGGAGGACGACAAGTGTAAACCAGAATGATAGGAGGTTTGGAGGGTACAAGTGGTGGTGTAGGAATAGGAAGCAGAGGAGGAGTGGGTAGAAGTGGTGTAAGGGAGGACGTAACTGGAACTGTGGGCCGAGGTAGCGGAGGAGGAGGAAGAGGATCAGTAGGACTGATGTGATATGATTGGTCTTCATGAAAGGAGACATCAGCAGAGATAACCATCTTCCCGGTGGTAGGGTAGTAACAGACATACCCCTTCCGAGTGCGAGAGTACCCAACAAACATTGCTTTGGTAGCACGAGGGGCTAACATGTCATTTGGATGACCAAGATGATGTACATAACATGTACATCCAAACACATAAGGAGAGAAGAGAGTCTTGGATGGGTAAAGAAGTGTGACGGGAGCCGCAAAGTGGAGGGCAGATGAGGGCATGCGATTGATGAGGTGACAAGCAATGGAAACCGCAAAGTTCCAGTAGAGAGGAAGAACCTGCATTTGGATCATGAGAGATCTGACAACATTAAGGAGGTGACGATTTTTCCTTTCTGCTACGTCATTCTGTTGAGGGGTATAGGCACACAAAGTCTGATGAATAATAACAAACTCCGTACAGATTGAAGGTGTGACCAGAATACTCACGAGTATTGTCAGTACGGAGAATTTTCACACACATTGAGAACTAGGTTCGAGTTTCCGTAAGGAACGTACGGAACGTGGAGGTGAGTTCGGTACGATCACGAAGTAAGTATAATCAAGTGACCCGCGAGTAATCATCAATAAATGTTACAAAATAGCGATAACAAAAAACACTATGGATCTTACATGGTCCCCAGATATCATAATGTACTAAAGATAGAGGGGTATTGCTTCGAGTACAAGGAGAAACAAAATATACACGATGTTGTTCGTCAAAAATACATGATTCACAAAAAACTCCTGAAGAGGAATAGTTGGAAGAGCTTTCTTGAAAATCGAAAAAGGTGCAATGCCCAAGGCGACGATGTCAATCAGTGGAGGAGACAGTGGTGAGAGCAGCCGGAGGAACATCGAGAAGATATAGCCCGTTAGACAGTCTCCCCCTACCAAATATATTTTGCGTTAGTCGATCTTGCACAACAAAAGAAGAGCGTGAGAAAATTACACAACAATCAAGGTCTTACGTAAGACGACTAACGGAAAGTAGATTGAAAGGGGATCCTGGAACATGAAGAACTAATGATAAGAAGAGGGAAGGGGTAAGAGGCAGATGAGCTGCGTCAACAACGGGACCGTGTCACCATTAGCCACAGTGATGAAGTTGGGATAAGCAGAATCTAAGTATTGATGTGGCCTCTGCGGAGAGAGATGATGCGTAGCTCCCGAATCCACAATCCAGGAAGAACTGTGTGAGAGACAAGAGATACCTTCATTGAAGATCAAGACCACAAAACCCGAGGAGCGACTCACTACCCCCTTGAAGCTGATGGAGTTGAGCATGTAGAGCAGCAATATCCCCACTAGTGGTAGAGGGAGGTGTGGGAGTAACTGAAGAAGGAAGGTGAGGGGGGAGACCATGCTTACGGTAGCATGTGGCCTCCAGATAACCATCCCTACTGCAGTGAGAGCACTTGAAGAGAGTACGGCCACCACGACCTCGTCCCTGAGATTGGCGACCTCCACGAGCTGGGTTATTGCGAGTAGGAGCAAGAGTAGCCATGGGTTGCTGAAGTAAAGCTGGAGAGTGAGACGGAGCATCCGGTGGAGGGGTAACTTTTAGAAGCATCGAGCAAACGTCCGAGAGGGACGGAGTAACAGCGAAAGATAGGATATGAGCGCGGACATTATGAAGATGTGGTGGAACACGGGTCATCATCATAGTAATCTCAACTACTTCTTTCTGATGTCGTTGAGTAACCAAATCTGTGGTGGGTGGCTGATGCTGGATCCAAGCTTCCACAAGAGTTTTAGCCCAAGCAACAAAGGACATCAAGTCACCAGTAGCTCCAGGGTCGAGGGACTGAAGATCGGTGAGAATGTTGAATAAGTGCTGAAGACTGTCCTTCCCCGAGTAGAGAAAATGAAGGTTTGTCCACATAGCGTGGGCCGTCTCATGATACATGGTCATTCGATATGGATCGGTGTCCAGAGAATTGAGAAGACAAGATTGGACACGCTCATCGTCTCGGATCCACTCATCAGTAGTGTACAACCTCGTATCCGGCGAGTGAGGTCGCCAAGAACCAGACCGGCCAGTTCAGATCACCCAAGCAGCAGGCGAGCTCAGCAGAGGAATCTGAAGGCACTAGGCGAGCTCGGCAGGGAAAGCCGAACCTGAGCTCGGCATTCGTCGCGACCCCGAGCTCGACATTCGCCGAGCCAGGCCCGGGCTTCGTCGAGCTGAGCTCGACTAATGAAGAAAGATCGAATGGCGAGCACCCCCCGGACGACGCCCTGGTTGACTCAGTCGTTGGTTTTCTGTAATGAGTTTTCTAGATGCATTTTCAGGTTATCATCAAATCAGGATGCACCCCCCGGACGTCAAGGACGTCTCGTTCATCATGGGTGATGGGTGTTACTGCTACAAAATGATGCCCTTCGGGCTGAAGAATGTAAAGACGACCTATCAAAAGATGATGGATAGGGTTTCAAAGAACAGAAGGGGAGGAACCTGAAGGTGTACGTAGATGATCTTATGATCAAGAGTCAGGATGTGGACTCTCACCTTCAGTACCTAGAGGAGACCTTCTCCACCCTGCGCAAGTACCAGATGCGAGATCCTAGATGAGATTGTTTCGAGGTAGGATCGGATTTGATAATAGGGTTGGATCGAGGATCGCTTTACAAAATCAGGATCGATTTACAAGATCTGGATCGTAGGATCGTAAGATCCTATGATCTGGATCGCGATCCTGACAACCTTGGTTGAGCTTAGCAAAACTAAGATAGTCTAAGAAAGTAGGTGAATTAAATACCAACTGCCCAAATGGTAATGAATGTTTTGATGTTAGGAATTTTTCATGCAATTAGAACTCACAATCAAACATGGTGAATAACAGATAATGTCAGCTGAAACTAAAATGCATTCACAACCTCGCCACGGCTCATGAAACTGGTAACAATACTATCCCGAAGGTACTAAAAGACAATTGAATAACACAAACAAATAGTTATCTCTGAATACAAATAAAATAAATTGAGAGAACAAAGATTAGGAACTTCTGTCCAGAATAACTAATATGAATCTCTCAACTCACAGTGCTGCCAAACGTTCCCAGCAAGATCCTCAGTCTTCTTTGCGGTCTCCCCGAGCTTCTTACCCCACCTTCCCAGCACATTCTTCACTGAATCCATGGTAACTGGTAAAGACAGACCACACATCAATAACCCTATTTTCGACAAAAGCAGATAAAAAGGGGCAAATCATTAAAAAAGAAAGGAAAAAAACTCACTCTTCGATGAAGAGGAAGCCGGTGAGGAGGTAACGTAGGGATTGGCCTCGGCCGGCATAGAGGTGACCTCGCGCCCAGTTTCGTTCCGCATCGTCGGCGGTGGCGGAGGAGGCGACTCCTGGACCAAATCGCTGCTCCATGTGACGGACTTGGGGGATGAACTGGACAGAGTCGGAGGAGGGGGCTGCCGGACGTCTGCGGGGTCGATCTTAGGGTACGGTGCATACTCCGCTGATGGGTCTCCGGTAACGGCGGAGGCGGTTTTCAGGCCGGCGGGATCTATTGGTGGTTTCATGGTCAACGTTGTTGCAGGTTTCTATGACACGACGATTCCTTATCCTTAACACTCGGGACGGCAACAATTCTAGTGAAATGTCAGTGACTCGGTGGGTTGTCGGCGCTTCAAATAGTATTAAGGTATAAATTATTAGTTTTTTTAAAAAAAAATTTTAGAGTATTGTTAAGTGCACTACAGTTTTCGCTATGTATATTTTTTTGTTAAAAGCACCGCATTACGATAAGTGCACACATAATTGTTATGTGCACAGCTTTTTTGTTAATAGCAAACACTTGATATATCAATGGCAGTGCCCCTCCGCAGCGATCGGAAGAATGGTTCATGCTCCGGCGGGACAAGCTAACCACCAGCGACTTCAACACAGCCTTGGGCTTCTGGAAGGGCAACCGCAGATCCGCGTTATGGCATCAGAAGGTGTTCGCCCCGCGACCCGATTCGCGCGAAAAAGCCGCCGCAGCGGCCATGAATTGGGGGACGGCGAACGAAGCGGCGGCGATCGAACGGTACAGGAGGATGACGGGGGATGACGTGAGCTTCCAAGGGTTTGTGGTTTCCGCCGAAACGGGATCGGGGTGGCTCGGCGCATCGCCGGATGGGCTGGTGGGATGTCATCCAGATGTCGGAATACTGGAGGTGAAATGCCCTTACAATAAGGGGCGGACGGAGCTCGGCTCGCCATGGAAGATGGTGTCGTACTATTACATGTCGCAGGTGCAGGGGCAAATGGAGATTATGGATAGGGATTGAGTGGATTTGTATTGCTGGATGCCGAACGGGAGCGCGCTTTTCGCGTGATTAGGGATCGCGAGTATTGGGGCTGATGCACGGAATGCTGCGAGATTTCTGGTGGGGGAGCGTAGTTCCGGTGAGACAGGCGGCGGCGGCGGAGAACGAGGCGACGGCGATGTCTTATGAGCCGGAAGCGAGACATGAGCTTACCGGGAGGATGATCGGAAGGAGTCTAAAGCTGGCCAAGAAGGCGGCGATGGTGTGGCGAACGGGGCTAGGTTGAGAGAAGAAATTGCAGTGCGCAAACATGCTTGCCCTTAGTAATAAATTTAGGGAGGAATTTGGATTATTAATTAAGTGATTTTGTAATGCACATAGCGAAAACTGTGGTGCACTTAACAGTGCTCTTTTTTTATTGAGTATTAAATATTAATAATTATTAATGATAAACTAAATAAAAAATTTGTAAATGGTTCAAATTCTTGCACATGAACATCAAACTCCACTCAGGGAGGAAAGAGTTTTAGGCTCTATTTGTTTGGGCGTTTCACAATTCCGTTTTGTGCAAATGCCGCCGGAAGGAGGGTAAACAAATGAACCTCCGGCGGCGTTTGCTCCGTTTCCACCTACCCGCCTTGAGAAACGCCCCAAAAAGCTCCGTTTGGAGCAGCCACCTCCCCCTCTGGTTCGAACTCTCCGTTTCCACCCGCCGGATCGACCCACCACCACTAAAACAAATGAAGCATTAGTCTGCGATCAAATCGTTATCCGCCTCTACAAAAAAAAATTAAAATCAAAAGGTTAATCAAGGAGATGATGAATACTCGGATCATCAGACACATTTAAAGCTCTTATGCATTGTCAGAGGTGTTGATGAAAAAAAATCAGATAAAACTTCGAGGTTTTGTATTAACTATTGCCAAATAAATAAACAACGTGATAAATTATAAGTTCCCAATCCATGTTATTAAGAAACTCATTGATGAATTATAGGGAACAATCTTCTTTTCAGAGCTAGATCTCATAGTCGGTATCATCGAGTCTACATGACCATTGAAGATGTCCATATAAATGCTTTTAGAACTCATTAAGGGCACTATGAGTTTTTGGTAATGCCTTATAGGTTAACTAACGCTCCTTCGACGTTCCAAAGCTCAAAGAATAAGCTTTTTCATAAACAACTCCGCAACTTTATCCTTGTATTTTTTTGACGGCATCTTGGTTTTTAGGAGATTATTGTCGGAGCGCCTGCAATACATATCTTTTTCATTTGGTATTTTGGGGAAACACCAAATGTTCCTTAATCAGAGTAAATGTGGTTTTGGCTTACACCAGGTACGCTATCTAGGTAATATTATATATAACAATGGAGGTGCCACCAATCTTGATAAAATTCAATCAACCTCTCTACAGAAATTGAGGAGATTTTTGGGCTTAACCGGGTATTGCAAGCAGTCTATGAAAGGAATGGGTAGTCAAGACGCTGGGATCATGGGACACATTTATAACTGATGAGGTCAAGAAAAATATATAAGAAAATTGTGGTGCCGATAACTCATTGTCCATGATCTCCACTAATCATGGTGGGATCATGGGAGTAACCACCGCGTACACGATCGGCTCGTTCGATCCTTGTGCACCTCGCGCACATGATCTCACTACACGCAACACTTGAGCAACTGCCTGCGGCCGGATGGCCGTCGCCGCCACCCCTGCAAGGGGCGGCCGCCGCCCCCACTAGGGGCGGTCGGCCAGGCCCTGCCAGGGGCGGCCGACGCCATCACCGGTAGGAGCGTCCCGCGTCGTCCCTGCAAGGGGGGGGGGGGGGGGGGGGGGGGGGGGGGCGTCGCCGCCCCCGCAAGGGGCCACCGCTGTCACCGCTAGGGGCAGTCGGTCGGACATCCGTGATCCATCAATGGCGGCCCCTTTCCATCGTCTGATCGTCCTGTCGCGATCACCAACGTCCGTTACGCTGGTAAACACCCACTAATCTCCATGATTAGTGATGAATATTATTTATTTAATTAACGGTCTGCACATAACAAATATCATGTCAGTAATATATATTGAAACTATGCAAAATGTGTCATGCACTCAGTAATTGGTTGGTTATAGTGTGCGAATAGCCGCACAACCACCGTAACCACCTATGTAGCGTATAAAAATGCCTCAGGACCCCTTTCATTTCTAACTTTTCCTCCTCCCAGCTTTCTTCCTCAGGTCAGAACTCTGCTGAAATCTTCCTCCTCCCGTCTAGCCACCCAAAAATTCGTCCAAGTCCACAACGCTTCGAGGAAGAAGATGATCGTCAGCTAGCCACTCCAAGAAATCTTCTACGTGTTGCTAATGCATCTCTACAAATCTCTGCCAGTGCATCTCTGCGCGCAAGTCTCCGCCAATGCAAGCATTCTGCAAGTCTCCGTTCATGCATCTTTGCATGCCTCGCAGTCGTGTCGACGAGCTCAGCATATGAGCGACATCCAAGAGCAACTGTCGCAACCGGAAAGTGATAGAAAACGATCTTCATGTGAGGCAGTACGCCGCCCTCCGAGCGCACCTACAATCTCTGTAACAAGGAGCGGTCTGTCGCCCTCGATTTCCTTGATAATCTGTAAACTGTCGCCAATAGTGAAATTTGTCCAGTGTCGTTCCAGTCACTTGGTTTTTTACCCAGTTGAGAGATTTTTGCATGTGAGAAAATCTAAATAACAGAGTTTTCATTTACCAAAATGTTAATTTATATGGATATGACCCCTTACTTATAGGGGAAAGAAGAAAGAAAGAGAATACAACAGACGATGTGAAACTAAATTACAATATGTTGACTAGGCGGATTGACACTTTCAGACCGCGCGAACTGAGCGGTTAAGGCATGTTACCCGCTTTGTATCAAGAGTCCGCCTTGTTTGCTCCTCAGACTGCAGCTGACCACAAGAAGCACCATAAGCGATCAGTTGTTTGTATCCGCCAAACTTCAGCAGCTCCAGCCACCTGTCTGCCAAACCTCAACATTGGTCAGAGCACCATGCTCCCTCTATCAGCAGAGGCTTCAGACTCCTAATCATCGGTTTCGCAACTGTGGATAGGGCAAGCCTCTTCATCCTATCAAAGAGGCGGTCTTAATGATCTTTAGGTTGTCTTGATGCGGACCGCCACACTATTGGAACCAGTCCGCCAAGGTCGACTGACCACAAGACATCCCGTCAGATCGCTGAACCACAATGCATACCGCTAGACCATCAGTCTGTTAAAACATCATTCTGTCAAGACCAAACCACAAGTTCGTCATGCTCAATCTGCCAGACCGCTAAAACCCAGACCGCCAAACTTAGTCTGTCAGACTGCCAAGTTCGCCAAGCTTAGTCTGTCAGATAGCCAAACCGACAAATCGCCAAGATCGATCAGTCGTCAGACCGCCAAATCGCCAGACTGCTAAGTTTGGTCCGCCAGACCGCCAAGTTCTAACACTACTCCTCAAGCTGGAGCATATATGTTAATCATGTCTAGCTTGTCACAAACATTTAAAAGAAAAATAGAAATTGGTTTTTGAAGATGTTTGTTAGTTCTTTGTCGAAAGTGACAAATGGAGTGCAAATTTGATTCTTTAATATTTCTTCTCTAATAAAGTGATAGTCAACTTCAATGTGTTTCGTTCTGTCACGAAAAACTGAATTTTTGGATATGTAAATAGTGTTTTTATTGTCATAGAACATAAAAAGTGAATGATCATATACTTCCCTCAAGTCAAGCATGAGTGCTCGTAACTATTTCAACTCGCAAGTTGTTGAAGTCATGTTTTTGTACTCAGCTTTAGCATTTAACCTAAAAATCACAGATTGTTTCTTGCTTTTCCAGCTAATCAGATTTTCTCCTACAAAGATGCAAAAACCAGATGTAAATTTTTTATCTTCTTTATTATCAGCATAGCTGACATTAGAATATGCTTCAATCTTTAGATGTTATGTTTTTGAAACAGTAACTTCTTTCCTGGAGACCCTTTCACATACTCCAGAATTTTCATGGTTGAATGAAGATGACACTTTCTGGGAGCTTGCATAAACTGACTGATCTTCCATATTGCATAACAAATATTTGGTCTGATAACTGTCAAATAGATGATTTTTCCCACTAGTCGTACGTACATTGTAACACCCCCTATCCGTCGCATAGCATATAGCAGTAGGTCCGGCCGGGGCCCGACGTCATATACCACAGACAGACCGGGTGGTTACTTATGGAAACCATCCAACCAATCTCAACGTCCTACACAGAGCATTCTAGCGGAAGCAGTTTATAAGTTGCAAACAAGAACCCAGCACAAGCATGAATGTCCACTAACATGATAATAGGAATGTATACACATATACTCAAAAGTCGGCCTTAAGGCCTTACAAAATGTTTCACTTGTCTTTTACATGATTTTCAAACCTCGGCACGCAGGCCGGCCATACATGAACAGAACATAAAACATTCCATTCGGGCTTCGAGGGCCAGCTTCGCAAAAAGGGCTTTAGCCCGCTATTGACCGCTTGGTCCAGCTGCACCTGCAAGCAAACAAACCACCGCACGGTGGCAAACAAAGCAACGGTCAGCAATGCTGACCAAATTATAACGATCCCGCCCCCAACTCGGGGCGGCGATGCTCCTTCCCTGCATTTCATTAGCATAAGCGAGCAATATATAATATAGTCATTTCATCACAGGCGGTTGGCTCAACGGCCACACACCCCGTGCACTCAGGGCACATTCTTGGTGAACGCAGTCTAAGTCTGCCGACTCACCACCATCCTCTCTTGGACGGCCAAACTATGAGCAATTTGTCTTCATGGCATGGGTCACGGTCAATTAAAGCCATAGACCACCGAAGACCCTCATCTATGCCAACGGCTAATCCGAACGACTAGTGTGGGTACGGTTCCATCTAACCCGTGCTACAACGCAACGGTAATTCTAACCATATGCGCCCGCAACGGCAATTTAAGCCATATGCGCGGGTCAAACTTCACCGAGTCCCATTTTCACCAAGTCACATAACCCCGTTATGTTCAAGTTGGCTTCCAAGCCACCAAGTTGGCAAGACCTCGTGTCCGCCCAGTTTTCGGGTGCACCTTTGGGTTAGTCCCCAAGGCTCCCTGCTGCAATCTACCGCGTAGAAAACCCAAAAAACACCAAATAGCACGGAGTCTTCTCCGGCCTTATGCAATGCAACATCACCGATCCGAACTACATGTCCGGGTAGGCTTCAACCAAAATGCCTATGTCCGTTCTCGCATACGGACTCTAAACAACGGGGACTTCATATATCTACCCGAAGGAACGCCTCCAACTCTCCGCAAACTCGCGAGAGCGGGCTTCCTATGCAAAGAAAGAGAGCTACTCATGCTCAAGATGAGGATCGTTACCCTTGCGGTCCTCTTTGGCGCCATCGAAAAGTAATCGGATGGAAATCACCGCACTTGCGTTGCCTCCGTGGATCCGGAGTCGGCTTGCGATTCGGAGCTCCGAAGCTCCTCCAATGGCGGATCTAGTCCTCTTCTTCTTGCCTTAGCTTTTCTTTCTCCAAGGGTTTGGAGAGAGAACAAGTGGAAAAAGTGAGGGTTTTCTAAGTCAAAACCCGGGTATATCCCTTCAGGAACAACCCCAGCCATTGGATCTCAGTCAAAGAAATGAACGGCTTCGATTCGGGACTGAAATGCCCAATCTGGGCCGAACACGGCCTGGCACACGCCCGTGTCCAGGGCCGTGTGCCTCATTCGCCGTCAAAATCGAATCACCTGGAACCTCACACGGGCATCGAACACGCCCGTGTTCGATCTGACACGCCCGTGTTCCAACTGACACGGCCGTGTATCTGGCCGTGTACCCCATGATTTTCTCGTTTTCCAACCCGAGCGCTGACACGGGTTCGGACACGCCCGTGTCCTTGCCCGTGTCACCTTGACACGCCTGGGCTCAGGCCGTGTACAAGGTCTCGGACTTCGCGCTAAGTGTCGACACGGGTCGACACACCCTGCGACACGCCCGTGTCGCAGGCCGTGTGCCAGGTCTCGACACACTGTCGACACCAATGTGTCGACTTCGCGGGACGAGTGTCGACACGGGTCGACACGCCCTGCGACACGCCCGTGTCGCAGGCCGTGTGCCCAGTCTCGACACAATGTCGAGACCAAAGTGTCGACTTCACGCTTAGTGTCGACACAGGCTTGACACGCCCTGGGACACGCCCGTGTCCCAGGCCGTGTGCCTGCAGCCAGAACTCAAACTGGCCCAAATTATTCCCCTTTGCTCCTTTGAGTTTCGGGGCGTTACAACTCTACCCCTCTTAAAAGAATTTCGCCCACGAAATTACATAAAGGGAAAAACATGTACAAAACTAAAATTTGTACCTGAGCGGAACAACTCCGGATATTCGTCAAGCATCGTCTGCTCTCGCTCCCAAGAGAGCTCCTCACGACCGCAATTGTCCCACCGGACTTTGACCATCCTGATCTCTTTATTGCGTAGCCGCTTGACCTCCGAGTCCTCAATCCGCACGGGCTTGACTTTTGTCGTTAGCCCACTATCCACCGGCACTTGATTGGCCGCGATCACTTGCGTAGGCTCTTGCACCGCCTTCCGAAGCACCGAAATATGGAATACATCATGTAAACCACTTAGCTCCACTGAAAGCTTCAGCCGATAGGCCGCTTCTCCTACTCGCTCCAGAACCTCGAACGGTCCAAGGTACCTCGGGCTTAGCTTTTTCAATCGCCGCACCCGCGAGACACCCTTGAACGGCTTGATCTTCAAGTATACATAATCGCCCACAGCGAACTCCACGTTCCTGTGCTTGGCATTATAGTACTTTGCTTGCCGGTCCTGAGCGATAAGCAACCTCTCCCGAATGGTCTCACCAAAGAAGTAGCATCATCCACTTCCGATCGCTTATACAACTTCGACTCGCCCGTTTCTAACCAAGACAACGGCGTGCGACATCTTCTACCATATAGGGCCTCGAAAGGCGCCATCTGAATACTTGCTTGGTAGCTGTTGTTGTATGCGAACTCCACCAAATAAAGGTGGTCCTCCCATTGCTTTCCAAAGTCCAAGACACACATGCGAAGCATGTCTTCCATCGTTCTATTGACCCTCTCGGTCTGCCCATCCGTTTGCGGATGGAAGGCTGTGCTAAACTTCAGCTTTGTTCCCAACATTTGCTGCACCAGCCTCCAATCATTGGACGTGAACCGCCCATCTCGGTCACTCACGATGCTGCGGGGCACACCATGAAGCCGCACTATGTTATCCACATAAAGCTTCGCCAGCTTCTCCACCGGATCATCCTTCCTATGCGGAATAAAATGCGACACCTTTGTTAATCGATCGACCACCACCCAAATGGCGTCGTTCCCCTTTGCGACCTTGGCAAACCATGCACAAAGTCCATAGAGATGTCGTCGAATTTCCACTCCGGAATAGGCAAGGACTTAAGAAATCCTCCCGGCTTTTGGCACTCCGCCTTTACCAAGGCGCAGGTTTGGCACTTCGCTACATATAGCGCCACATCCTTTTTCAAACCCGGCCACCAAAATAGTTTCTTGACATCGCGGTACATCTTCGTGCTCCCCGGGTGAATCGAGTACTTGGTATGGTGCGCCTCGTACAACAACTCCACCCGTAAATTGCCCACACTTGGGACGCACAAACGACCGTCTTTCCACAGCAATCCGTCCTCCACAACGAATTGGGAATTTGACCCATCCAGAGCCTCTATCATGAACTGCTTCATATGAGCATCCATATCCAAAGCCTGCCGAATCCGATCAGCCAGGTCATATTGGACTTCAGTCCAATTCAGCACTGCTTCAGCACTAGATTGTCTATCCACACAAACAATCTCCAACGCCTCCAGCTCCTGCACCAACCGCTCATCATGCACTGATAGCCAATTCGCTTGAGCTGGGGCTCGGCGACTCAACGCGTCCGCAACCGCATTCCCTTTGCCAGGCACGTAGTGGATCTTGAAAGTATAGTCCCCAGGAACTCCATCCACCTACGCTGCCGCATATTCAGATCTTTCTGATCAATAGATACTTTAGGCTCTTGTGATCGGTGTAGATATCAATCTTCACACCGTACAAATAGTGTCTCCACAGCTTCAAGGCAAAAATCACGGCCGCCAACTCCAAGTCGTGGACCGGATAATTCCTCTCGTGCACTTTTAGCTGTCTCGAGCCATAAGCTATCACGCTTCCGTGCTGCAGTAGCACGCAACCCAAACCGCTGCCCGAAGCATCGCTATATATCTCATAGCCTTCGGTCCCAAACGGCGAACTCAGCACAGGCGCCGTGGTCAACCGACACTTCAATTCCTCAAAAGCTCGCGCGCACTCCGGCGTCCAAACGAACTTATGCTCCTTCCTCGTCAAAGTAGTGAGAGGTAGCGCTATCCGCGAGAAGTTCTCTACGAAGCGCCTATAATAACCGGCAAGCCCCAAAAAGCTCCGGACTTCTGCTACCGTAGCAAGCTCAGGCCACTCCCGTATCGCAACAATCTTCGCCGGATCCACAGCAATACCCTCTCCACTCACTATATGCCCGAGGAACGCCACTGAGGATAGCCAAAACTCGCACTTCGAGAACTTGGCATACAACTGGTTTCTCCTGAGTGTCTCCAACACCAAATGGAGATGCTTGAAGTGATCCTCCTCACTTTGCGAGTACACCAAAATATCGTCGATGAAGACGATCACAAATGGTCTAGGTACTCCCTGAACGTCCTGTTCATCAAATCCATAAATACTGACGGCGCATTAGTCAGCCCAAACGGCATGACCGTAAACTCATAATGCCCGTATCTCGTACTAAACGCTGTCTTCGGGATATCACTCTCCCTTATCCGCAGCTGATAGTACCCAGACTTGAGATCTAACTTCGAGTACACCGTCGACCCGACTAACTGATCAAAGAGATCATCAATCCGGGGGATCGGGTACTTGTTCTTCTCAGTCAGCTTGTTTAGCTCCCGATAATCAATACACAACCTCAAGCTTCCGTCCTTCTTCTTAACAAAGAGGACCGGTGCGCTCCAAGGCGAAGAACTCGGGCGCACATACCCTTGCTCCAACAACTCTTGCAATGAACTTTCAGCTCCGCCATTTCCTTAGGCGCTAGCCGATACGGAGATCGTGACACAGGCTTTGCACCTGGCACTAGCTCGATAGTAAAATCTATCTCCCGTTGTGGCGGGGCTCCAGGAAGATCTGCGGGGAACACATCAGGGTATTCCGATACCACTGAAATACAATCCATCGCGGGCTTCGGCTTTGCTTTGCAACCTCCACTAGTGTAAAGAACAGTTCTGCTCCGGCACGAACCGCCTTCACCACCTGAAGAGCAGACATCAACGTCTTGCTCGACCCCTTTAAGCCCGTAAAAGTCGTCTCACGACTTGCTCCCAGCTTTACTTCCTTGCTACCGCAATCTATATGGGCCTGCTGCTCCGAGAGCCAGTCCATTCCAAATATGACGTCGAACTCCACCAACGGAAGTAAGGACGCCCGCAGGTCAAACTCCTGCTCTCCAATACGAACTTTAACTCGCAGATCCTAACCGCTCGCATCGAACACCCATTGGGCAACAACACATCCAACTTATCCTTCGCCATCGAAGAAGGGACTCCGATGCGTGATATAAATCCTTCGGACAAGAAGGAGTGTGAAGCTCCCGTATCAAAGAGTGCTCGTGCCGGATTTTCACAAATCAATACAAATCCTAAACAAGCAGTGGTAAGGTAACATATACATAACAAGCATATAAAGGAATTGACTTGCTATAAATTAAACCGTACCTGTCACCACGTCAGCTTGTTTAATGGCCTCCTGTTGGCCAAGATTGTAGAGACCTTGGTTGGGCCGGAGCATAGTGGGATGCGGTCGACTCCACCGCCTTACCCTTCTCTTCATAAGTAGCTCCTGGCCTCCCTCTCGGACTTAGGACGTCCGCTCCAACAATCACGGGCGAAATGCCCCGTCTTGCCACAAGTAAAGCACGCGCCCGGGGTCCGACTCGTAGTCGCCCCAGAAGCACCAGAAGGAGCTGGACCCGAAGTCCTATGCTTCTTAAAGAATCTTTGATAGCCAGACTTTGAAGTAGTCGGCACTTTGAACTCAGATTTCTTCTCACCCAAGCCTTTCTTCGCTTGCACACTCTTCATGTCCTTCTCCAAGGACCGGGCAGTATTGACCAAGGTTAAGAAACCCTGCGTCATTGGCCCCGACAGTAACAATCTCAGCTCATCCTCAAGCCTTCATAAAAACGATTAGTCTTGCGCTCCTCATCCATGATGGTGGAGCTAGCATAACGACTCAACCGCGTAAACTCGTGGAGATATTCATCCACGCTCCTCTCACCCTGCACCAACTTCAGGAATTCATTCTCCATCGAGATCCTCTGAGTAGAAGGGAGGTATCTTGCTAAGAACAATTCGAGAACTCTTCCATCGGAACGTCTATCAGTTGTCTACCTCTCAATGATGCAGCTCCAACCTTCCCACCACATCCTCGCTTCCCCGTCCAGAAGGAACGTAGCGATGGTGGTCATTGCCACTCCTCCGTCTCCGTCGCTGTCATGACTCTCTTCACCCTAGAGAGCCAGTCTTCAGCCTGCGATGGGGTTCCCAACCCCGAGAATAACGGAGGGTTAAAGCTCATTACATGCTTCAACTGCCTCTCAGTCGCCCCCTTGGCACTATTGGTTCTACAACCACTTGCTCCATCCTCCTCGGCTCCGCCTCTTGAAGAGGTACTTGCTCCATCACAGGAGCGGGCTGCTGCGCTTGCCTCCCAGGCTGCGCATTGATCACGGCCAACACCGCTTCAGCCACCAATCTTATATTTTCAGCCGACAAAGGTGTTGCGGGAGCAACTTCTGGTGCACTACTAGCCTCAGAACCTCGGCGTTCTGACGGCCCACACACCACTTCGGGTCACCTATAGTGGTACAAAACACCGTTAAGCGACCAAATAAATTGCAAACAGCAATTATAGGAACACGCAGGTTCCTCAAACACGAGTATTTTCATTCCTAAGTGGACATTCATGGGTTCTTTTTACTGTTATTACGATGACGCACACAATGTGCTCACCACCCCTTAAAAAGAATTCGCCCACGAATTCACTTTAAGCCCGACCAAAACCAGTAGTCTGATACCAAATTGTAACACCCCCTATCCGTCGCATAGCATATAGCAGTAGGTCCGGCCGGGGCCCGACGCCATATACCACAGACAGACCGGGTGGTTACTTATGGAAACCATCCAACCAATCTCAACGTCCTACACAGAGCATTCTAGCGGAAGCAGTTTATAAGTTGCAAAACAAGAACCCAGCACAAGCATGAATGTCCACTAACATGATAATAGGAATGTATTACAAATACTCAAAAGTCGGCCTTAAGGCCTTACAAAATGTTTCACTTGTCTTTACATGATTTACAAACCTCGGCACGCAGGCCGGCCATACATGAATAAAACATAAAACATTTCCATTGGGCCTTCGAGGGCCAGCTTCGCAAAAAGGGCTTTAGCCCGCTATTGACCGCTTGGTCCAGCTGCACCTGCAAGCAAACAAACCACCGCACGGTGGCAAACAAAGCAACGGTCAGCAATGCTGACCAAATTATAACGATCCCGCCCCCAACTCGGGGCGGCGATGCTCCTTCCCTGCATTTCATTAGCATAAGCGAGCAATATAAATATAGCCATTTCATCACAGGCGTTGGCTCAACGGCCACACGTCCCGTGCACTCAGGGCACATTCTCGGTGAACGGTCATGTTTCTAAGTCATTCCGGACTCACCACCGCCTCTTGGACGGCCAAACTATGAGCAATTTGTCTTCATGGCATGGGTCACGTAATTAAACCATAGACCGCCGAAGACCCCATCTATGCCAACGGCTAATCCGAACGACATAGAGTGGGTCGGTTCTCTTACCCGTGCTCACAACGCAACGGTCCATTTAAAACATATGCTCACATCGCAACGGCAATTTAAACCATATGCGCGGGTCAAACTTCACCGAGTCCCATTTTAACACAAGTCACATAACCCGGTTATGTTCAAGTTGGCTTCCAAGCCACCAAGTTGGCAAGACCTCGTGTCCGCCCAGTTTTCCGGGTGCACCTTTGGGTTAGTCCCAAGGCTCCCTGCTGCAATCTACCGCGTAGAAAACCCGAAAAACACCAAATAGCACGGAGTCTTCTCCGGCCTTATGCAATGCAACATCACCGATCCGAACTACATGTCCGGGTAGGCTTCAACCAAAATGCCTATGTCCGTTCTCGCATACGGACTCTAAACAACGGGGACTTCACATATCTACCCGAAGGAACGCCTCCAACTCTCCGCAAACTCGCGAGAGAGCGGGCTTCCTATGCAAAGAAAAGAGCGACTCATGCTCAAGATGAGGATCGTTACCCTTGCGGTCCTCTTTGGCGCCATCGAAAAGTAATCGGATGGAAATCACCGCACTTGCGTTGCCTCCGTGGATCCGGAGTCGGCTTGCGATTCGGAGCTCCGAAGCTCCTCCAATGGCGGATCTAGTTCTCTTTCTTCTTGCCTTAGCTTTTCTTTCTCCAAGGGTTTGGAGAGAGATCAAGTGGAAAAAGTGAGGGTTTTCTAAGTCAAAACCCGGGTATATCCCTCAGGAACAACCCCCAGCCATTGGATCCTCAGTCAAAGAAATGAACGGCTTCGATTCGGGACTGAAATGCCCAATCTGGGCCGAACACGGCCTGGCACACGCCCGTGTCCAGGGCCGTGTGCCTCATTCGCCGTCAAAATCGAATCACCTGGAACCTCACACGGGCATCGAACACGCCCGTGTTCGATCTGACACGCCCGTGTTCCAACTGACACGGCGCGTGTATCTGGCCGTGTACCCCCATGATTTTTCTCCGTTTTCCAACCCGAGCGCTGACACGGGTTCGGACACGCCCGTGTCCTTGCCCGTGTCACCTTGACACGCCTGGGCTCCAGGCCGTGTACAAGGTCTCGGCACTTCGCGGCTAAGTGTCGACACGGGTCGACACGCCCTGCGACACGCCCGTGTCGCAGGCCGTGTGCCATGTCTCGACACACTGTCGACACCAAAGTGTCGACTTCGCGGGACGAGTGTCGACACGGGTTGACACGCCCTGCGACACGCCCGTGTCGCAGGCCGTGTGCCCAGTCTCGACACAATGTCGAGACCAAAGTGTCGACTTCACGCCTTAGTGTCGACACAGGCTTGACACGCCCTGGGACACGCCCGTGTCCCAGGCCGTGTGCCTACAGCCAGAACTCAAACTGGCCAAAATTATTCCCCTTTTGCTCCTTGAGTTTCGGGGCGTTACATACATATTACGATCGGAAGAAGAGGAGAATCCTCAGTCCAACCCTTGTCATCATCAACGGTTCATCGGACAATGAACATTGGTCACGCCCAAGAAGACAGTTTCTTTCAAGAGATATGGTGCATATTTCCGTTGTGAGAGCACCATAGGTTGATTTTCGCGAGATATCTATCTCAGAAAGTACTTAGAAGTTCTCGTATCTTGTAACAAAATGTTGTTGAAGGTGTCTTTTTCCTAAATCAATTCTCTCTTATCATCACCAGTAAGGAGGATGTCATCCATATAGACAATAAGGACCACGAGATCTTTAGTAGTCTTGTGCATGAAAAGAGAGTGATCAACAGAACTCCGAGTAAACCCAATAAAAGAGTCAACTTTACTGAACTTATCAAACCAAGCCCGTGATTTTGCTTGAGGCCATAAAATCGTTTGTTGGGTCCATTGTTCCAATGTCCCTGATTTGTGAGAAGTCAAACAGGTCAATGTCACACACATCAACTGTATTTGATGTGCATTTGAGGTCTTGAGTGCAGGTGTCCACACCACATTGATTGGACATGCAGACACAATAAGTTGTTGCTGGACATAGCAAAAATCGACTAAGTCCACAGGCGTTGAGTGGAGCAAGCTCACTCAACGCCAGAGGTATGGATTCAATATTGTCTAGTAGAATTTGCCTAAGTCCACAGGCATTGAGTGAGGACAGCTCACTCAACGCCATCTAACATATCTTGTTGAGTTTATCTCAGCCTAATAAAAAGATAGCCAAAAATTTGGCTAAGTACAAAAGCGTTAAGTGTAATCTACTCACTCAACGTCATACAGCTTTTAACGTTGAGTGTTGATGTGCCAGTCAACTCACAGAAAAGTTGGGCAAAATTTTCACTAAGCCCACAGGCGTTGAGTGTAGCTTACTCACTCAACGCCAGATAATAGAAAAATTCTGTTAAGTAGTTTGGCGTTGAGTGTAGCTTACTCTCTCAATGCCAAGGCGCATAAATATTTATTAAGGCAAATAGCGTTGAGTGAGGCAAACTCACTCAATGCTTCGACGCTCTCAAAGCCTTGGAGCAGAAATTTGGCTAAGTCTAAATGCATGGATTGCTTGGCTTTCGTCGAGCTCAACTTCGTCGAACTGAGCTCAGCGTTCGTCGAACTAAGCCTGGAGTCATCGAACTGAGTTTTGGCTTTTGTCAAGCTCAGCTAAGTCCAAATGAATGGATTGCTTGGCTTTCGCCGAGCTCAGCTTCGTCGAACTGAGCTTAGCATTCGTCGAACTGAGCCTGGAGTTCGTCGAACTGAGTTTAGCCTTTTGTCGAACTAAGTCTACAGTTTGTCGAACTGAACTTATGCTTTCGTCTAGCTGAGCTTAATGTTCATCGAACGGAGCTCAGCATTCGTCGAGCTCAATACCTAGACAGACAAAATTTTGTCTAGTGTGTTGTGGTGTTGAGTGATACCTACTCACTCAACGCCTTTGGTTCTAATGATTGAATTTTGTCTGAGTACAAAAATGATGTTGAGTCATGCTGACGTCAGCAAAGTCAAAAAGTCAACTAAATTCAAATGTTGCGGAAATACTGCTAGAGACGTTGGCGACCAGCTGTTATCATCTTCTGCACTTTCCAAGGAATATTTTCAACATTAAGTGTTAGGGCCCACACACATCAAAGAGTCATTGAATCAAGATTAAATGGAAAGCATACGCTAAATGGCTCAATCTCAGCCATCAATCCTGGTGGTGGGACCCACTGCTCAATTGACCTTCAGAGAATAAAAAGAAGCAAATCGACCAGAGCGATCGTTTTTGTTTTTTCCTTGTCTAGGTTTTCTGAAAACGAAAGTGCGGTCGAAGTTCATCTCCTTCCTCGTCGTTTTCATCGAGCCTGAAGAAGTTGTTCTGCACAGAGAACCTTGATGGGGAAATAGATAGCTAAAGCAATCACTATCTGCAATAGCAGGATCAGAAGCTATTCTGAGAAATCAGATCTACAAGTTTTGCAGAGAAAAGAAAGTTGGTTGAAGAAAATTCTATTGCCTACTTATTGTCTTCAACAACAAAGCTTGGACTGATACCTGCTAAGTCTAGGAAGAAGAAGACACAGAATTCTTGCTCTGGTGTCTAATCATCTCTCTCTTTATTTCTTCTTCTGTAAAGATTCTTGGTGAATCTGGAGTTGTAAGCCTATATTATAAAGTTTGAGGTCTTAGTGACTTATGTTGGCTTTGTATCGGGTGAAAGGTCTTTATGACCTGGGTTTGGCTTAGTGCCTAAGTTGTAGGGCTGTGTGACCTGTGTGGTCCTGGGGATCTGTGTTGTAAGCTCTTGAGGAGCTGAGTTCTGAGGGAGAGCCGAATCTAACACACTGTTAGATGGCGCGTAGAGGGACAGTGAATTTACCCAAGATTGGGGAAATACTATAAATTGATGTGTCGTCTGTGATTGATCTTGAAAGCAAAAAACTAACCTAATCACCAACCATAGAAATCTGCAAACAAGTTAGAAAAATCAAATAGAGACAAAAACCTATTCAACCCCCCCCCCCTCTGTGTGTTTAGCTAGCCTTGAAAACAAGACTTTCAAGTGGTATCAGAGGGAGGTTATTCTTTAAAAGCTTAACAGTCTGAGTAGATCTCCAAGATTAGTTAGAAGTCTGTCTCTATGGGTTCAGGAATGACCAATAGGAGCTGAGTGTTGTGAGACTTTCCAATTTGTAGGAAGGAAGATTTTGGCATATGAAAAGCAAGGGTGAGGCGGTTCATGGAAGCTGCTGACCCTAGGATGTATATTACAGTTGAAGAGGGACCATACATCTCAATGAAGGTGTCAGCTTTGATACTAATGTCAAGACCCCTAAGACATATGAGGAGATGACCAAGGATGTGTTGCCTTGGCCTCAATAGACAAGAGAGTAAAGAACATAATTAAGAGTGTTGTTGATGACTCTTACTCTTCAGAACCGATCCATTGCTCAACTGCAAAGGAAATATAGGAAACACTTTGTGATCTACATGGATGGGACAGATGAGGTTAGAGATGATAGGAAGTTCATGCTCAACCAAGAGCATGATGCTTTCAGGCAATCTAAGGGGGACAACATAACCATCTGTTATGAAAAGTTCTTTAAGATTGTGAATGATCTGAAGACATATGGAAGAGTATTCAGTCACTATGAATTGAATGACAAGTTTCTTAGATCTCTCTCTAGAGAGTGAGACACTAAAATCTGTGTCATCAGAGAAGTGACAAGCTGGGTGAGACAGTTCCTCACACCCTCTTTGGGAAGCTGCTGTCATATGAAATGCAGCTGGCTGCAAGGAAAGAAGATGAGAACCGGAAACAAGTCTCAGGCAAGAGACAAGTCTGTAGCATTCAAAGCTGAAGGCTCCAGCAAAGACAGAAAGAAAGTCTCCCTCTCCACCAAGGAGAGATGTTGAATCTGATTCTGGAAAATTCAGATAAAGCACATCTGACTGCCAATGGTTTGATGAAGATTTTGCTACCTTCACCAGTCAATTCCAGAAGTTCTTGAAGAAGAAGCACTGGAGAGGCAGACCTTCCTCCCCCCTCACATCCCAAGGATGACTACTACAAGGGCAGGAGAGAAAATCTCTAAGGAGGACAGGTATGGGTTCCAAAACTGGTAAACAGGTTTCCTCTAACATGACTTGTTATCATTGCAGAAAAACTGGGCATGTGATAGTCGATTGCCCAGTCAAAAGAAAGGAACACAGTGAGAAAAAAGGACCATCAACAAAAAGGCAAGAAGGAGAAATCCCTCTTTGCCAAGAAGCAAAGAAGTTGGACTGACTCCTCCTCATCAGAGTCAAAATAAGAAGAAGAAGCCTACATTGGGTTGTACTCTACTAAAAGAAGGAGCGTTGTTGAAGCAGACTACATCAAAGGCTGGTTGCTTTACAAGAAGAAGCTGAGAAGTTCATCTTGCTATCGGGATTGAAGACATGACCCCTCTATCACAGTCTGATGATGATTTGAGATGGATTCTGAAGAAGACAGCCGCTGCCTTGGGTGATGGCTATGTCAGATGAAGAACTCAGCCAGGATCAGCTGGTCCAAGCAAGGTAATTTCTGTTACTAGCTCTGCTTGTTCAGAATTATGAATAAGTTCCAGATTCTTGTGCTTCTGCATCAAGTGATGATGATGGCTCGGAATCTGAGGGAGACATCAATCAATTGATTGATATTTTGGTGCACTTTTGCTGGCTCTAAATAAAAGAAAGCTCCAGGCCAAACAACAGACTCAGGAAATTGTTCTTTAAAGCTTGTTGCTTCAGAATCAGCAAAATTGCTGGATCTGAAGACTCAAGAAGTTAGCAAACTGAAGAATGTAGCAATCCTTCAGATGAGCACCATAACCTTCAAGAATAACCATATCAGGGAATCTTGAAGGAAAGGTCCAAAAGGAGAGGGAACTGGTGGCTAGCTACTCCAAGCCTAGCATAGTGTTGCCCTTGATAGACTCATTCTTCCCAAAAGGGAAAGAAAGGGTTGGGATTCAATGGAAGGATAAGAGCTGCTAATCTCAAGGGAAAGAGCAAAGCTCAAGTGGAGCCACTAGCCTCTAAGCCTCCTGTGAAATTTAATAGAGTGCAATTTCCGTCTAACAGCCATGACCGTGAGAGTATTTATGGTCACTGGAATCATGCTAGACCATCTTGTGTGAACAAAGATGTTTCACAGTATGGTGGCAGTTACAACAAAGGTGCAAGTGCATATGAGAAAATACAAATGGCACATCCTGGACCATTTGTGTTTGGTGCAACAGCCCCTTCAGTCAAGGATAAAGCTACTAACTGTTCTACAATTCTTCCAGCCCACTCTAAGACAAAGGGCAAGGCTATCAGTAGACCAGACCTAGCCATCTCTGAGACCATTAATAGTATGCTTTCTGAAAGAAAGCTGCTGCTAGAAGTGCTCAAGATATCCCAAGCACTTCTACTGCCAGACCCACCACTTGTCAGATTGGGGCTGAAAAACCATGGAACAAGACTGTTGCTACTCCTTCTAGACCCAGAGTTGCTGTTAACACAGCCACTAGACCTGCTCCAAAAAGAAGGTACAACATCCATGAGTGTTGGTGTTGTGACAAGGTAGGCCACTTTGTTGTTGATTGCTGACACAATCATAGTGTGCAGGAGCAAATGTCAGCTTGCCTGTCATAAAAGATGCATGCAAGCAGAATTATTTTAGCCTAACATGCACCAAGGACCCAATAAAAATTAGGGTCCTAAGGTTAACTGATTTATGTTTTGCAGGTTAGTCCAAGTGCCCATACCCCTATATGGTACTGGGACAGTGGATCTTCCAGGCACATGAGTAGAACAAGGGGCATGCTGAAGGATTATGCTCCAGTAAAGAATGGACTAAAGGTTATCTTTGGTGGGTCAAAAAAAGGGGTGACTAGAGGTTATGGTAAGATCACTAATGACATAGTCACTCTCACTAGAGTAGCCTATGTGGAAGGGTTGCAACACAACCTGATAAGCATTAGTCAACTCTGTGATCTTGGCTATGATATAGTATTCCACAAGGATGAGTGCCAAATTAGGAGGTTAAGTGACCAAGAGGTCATCTTAAAAGGCACTAGGAGTGGAAATGTGTACTGTTTATATTTCTTATGCTCTAGCAAAGACTCACATGTATGCCTAGTTGCAGATGAGAAAGCTTTTTCCTGTGTCTAGTGGCACAAGAGGCTAGCTCATCAAAATTATAGGATCATAGGCAAGCTGGTTAGGAATGGGCCTAAGTCTATATGCACTAGGAGGGTATCTGCTCTGCATGCTAAAAGGGCAAACAAATTAAGACCTCCTTCAAGAGAATTGACACCATAAACTCAGTGAGGTGCTATACCTCTTGTATATGGATCTGTTTAGTCCTATGCCAATTTAAAGTCTAGGTAGGAAAGTCTACACCCTTGTGGTTGTTGATGACTT